>JAZKJV010010554.1:0-600000 GCA_037367405.1 Ottelia alismoides | reverse complement strand
ATGGCATTGAGGGAGACGCCATGACCCCTCCACAAAACAATGCGGTTCTGGCCTTAGTATCGAGTATGCGGCCGCCCACGAGCTTCAGCTAGTGATGCACTGCCTTGCGGTATGTAAAGCATGGGTTGGGGACAATGTCGGTCTGGTCGAAGCAGAGTCAGAAGATGTTGGCGTCAACATCTTGAAGGCCTGGATGTTGAGGCTATGGTAGGAGAAGGATCTTACTGCAATCTTGAAGAAAATTGATTGACGTTTCTCTTTATTTTAAAAAAATGACAAAAGTCGTCTTAGCATTCATGTAAGCTGTTAAATCAATGAAGGAAAACACCAAATTTAGGTAGACACTGCTCTTATTTTAGTCTGGTTTAGGTTTTTTTTTTGCCAATTATCTGCTGGAATTATATACCAACTTGCAGCTTATGAGGAAGCCACAGCAAGTTTTGGAAGAGCAATGCTGTCCAGGGCCCACATGAGTCGAGTTAATGCATTCCAAAGTCAAATGAAAGCTGGCTACAAATTAAAACTAAATGACCACGTTCATTCCATCGACTCATTATTATCAGCTGACAATTGGACAGAGCAACCCCTATTTATATGAGGGTATAAGCGACAAATCCCTTACATAAGCGGCAAGATTTGTTAAAAATGCTTGCGGACATATCAAAATTATTCGATTTTAAATTAAAATAATTTATTTTTTCATTTTAGGTGAAAAAAACTACACCGATAATAAAAAAATGTGACTTTGTGCCCCCCAAGCCAAAAATCGTGGCTTCGTCCACTACAAACTGGACGGCCTTTGTGGACGGTTATTGGGGACGGTCATAGAGCAACCGTCCCCTATACTACTGTAGGGGACGGTTGTATGCTGACCGTCTCTTCTGTAGTGTTCTAGCGACGGTGAAATACGTCTGTCGCCTTTAATATGACATTTAGGGACGGTTATATAACCGTCTCGTATGAGCAGAGCCCCATGTTGGTTTTTTATCTACCTGGACCTGTAGGGGACGGTCATAACCGTTCCCGTTACTGCACTGTGGCCGTCGCTTATATGAAACTATAGGAGACGGTTACACCCGTCCCTTATAATTAGTTTTATGGGACGGTTGCGTAACCGTCCCCAAAATCAATCTAATTGGCGCGCTGGTGGAAATATCTGCAACCAGAGGGGACGGTCCACTTATAACCGTCCCCGATTATCATTAAAAGGGATGGTTGTAACCATCCACTATAGTAGTTTTTATGGGACGGTTACCCAACCGTCCCATAAAACTAACCAGAGGGGATGATCCACTTATAACCGTCCCCGACCGTCCCCGATGGTCATATACCCATCTCCAGCGAATCCATCTCCCTCATTCCTCCACTCGCGCGAACTCCGGACTCCTCCTCCTCCTCCACAGCGCCGTCGCCCTCTTGCCCTCCTCCGTCGCCCTCCGCCGCCGCCCTCTCGCCCCCTTCCCTCCTCCTCTGCCCTCCGCCTCCGCCCTCTCGCCCCCTTGCCCTCCTCCTCCGCCCTCCGCCTCTGCCCTCTCGCCCCCTTGCCCTCCTCCTCCGCCCTCCGCCTCTGCCCTCTCGCCCCCTTGCCCTCCTCCTCCGCCCTACGCCTCCTCCCCTCGCCCACTCAGCCCCATCGCCCTCCTCCTCAGGCCCTGCCCGACCGCCGCCCGTCTCCGTCCGTTCATCGTCCTCCGCCCGGTCGCCCACCTCCCTCCGCCTTGATTTCGTCATCTTATTTGGATGTAAGTTTTTTATTTAATTTTTTAGTAATTTATTACTATATTATTCTTGCTTATTATTGTATAAAATTTTTAAAGCATAGTTTAATCTTTGTAAAGTAGAGGTTGTATGGATGCTTATGATTGTAATGTAGTTTTTAAATTGATAAATAGTTTACTTAAGAGGAAGAAAAACATAGTTAGATCAAAAAAATATTAGTTAATTGCTTAATAGTTTAGTTTAGAGGATAAAAAAAAAATAACCTAACATGCATTATTGAAACTTACCATACATTATTGTAATTAACTTTGGATCTTACCTTTAGGCAATGGACAAAAGTTGGATGAACAAAAGATTCGATAACTATCGGACATATAACAAAGGAGTTATCGGATGCTTAGACTGGGCTTTTCGATATGAATCGCACTATCATATTGTAGGAGGTGAAGGAGATAGGATACATTGTCCTTGCATAAGATGCAAAAACACTTTGACCCAAAATCGAGCCATAGTTTACGAGCATTTGATATTAAATGATTTTTGCCTTCATTATACGAATTGGACATATCATGGTGAAGAAGTTATTTTAGAAGAAGATAGTAATGTCTATGGTGATACTGAAAGAGATGTCTCTGAAACACATGACAGTGATGTTATATTTGAGATGGTAGATAATATTCGAGGGCATGACATCGATGAAATGATGGATTCGCTTCCGGATACCTTTCTTGAAAAAATACAAGATGCAGAGAAGCCATTATGCTCAGGAGTCAAAATGTCTCGATTACGTTTTCTTCTGGAGATGTTTAAGATAAAAGTGATGAATCGGTGTACAGCAGTTATGATGACGGATGTCTTACAGTTGATTAGGACATTATTAAATAATCCAGAAAACTTTCCAAAGGACTAGAAGGACGCTAAGTCAAGATTTCGTGCACTTGGACTGAACTACGAGAAAATTGACGCATGCCCGAACGACTGCATTTTATATTGGAAGGATTATTCAAACTTAGATACATGTCCTCACTGAAAAAGTATCAGATATAAGAATATTGGTAATGATTCAAAGAGGAAAAAATCGGAGAAGATTTTACGGTTCTTTCCTTTGATTCCCCGATTACAGTGATTATATTCATAGGAAAGAACAGCTAGAATGATGATATGGCATAGTAATATCAAAAAGAAAGATGAAACCGGTGTTATGCGACATCCATCAGATACAGAGGAGTGGAGCAAATTTGATGAAATGTATTCATCGTTTTCTGAAGAAGTAAGAAACATACGATTGGGTCTTGCGTCTGACGGCTTTAATCCATTCGGAAATATGAGTACGAGTTACTCTATTTGGCCTGTGATACTTGTTACATATAATCTGCCACCATGGATGCCAATGGCATCTTCCTTTATGATGATGTCGTTATTGATACCTGGTCCTAAGGGGCCAGGTAATGCGATAAATACATATATGCAACCGTTGATTGAGGAACTAAAGATTCTGTGGAATTGACAAACAATTTCTTTATAGCTATAAAGTGTCTTATTTACATCTTGAATTTTGAGTATATGGATTGTGATATTTGTTTTCGCAGAGGGAACGTGAACAAAACACAATGAATCTAGTATTTTTTTCTAGCCAGGGATTATTGGGGAGGGTCAAAACCGTCCCCAAAGGTGCTATAGAAACGTCCCCCCTGTTGAGGATAGCTCACGGGATGCAATTTTGCATTTCAAAGACTAATGGGGATGGTTAAAACCGTCCCCTATACCTTTCTATTAGCGTTGCAATTGACGACCAAACGAGATGGGACGGTTGCGACCGTCCCCTTTAATGGACAATAGCGATGGTTGTATCCGTCCCTTCAGAATGTTAAACACCCTCTGTCCCATTTTAGCGGCCAGGGGAACCAACGAGGACGGTTCAAACCATCGCTAATGTTCTTCTGTTGCCATCCCCTTTAGCTCTATGCAACGGAGGGAACGGTTACAACCGTCCCCTCTTCGTCTCAAGAGGGATGGTTACGTTGTCTCGGATATCGACTAGTGGGACCTAATGGGGACGGTTTAAACCGTCGCTAATGGCCTTCTGTGTCCGTCGCGAAATGGTTGCACACCATTAGGGACGGTTACAACCGTCCCACATGCTTCTACGATGGGGACGGTCACAACCGTCCCTACTAGTTGTGGTACTAGGGATAGTTGTAACCGTCCCCAATGTTAATCTGTAAGGGGACGGTTTCAACCGTCCCCAATGGTTTATTAAAAAAGACGTTCGTGAGAACCGTCCCATCTAAGTAAATGAGACAGTGGCAGACGGGACAGTTGTGAGACCGTCCCCGATGATCAGAAGGGACGGTTATAGCGACAAAGAGGACAGTCCTTGACCGTCCCCTTAGACCCACCGGCTTGTAGTGGTCCTTGTGGGGGCCCATTCGATATCATGATCATCTAGGAGATATATATTATTTGATTCCTATAGATGATTTTTCTTGTATGTCATAGATATTTTTAATGAAAAATAAGTATGATGTTTACCATATTTTTGTTCAGTTTATTAACGAAATAAAGAACTAGTTTTGTACACAATATTAAAGCCCTTTGGTCTGATAATGCTAGGGAGTTTCTTTCACATGACATGCAGGCTTTCCTTTCATTACAAGGGATTTTACATCAAACCACCTGTTCCCAAACATCCTAACGAAATGGGGTAGCTGAGCACAGGCATCGAGATATCCTTGACATTGTGTGTAATCTGATCATGATTTATCATCTTCCCTCTACATATTAAGGTGATGTTGTTTTTACTGCCACATTCTTATAAACTAAATGCCATCCACCCCCATTGATGAACAAATACCTATCGAGGTCCTCTTCTCAGGAAAGATCGTGTTTCATGTTCCTTCCAAGGTCTTCGGTGTGTCACCTTTATTCATTTACTTGGTCCTCGCAGGGACAAGCTGGATGTCAGAATTATGAAATATGCTTTTTTAGTATACTCTAGGAATAAAAAGACGTTATAGATGCTACTACCCTCGATCCAAAAAGCACTACATAAGTGAGGATATTGCATTTTTTAAGTCACTTGCCTACTACTCCAATTCATGAACATGTATTCCTTGTTGGACGTGTGAGCCCACGGCGAGCTATCAGGCAATAAAGTTAATGCAAATCACTCCTTAATATGAAATAAATATTAATTAATTTTATAATAGGTCGCCTTATACAGTAAGGGCTATGTACCATCGTCATCTTGATATCATACAGTTGTTTATCCAAATATTGGATCATAGAGGCTGGTGAAGGGTTGAATATCTAAAGGGTTAACTTGAGGACTCAACTACACCGTCAGGTGATTATAAGGAAAGGATCTCCAACCTGGCTCCAAAGGCTGACATCCGACCGACTTCTTGATGCATGCCATCTACATGTGAATAGAGATTCAAAGGTTTCAGATGAGTTAGGTCAAAGAGTTGACTTAGCGAGATCAAGATATCTAAGACCTATGTCGTATTTTGTCATGATATAGGCACGCATCCTATGGCCAAAGATAAATTTATTATTATATGTCTGAGTATGTATATTAGGTCGACCATCAGGTTGATGACCTGACCAAGGTATGTACACCAGCGAGTTAGTATGCATATAAGGGGATATGATTAATATGATCTCTCAAAGGGATTATACAAGTTCATTAGTGAACCATGGCATCACACGAATTCTTTGATTTTCTAAGAGAAAAGAGAAAAACCAGTCGAGTATTGGCCTTGGAGCCTCGAGAAAGGCCTTCTCCTTCAGGCAGGTTCGAGGATGAGGACTAACATAAGCACACTTATGAGATATTGGAATAAACTAAATTCCAACGTTGGTTGTCTTGTTCTGAAATTGAGACAGGAAGGTATGATATATGCTTTTGGAAAGCATATGATTGATACCAACTCTTAATGATCGAATGAGAAACTTAATAGAAAAACCATGAAGTTGACAATTTAAATGAGATCCAAACTTCGTGCTTAATCATATTCTTCCAATATGCAAGATGCACGAGTATCGTGAATACTCGAGGGTGATGTGATATTAATCGACTGTATACTATGACTCTTCCATTCCGATGGAGTGATGAAATATATTGACTTTAGTGACTCCACTCAGTAGACTAGTTATCCAATTTTGGCACAAATGTTGGACAATGATCTAAATATGATTTAGATGCAATGAAAATATTCGATATACTATTTAATATGATCAAACATCTCTGAGACGTATATCTCCTAGATTTGGATATGAGATTAGATCTCACTATCCAAGTCACACTACATGGATTACACAATCATCATATCCTTATCTCTACGTATCCAAGGAGAATGCAAACTATCCTTGAAAGAGCTCAAGAATAGTTCCATTAGATAATATCTGAGTATTGAAGAATAGATAGAAATTTTATTAATTAAATTAAATTAAATAATCAAGAATATTGTGAATATGAATCACATTATTTGGACATGTGTAGAAAAAATTTAAGATAATTAGATTAAATTTGATCACCATAAATGAGATTAATGTAGATAAAATATCCACAATAATCATGGATAATGTGGATGAGATCCACAATATCTTAATCGTGAATAAGATTCACGATTTAGATGTTAATGTCAATTACATTTACATTATGCAATTAAATGTTGATGTGATTTATATTTAATTTTGGATGGATGAACACGACTCATAATTATCAATGGTCTAATTGTAATTATCACAAATAATTTAGAATTATTTGGTGTTTAAATTGCAAAAGAATTCAAAAAATAAAGATTTTGGTATACTCGTGGAGATTACACCCAAATAGGAAAGATGAAGAGAGATGTTCCAAGTTGGTGAGAGCCACCATGGTGGACGTCCACTCAACATATATGGCTTGTCTCTATCTATTTTCCATCTTTATTTATGAGAAGATTTCATGTAATTTTGGAGATTACATGTAATCTTGAAGATTTGCATGAAATCTTGAAGATTACATTGGTTGGAGATATTGAAAGAATCTTTTCTCTTGATATCTTGGAAATTACACATAGTCTTGAAGATTACAAGTAATATTAACCATTGATTACTATTTACGAGTTCATTAGAAGTGCATCTCTAATATCCAATGTGCTATAAAAGAAAAAGCAACCCTAGCTCTCTCTAAGTTAGACAAAATGTCAAGAAATTGAAGTCTCTCTCTCTCTCTACACATACACGTCCACCCATTGTCCTTCAAGAATACATATGGTCATCCCTTTGGCCTAGGGTTTGGAGTCCACAGTAGTCGTTGTGCTGTCGATCTCATGTGGATGTTTTACTTCTTTGGCATGCCATGCTCGTGAAGAAGTAGAATAATTTCATAGGATGAAATTAAGCTTCATAACTCAGATCGTCTCCATGGATTGCGGGAGTCATGCGGTTCATCCCCGAGCTCGCAAGTGTATCTCTCTAGATCGGACTTGAGACAAAAGGTCTCTTGACTTAGAGACTACGAAATATTCACCTTCAAGTGCTTTTTTGGGATAATAAATTATGTTTAAAATATCTGAATTATATCCAAAAGGTTTCGCTAAAGATTGGCAACGACCGGTTATCGAATCATATATGAAAAGTTCCTATAGTGTATTGCTTTTGCATGAATTTCTGATATGTAACTTAATGATTTTTAGTTATTGTCTTCCTATCATGAGACATATTTAAAATACATTAAATATGTCAATAATCCAACTATAAAATCACACGAATTTATTGCACGCGGTTCTGACTTTGTTTGCCCTAGATATGTGATATTCAGTGGAGATGGATCGGAAGATGATTGGATCATTTTGATGGCATTATTTTAATATGTTTATCATTAAATATTAATCATGAAAATTATGAATTTGCCCTGAATAAATGATGGTTCAGTATTTACAGAAATATTTGACAACTATCAACTTTTATTGAATGATTACATCATGATAAACCCTTGTTTGAAACTACAATAGTTGTACTTCAACATTTACATGTAATAATAATGGTTTGCTTCATACGAATAAAAAATTAGGGAAAATAAAATTGTTTTAAAATACCTCAGTTTCTGAGTGATAATTTTATAGTATCATACACGATCGAATGATCGATAAAAACCATTTAGTACACTTTATACTAATTGTGTTGTCTTGAGTTGGAATGGTGATGGTGTCTAAGTCTGGATATGCTAATGGGTTAACTAATAGGCATCCTATGCCGCATTTGTAGCAGAGTGCTTCATGTTATCATAATCTGTACGACCTGGCTAGATCCGTTTCAAAGTAGCATGAGAAGTCTCTGCATACTTTTAACAATTAAAATAGAATAAAATGTACTAAGTGAGGGTGTATACTATATAGTAATATAAAATAATGAATTATTTATTAGTTACATTGGATTGATGATTAATTTAATGTAATTAAAATACACAATATATAATTAATAGGATTGGATTTCCCTTGGAAGGATTGATCATGACAATGTACTTCAAATGACTAATCAAAATTTGGATGGGATATGGAGGATCATAAGATGACATCCATTATCTCCTATCAAGGCGAAGGATTCTGTCGTCATGGATTGTATGGCGGAGATGTCTATGCAAAGTCATAGCTTTGACGTAGAAGTGCAATTCGATCGAGCTCTTTGCTTCTCAAAAGAGTAAGTCCATATGCATAGTGACACCGATGTTGTTCTCCATATAATTGAGGTGGAATTGAATTACGCATAGTGAGTTATGTTCTTCTTGATGGTTGATTCAATTGACAATGTGTCAACATCACCTTAGGGGTGGTTGGATAAGATGTCAAAGATCAAATTGGAAAATGCAAGTTGGACTTGCAATGCAGAAAGAATTCATGCTTCCTTCACCTGAGGTACATGAACTCATATTATTAAGATGTGACAAAGGTGGAAGGGAGATCCCAGATCTCACTTGAGGTACTTCAATTAGAATACCTCATGCTTTGAAAGTTAGAAAGAGAATGGACTTTCAAGTTAATAAAAAGTGAAACAACTTTGATTGAAAATAATAGTAATAAGCTTAATCAAAGTAAATATATTTATGTAAATTATCTTATTTCAGATAACCTTTACTAAACCCACCCAAATATATACTATATTACCAATGTCATGGACTGAATCTATGATCAAGATATAGTACATGCAGTTGGACACATAATGTATGCGGTTGTAATGTGCAAGTTTCTTCATGATAATGGGGGATGACAGTTAATTAGATAGTAAGACAACAACCAAGGGTCTGTGTATCTCTGTAGTCTTGATCTCTCATTGAGTGTGCTTTGGAAGTATCATATCGATAATGATTGTAATTGTCAAGATCTTTCTAAAATCTAAGGAGATATTTTTGCAAACATATATGCTTTCAGCATTTAATCATGAATGCCACGGTTCATTGTATTATGTAGAATAGGGGATGATGCACTCAAAATTTTTAAGTACTTGCTTGAACCAAAGTCTTTAAGAGTTAAGATGAGCGTGGATATGATGAGTGTCATCATTTTACTATCTAAACTTAAGTCTTTCATGAAGCTTCATTATGAATATTGTATAAATGGGATGAAGCAAGTATAAATGTTGAGATGTTATTATATTGAAGTCCCTTGAGGGCATGTTCAACTTAAGATATCCTTTATCTTAAGCAATGGTTGTTTAAGAGTTCAAGGAAGTGCAGTGGAATTGTCTGACCCATGTAAGAAGGAGAGTCAAAGAGTTGATTGTGCTTCTGTGACTTCCACGCCCGTGACATCCAAAGAATTGAATAAATACCAATACTGCACAAAGACAATGCAGTGGCAATATGACTATCCGGAGTTATCTAGAATCCTTACTAAATGACTCGGATAATGCATCAACATATTCCACATCTACATATCATCATTGAAATCAGCTTACTTATTAGATAAGATTAAAGTCCGATAATTGTATCTCATTCTTCTATTTACGCTTATAATTGGTTGCACATGTTATAGAAGATAAAAAAACTTGATATTAAAGGTTCATAGTCCTCCATATAGGAGTTGATGCAATTGTTGCAACAATCTCCATTGGATAGATCGACTACATTTTATTCGTAAATAACTAATAAAAATTAGTAAATGATTTTATTTTTTATTATAAAATAAAAATGTTTATTATTTCATTTGGTATTTTAATATGATTTTTATTGGTGTTATTTACCAGTAGTTAATTTTTAATGGTGTATTTATATGTATATTTGCCTATATTTTGTATATTTTATATTTATGTTGTGTATTTTATTTTATTATTGTACTATTTTTATATATTTATAACTTATTTTTATATACATAAATTTATTTTTATTGTATTTTTATGATATTATTTATACACTTAAATAAATAGATATGTATTTTATGTAGGTATATTTATAGGTATTTCATCTATATTTTATGTACATTATTTTATTTTAATGTATTTTGGGGTTTAATTTCTCTTTATATGTATATTGGGTTTTAACTTCCATAAAATTTTCATTGGGGAAGGAAATAGAGAGATCACTTTGGGTGATCTAGCTAGTAGTGAAAGTTACTTGAATCGTGTAAGTTATAGATGAATACAAAGAAAGGAAGTAGAGGGGGCTTTGAAGGTTATGAGACCTGGAAAAGGTGTAGGACCGGATGACATCACTGTAGAAGTATGGAGAGTTTTAGATGAGCACGATTTGACTTGCCTTACGAATCTATTCAATGTTATTTGGCGAAGCAAGAGAATGCCTGAAGATTGGAGGAGTATCATGGCGCCTCTTTATAAGAATAAATGAGACATTCAAAATTGTTGAAATTACAGAGGTATGAAGCTGATGAGTCACACTATGAAAATTTGAGAATGTGTGATCGAAAGAAGGCTGAGGCAAGTTTCCAGCATAAAAGAAAACCAATTCGGATACATGCCAGTTCGCTCAACTATTGAAGCCATCCATTTGTTGAGGAGAACAATGGAGATTTATAGAGATAAAAGGAAGAACCTCCGTATGATCTTTATTAATTTGGAGAAGGCTTATGATTATGTCCCACGAGAGATATTGTGGAGAGTTATGGTGAAGAGACAAGTACATGTCCTATACATTAACCTCATAAAGGACATGTATGATAGGGCTTTATCTTGTGTAAGGACCCCGTCTGGGAAGACTGACTATTTTGACATCAACATTGGTTTACATAAAGGTTCATCTTTGAGTCCATTTCTTTTTACTTTTATTATAGACGAGTTGACAAGTCACATTCAGGATGAGCTAACTTGGTGTATGTTATTTGTTGATGATATTGTATTGATTGAAGAGACTAGAGATGGAGTAAATGAGAAGCTTGAGGTATGGAGACAGGCATTGGAGACTAAAGGATTTCGTTTAAGCATGGATAAGATGGAATATATGGAGTATACCTTTGATGGAAGCAATGGTGAAGGAATTGAGGTGAAGATTGTTGACAATAACATTCAGAAGAGAGATTCTTTTAGATATCTGGGATCTATTTTGCAATAGGATGGGGAAATTAATGGAGATGTTCTAATAGAATAAATGCAGACCGGCTAAAGTGGAGAGGAGCCTTTGTTGTTCTCCGTGTTAAGAAAATTCCTTTAAAAATTAAAGGAAAGTTTTACAAAGCATCCGTGAGACCTAATATGCTCCATGGATCTGAATGTTGGCCCATGAACCATAAACATGTGCAGAGAATGGTTGTAGCAGAAATTAAAATGCTAAGGTGGATGTGTGGACACACACATAAAGATCGGATTCGGAATGATGCAATCAGAAAGAAAGTTGGTGTATCTCCGATCGAGGATAAGATGCGATAAAACCACTTAAGATGGTATGGTCATTTGCAAAGAAGATCAGCGGATGCACTAGTTAGGAGATGTGAGTGTTGGGATGTTGAACCGGCTAATAGAGGGCGATGACGACCCAAGAAGTGTTGGAAAGAGACTATACAAAGGGATCTTAGTTTTTTAGATATAAGCCCGAGATTGACTCAAGATACATATGAATGGAGGCGAAGAATCCATGTAGCCGACCCTACTTCATTTTGGGAAAAGACTTTGTTGTTATTGTTGATACTTTTAGTAAAACATAAATGATATTTATAGTAGTATAAAAATATAAGGGGAAAAAGAATGAAAGAATGGTTTTCATTTTATTTATACACATGTAATATTATATGTATATTGCTTATGTATTTACATAGACTAATTTTATTTTGTATTTTCTTTTTCATTTTATTTTGGTTTTAATATGTATAAGTTATAAATAATATTTACAAAATTATAAAAATATAAATTTGTAAAAATAATAAAGAATGAATAAAATGAATATTCTATTCGGGTCTATTATACAATGAGGGTCCAAAACCTAACTTTCACACCTTAACTCCAAAAAATCTGAAACCACCTTCGCTAAATAGCTTATGAAAAGTTATATACAATTAGAGGTGATTTGATACATTTTGAGTTTTTTTTGAGAGATATGGGTCTGTGAAGTATGGTTTTTGGCTTCTTATTTTGTGTATAAAAAGTACGCTATGTATTATTTTTGTACAAACTTAATTTTGTATTTTTATTTAAATTATTATCTACAACTTTTATGTACAAAGTTTCTTTATTTGATGTATAAATAATAAAGGATAAAATACATGTAAAAAATGAATAAATAATAAATAAAAGAATTGGGTGTTTATTGTATTTTTGGCCCTTATCTCCCCCTACTTTATTCCTTGTCGACCAACTCAATTCTTGACTTGGTCTCAGGGTTTAGGGTCATAAAATATCTTCGATATTTTATTTTTTTCTTCTCTTTATTCTATAATTTTGGCATTAAAAATAGGATTATTTACACAATAAATAAATAAATGATGAATGTTATTTTTTACAAATTAATGTTATTTACATGCATTAGCTAGGGTTTTTAAGGTCAAAATGATATAATAAAGGTGATGAAATGGAGGCTCATCACCCCCTTATACTTGCCTTTGCTAGTCCCTAGCAAACACTTATGCAATAAGTTTAAAAAGAATAAAGAAGAAGAGAAAAAGAAAGAAAAAATAGAATTGATTTAATTATTAAACTTGTCTTTACAAAATCAAAGTTTGAAGTTCATGTTAAACCTTGATGTGACAATGTGTGTGGAACCTCGTCGGGAACCCAATTTAAAACACAACAACCTTCGAGAGTCACAGAACTCAGTTCAAATCACCTCAATAGCCAGGTCAGAACTAGCCTACATCATACACAAACCCTTATGACTATGAAGCTGACTTGTACAGTGTAAGTGATAGTGGCTCCCCCCAACTGAAATAACAAAGGAACTAACTTCTCCTGAATGACAATCCAATGATTCCCCAATCCAGCAACTCTTTCCGAGAGGAGCGAGGTATTCCCTTCTAAGTTCAAGTGGCATCCGACTCAAGAGGACGGGATGAAGAGAAGAATGGACGGTAGCCAGTGTAGCTACCTATCCCGAGATGCATGACCAGTGTAGTCAAGTCATACAGCTGCATGCTCACATGGTATAACTTTGATGCTCAAGTTTGCTTATTTTCTATACAACATATATACATACTCCGACATGCATTTTATTTTCAATCAGTCCTGTCCACTTTTTTGGAGTTTTTTTTCAACATACTATTTACAGCAGCATTTACATAAGGAGTTTTTTCTCTTGAGCCAGAAGACTATCCCTCTTTTGAAGCATTAATGCAACCCACTCTTGTCTTTAGACCTCATGGCTACTGGATCGGTTGGGGTGCACTTACCTCCCTAGACGAGAATGAATGTTTCCACTCGTGTGTGTCTCAAACCGAAAAATCCATTCCCCTCACCATTCCAACTGGGTTGAGCCAAGTGAAAGGTGAAAGTGTCCAAGTTTGGTTACGACCGACAAGAGTCATCCATGTGTCTCGAAAAGTTCTACTTAGTCAGTTGAGGTGACTTGAACCCAGCCCTGAGTCTCAAAGAATTAAGTCTGAATAGACCTGAAGTACCTTAAATCTAGTTCCCAAAAGGTTCCTGTGCAGTTAGGTGCAATAAGGTCCAATCAAGACTCAATCTTCGACTTTGTTTGGACTAGTTCAACCATCAAGCATAATCCAAAAAGAATGTGAATGTTATGCAAATGCTTTGTACAATGCAGCAAATATTTTCATGATGCACTTTCTTCAAAGTCTTGATCTTTTGAAAAGATGATGCATATGCAATATTTTCTTTTATTTTGCAAAAAAAAGTTTTTGGTATTTTTAGTTTTGCGAATGTTTTTGTGATTTTCGAAAACAGATGATTTTGGCTAAGGAAATAGGTACAAATATTTACAAGTGGATGCATCTTATATTTACAAGAGTTCGATTTTAAAGAATTTACAGGGGGTAAGTGGTCACTTTTATAGACATGTGTATAAAGAATTTTAAAATGGTGTGTATACTCCTCAAACTTATTTGATAATCATTTTACAAAAGTTTTGAAACTATAGTCCAAAATATTTTTCACAAAAATTTTTACAAACATTTACATGCATTCGAAAATCATTTTGCAAAGGTTTTCTAGACAGTATATATATATATATATTCAAATAATTTTTCTACCATTTTCAAATCATTTGCAAATCGTTTTTCAAATATTTTTATTCCACGCGAAGAAAATTTTTTACAAACATTTACATGCATTCGAAAATCATTTTGCAAAAGTTTTCTAGACAGTATATATATATTCAAATAATTTTTCTACCATTTTCAAATCATTTTTCAAATATTTTTATTCCACGCGAAGAAAATAAATTTTGTAAACAAAACCTTTTTACAAAGGTGAACATTTTTTACAAAATATTTTCCGAATGGGTTTTCAAACGATTTTCCAAAAAGATTTTCAAACTATTTTTCAAACATTTTGCAAAAGTATTTTCTCATGATTTATAATCAGTATATACAAAAAGAGCTTGAGGAGATATAAGCATGTTTTTTATTAAGAGTATTTTTAGCAATAAGTATTATTTCAAAAATGCGAAAGTACGAGTTATAGCTAAAGTATATACATAGCATATATGATCCCCCTATACTTAGCCTGGGCTATGTCCTCATAGATCGAAGAGAAAAGGAGAAGACATAACTCGGACTAAGTATAGAAAAGCCTAAAAATAACGAATAAAGGAATAAATGGATGAGAAGTCCAATCGCCCCCCCCCCCCTCCATACTTAGGATCAAGTAATCCTAAGATAGCAGACTGTACTCAAAGTAGGGAGGGTCAAGGGTGAGAATGAACAGATCGTACTCAGGCTATCTCCCCCTATACTTAGGGTAAGATATCCCTGAGTATAGACAAGAAGAGGAGATAGGGGAGAGGATCAAAGAATGAAACAACATAGGGTGCACACCCTATACTTAGGACAAAGTACGTCCTAAGTATAGCAGACTGGCAAAAAAGGGTGATACACGTAAGCATTTTTTAATAGGGAACAGGCATTGAAGAAGAAAAGATACAGAAAATTAAAGCAAATGTTTTTGAGTTGCATTATCTGAATCTTTTGATGTGGCTACTACTGTGGATGTATCATCAAAGCACGGTACTTGGATAGAGTCGACGACAACCAAGAAAGTGTCATGCTTGAGGTAAGGCTTCGGGAGTTGATTGTTGACGATAAATGGTTGTGCATCAGGAGACAATTCTGATATTGCAATGATGCCGTTGTCACACACTTCTCGAACTTGAAACGACCCTGTCTATTTGCTTTTTAATTTACCCAGGAAGATCTTCAACTTTGCATCGAATAACGACACTTTCTGTCCAGCTTCGAAGATCTTTCGTCTGATGTGCCGGTCGTGCCAGCGTTTTACCTTCTCCTTGTACATCAAGGTGTTATCATATGCATAGTCTCGAAATTCTAGGAACTTGTTCAGATCGTCTTTTCTTTTCTGACTACTTCTTTGTGAGTACAGATTACAAATGTTGATAGCTCATAAAGATTTGTGAATTAATTCTATGAGCAGATGACATGGTTTCCCATATATAAGACGGTAGGGTGAGATGCCCAAGGGAGACTTGTAAGAAGTTCTGTATGCCCATAGGATGGAGTCCAGGAGTTGGGACCAATTCTTTCTGTCCGGCTTCACAAGCTTCTGAAGGATCATCTTGATTTCTCTGTTTGTTAACTCTGCCATTTCCATTGGTCTGAGGATGGTAAGGAGACGTGACACGGTGCTCGATGTCGTACTCCTTCATGAGATTCTTGACCTCTCTATTTATGAAGTGACTACCCCCATCAGATATCAGCATCTTCGGAATCTCGAACCTCGAGATGATGTTCTCTTTCAGAAATCGACAAACTGTACGGCTGTCTGTGGCTCGAGCAGGGATAGCTTCAACCCAGCGACTCACATAATCAAAAGCAAGAAGGATGTGCCCATATCCCTAACTGTTGGGGAAAGGTCCCATGAAATCGATGCCCTAAGCATCGAATACGTCTGCTATCTGAATAATCTTTAGGGGCATTGAATCTTTCATTGTGAGGGTGCCTTTCAATCTTTGACAATCACTGCCTCATTTGACAAAGGTTGTTGCATCCTTGAATAGTGTGGGCCACCCGAGGCCACCCTGGAGTACTTTTGCTGCCGTTCTATCTCCAGAGTGATGTACATCATATTTAAGCGAGTGACAATGCTCGAGGACACTATGATGCTCGTCCTGAGGAATACACCTGCACCAGATGCAATCTGTCCATTCTCAGAATAGAAGTGGATCTTCCCATTGGTTGAAATGAATAGCTGAACTTGTCATTCTTGATTTTTGTCCAATCTTGTGGAACCACACCGGATACAAGGTAGTTCACAATATCGTCATACCAAGGGAGTGAATCCACATCTAAAATTGATTTGTCAGGAAAGGTGTCCGTGATGGTTGTACTGCTCAGTTGGAGGCTCTTGTTGCTCAAATCTGGAGAGGCGATCTGCTACCACATTCTGAACTCCAAGCTTGTCCTTGATTTCCAAATCAAACTCTTGGAGGAGAAGGATCCATCTGATTAATCTGGGTTTGGCATCCTTCTTTTGCTGTAAGTATCAGATAGCAGAGTGGTTGGTGAAGATGGCGACTTTTGATCCAAGCAAATAGGATCTGAACTTCTCAATGGCGAATACCACAGCTAGCAAATTCTTTATCTGTGACGGTGTAGTTTCTCTGAGCTTCATCTAATGTTTTGTATGCATAGAATGGCATAGGACGCCTTATCTTTCGATTTTCCTAACACAGTCCCAACTACAAAATTTGACGCATCCGTCATGATCTCAAATGGAAGAGACCAATACAGCAGCTGTAGGACTGGAGCTTGAGTGATTAGCTCCTTCAACTGATTGAACGAAAGGAGAACTTGCTGATCAATATTAAACTCAGTCTCCTTGCATAGTAATTATGAAAGAGGTCGGACAATGCAGCTGAAACCACGGATGAACCTTTTATAGAATCCCACATGCCCCAGGAATGACCTCATATTATTCACTGTTTGAGGTGGCTCAAGATTGGCAATCACATCCACCTTTACCGGGTTGACTTCCATGCCACTTTTGGAAACGACGTGTCCCAACACAATCCCTTCTGTAACCATGAAGTGGCTCTTTTTACATAATAATACAAGATTGACTTCATGGTATTTCTGAAGTACTCTGTCCAGGTGCTCAAGATAAGAATGAAAGTTGTCACCATAGACAGAGAAGTCATCCATAAACACCTCGAGAAAACTGCCTACCATCTCGGCGAAAACTGCAAGCATGCATCTCTGGAATGTCGCAGATGCGTTGCACAATCCAAAAGGACATTCTTCCGAAAGCATAGGTACCGAACGAACAAGTGAAGGTTGTCTTCTCTTGGTCTTCTGGGGCGATTTCTACTTGGTTGTACCCGGAATACCCATCCAGAAAGCAGAAGAACTCATTGCCAGCCAGTCTTTCCAAAACTTGATCAATAAAAGGCAAGGGAAAGTAGTCCTTCTTCGTTGATGCATTAAGACAGTGGTAGTCAACACATACATGCCAGGATGTCGGTACACGAGTAGATATCTCCTCTCCTCTGTCATTTGTAACAACAACAAGCCCTGACTTTTTCGTAACGAGGTGTAGTGGACTTACCCATTTAGAGTCGGAGATGGCATAAATAAAGCCTACGTCACACCATTTCATTATTTCCTTCATGATGACATACCTCAAGTTCGGATTCAATCTTCTTTGAAATTCACGAGACGGTTTGGCATCTTCTTCTAGGTAAATGTGGTGTGAACACAATGCAATATTTATCCCACGGAGATCTGAGACATGCCAACCAAGTGCCTTGTGGTTTTTCTCTATAGCCTCAAGAAGTTGAGATTCTTCCTCCGGGGTCAGCTTGCTGCTGATAATGATCGTATACATACTGTCTGCACCCGTAAGGAAAACATACTTCAGGTCTGATAGAAGTGGCTTGAGTTCTGATTCCGATCCGGCCAACTTATCAGTTACTTCTGAGACAGTGTTGGTGGGAGGATGTGCTGCTTGAGCTTTTGTCGAGTTTACAGCCTCAGTGTTCTGTTGAGATTTAGATAATGTGCCGAACGGATCTGTGACAGGATCATTGTGTTTGGAGTGAATCATTGGAGTCAAAAAGATGCATCAACAAGTTTGACTCCGTCTCTCAAATATCTTTAGAGCTTGCATCGGTTGTGCTTTCCAGTTAGTCCTCTAGAGAGAGGATTTCCTATGTCAAAGGATCGTTCAGGGAGAGTTGTGCATCTCTGATTTTCTGTAATGAAGTCAAAGTCTGCTTAGAACATAGTTGCATGTTCCTATCAAGGACTACAAAATCAACGGGAAACTGCATGTCACGCACCTTCACCACAACGACTTCCGAAATACCTCGAGGTCACTGGATGGATCGATCAGCGAACTGAAGGATCATACGTGTCTGCTTGAGAGGACCTAACCCAAATTCTTGCAGTAATGACGAAGGCAGGAGGTTGATGGAAGAACTGATGTCAAGCAGGGTTCGCTCGAAGACTTGATTGAAATCTTGCAACTGATTAGAGGCACTCCTTCGTCTTGCTTCTTCTGTGGGAGATTGCTGATGGCTGCAACTGTGGCCATGGTGAGAACGTATTTTTCAACATGTCGGCATTTGTTATTGCGTGTTGGTCGACGCTTGCTTGTACATGCCTCTTTCAAGCCTTTCTTTACAGATGGCATGTACTTTATGGCCTTCATCAATGGAATCTCAACAGTCAAGTTATTAAGAATGTCTGCAACTCCAGGATCAGATAATGTACTTTTTCTTTTTGCAAAATTTTTGGTTTTTTCTATTGCATCATGAAAATGAATATCTACATGACTGAAATCAGAATCAGAATTTTTATTTACAACAAAATCCTTGTCCACAACGTCACAAAATGGAGTACAATTTGGAAGCTGAGATGCTGGTACTGGTGGACAAGCAAAAAGTGGGGCCTCTGTTCCGTCGACTAGCGTAGAATCGGCTGCGATTGGCTGCTCCTCCATGGTTGGCTCGACTTCACTCTGCGACGATCATCTTTTTGGTTTTTTTGCTTTTCTGATTTTTTTTGTTCTTTTTGGTGATCGAGATGGTGGTGGATGGCAGCTGGAATGTCTCATCCTTCTTCTTCTTCTTCCTCACACGTCCCTGTAGCTGGCATGGTTGATGCAGAAGGTGACGAGTCACCTGAAGCTTTATTCTTCCCCTTATGTGTGGCAGGCGGAGGCAAGACCCTACCGCTCCTGAGAGTGACAACATTAGACAAAACAATAGCACAATCATCTGACTCTACATGTATAGATGGGACATTACATTCTACATACTCTCTTCTCTTGAAGTTGTTGGGATTAGCCTCGACCTATGCCGAAATGGTTGTTTTTGTGGCGGTCAGGTCATCTAACTTCCTTGCCATGTCCGTTAGGCCTTTGACGAGCTGGGCCAAGCAATCAAGGGTTGGGTTCACAGGATTTACCTTAGAAGGTTCAGCGTGCGGATCACGCTGCTGTTGAGAGTTTTGAGGCTGAGGTGGTGATTGTTGGTGGTGATTGTTGGTGGTGTTGAGGTGGTGGAGGAAGCTGATATTGATGGTAAGAGGGAGAAGGATAGTGCTGGTACTGTTGAGGTGGGGCATCCGCATATTGATGGTATGGTTGTGGCTGACGGTATTGTGGCCACTGGTATTGTTGATTTTGCTTCCACTGGTTGGGATACTGAGGAGGCTGGTGATACTACGGTGGAGGTTGTGAGGACTACCCAAAACGACCACCCTGTGGTTGGCGGTATTGCATGTTTGCTTATTATTGGCCCTGGGGGTGTCCGGTAGGACGGGCCAGCTGTGCATCATTACGCCGAACACCACTGACTTCTTGAATCAAGGGTGGTGGTTTGAAGGCTGGATCAGATGATGGATGGAAATCTGGCTGGTAGACAACCATCTACTATTGCGGTAGGCCCTGATCGGGCACCTTCACGTAGTACACGTGCTGGACTGCCGGTGGTTGCTGGCTCGGCTGAGGTTGTTGTGGCAGTAATTGCTCATCTTTCTTATCAGCTGGAGCTTCGATGGATGGTGTTGTCGACTGAACCGAACTGATGGTGCCCACCTGCAGCTCCAACTTCTTGGTGATCTGGTCCAGATTGTCGAGGTTCTGCATCCTCTTTTCGATCACAATGAGTTTCTCGAGGTCCTGTGATCGCTTTCGATAATATCAACCTTTGAGAGATGGCCCCTGATGATGCTGAGGTTGGAGCTTTCATCTCTCTCCGCCTCATGAGACGCTGCCATATGGACTTTCTTCTGGAGGATCTGTGGTTGCTTTAGATATGCCTTGGATGAAGAGATGGCCGCCTCTCCTTCGGCCATTTCCTTAAAAATATGCTAGATTACGTCTCCATCATTGTTGAAATGTGATCCCCCACAGGCTGCATCAACGAGCCATTGGCTTTCTACATTTAGGCCCTCGAAGAAGTATTGGACCAAGCTGGTCCTTGGAATTTCATGATGGGAGCATTTCTCCTACAGATTTGTGAATCTCTCCCAGACTTTGTGAATGCTCTCATGTGCCCCTTGGGAGAAGTTGTTGATTCTGGCTCGCATCTAGTTGAGTCGACCGAGAGGATAGAATTTGTGCAAGAAGGCTTACTTCAGCTCCTCCCATGTCATCACGACCTTTCCCATATGATTGAACTAATATAGGTCCTTGTCTTGTAGACTGAAGAGGAACACCATTATCTTCACTACATCCAACGGAACATTGGGGTAGTGGGTAGTATGGCAGATGCGTGAAAATTGCTGCAGGTGGATATAGGACTCTTCGCTGGTGTTCCCGTGGAAAGAAGGGAGAAGAGTAAGGAACTGAGACTTTAACTCAAAGTGAGCATGCACCGGTGGTATGAGGATCCACTCGGTCATCTGGCTGTCTCCAGGGTTATATGTCTCTTTCAGTGTGGGTTTTGGCTTCCCTTGTTCTGGCTCTTCCTCGTCGAGGTTCTCACATGTCCATGTCCTCCTCCTCCCGGTCTTTATCCTCCTCCTCCTTCTTGTCTATTCACGGCGTCGTTCAACATATCTTGAAATGTGGTCTGCGCTAGGACTTGCTCTATCATCTGCTGCTGAATGGCTTGGATAGATGCCAACAACTGAGCGTTCACTTGATTTTGATCAGGCATCTATCCTTGCTCTGGATGTGAAGGTGGCTGCTGACCCTTTCCCTTTCTTCGAGGAGCCATTTCAGGGTTTGAGTCCAAAGAAATGAATCCATGTTCGGATCCAAGACTGGGACTGTCTTCAATCTGCAATGTGAAAAATCCCCAATCAGACCATTTACAATTGAATCTTCAGCTGGCAAGAGGGATCTGGAATTAGGGTCAACTCTAAAGTGTTGTGAATGAAAAAGATGTGGACTGTAATTGACTCTCATTCACAACAGTGAAGGTGGGACAAAGGTGATCCTGGTTTATTGGGTGGTCAAGAAGCTTGCATAGAAGACGATGAGTCTAAAGATCAGTCCGCAAGATCCAGATCATGTTATCGGGAATCGCCTCGAATAATTGATGATGTTGAGTCAATGGAATCGATGTAGGTGTCGGCGGGATCCCGACTAAGCCATCCATGATCGACATTGTGAAGCAAGAAGGAGATCAATGCAGGAAGAAAGATATGGTGGTCAACGAGGAAGAAAAATGGAATGTAAAACAGTAGAAAGGCTCGAATCGAGCGGGGGTCAAATAGGAAGACACATACGACTTTATTCTTTGAATCTTAATCTAGATCCATACAAACACAATACAAAATCGGGTTTACCAACTCATTCCATGCGAAGCCACGAAGGTTCAACTATTTATTATCTTTTCAGTTTTAGAGTTTTTGTTTCGGACATATCTTATAACAAGTCCTTAACACGCTAACCCTATAGGAGAGAGAGTACTGCCAGAAAAGTACCACGTACTTGTCATCCTCCTTTGTAACATATAGTCTGCACTTTTTGAGATCCTTGTAATCCTTCATGGATCCTTACTTAGCCAAAGAAATAGAGAGAGGAAGACAATAGGCGAAACCACTACTTCGGTTCTCGCTCGCAACGTAATCACCCGTGAGCGTGCAAGAACCTACTCGGACGCAAACCGATGAGACAGACACCCCCGTGAAAGTGTGTCCTATGCTCAGTACTTCAGACCATGTCGGTACTGGTATTCTACACAAGACGGAAACAACATTGTTGACAAGGCCCTACTCGGTCATGTACGATAGAAGCAACATTACTTCGGATATCCAGGCGATACACAAGGTAGTTACAGACTGAGTTTTGGGCTCTAATCCTTAGTGGGTCGTGCCTCGCTCATGGGAGGGGTTTTGGTCCTCTTCGAAGCTACCTAAAAACAATGACGGCTTTATGAACCCAAAACAATGATAGTCTATTACGTATTTTAATTAAGATCAAAGTTTATTTAGCAGTACCCTTGTTTTAATTTTTTGGGCTTTCACTTTTTTTGGATCTGTTTTCATACAAGCGCCTAATTTTTTTTGTAGATTTTCTTTTAAGTCTTAGGTGCTCAAAATCAGAGGGAGATAACGAAAAGACCGAGCAAGTCGATTCAATGATGGAAATCTCACCAGTGAATATAATGATGCATGTTGAGTTAGAGAAATTACAGTGCTTCCCAGCTCTCTCCATGCGGTATGCAAAACAGAATTTTTAAACCTACTCTATATGATGGTGTGCAATCGACAAAATCGTCCTAAATAGTAGATGTTATTAATCGTGAAGAATCAATTGTCAGTTTTTCGGAAATGAGACCAAGGTCTGGTCTTAGATGTCGATCGGTGTCTGCCACAACAGGTCCTACAAGCGATGTATACGACCTCTCTCAATACACGGTCTCAAGTTTAAATTACTAACATTATTAATTTGACAAGATCCAATCGTAAAGGACTATAGGAACATGCATTTTTATTAAGGTTTGGACCTAATTACCGAGTCAAGCAATCCTATATCTAGGGGCTCCATGCACACAAAACAAAATAAAATAAGGCGGAAAACTCAAAACAACGGAAAATAAACTAAAAAAAGGCGAGAAAAACTCAGAAAACTACGATGAGGTCCCTAGGTGAACAGACACCCGGGCACTGGACCTCGTTGTGGAAAGTAAAGTCCAAGTTAATTATTACATGCCAAATTTATCTCTCTCGCACCAATAATTACATAAATGAACCCTAATATAATTTCTAAGCTAACTCCTTCTCCTTGCTTCCTTTGTATCCTCTCCAACTGGTCACCAAGAGAAGACCAACCTCCTCCAAGCTTGGTCGCATCGGCTTCCTAAAAAGCCATCCTCGCGTGGTAGGCCCTTGCAACAAAGTCACAAAGAAATGACATTAGCACAAATAATCAAACTAAATCAACTTGAGCTATAGATAAAGAATTAGTGAATGAAAATAATTCAATAAATATTTACAGAAATAATTTAATAAATCAAAATAAATGACTAGATATAAATATGAATGACAAAACTAGGCTACTCTCATTGCTCCCCGACAACGACGCCATCTGATAGTCATGATTTTTAGCAGAGGTCTTGTCAATCCACAAGGCGGACCGACAATCGTTGAAGCGAACCTGAACAAAACCCCTAGTTGATCAGCAATTAACCCACAATATACACAAAGCCATGAATAATAAAAATGTGAGGTTAAAATTTATTATCTCTACCATAAAATACATAGTGATTAAGCATGTAGACGTCGAACCACAGAGAGTAAAACATGTAGCATGTGGTTATTTATTTACAACCATGTGATTCATCATGCATATACATATATCTTGTTGCGGGGTTTTGGATTTTTATTTTTTTATTTTATATTTTTGTATTTTGTTTCTAATTTTATGATTTTATATTTTCTTTTTATGTTTTTAGTTTTTTTATATTTCTTTTTCCTTTAAATACATATATAATAAATAATGGTATATATACATATAAATTTAGAATAATATATTTATAAATAATAATAAATATCAATAAAATTCAAAATAAAATTTACTTTTGTGTTTTATATATTTTTCTATTGTTTTTGTAATTTTCCAAGAACTTTAGCAAATTTTTATGTGTTTTTGAATTCCAAAATATCCTAAATAAGGGATTAAATAATTACCTGAAATTGATTTGGACTTTAAAAATAGTAAATTGGCTCCAGAATTACGCAAACTAATTTTAATATATAAATGTTTATATAAAGAAAATTATAGAATAGAAATATCTTTTGGATTTTTTAATGAATTCTTAGATTTTTATGAAAGATTTTGGGGCTATTCAATTTTTAAGGTTTTTCTTTTCCCATTTTTAGTGTTAAAACATGACAAAATACATCATATGTATTTTTTTAGAATTTTAGACACATTTTTCTATTTTTTTGGTATTTTATAATTTAAACAATGAATATATCCGCTCTATTTCATTTTAAATAAATGATTAAAATGCACAAAAATGGAAATAAAAATATGGGTGTGAATGTACATGGCATAAGGCGTTTAATCCAATTTTTGCTTATTTTTAGGAGCGCAATAGCTATTTATAACAAATAGACAAAAAACATAAAATTATATGTCCTAGTAGGGGCATATTTGCAAATAAAATAAAGTCTTGGGACACATATGCAAATAAACCAAAAATATACAATGTATTTAAACTTTTATTGAATCTTTTCATAATTACAAAACTTTGAGTGATATACATGCAATTTGCCTAGCTCACGTGGGACAACACGTGAGTTCAACTAGACTGGATTGAAATGTAAATAAATTAACTACATGGTCCTTATTGCAAAAAGTCCATTCATTTTTAAACGTTGCATTTTATTTATAAGACAAAATAATAAATGCAAAAAGTTCGGGGCCAGATGTGAAATTTACCCCATATAAGGCATGATCGGACAGTCGATGAAGCTTCACTTGAAAACGTGGCGACATCCGATCGGTCGATACCCTTTCATTGTTGCAATCGTCCGACGCGATCTGACGGTGAATGCTCATGAGGATCCAACGGCTCTCGATAATTCTGGAGTGGCTAGGGAATCCATTGACAGTCAGAAGGCTGGGACGAATAGGGCAAGAACTCGTCCAGGCCGAGTTTCGATCTTCTCGCCAGAGTGCCTCTGGCCACCTGGAATGCTCGGGCAAGAGGAAAAATGGAGCTGGGAGGTCCCTCTAGCTGCTGGTGGAGTCAAAAGTGGCCTGAAGATCATCGGATCTCTCCCGCAGGGTTGGAGACGAGGAGGAGCTCCAGATGCCTTGGGCGAGTCTCGAAGAGGCACCAGCTGTGCGTCAAGGCTTGCAGGGCCTACAAAAAACGGAACTAGGGATGAGGGTAAACGGCCTCGTCTTGTTAGAAGGGAGAATGGATGAAGGGAAGGTGGCGGGTGGCGCTCAAGCGATAGACAGAGATGGGAGAGCAGATCGCCAGATCTATTAGGGATCTGAGGTAAATGAAGTGGTTGGGGTGACGAGATGGCGAAGAGTATCAAGATGAGGGTGAAAGCGTGGTCGGAAGATGATCGAACACATATGAAATCGTTCGTCGGAGCGGAGCTCCGACGAACTACGGATCAGATCTACTGAGCTAAAACTAATGTCTACAAGCTAAACTAAATGCAGGAATAAAAAACTGGAATCAAAATAGACCTAAAAAAGCTAAAAGGGGCAGCTCTTATACCTGAGAGAGCTCAGGGAGCAGGGCCGCCGACGACGGTGGCTGTGGGTGCACCTCTGTGCTCCTGGAGCTCTGCCCAACCTTGCAAAGCCTCCTCCTGTCATGAGAAGACTAGCTAGATCCAAGATGAGGGTTCCTAGACTCGAGACTGTGATCAAAGAATCCATGGAAGTCGAAGGTTCTTATTTATAATCATTGTGGGCTACCGTTGTTGACCGGTTGATCGAAAGAATTTGGGCGCATATACAAGGGATTTAAGGGTTAGGCATGTATGTGTGATGATCAATGATGGTTTTCTCCGAAGGAAGCAATGCCGATTGATCGATGGATTAGCCGAGAAAAATGGCGAAAACTCGGGAAAAGACTTCTGCATCAAATGAGTAGGCAGGGGAGGTAGTTGACCAAGGGTCAACTCGCGACCTGACGTGATTGGTCCACGTCAGGTCGCTACAAGACAATACAGTAATTTTATTCGTAAATAATTAACAAAAATTAGTAAATGATTTTATTATTTTTTATTATAAAATAAAAAATATTTATTATTTAATGTAGCATTTTAATATGATTTTTATTTTTTGGTGTTATTTACTAGTAGTCAATTTTTTATGGTGTATTTATAGGTATATTTGCGTATATTTTGTATATTTTATTTTTATTTTATGTATTTTATTTTATTATTTTATTCTTTTATTTTAGATATTTATAACTTATTTTTATATACATAAATATCTTTTTATTGTATTTTTCTAATATTATTTATACACTTATATAAATAGGTATGTATATTATGTAGGTATATTTATAGGTATTTCATCTATGTTTTATGTACATTATTTTATTTTAATATATTTTATGGGGTTTTACTTTATCTTTATATATTTAGTAAAACATAAATGATATTTATAGTAGTATAAAAATATAAGGGGAAAAAGAATGAAATAATCGTTTTCATTTTTATTTATACACATGTAATATTATAGGTATATTGCATATGTATCTACATAGACTTATTTTATTTTGTATTTTTTTGTTTTGTTTTGGTTTTAATATATGTATTTATAAATAATATTTACAAAATTATAAATATAAATTTGTAAAAATAATAAAGAATGAATAAAATGAATATTATTTTTGGGTCTATTATATAATGAGAGTCCAAAACCTAACTTTCACACCTTAACTCCAAAAAAATATGAAACCATCTTCATTAAATAGCTTATGAAAAGTTATATATAATTAAAGGTATTTTTGATGCATTTTGAGTTTTTATTTTGGAGATATGGGTCTGTGAAGTTTGGTTTTTGGCTTCTTATTTTGTATATAAAAAGTACTCTATGTATTATTTTTGTACAAACTCAATTTTGTATTTTTATTTACATTATTATCTATAATTTTTATATACAAAATTTCTTTATTTGATGTATAAATAATAAAGGATAAAATAGGTGTCGAAATGAATAAATAATAAATAAAAGAATAGGGTGTTTATTGTATTTTTGGCTCTTATCTCCCCTTACTTTATTCCTTATCGACCAACTCAATTCATGACTTGGTCTCGAGGTTTAGGGTCATAAAATATCTTCGATATTTTATTTTTTTTCCTTTTCTTCTCTTTATTCTATAATTTTGACGTTAAAAGTAACATTATTTATACAATAAATGCAATAAATGATTAATGCTATTTTGTACAAATTAATGCTATTTACATGCATTAGCTAGGGTTTTTAAGGCCAAAATGATATAATAAAGGTGATGAAATGGAGATTCATCAGTGAGTTGCTGCTGGATTGCTTGTGTAAAGGCAAGGCGTTGTGGATTCACAGCGTTCTGATTTGGCTGTTGGCCTGACTGCGTCTATGGTGTGTGATGATGTCCCTTTCCCTTTTCATTCGGAGCCATCTCTTTCTCTGAAATTGGGTTGGAATCTGATATAATCCATGCTCCAGATCGGGCTTGTGATCTGCACAAGGAATGATGTCTTGATCGGTATGTATAGAAGCACCAGATTAAAAGAATCATTCTGTGTTAAGGTCGACACAGAATTTCATTAAGGATGGGGATGTATAAGTAGTGAAATCAACTTCCATCCAAAATGAGTAGATTTCGGGACAAGAGTGATCCCAATTTATTGAAGAATGTGGGGGAGTTTGGAGAGCGGTTCACAGAGTCCGGGTGTTGATCTTGGGAATTACCCTGAATTATTGGTGAAGTCGACAGCGTGGAATCGATGTGGGTATCGGCGGAGTCCCAACTAAGCCATCCAAGGGTCACCATCTTGAGGGTCAAAGAGGAGATAGATAATGGGCGAATGATATTGAGGTCAACAAGAAATAAATGGAGTGCAAAACAGTAGAATGACTCAAAAGCGAGCGGGGTCAAATGAGAATGAAAGAAGGAAAACTAGAAGTCAAAATTAGCATAAGTGTGCGGGATTTGATCTTGGACCGTAGTCTAAATCAAACAAACACCAGACAAGTTTTGAATTCACCAACACAACCCAAGTGAAGCTATAAGAGTTCAGATATTTTTATATTTTCAATTTTATCATTGTATTGTAGGCAAATCTTTTGACAAGTCCTTAAGAACACTAACCCTATAAGAGTGCGTGTATTATCGAGAAAGTACCATGTACTTTTTTTTACTCCTTTGTAACATGTGATATGCGCACTTTGAGGTCCTTAATCTCATGCATGGGCGGCTACTTAGTCAAAAAATAAAAAGATGAAGCCAATAGGAGAAACTAATACTTTCCTCGTAATCGAGGTACTCTACCGCAGGACAATGAGACAGACACCCCCGTGAAGGCATGACCTATGCTCAATATTTCGAACCAAGTAGGATGCTCCACACAAGGAGGGAACACCTTTGTCTACAAGGTCCTACTCACCCATGTACGATAGAAGCATCAATACTTTGCTTACCCAAGTGATAATTAAGGTTGCCACAGATCGGGTTTTTGGCTTTAATCCTTAGGGTGTTGTGCCTCATTTAGTCTGGAATGCACATGAAAGCAAGGACGGCTTTACGAACCCAAAACAAGGATGCCCATTACCGATTTTAATTAATCTCAAAGTTTATAAGCAATCTCCTTCTTTTAATTTTTGAGTTTTCAATTTTTTGAGTATTTTTCAAACCAATCAATCTCACGATTTTTTGTATTTTCTTTTGGTCCTAAATGTTAAATACAATAGAGGGAGAGAACGGAAAACAATGTAAGTGGATACGAAAGTGGAAATTTCACTCTCGTACCAAATGACGCATGCAAAGTAAGAAGACTTACATTGCTTCACAACGCTCTCTATGCGGGATGCAAGGAAGAATTGAAATCTTTACACTATATGAAAATATGCAAGCGATAAAGC
This sequence comes from Ottelia alismoides, assembly GCA_037367405.1. Taxonomy (NCBI): domain Eukaryota; kingdom Viridiplantae; phylum Streptophyta; class Magnoliopsida; order Alismatales; family Hydrocharitaceae; genus Ottelia; species Ottelia alismoides. The sequence goes on along the minus strand of JAZKJV010010554.1, from coordinate 570,666 downwards.
ATCCTAAACAAGACTTGCTATTATCCTAAAGAACCAAATGTAAACTACTTAAAAATGGATCCAAGTGTCCGGTCTTGGAGACTCCTTGGTGCATGCCACAACGGGTCCTGTAAGAGCTGTGTGGAGTCTCTCACGGTCATGATTCCAATTTTCAGTAATTTACAATTAAGTATTTGACTAAATCTACGTGAAAGAGACTATAGGAATATGCTTCTATCATGGATTTGGACCTAGCTATTGAGTCATGCAAACCTAAATCTAGAGGCTCAATCACATAAAATAAGTGAAAAATAAAGCCGGAAAGCTCAAATAACGAGAAATAAAATAAAAGAAAACGATACATACAAAAAATCGTGATGAGCCCCCAGGTGAACAGGCACCCGAGCAATGGATCTCGTTAGTGCGGTACTCTCCAAGTCAAAATTATTTCAAATTATATTACAAAAATAAAATAAAACAATCTCCTCACAAAATAAAACAAAAAACTAAGTGTGTTGTGCTTCTTCTATTCCCCTAGTCCTCTCTCCTGCTCTCTCTAGGTCGGCTCACAAGTGGAAGAGCCCACCTCCTCGTGATTTGGGCGTGTCCACCTCCCAGAAAGCAATCGTCGCCACGTGGTCCCTTGCAAGAAAGTTAAATAAAGAAATATGAGTCAGAATAGATAAAATAATTATCAACAATAGCAAAAATAAGAGAGAAAAATAACGTACATAAATAATTTACAGTGATACGTTATCTGTTGCTCCCCGACAATGATGCCATTTGAAATAACGGAGAATCTCATAGGGTACTATCTTATGGTCAACATAAGGCGGGTCAACTAAGTCGATGCAATGACAGTTTAAAGAAAATCTCTGGCTAAATTCAACAATCAACCCACAGTAAAAGGATTAAACAATGCAAGCAGATATATAGATCAAAATTTATTATACCCTATAAATAAGTGTGTATAACAGACAAGTAGGTAGGGGTCGAACACTATCAAAAAAATATCTATCATAACTCTTTATGATAGTTTCCAACAAAATTTGAAATAAACAATGAATCTATTCTAACAATTATGTCATAGAGGCATTCTCTTTTTTTGTCCAGTAGCGACCTGACGTGGACCAATCACGCCAGGTCGCGAGTTGACCCATGGTCAAGTACCTCCCCCGCATGTCATTTTATGCAGACGTCTTTTCCCATTTTTTCTACCATTTTTCCTGGCTAATCCATCGATCAATCGACCTTGCTTCCTTCAGAGAAAACCATCATTGATCATCATGTATACACACCTAATCCTTAAATCCCTTGTATATGCGCCCAAATTCTTTCGATCAACCGGTCAATAAGGGCACCCACAATGATTATAAATAAGAACCTCCGACTTCCATGGATTCTTTGGTCCCCGTCTTGAGTCTAGGACCCCTCGTCTTGGATCTAGTTGGTCTTCTCGTGACAGGAGGAGGCTTTGCAAGGTCGGGCGGAGCTCTACGAGCATGGAGGTGCACCCACGGCCACCGTCGCCGACAGTCCTGCTCCCTGACCTCTCTCAGGTGTAAGAACTGCCCCTTTAACCTTTTTAGGTCTATTTTGATTCCAGCTTTTTATTCCCGCAATTAGTTTAGCTTGTAGACCTTAGTTTTAACTCAGTAGATCTGATCTGTCGTTCGTCGGAGCTCCGCTCTGATGAACGATTTCTTTTGTGTTTGATCGTCTTCCAATCACGCTTTCACCCTCATCTAGATACTCTTCTCTATCTCGTCACCCCAGCCACTCCATTTCCCCCTGATCCTTGGTAGATCTGGTGATCCGCTCTCTCTTCTTCGCCTATTGCCGGAGAGCACCGCCCGTCGCCTTCCCTTCATCCATTCTCCCTTCTAATGGGACGAGGAAAGTTGCCCTCGTCCCTAGTTCTGTTTTTTGCAGGTCCCGCGAGCCTTGACGCACAGTTGGTGCCTCTTCGAGATTCCCCAAGGCACCTGGAGCTCCTCCTCGTCTCCGACCCCGCAGGAGAGCACTGGTGGTCCTCAGGCCACTTTGACTCCACCAACAGCTAGAGGGACCTCCCAACTCCATTTTACCTCTTGCCTGAGCATTCCAGGTGGTCGGAGGTGCTCTGGCGAGCGGATCGAAGCTCGACCCAATCGAGTTCTTGCCCTGTTCATCCAGGCCTTCTGCCTACCGTTGGATTCCCTAGCTTCTCCAGAATGATCGAGAGTCGTTAGATCCCCGCGAGCATTCACCGTCGGATCATGTCAGATGATCTAATCAGAGCTGCCAGCAACGAAGGGGTATCGACCGATTGGATCTCGCTACGTGTTCAAGTGAAGCTTCATCGATCGCCCGATCACGCCTTATATGGGATAAATTTCACATCGGGCCATGAACTTTTTGCATTTATTATTTTGTCCTGTAAATAAAATGTAACATTTAAAAATAAATGGACTTTTTGCAACAAGGCCCCTGTAGTTATTTTATTTACATTTTGGTCTAGTCCAGCTCAGCTCACGTGTCATCCCACGTGAGCTAGGATAATTGCATGTATACCCCTAAAAGTTTTGTAATTATGAAAAGATTCAATAAAAGTTTAAATATGTTGTATATTTTCAGGTTATTTGCATATGCATCCTTGGACTTTATTTTATTTGTAAATATGCCTTTATTATACTAGGACATATAATTTTATGCTTTTTGTCTATTTGTTATAAATAGCTATTGTGCTCCAAAAATACGCAAAAATTGGATTCAATGCCTTATGCCATTACATTCACGCCCATATTTTTATTGTATTTTTATGCATTTTAATCATTTATTAAAAATGAAATAGATCACATATATTCCCTGTTTAAATTAGAAAATACCAAAAAATGGAAAATGTGTCTAAAAATTCTAAAAAAATTATATATGGTGTATTTTATTATGTTTTAATTATAGACCAAAAATCACTAAAAATGGAAAAAGAAAAACCTTAAAAATTAAAAAACCCCAAAATATTTCATAAAAATCTAAAAATTCATTAAAAATAGAAAAATATGCTTTTCTATTCTATAATTTTCTCTATATAAATATTTATATATTAAAATTGGTTTTGGTAATTTTGGAGCCCATTTCCATTTTTAAAGTCCAAATCAATTCAGGTGATTATTTAATCCCTTATTTGGGATATTTTAGAATTTAAAAACATATAATAATTAGTAAAAATTCTAGGAAAATTACAAAAAAACATTAGAAAATATTTAAAACACAAAAAAATTATTTTGAATTTTATTGATATTTATTAGTATTAATAAATATATTATTCTAAATATAGATATAACCTTATGTATTATATATATTTAAAGGAAAAAGAAATATAAAAATCTTAAAATATAAAAAGGAAATACAAATCATAAAATTAAAAACAAAATACAAAAATATTAAATAAAAATAAAATATAAAATCCAAAAACCCACAAAAAGATATTTGTATATGCATGATTAATCACATGGTTGTAAATAAATAACCATATGCTACTTGTTTTGCTCTCTATGGTTCGACCTCTACATGCTTAATCACTATGCATTTTATGGTGGAGATAATAAATTTTAACCTCACATTTTTGTTATTCATGACTTTCTATATATTGTGGGTTAATTGCTGATCAATTAGGTTTTTGTTTGGGGTTGCTTCAACGACTATCGGTCCGCCTTGTGGATTGACAAGTCCTCTACAAAAACTCTTGATTATCACTCATCGACTAGACATTGGCCCAGGTCACTTTTATGGACATGCTGAATGATCTTAGGAGGAGAAAGGACCAGCCAGGAGGAGGAGAAGAGGAAGAGATAGGAGATGGACCATGTGGAGATGGAGCCGATGGATGTCTAGCAGACGAGCGAAGAGGAGGGCAGTCCAAGACGACCTTCAAGGAGACCTAAAACCACGATGCTGGACAAATGACCGAATGGATTCAGATTTCTATAGTCCACGCCCATTTTGAGTTGAATCCTTAGCTTTTTGACCTACTTCCCACCTTCTATGGGAATGTAAATGAAGAACCCTACATTCATCTCTAACAATTTTGGCGCATCTGCAGAACCACACACTACCCTAACATCCTGTTAAGTGTAATAAAATGATCGCATTCCCGTTCAGCCTCAGACAAAGGCTCTTCACTGGATCGATCATTTAGGGAAGGTCGTCACCAGTTGGGAGGAACTCAATTATGCCTTTCTGCACAAGTTCTACCCTCTCGGGTGGTTGAATCAGATGCGCACCTGCATTGCAACTTCACACAAGCCACCCACGAGTCCATTCATGAGGCTTGGGATAGGTTTACAGATCTGCAAAAGAAGTGTCCACATCATGACATCCCACAGACAAGTCTAGTCCAACATTTCTTTGGTGGACTCACAATTAAAAGTCAGAAGCTCATCGATGCCGCTTGTGACGGTTCATATTTCAATAAAGACGAGGATGTCGTATGAATTTTTTTGAGGAAATGATGAAGGATAAGCTACCCTATCATCATCTCGTGCATATCAGAGACAACAACAAGTCCACCAGAAGGAAGTACACATCACATCCTCACACGAGCATGACAGGGATGAGGGCCCAAATCTGAGCATTATTGGGATCACCTGTCCAAGATGGATGTCATTGAAAAGTGATCACAGATCTTGAGAAGCTCATTGTGAGCGAATACATGACTCAAAACTTAGATAAACTAGATCAGATTACCAAGTAGTTGGAGCTGCTAGTAAGCACAATCAACGCCTACAATTCCGAGTCTGCATCGGCCTCTCCATCTAAGATGAAAGAGCCATCATTACCGCATCCTCCTCATCAAAGTTAGTCCCAACCAATGGTTCATCATGCATATTGTGGGCAAGCCCCAAAGCCTTCATCACCTCAGCAACCTTAGCAGCAGCTGGTTGTATACCAACGAGAACTCCAGGCCCTCCCAGATCCATGCTCTCCTCCACCACCTCTCATTCATGAGGTGAATGGAGTTTGGTCCAATGATGTGTAGATGGCTCGTCAAGGGAGACCTCAGCAGGGCTAGTCTGCAAATTCTCGTCCATTCCCTCAGCAACAAGGAGGGAGAATTGTCCAAGGGAATCAACAACCTCACCACCAATCGTCTCAGTCATATTAGCAGAATTGGATACAAAAACATTAACAATAACCGCAGTACCTGCAATACCAGCAGAACTGGTAGAACTCGATTGTGCCATATCGGTACCCTCCTCCTCATCATCAATAGTATCAATCTTCTTCTCACCATTCGCAGTATCATCATGTCCATCACACTAAACCATCAGAGGCCCCTCCTATGAACCCCGATCTCAACTGCTTGGCTTAGCTTGTCAAGAGCCTCGCAGAGATGAGTCAGAAGATTGATGACCTCACCACCGCCAAGACACCAATTCCGACACAAGTAGATGCTAATCCCAATAATTTTCGAAAACATGGGCAGGTAGTTTGTGATGTCATGTCCAACCCACATAGTCAAATATGCATAATTCTTTTATTATTTAATGATGCTACTTTCTAGAGCAGTAGGATGTTGCAACTATCTACAATAATGAAGTGCAAGAATAAAGCTTCCACGAGCGAGTCGGCATCTTCTTCTGCATCAATTAGACTAGTAGCATGGCCGGGTGAGGAAGAAGAATGAGGATAAGCATCATGAAAAATTCAAAAAATGAAAAAAAAGTCAAAAACAACAAAAAAAAGAGATCAACAGCCAGAGCGCCAGCTAGCCAGCAACGGAGAGGAAAACACTCGCCGCCAACCCAGAACCAACCGATGGAGCCTCGTCTGCTATTTTGGTGTCCATCACTTCATATGGATGAATACTCTTCTTTTTATCATCCAGATATACAGCTTGATGTGGTCATAGATTTTGGTATCGTAAATAAGAACAATGTTTCTTCAATTGGTTCTGTACATATTCCTTTTCCAAACACTTTAGAAAAATCCAAAAAATAAAAATAAAAATTGAAAAACGGCTTTGTAAGATCCTGATATTGTGCGAATCATTCAGATTCTTATTCTTGAGATGCCTTTGCTACATGCCATCAAGTACATGCCAAACATCAAGAAGGGACTTAAATAGGCATGTACTTCAAAGAGACAGCCACGCCACTACGAGCTAGACAACATAATGTGAAGAACATATTGACAACGTCTATTGTTAATACATTCAGTAATCTCCCTAGCACGAAGAAAGACATGGGAGCACCTCTCATTCAATGCATGATGTTTGATCAAGAGTTCAGCCAAACTCTTCTTGATAGTAGATCATCAATCAATCTGATGCTCACTTCACTGTTGAACGAATTTGGGTTGGGACCACTCAAGTTTACAGGAATGATTATGTAGTTTGCAGATACTTCAATCAAGCGGCCTCGAGGAATTTTGGAGGATGTCATTGTCACCATTCAGGTAATGCAGTTCCCTGTAGACTTCATCATTCTTGATATGGACATCTCAGCTCCTCTTCTACATACATCGATTATACTTGGACGAACATTCCTCCAAACAGCCGAAGCAGTGGTGGATTATGGCAACTGACAGATTACCTTTCATTCGAACAACGATAACATCCTCATTCAGACGATTCAGATGCCAATACAAACAGAATCTGCATCAAATGAGAGTGTGCCTATAGAGCAGACAAAAGACTGTGATTTTCTCATAGGGATTAAAGACACTGACCTATTCATGGATGACACCAAGAGCCACGAATTCCTCTTTATAGAGGAAGGAGTGGATAGCACATTCGACTTCCTTGTTGTCTTAGAGGATGAGATTTTTGTTGATCTGCTTGAAGAATTGATTTATGGCCACCTACCTTTACAGAGGCAGAAGAAATCATTGCAGACTTCTGATGAATCTACGTTTCATCATCTTTATTCTATCATTTTGGCCTTAAAAACCCTAGTAAATGCGTGTAAATAGGCTTAATTTAGGCATTTTAGCATTCATGCATCATTGTGTAAATAGTGTATAAAATGTGGTTTTTAATGCCAAAATTATAGAATAAAGAAAAGAAAAGAAACCCCGAGACCTAGGCATCTTGATGACTAGGTCGACAAGGAATAAAGTAGGGGGAGACAAGGGCTAAAATACAATAAAAATTCCTTCATTCTTTATTCATTTTGGGACCTATTTTTGGTTCCACTTTTTATACCTCAAATAAATAAATTTTGAACATGAAAGTTGTAGATAATTAAATAAAGAAAAATACAAAATTGATTTCACTAAAAAATAATGTACAGATAAAAAGTTATGATCTGAATAAAATTCCAGAATCCCAACTTCCCAGACCTGTATCTCCCTGATAAAAAGTCCAAATGCATCAAACTCACTTTAATTGTATATAATTTAAAATAAGCTATTTAATGGCGATAGTTTCGCATTTGGTAGAGCTACGGTTTGAAAGTTGAGTTTTGGACCCCTATTGTATACTTGTACAGATTAAAATATTCATTTTATTATTTTTCATTATTTTTATAATTTTATATTTTTATAATTTTGTAAATATTACTTATAATAAATATGTACAGTAAAATCTGAATAAGAACTCAAAGAAAACTCAAAATAAAAATACTTCTAAATATTATACTTAGGTATAATACCTGTATTTATACCTATATTATTACTACTTTTATTTTATTAAGTGTATAAAACATATCAAAAAAATAAAATAAAAATACTTTTAAGTGTATAAAAATACTTTATAAATTTATAAAATAATAAACAAAAATAAATAAATAAATTCTCAAAATAAAAATAAAATATTTAAATATATAGATATAGATTCCTATAAAGGTTATACAAGGCAACTTGTAAATTAATACCTCTAAAAAATAAATAAAAATTACCTGAAATTAATTCATAAAATAGTAAACATTTTTTATTTAATAACCAAAAATTAATAAATTAATTTGCTATTTTTTTATTGATTTTACAAGCCTTTTTTCCAAGGTTTTTTCTGGGTGGTCCACGTGGACCAACCAGATTTGTCCCTTGGTTGACCTCGGTCAACTCTCTGACCGAGGTCTGGCCTGTGTCAGATCTGGGTTTTTGGCCACGTTCGACCAATTATCGAGGCCACATCTTTCATCCATTGGTGTCGATTTCTTCTGCAAAGTTTCTCCCCTATCATCCATCATGCATGCCGGGACGTTTCCTTGGGCCGTGGATCGCTGGAACATCTGATATGCCTCGATCTTCGGAGCGCGTCCACCACCCTTTCAAATAACCCCCATCTCTTCCCTTCCACCTTTGAACACCCTTTGAAAACTTTTTGTCGCTCTCCTCTCGCGCTCCGGACCGGTGGTGGTGATAGCTCCACCTCCAGCCGATCGAGGCAGCGCAAGGTCGGCCTTTGGCGTGTCTCCAACCATCCATCTCCGGCCACCGCCGTGAGGTTGCATCTCTGGCTTCTCCCGCCATCGAGGTTCGTTTTTGTTGTTGTTTTTAGTATAGAATCAAGCCTAGGTTATTCTGTTGTTACTGTTTTACCCTTCAAACGCTCGATCATCAATTAACAACCACCTACTTTGTTTGACGGGGCTGATCTCCGGTGAACTCCACCACCGCACACTCACCCATTGCTGTTATGCTATTCCACCTTCTGGAGCCCTCTGGTGCTCCGCCTTTTTGCGCTGATGTCTCCCCTGCAGGACATAGCAAGATAATATTCACACGCAGGAGCCTTCGAAGCTCGTGAGGTAGCCCCAGGCGCCGCGCGTCACCGGACGTCCTATGGTGGTCCCCGGCCATTTTGCAGGGCTTCTTAGTCACAGGACACATCTGGAGCGTGGGTCAGCCGTCGGAAAGCTTTCAGGTGTTCGGGGGGAAGAGCTGCATCGAAATCAAACTCGTAGAGGGCAAGTTCCTCCGTATTCTTCCAAGGCCCTCCCGAGCCGTTGATCTAGGCCAAGTTCATCAGGGAGCACAGGTGGCGTCGGATCAAGCACGCCAGCGACGTCCGATCTTCATCTGCATTTTGATCTGGGCCACCCGCATCGAAGGGGTATCGGGCCCCGTTGGCGTGACACGTGTATTAAGTTGAGGATCTGCTGCCGTCCGATCAACCCCTGGCGTGGGTAATTTTGCATCTTACCCCTGATGATTTTGTATTTACTATTAGGCACTAAATCTTTCAGCTGATGTGTTATATCTTTTGCACTATTTACCAAAAGACCCTCGGACTATCTAGAATTTCATTCGCGCCCTTGCCAGCGAGGCGCACGCGCGTAGCACGTGCGCTTGGCTATTTTGCAAGCAAGGTCTTTTGTTTCATGTATTTTTATGCAGTCCTAAAACACCTTTGTAGCGTTGTATACTTTTGGTAATTTTACGCTTCAACCCATGCTTGTTTTGAAAATTACGAATTGGTCCTTGCAAAGTCGCGTGCCCCCCCCACGTGTTCATGGACGTTTTGTAGATATAACCTTGTGGATTTGCCTATTTGTATTTAGTATAAAAACTTTGTTAATTAGTTAAATGGTTTCTGGAAACATTGCGCATAGGCCCTTCAACTCTTACTTATTTACAAAAATGCCCCTGCTTGCATGATTTTTCATTATGTTTCTTTTATTTATTTCATGCCTCTATAAATCTCGAAAAAATTCCCAAAAATCATCATAGGCCCCTGTTGCATTGCACATTCACGCCCTATTTTTATTTTATATTTTCATTGCATTCTAGTATTTATAAAAAATCAAAATTACTCATTTTCAATACTGTTTGCATTATAAAATCCCTAAAAATTATAATAACACCTCAGAAAATTCCCCCAAAAATGTATTTTATCTATTTTAGTGTGTTTTAATTTCAAACCAAAAATCATAAAAAATACAAAAGAAAACCCATAAAAATTAGAAAACTCTAAAAACCTTCATAAAAATATTAAAAATTCTATAAAAATCATAAAAATCCAATTTTTGTTTCTGAATTTTCCATATTGCAATGTATTTAGTCAAAAATTTATTTGGAAAATTTTCTCTACTGTTTGTTATTTTATATCCCTATTTCTGTCCCAGCCTTTTATTTTCTTCACTGTTTTCTTGTATTTTGACTTTAAAAATACCAAAACAATTAGGAAAAATCTAGAAAAATCAAAAAAATATTAGAAAAATATAAAAATCCTAAAAATATTTCATTTCCTAATTTTTGTGTATTTTTACTTATTTTTATAAATACCTTATCCCTCTCTCTCTTATATTGTATATATATTCTATATTTGAAAAATAAAATAAAAAAATATAAAATATAAAAAGAAAATATAAAATCAGAAATTAAAAATCAAAATATAAAAATATAAAATCCAAAAATTAAGTAAAAAATAAAAAATAAAAAACCCACAAAAAATAGCATAGATAGACATTTTATCACATTCACACATTTTGTGCATATTTTGCCCCATTATACATGTCTGCTCCCTGTGTTCGACCTCTACACATACTTGCACCTATACACATCTTTGTTGTAGAGTTATAATAATTTTTAACTCCGTACATTTACTTTCATTGCTTGATTTATCTGTTGTGGGTTAATTATTGATTAGTTGAGATTTCGTGAGCGGTCGCTCAGCGACACTGTGGTCCCGCCTTGTGTGGACTACTTTAGACCCTCGCCAAATATAGATTATCAACTTCTTAGAACAAGATTCCATCATTGTCTATTTTTGTGCATCGATAGATTCAGACCTTGAACCATCAAAAGGTGGACAATGTACAGTTGAAAGACTTGACACCACCAATGCCCTACCAGTTCCAGAGGTTATTGCTGAGAAGAATCAGACACCACCGAAGCTCAAGCAGCTTCCAGTAAACATGAAATACACCTTCCTTACGGGTGGATCGAATATGTTTCCTATTATCATCAACTCTCAGTTGACTCAGGAGCAAGAATCTCATCTGCTCGAGGTTTTAGAAAGAAACTACAAGGTGATTGGCTAGAAAGTTTTCGATCTCCGAGGGATTAATCCTTCATTATGTTCTCATCACATCTACTTAGAAGAAGATAACAAGGCGTCCCGTAAATTTCAGCGAAGACTAAATACGAGTCTCCGGGAGGTTGTCATGAATGAGATCACGAAATAGTGTGATGCGGGATTCATTTATCCCATCTCCCATTCAAAGTGGGTGAGTCCCTGCATGTCGTGTTGAAAAATTCATGGATCACCATTGTGAAGAATGACTAAGAAGTTCTTACATCATGATGCGTCTGTGTAGATTATATGCGCCTAAACTTAGCAACCAAGAAGCATCATTTTGTGCTTCCCTTCATCGACCAGATCGTTGAGAGATTGATCGCAAAGGAGTATTTCTGCTACTTGTATGGATATACTGGGTATAATCAGGTTGCAATCGCCCCAAAAGACCAAGAAACGACTACATTCACCTATCCATTTCGGACATATGCCTTCCACAGGATGCCATTCGGACTATGCAACACTCTTGTAACCTTTTAAAGGTACATGTTGGTATTTTTCACAGATATAATTGGTAGTTTTATCGAGGTGTTTATGGGCGATTTCTTGGTCTACGGTGACAGCTTTCATCAGTGTGTATCTTATTTAGACTGAGTCCTTAAAAGATTTTGTGAAGTCAACTTGGTGTTCTCGTGGGAGAAGAGCCCTTTTATGGCAACTGAAGGGATTGTGTTAGGCTATGTCATCTCAAAATGTGCCATAAAGGTCGATCCTACAAAGGTGGAAGTCATTTCGAAGTTAGAGCCATATATAAATATGAAACAAGTCCGGTCTTTCCATGGACATGTGGGCTTTTACATAAGTTTCATAAAAGATTTCAACAAAATCGCTCGACCGTAGACTAAACTTTTAGGCAAGGAGGTCGATTTTATTGTGGATGCTAGAGTCCTCTAGGCCTTTAATCAATTAAAAGATCTGATCACTCAGGCTCATGTTCCGCAACTGTCAGATTGGTCTCTGCTCTTAGTGACCAAGACAGATGCATCAAGCTACGTCATTGGGATGGTTCTGGGACAGAGGAGAGACAGTCTTCCATTTGCAATTCACTATGACAGCAGAATTCTTGATGAAGCGTAGAATAATTACGCAGTTACCGAGAAAGAGCTGCTGGTAGTTGTCTGTAACCTGGAGAAGTTCAGATCTCATTTACTCGGATCCAAAGTCATTGTCTACACAGACCACTCCATCATCAGGTTATTACAAGCCAAGAAGTATGCCAAATCAAGGCTAATCAGATGGATCCTTCTGCTCTAGGAATTCGATCTTGAATTGTGATAAACCTGGAGTTAAAAATGTGGTGGCGATCATTTGTCCATATTGTCAGAGTCAGGCACTCCTGAGCAGAGCTTGATACCGATCAATGAAATCTTTCTGAATGAAGCAATCCTGTCAGTCACCTCACTCCCCTGGTACGTCAATGTTGTGAATTATCTTGTATCCAAGAGAACTCCACAAGATTGGTGATGAATACCCATTCATCACTCTTTATTCTTATATTTTAGCTACAAAAACTTATGCAAATGCATGTAGATATGTGCAAATAGGATTAATTAGCAAAAGCATGCATCTTTGTAAAAATAGATAATTAGCATGTTTTTGTGCAAAAATAAGAGAATAAAGAGTAAAAAGAAAAAGAGGGAAATATTTAGAATAAATATTGAGCAACCTAACCCAAGGGAGGGCTCAGCATGGGCCTGACCGCATAAAAGCCAAGTAGAGGGAGATAGGGGCTCACATATGTATATATTTGTAAATAAATAAAACTATATATTTTCCTCACCCAAAAATATGTTGTAAATATTTGTATATATTTTGTAAAAGCTATTAAAAACAAAATAAAAATTAAAAATCAAAAATCCAAAAAATATCTTTTTACCATGTACATATACCACCTTCCTTAGCTATTTCACCTTGTAAATAAATTTATTTATTTCTAAAACTTTTTGTAAATATTCTAGATTATATTTTGTAAATAAAATAAATAAAAAGAAACAAAACAAAAATCAAATAAAAATTACAAAATTAAAAATACAAAAACATCTTGTACATATACCTATGTATAGACCTATAATGTACATACCTTATTCTTATTTCCAAAAATTAATTAAAAATCACCAAAAAATAGAAAAAAATAAAAGAAAAATATTTCATGTTTTAAGTTTTTCTTAATTCGGCCATTTTCTGCCTTAAAATAAATAAACAAAAAAATCAAATACGTGGCAACTCCTGAATGGTCCACGGGGGATTGTTGACCCCGGTCAACTCCCCCGCGGACTCTTTCCTTTTGGGGAGACCCGCGCCCGACCCGACTTCGCCGATTTCTCCACGCGTCTCCAGCCTGTCGCCTCCGCAAATCCCGTGCCCGGATCCTTCGCCAATCATCCGACATCCTCGCCAGATCCTTCGCCGAAGGATCCACGCCTTCCATAGCCGTCTCCACCCAACCCTAATCGGCCCTGTCTCCATATATATCTCGACCTCCGCCGCCTCCGCGCCTTATCTTTGAACCTTCCCCTTCTTCCCAGTGAACTCCAGAGGCACCGTGAGAGTGACAGCAAGCGATCGCCCCTGTTGCAGCGAGGCGAGGAGGTGAAACCACTGATCCGGCGTGTGTCGCCGCCGTTGCTCCGCCACTAGCGTGAGCACCGAGCCTCGGGCCGAGACGACCCTTGAGGCTAAGACCAGGAGCACCCCCTGCTCTTCCCCAGTCTCTCCGACCACCCAGGTATATCTCTTAGGCCGTAGATTAGCGTAGCTTTCGATTTTTAGCTTACTGGTAGCGTAGCTCCGCCGCCGCCGCCAGCCACCTCCGATCTCCCATCTGCCATTCCGACCCGACCATCATCTTCACCAGACTTCTCCGCATCTTCTTCACCCATTCACCCAACCCAAATCGCACAGGATCTGGGAATCGAGCTCCTTCGCCGACCACCTTCGCCGGAGCTCTCCATTCCGACGCACCATGCACCTTCACCACGCCTAACAGGGTCGAGGCACTTTGCCCTCGACCCGCGAGTTTGCTGGGATACTTTGCAGGTCTATCCAAGCCCATCTGAGGGCTTGGACCACTTGGACCAGCTGCTCCACCTCCGCCGACCTCACCGGACCTCCCAGAGGATCGGTTGGGCCATCGGAGGGCTCCATTAGACGCGGAGGGATCGCAGCTTCCTTCTCCAACCTTCAGCGAGCGTCCACGAGGAGACCAGCGCCGTCACGAGTCCGGCGAAGTTCGCCGGAGCCCTGTTCGTCCATCACCCTCCTCCGCCGTCCGATTGACCCCCGAGCTCCAGATCCAATCACATACGTCCATTCGAGGAGCAGCTTCAACCGTCAGATCCATCCGAGGGTCGATCTCCACCGTCGATCCAGCGCAGCTCAGCCTCGTCGTCCGCCCACCGTTCGATCTGCAACGTGGCAGCACCTGGACCGTCGGATCACAGTCGAGGACCGGAGACCTAGGCGCCACCCCCTTCTCAGCCGTCCATCTATCCACGTGGCGCTCATCCATCGGTTCGACTTAATAAAAGGGGTAAATTATCTTAGGCCCCCTCGTAGTTTTTGTGTTACATTTCAGTCCTGTAAATATTTTGAGTATTTTGTTTACGTTGGGTTATTTGCACATTAGACCTCGAGCTTTTCAGTATTTGCATTTATGCCCCTGTTTGTGTGAGACACGTGCATCGACACGTGATATTTTGGGTTATTTGCGACTTAAGCCCTGTAGTTCTGGATGTTATCGGATTGAATAAAAAGTTTTCTTTATTTGCATTTATGCCCCTGTGCGTGATTTAATTCCCCATGTGCGTTTTATTTTGGGTATTTTGCACCAGGACCCCAGAACTTTTGGGTATTTGCACTTAGGTCCCTGTGCACTGTGCCCCTCCTTTATTTTTGAATAAAATATCAAATCACCTCCAAATTCGATGAAAATTTGACATATGGCTCCTGCCATGGTGTAGAATTTTTATGAATTTTTGAGGACATTTTTGATTTCATTTTCTATTTTTAAAAATTCAAAAACCCCTATTTTTGCTACTGTTTAACTTGAAAAATCACAAAAAAATATAAAATCACCCCCAAAAATTCTAAAAATTTTAGTTACTGTTGTTTGTGTGTTGTTTGATTTTCTAGCCAATTTTGGCTATTTTTCATTGCGTAAAAACCCTAAAAACATAAAAACCCTTAAAAACCCATAAAAATTATAATAAATAATCTAAAAATCCAAAAGCAATAATTCTGGTGCCCAAATTTTCCTTATTTTATTTAGAATATAGGAAAATTACCTCCAGAGCCTTTTGTGATCCTTAGATATTTTATTTAAGGGTTTTGGTTCTGGCTGGACAGTACCCTGTCTTTCTCTCACTTTTTGATTTTTAGAAAATAAAATATACCAAAGAAAATTACCAAAAATTCACCAAAAACACTTAAAAACTTAAAAAACATAAAAACCTTTTTTCTTGAATTTTTGCTTTATTTTTGGTGTGTGAAATAAATTGTAGAAGTGTGTTGATATTTACTTTCTTTTATTTTCTTCACATATTAAAAATTCAAAAAAATATAAAAATCATTAAAAATCACTAAAAATATCTTCTCTGTGTTTTATTTCATTTTGACTACTTCGTAGGCCTTTGGCCAATCCGTGCTCCTTGTGTTCGACCCTGGGTGCTATACCAGGTTAATCTCATAGCGAGACCGCTCTCTTTTGTGCTTGATTAGTTTTACATGTCCTGAGTGGTTGATTTTTCTTGATTGACTTAGTCTGAGTGATTGAGGTCGCAACGACCTATTTTTCTACACCTTTACCTTAGTCATTCGGGCGGTCATCAGAATGGCGCCGTTGCCGGGGAGCACGGCTTTGTAGTCATTTTTCCCTATTGTCTCTCTATATTTTCATCGTTTTCTGACACTCTCTCTCTTTGATTTTTGTGCGAGGTACTGCGTGGACAACTTGGAGTTTATTTTTGAGGACCCTCACGGGAAGAAGAGCAGGGAGAGAGAAGAAGAATTTTATTTTCTAAGAGAGAACAATATTGTTTGTAATAATTTAGAACTTGGACATTTGTGGACACTTGTAACTTAGCGGGTCTGTTTCGCCGAGTACCGGTGTGCTCGGGGGACCCATTAGGACCTCGCGGTTTTTCGCGGTTTTCTCGCGGCTTTTCTTTTTCTTTCTTACTGTCATTTTCCGGGTTTTTCGCGGTTTTTGCTCGAGCCCCTAGACATAGGATCTTTGTTGGTTGTGACATAAGATTTCTAAGGCCCAACACTTAATAGAATATCTGTTCCTATAGAACGTAATTGGACCTTACTAAAATTCACTAAAAAAGTTAGTTTAATTGGATTTGAGACCACGTGCCGTTAGGAGTCACATACAGCGCTGGCAGGACCCGTTGTGGCGGGCACCGAGTGACTCCCAAGATCGGACTCCGGACTCGATTCGGTTAACTAACTATTGTTCTTCACGATCAATAGAAGTTGCTTGTCTTAGGACTCGGCTTTTTACCGTTGCATCATATAGCTTAGTTTACTTTTCTGTCTTTATTTTATGCGCGGATCACTCTGCATGTAGAGAGCTGGAGGCAGGTACGCTTTTCTGACTTTGCATGCATCATTGATTTCTCGTGCATCGGCTTTTTCGACTTCTTCCCCCGTTTTTGACTTAATAATCAGGAGAATCGGAAAATTCGTTAGGCCGCTTGTATTTATTTTGAAAAAAAATTAAAAAGAAAAAAATAAAAAAATTGGGACTGGATAACACTATTGACCCTAAAAGACACTCACATTAAGAAATTTTGTCTTGGGGAGAGCAACCCCCTCATTGTATGGTTTGGATGCGCGAGAGAGTGACCCGCACCCTAGGTAGAGCCCTCCGGTGCTATTTCTAGCTGACTACCGACTCTTCCGTGCGGGCCAGTCGGTTGGAGTAGCATCGGGTATCCTAACAGGTCACGTAAGCGCTCTGATATTCTGTGTGTTCACCAAATAAAATTGACAAGATAAATTGACCGAGCTTTCACGGTCTTCAGATTGTGTTGCGTTGGTGAACCGGGGGTTTGCTTTGCGATCATATTTTCTCCAGATCCCATCCTCCTAACTCGTCAGATCAAGATGATGGGTAGACGATCTCTTAGGCAGCCTTTGGCTGCACCGCTTTCAGGCGCGTCTACTTCACCATCTAGGTTGGCCCGTGAGAGTCGAGACAAGCTCTCCGGGCCCGAGTACGATTCCACCCTGTTCCCCCTCGATCCCCTTTCTTTTGCTACTGAGAGACATGAGCCCGAGGAAAGACGAATTGATTTGACAGAACCTGAATTGGGCTCATCTGATTTTGCAGACGTCACTATGGCCGGAGCCGGCAGTTCAGATGATCGCCAACCCGAACATTTTGTACTAGACCAGGGAGCGATCAACTCCACCCTGATTGCATCATTAGAGACAGTACAGAAGCAGCTACGCGATCAGGGAGCTTTCATGATTGAGATGAGAAGGGAGCTGGAGCGACTCAGAGAAGTGAGAGATCAGAGCGAGCCTGAGGACATTCCTGATGCTGATGCCGAGGCAGCAGCCGCAGCAGCAGCTGCCGCAGCAGCAGCCGCCGCAGCAGCGGGACCACCAAGACCGATGCGGGAGTTACACAACCCCGGATCTACACTGATGCACCATTGGGTGGTGGTACCTGCCATCGTGGGGGATTTCAAGTTCCCTCCAAACACCCTGCAGATGCTTCCTCATTTTCACGGACTTGCCACTGAGGAGCCCCACCTCCATCTCCAGGAGTTTTTGATGATCTGCAGCACTGTCCACGACCGTCATGTGGACCAGGATACGATTCGGATGATGGCCTTCCCTTTTTCACTGGCAGATAGAGCAGCCGCCTGGCTGAAGCATTTAGGGAAGTTTGTTTACACCTGGGAGCAGCTCCGCACCGAGTACTTGAACAAGTACTATCCACTCGGGCGGACGAATGCAGCGAGGGCCCTGATCAACAACTTCTCCATGCTCCCTAACGAGCAGTTTCACGAGGCATGGGAGAGGTTTAGAGAGCTTCTGGATAGATGCCCACACCACGACATTTCCAAGCCGAACCTAGTTCAGAGCTTCTTTAGTGGGATGACGCCAGAGCTTCAGGGTCTGGTGAATGCTTCTTGCGGCGGGTCCTACTTTGCCAAGGACCACGACCAAGTCTGGGCCATTTACGAGGAGATGGCCGAAAATTACATGGTGATGTCACAGACTCGGTTGTACACACAGAGATCTCAGCAGCCGCCAGGACCCGTGCAGTACCAGCGGATAGCACGGGTTGATGCATGTCCATCCAGTTCGTCCACAGTTGCAGCCGCACAGGCAGAGTCGGCCGCTGCGGACATGGGGATTATCAGCGAGAAATTGGACCGCATGGAAATAATAGAGAAGAAGCAGTGCCAGGGCATAACTCAGATGGAGCAGATGGCACAAACTCTGAGCGACATGAAGACCCATCTCTTGTGTCTTCAGGAGGCACAGACGGCTTCTCAGCCCCGTCTTCAGTCGCGAGGCGATTCCGGCGGCAGCCGCAGCTCGTCCCAGCGCTCCAGCTCCTTGCACCAGCCTAGACAAGTTCACCTTGTACAGGCGGAGCCGTACCAGCAGCAGCAGCCCTCTTACCAGTCACCACCATCTCCAGACTTACAGATGGTGGTATATCAGCCGGATCAGCCTCTGGCAGTACTGCCGCCAGACCCCTTCGATGCAGAGCCGTTGATGGATGTCAACGGGATTTGGTATGACCGTCCTCAACCTGGAATCCGACGAGACCATCCCGGATTCAGGTGGGGGAATGGGGGTAACCAGTTCCAACAGCAGCCAGCCGGTCAGGGAGGGCATTACTCCCAGCAGAGAGATCACCAGCAACCCCCAGCATACCAGCCACACCAGCCATCATCCTTCGTACCTCGTCCCTACCAGCAGCAGGGACAGAATTGGAGACGTGAGCAGCAAGCTCACCAGCAGCAGCATCCTTCCTCTTACCCCTCTCAGCCGCAGCAGCACCAGGTCCAGCAGCCTCATTACCAGAGAGGCAACCCGTCGGGCTCCCATGAGAGCCCCGCCTTGGATGATCTAGCCCGCATCTTCACAGAGCAGCAGGCTACATTTAGACGGGAGATGGACGAGTTCCGCCAGGAGATGCGGGACCTGATGAGAGGGAAGGCCGCCATCCCTGCACAGATCGAGCCTAATCCGAATAGCTTGAAGAGGAAGTCTGAGCAGGTAGTTCACACTGAGCCTACCACTCCTAGTGACTCATTTGATGATATGTCGTCGGATCTATTTGATGCTGATTTTGTTACACTTAGGAGCGGTAGAAGACCAGCAGGCGGCGCCTCATCTGAGCGACAACGCGAGGATCCATCCAGAGCGCCAGATGAGGAAGAGGAGAGCGGTACTGAAGCCGCACATGATGATGACGGTGGTACTGATGCCACCCGAGATGCTGATTCCACCGGCGGTACTGAGGCCGCCGCTTCACCATATCGAGGAGGTGGTACTGACGCCACCAGCAGAGCCGAGCCAGCCCGCGGTACTAAGGCCGCAAGACGTCTAGTTGTAGAGCCAGCTAGAGGTGGTACTGAGGCCACCAATATTCATTTTGATGAAGATGTTGTCTTTCCTCGTATGAATGTATCTCAGGACTCTATTTTGAATAAAGGAAAAGGTTTAGTTTCTTCTGATCCCACTGTGGTGAATGATGTATGTGAGGATCCGGTCATCGAACCGTCTAGGCCTATTCCTAGTCCTTCATCTGAGAAGGACCCTGTGATCCCCTTTCCTAGAGCCCTTGAGTTGGGGAAGGGGAAGAAAAGAGAAAAAGATCCAAAAAAGAGAGAGCAGGAGGAGTTCAGCCAGAGCATGATAGACCGATTTCACATCCAGCTGACCCTCCATGAGGCTTTGCAGCACATCCCTCTTTTTCAGCGATCCTTGAGAGACAGGACCACAGTCAGGAGGAAGAAGAGGAACAACACCGCAGAGATTCATGTGTTGACAAAAGCCACGTGTTACGCGATCCAGAACCATCTGCCTACCAAGAGGCCAGATTTAGGAGCCCCATATGTCAGATGTCAGATTAGTGAGCAGAGGTTCGACCGTACTCTATTATATAGCGGATCGTCGATCAACCTTCTTCCGGCAGCCCTTCTCAACCACTTAGAGTTGGGCACTCTTAGACAGAGCAGGACATACCTTCAGTTTGCTGATCGGTCTGTCAAGAGGCCAAAGGGGTTGTTGCGAGACGTTGTCGTCACGATTCAGGGTTTGCAATTCCCCGTGGACTTCGTAGTGCTGGACATGGAGACCCCTGACTCGTTGACCGATTCCCCCATCATCCTCGGTCGCCCGTTCTTGGCCACAGCCAAGGCGGTGACTGACCATGACAGTGGGAAGGTATTCTTTCGCGTCCAGGGCGAGAGTATACAAATAGAGACGGTTAAGGATCACAGAGCCAGAGATAGATCCCGCTCAGAGGGCAGTACAGATTCAGAACATCTGACAGATACAGAGCCAGACATTCACCAGGACTGTGATTTTGTGATCACAGATGATGAGGCAGCTTGGGCAGATCCTGCAGCATAGACCATCCTCTCATATTCAGACACAACTGATGCACAGATGAGAGCAGAGGATAGCCTGGAGAGCACAGCCCTGGTTCAGGATACTATTGAGTCAGCAGAGTCGGACCTTGATCGCGACACAATTTTCAGTGATGGTGGTACTGAGGCCACCCTACTCTACGGTGGTACTGATGCCACCGCAGTTGATACAGATCCCTCGGATTCAGAATCTGATTGGGCAGATTGTGATGATCAGATACCAGACCTGGATCCACTTGAGCCTACAGATGAGGAGGAGGTAGAGGCAGAGCAGATCAGAGACAATGCAGAGGACCCGCCTTCTCCAGATCCAGTTTGTGAGAGTTCTTTATCATTTTCCCAGGCAGATTTGGCAGAATTGTCAGCATACACACATCTTCTTCAGAAGCCAGATTTGCCAGCACCCAGCTGTCCAGAGCTAAAGCCGCTCCCTACTTCGCTAAAGTATCGATTCCTTGCGGGAGAGTCTGAGATGTACCCAGTCATCATCTCTGCCGATCTGACTGGAGAACAAGAATCCCGTCTGATGGGGGTTCTTGAAAAGAACCGCAAGGCAATTGGATGGAGCGTAGCAGATCTCCACGGGATTAGTCCCTCGTTGTGCTCCCACCATATCTATCTCGAGGAAGGGGCAAAGCCATCGCGTGAGTTCCAGCGGCGACTGAACCCCAAC
Organism: Ottelia alismoides; assembly: GCA_037367405.1. Lineage (NCBI taxonomy): Eukaryota > Viridiplantae > Streptophyta > Magnoliopsida > Alismatales > Hydrocharitaceae > Ottelia > Ottelia alismoides. Next base: position 549,389 of record JAZKJV010010554.1, on the reverse strand, counting down.
CTAAGAGAGGTTGTCATGAAGGAAATATCAAAATGGTGGAGTGCAGATTTTATTTATCCCATTTCCGACTCCAAGTGGGTTAGCCCCTTGCATGTGGTGCCCAAGAAGACGGGCATCACGACTGTGATCAGTGAGTCGGGAGAGGAGATTGCTACACGAGTACCCACCTCTTGGCGGGTCTGCGTTGACTACAGGAGACTCAACCAGGCCACCAAGAAGGACCATTTCCCCCTGCCTTTTATTGATCAGATCATAGAGAGACTGGCAGGGAAGAGCCATTATTGCTTCCTGGATGGGTACTCGGGCTACAATCAGGTGGCCATCGCTCCTGAGGATCAGGAGAAGACTACCTTTACCTGTCCCTTTGGTACGTACGCCTTTCGACGCATGCCATTTGGGTTATGCAACGCCCCTGCGACTTTTCAGAGATGCATGCTGTCGATCTTTTCGGACATGGTGGGGGAGTGTTTGGAGGTCTTCATGGACGATTTCTCGGTTTACGGCGACGGATTCGATTCATGTCTTGACTGCCTAGACCGAGTGCTCCAGCGATGTATTGCTACCCGTTTGGTTCTGTCTTGGGAGAAGAGTCACTTCATGGTGACTCAAGGGACGGTGCTTGGCCACATCATCTCCAACAGGGGCATGGAGGTTGATCCGGCCAAGGTTGACGTCATTAGAAAACTCGCACCGCCGTCCAATTTGAAGCAGCTACGGTCATTTCTGGGGCACGTTGGTTTTTATAGGAGATTCATTCATGATTTCAGCAAGATTGCCCGACCGTTGACTGACCTCTTGACGAAAGACACCGAGTTCCTTGTCGATGATAAGTGTCTTTCGTCCTTTGAGACTCTCCAACAGTGTGTTATTGAGGCTCCTGTCCTTCAGCCACCCGATTGGTCTCTTCCCTTCGAGATCATGACGGACGCCTCCGATTTTGCCGTAGGGGCAGTGCTGGGACAGAGGAGGGATGGAGTTCCGTTTGCCATACATTATGCTAGCCGCACATTGGATTCCGCCCAGCGGAATTATACGGTCACAGAGAAGGAGATGCTAGCAGTAGTGTTTGCCCTAGATAAGTTCAGATCGTATATCATTGGATCTAGAGTGACTTTATATACTGACCACACCGCCATCCGGTACCTCATGTCAAAGAAGGATGCCAAGGCCAGACTTACTAGATGGATCCTTCTACTTCAGGAGTTCGACATTGAGATCAAGGATAAGCCTGGAGTCAAGAATGTGGTGGCGGATCATCTCTCCCGATTAGAGCAACCTGAGGATTCTGAGCAGATTGATCCCATTAGAGATACCTTCCCAGATGAGGCGATCCTTGCTATCGCCTCACTCCCGTGGTATGCCGATATAGTGAACTTTCTCGTTGCTGGGAAAGTCCCACAAGATTGGCCCAGGCAGAGGCGTGAGACCTTCCTAGCGAAGGCCAAGTCTTACCATTGGGAGGATCCCATCCTTTACCACGAGGGAGGGGACAGCGTCTGGCGTCGGTGTATTCCTCAGGAGGAACATCATAGTGTCCTCACTTACTGCCACAAGCTTGAGGCAGGAGGACATCATTCTGGGAGGAGAACGGCACAGAAAGTGCTCCAATCCGGCTTGTGGTGGCCTACCCTCTTCAAGGACTCTGATGAGTTCGTGAAGAGGTGTACTGACTGTCAGAGGATGGGCACTTGTGGACAGCGTGATATGATGCCGATGCAGCCCATTCACTTCTGTGAGGTTTTTGACGCATGGGGCATCGATTTCATGGGTCCATTCCCCAAGAGTCAGGGATTTGAGTACATTCTGTTGGCCGTAGACTATGTGAGTCGTTGGGTGGAGGCTATCCCCGCCCGAGCCGCTGATGCGAGGACAGTTTGCAGATTTTTGAGGAAGCATATCATCACGCGGTTCGGGGTTCCACGAGTTCTGATTTCTGATGGGGGATCTCACTTCATCAACGACCAGGTGAAGGCACTTGCTAGCGAGTTCGGCATAGACCATCGTGTTGCTACACCATACCATCCACAGACGAATGGTCTAGCCGAAGTGTCGAATAGGGAGATCAAGACTATTCTGCAGAAAGTCGTCCGCCCTGACCGAAAGGGTTGGTCACAGCTATTGGACTCGGTCTTGTGGGCATATAGGACGTCTTTCAAGACACCTTTGGGCACATCTCCCTTTCGCCTCGTATATGGCAAGCCGTGCCATTTACCTGTTGAGTTGAGGCACAAGTCACTTTGGGCAGTTACAGATATTCTTATGGATCCAGATGGTGAAGGAGACCAGAGGAGGGCAGAGTTAGCCGCCTTGGAAGAGCTTAGAGATACAGCTTTCTCAAACAGCCTACATTATAAGGAGAAAGTCAAGGAGTGGCATGATTCTCATATCAGCCACAAGCATTTTGAGATTGGACAGAGAGTATGGCTGTTTGATGCGAGGCTTAGATTATTTCCAGGGAAGCTACAGAGCAAATGGAAAGGACCTTATCTGGTTCGGAAGGTACACGACAACGGTAGCATCGACATATCTGAGTTGTCTTCTGAGAGTACCTTCCGAGTGAACGGCCAGCGGCTCAAGCCATTTCTAGATCATGAGCCGCGGGTCGCTGATCTTGCCCCTATTCATTTTGCGTGAGATGTGGTCTTTGACTCCGCGGGTCCCTAATGCATCTCACGCCTGAGCCTTACTGATCCTCCGCTGTATATAGATCCAGATGTCCATATCACCACATTCCTTAGTCCCAGATCCCTTTCTTCATCTTGTGATTATGCTATACTTAGGGTGCACTTTACCCTAAGTATAGGGGGGATGTGAGACCTTTCGGGTATTTCTTTTTGTTTCTGTCTATCCTTGTTTAGCTGCCTATACTTAGGGATATCTTACCCTAAGTATAGGGGGGTAGACCCTGTACATTCTCCACTCGGTTTTTCCTTTCGTGTACAGCCTGCTATACTTAGGATTATTTGATCCTAAGTATAGGGGGAAGACCCGAGTCCCTCTTGACTTTTTCATCTCCTTTTGTATAGCCTTTCTTTTCGCTTCCCTATACATAGCACGAGTTATGTCTTCTTCATCGCTCTTGACTCTGAGGACATCGTTCGAGCTAAGTATAGGGGGGTGTGTATATATTTCATATATACTTTAGCCATAACTCGTACTTTGTGTGAGTGTGTTAATAAATAAAAATGGCTAAAAACCACAAAAATTAAAAAATTTTCATGTACATAATCTTCTTTTATTTGCACATACATAGCTAGTGTACAAATTATTTTTGTAAAAATGATTTCAAAAATCTTTTGTGTGTAAAATTTGTAAATATTTTTGTATCAAAACTATGTATATAGTACAAAATTTTTCCAAAATGTTTTGAAATTCAAAAGTTTGCAAAAATCTTGTGTAAATGTGTGTAAATTTCTTTTTGCAAAACTTGCACTTCATGCATCATCACTCATGATTTCAAAACATTTTTCAAAAATTTTGCATGGTTGTAAAATTTGTGTAAATAAGCATCTTTTTGTACATATGTATATAGTTTTTCTGGATGATAGTTGATATTTAAACTAGCCTGGAATCAAATTGAGAAATGGAGCTTGATTAAGATCTTAATCCACCTAATTCTAAGAGGAACCTTACAGGGCTTAGGTTTAAGGCTTTTCAGGTCCATGGTGACTTAATTCTTTGAGTCCATTAGGCTATGATCACATGTCATCTCAATGAGCCTAAGTAGAGCACTTAACAACAACACATGACTCATATAGATTATGGCTTTACTTGGACAACCGTACTATGCACCGAGCTCTTTACGGATGAGGTGGTGAGGAGGCAGTCTTCCTTGGCTTGGGGTAGCATATGAGGGTAGTACTTCTAGGCGGAACCTCTCTTCTTCATTTAGTGAAGGAAGTGCGTCTCAACTTGGTCTGGTTGCCATGAGGTCTAACGACGGGAGTTGTGGGTTGCAATAAAGCTTCAAAAGAGGGATAGTCTACTGGCTCAAGAGGAAAAACTCCTTGTATATATGCTGCACATGTACATGTTGTATAGATGCACTCGAAAAAAAAAGTGCAAAAAGAAAAGAACTCCAAAAAAATGGTGGGTCTGAGAGAAAATGATAATCCCACCGGAGTATGTATATAAGTGCAATAAGCAAAGCTTGGTTTCATGATCCACCTGTTGTAGCTTGCAGCAGGGAGACTTGGCTACACTGGTCAGGCTCCCAAGGGTACTTGGCTACACTGGCCTTGACCCATTCTCTTCTTCCCCCTCTTCTTGAGCCGGTTGTACTTGAACTTAGAAGGGAATACCCCGCTCCTCGAGGAAAGAGTGGCCATATTGAGGTCATAGAGTTACCTTGTTGGTGAGGGTTGTCAAGTTGCCATTTCTGAGGTGGAGAGCTTAGACCTCACTTTCACAGGACAAGAAAAGATTCATGGTCTTAAGGGTTTGTGATTGATGACTTGTTCTGATCCGGAGCATTGAGGAGTCTTGGTTATAGAGTAGTGGAACTTAGAGGCTGTTAGGTTTTAAGCTTAAGTCTGAATAAGGTTCCGACACATTAATAATCCAAAGATCTGATCGAGCTCCATATTTCAAATTAATGAAGGAAAGTTTAATAATTCAATCTTGATCCATGTACATCCTCTTTTTCTTTTTCTTTTTCTTTCTTTTTCACTTCTTTTTCAAATAAGTGTTTGCTAAGGGACTAGCAAAGTATAGTATAGGGGGGTGATGAATACCCATTCATCACTCTTTATTCTTATATTTTAGCTACAAAAACTTATGCAAATGCATGTAGATATGTGCAAATAGGATTAATTAGCAAAAGCATGCATCTTTGTAAAAATAGATAATTAGCATGTTTTTGTGCAAAAATAAAAGAATAAAGAGTAAAAAGAAAAAGAGGGAAATATTTAGAATAAATATTGAGCAACCTAACCCAAGGGAGGGCTCAGCATGGGCCTGACCGCATAAAAGCCAAGTAGAGGGAGATAGGGGCTCACATATGTATATATTTGTAAATAAATAAAACTATATATTTTCCTCACCCAAAAATATGTTGTAAATATTTGTATATATTTTGTAAAAGCTATTAAAAACAAAATAAAAATTAAAAATCAAAAATCCAAAAAATATCTTTTTACCATGTACATATACCACCTTCCTTAGCTATTTCACCTTGTAAATAAATTTATTTATTTCTAAAACTTTTTGTAAATATTCTAGATTATATTTTGTAAATAAAATAAATAAAAAGAAACAAAACAAAAATCAAATAAAAATTACAAAATTAAAAATACAAAAACATCTTGTACATATACCTATGTATAGACCTATAATGTACATACCTTATTCTTATTTCCAAAAATTAATTAAAAATCACCAAAAAATAGAAAAAAATAAAAGAAAAATATTTCATGTTTTAAGTTTTTCTTAATTCGGCCATTTTCTGCCTTAAAATAAATAAACAAAAAAATCAAATACGTGGCAGCTCCTGAATGGTCCACGGGGGATTGTTGACCCCGGTCAACTCCCCCGCGGACTCTTTCCTTTTGGGGAGACCCGCGCCCGACCCGACTTCGCCGATTTCTCCACGCGTCTCCAGCCTGTCGCCTCCGCAAATCCCGTGCCCGGATCCTTCGCCAATCATCCGACATCCTCGCCAGATCCTTCACCGAAGGATCCACGCCTTCCATAGCCGTCTCCACCCAACCCTAATCGGCCCTGTCTCCATATATATCTCGACCTCCGCCGCCTCCGCGCCTTATCTTTGGACCTTCCCCTTCTTCCCAGTGAACTCCAGAGGCACCGTGAGAGTGACAGCAAGCGATCGCCCCTGTTGCAGCGAGGCGAGGAGGTGAAACCACTGATCCGGCGTGTGTCGTCGCCGTTGCTCCGCCACTAGCGTGAGCACCGAGCCTCGGGCCGAGACGACCCTTGAGGCTAAGACCAGGAGCACCCCCTGCTCTTCCCCAGTCTCTCCGACCACCCAGGTAGATCTCTTAGGCCGTAGATTAGCGTAGCTTTCGATTTTTAGCTTACTGGTAGCGTAGCTCCGCCGCCGTCTCCAGCCATCTCCGATCTCCCATCTGCCATTCCGACCCGACCATCATCTTCACCAGACTTCTCCGCATCTTCTTCACCCATTCACCCAACCCAAATCGTACAGGATCTGGGAATCGAGCTCCTTCGCCGACCACCTTCGCCGGAGCTCTCCATTCCGACGCACCATGCACCTTCACCATGCCTAACAGGGTCGAGGCACTTTGCCCTCGACCCGCGAGTTTGCTGGGATACTTTGCAGGTCTATCCAAGCCCATCTGAGGGCTTGGACCACTTGGACCAGCTGCTCCACCTCCGCCGACCTCACCGGACCTCCCAGAGGATCGGTTGGGCCATCGGAGGGCTCCATTAGACGCGGAGGGATCGCAGCTTCCTTCTCCAACCTTCAGCGAGCGTCCACGAGGAGACCAGCGCCGTCACGAGTCCGGCGAAGTTCGCCGGAGCCCTGTTCGTCCATCACCCTCCTCCGCCGTCCGATTGACCCCCGAGCTCCAGATCCAATCACATACGTCCATTCGAGCAGCAGCTTCAACCGTCAGATCCATCCGAGGGTCGATCTCCACCGTCGATCCAGCGCAGCTCAGCCTCGTCGTCCGCCCACCGTTCGATCTGCAACGTGGCAGCACCTGGACCGTCGGATCATAGTCGAGGACCGGAGACCTGGGCGCCACCCCCTTCTCAGCCGTCCATCTATCCACGTGGCGCTCATCCATCGGTTCGACTTAATAAAAGGGGTAAATTACCTTAGGCCCCCTCGTAGTTTTTGTGTTACATTTCAGTCCTGTAAATATTTTGAGTATTTTGTTTACGTTGGGTTATTTGCACATTAGACCTCGAGCTTTTCAGTATTTGCATTTATGCCCATGTTTGTGTGAGACACGTGCATCGACACGTGATATTTTGGGTTATTTGCGACTTAAGCCCTGTAGTTCTGGATGTTATCGGATTGAATAAAAAGTTTTCTTTATTTGCATTTATGCCCCTGTGCGTGATTTAATTCCCCATGTGCGTTTTATTTTGGGTATTTTGCACCAGGACCCCAGAACTTTTGGGTATTTGCACTTAGGTCCCTGTGCACTGTGCCCCTCCTTTATTTTTGAATAAAATATCAAATCACCTCCAAATTCGATGAAAATTTGACACATGGCTCCTGCCATGGTGTAGAATTTTTATGAATTTTTGAGGACATTTTTGATTTCATTTGCTATTTTTAAAAATTCAAAAACCCCTATTTTTGCTACTGTTTAACTTGAAAAATCACAAAAAAATATAAAATCACCCCCAAAAATTCTAAAAATTTTAGTTACTGTTGTTTGTGTGTTGTTTGATTTTCTAGCCAATTTTGGCTATTTTTCATTGCGTAAAAACCCTAAAAACTTAAAAACCCTTAAAAACCCATAAAAATTATAATAAATAATCTAAAAATCCAAAAGCAATAATTCTGGTGCCCAAATTTTCCTTATTTTATTTAGAATATAGGAAAATTACCTCCAGAGCCTTTTGTGATCCTTAGATATTTTATTTAAGGGTTTTGGTTCTGGCTGGACAGTACCCTGTCTTTCTCTCACTTTTTGATTTTTAGAAAATAAAATATACCAAAGAAAATTACCAAAAATTCACCAAAAACACTTAAAAACTTAAAAAACATAAAAACCTTTTTTCTTGAATTTTTGCTTTATTTTTGGTGTGTGAAATAAATTGTAGAAGTGTGTTGATATTTACTTTCTTTTATTTTCTTCACATATTAAAAATTCAAAAAAATATAAAAATCATTAAAAATCACTAAAAATATCTTCTCTGTGTTTTATTTCATTTTGACTACTTCGTAGGCCTTTGGCCAATCCGTGCTCCTTGTGTTCGACCCTGGGTGCTATACCAGGTTAATCTCATAGCGAGACCGCTCTCTTTTGTGCTTGATTAGTTTTACATGTCCTGAGTGGTTGATTTTTCTTGATTGACTTAGTCTGAGTGATTGAGGTCGCAACGACCTATTTTTCTACACCTTTACCTTAGTCATTCGGGCGGTCATCAATTGGCACAAGATGTAAATAAACAAGTTCTTGCCAGATATTCATTTTTATCAATGGGAGGATCCATATCTCTTTCATGAGGAGACATATTAAATCTGAAGGAGGTGCATTCCTCGAGAGGAGGTTCATAGTATCCTCGAGAATTGCCACAACCAAGAATCAGGAGGACACCACTCTGGAAGATGTACGACAACGAAAGTGCTACAATGCGGCCTCTGGTGGTCGACCTTATTCAAAGATGTAGAGGATTTCGTGAATCATTGCACTGACTGTCAGGAGATGAGTGACACTATTGGAATAAGAGATACAATGCCCCTAAAATACATTCAGATTTCAGATGTGTTCGATGCGTGGGACATTGATTTCATGCGCCCATTCCCAAACAGTCAAGGCTATGAATATATTCTGCTTGTCAACTACGTCTGTCATTGGGTGGGGGCTATCCCTACCCAAGCCCTTGACAGTCGCATCGTCTATCGATTCCTGAAGGAGAACATCATTACAAGGTTCATGATACCTAAAATTCTGATATCATATGGAAGAAGCCACTTTGTCAATATGGAAGTGAAGAGGCTGACTTAAGAATATTACATTGAACATCGAGTAGCTTCTCCATACCACCCACAATCTAATGGCTTGGCAGAATGTTTAAATATGGAAATTAAGACGATTCTCCAGAAACTTGTACGTCCAGACAAAAAGAACTAGTTTCAACTTCTTAACTTAGTTCTGTAGGCCTATCGGACTGCATACAAGTCATCTCTGAGAATATCTTCCTACTGTCTAGTGTACGACATGCCATGCCATTTGCCCGTTGATTTCATTCACAAATCTTTGTGGGCAATAAACATATACAATTTGGATCCGATGAAAGCTGGAAAGAACAGAAAGCTGGATCTGAACAGACTTCTCGAATTCCGCTATATGCAAACGACAACAATCTTGTGTATAAGGAGAAGATAAAGAAGTGGCACGACAAGCACATCCGCCGCAAGACTTTCGAACATGGTTAGAAGGTCTGGTTGTTCGATGCAAAGTTGAAACCTTTCCCAAGGAAGTTAAAAAGCAAGTGAACATGACCGTTCAAAGTGAAGCATGTGCGTGAAAATGGAAGCATGGTCATATCCAGATTATCAGCGGACGCACATTCTTTCCTCATCAACAGGCGGCCTTTGAAACCTTACTTGAGCATGACACATTCCTGTCCGTGGTCGACTCCATTCAGGTAGCCTATGAACAAGAACTTCGAAGCGCGACATCTAAATATTCAGACAAAGGAATCAAAAATATTATTGATTAGTTTATAATTTTCTTCTTTTTATTTTTCATTCTTTTATTCTTTCGAAAGCTTCACTCATCCCATTCATCATTGATATACTTATGATATACGTCATCCTAAGTATAGGGAGATGAGTACATATGGGTAATTAAAATTTGAAAAAAAGAATTATTTTATTTAAAAACCCGCACATACTTGATTTAAATTGTGCACGCTTGTATATACATACTTGTTTTATTTATTTGTTTAAATAAGTTTTGCTTCCTCCTGTGCTTCCTATGTTCGACCCCTACATGCTTGTCCGATATATACACTTATTTGTAGGGTATAATAAATTTTGATCCACATATCTGCTTGCATTGTTTGATTCTTTTATTGTGTGTTGATTGTTGAATTTAACCGGAGACTTTATTTGGACTATCATTGTAGTGACTTAGTGGTCTCGCCTTGTGTAGATCACAAGACAATACCCTTTGAGATTCCCCGCTATTTCAAGGGGCTAAATAGACCCACCACCCTTGAGCCTCGATTTTCCGGGCACCATCCACCTGAGGACAAGAGAGGAGGAACCTCCTCTTCCATCTCCCTTCTTCTTCTTCTTCCATTCTTGTTCTGATTTTTCCTCTTTATATTCTCTCTCCTAACTACACCTCCATCCGCACATCAAATTGTCAAAATTTTTGTATTTTCAAGGATAAATCATCCATTCCGGATATGAATATGATTTTTTTTCGATTTTTTTAGGAAAATTTCTTGGATCGATGAAGACGTCATTTATAGATGTTGAACAATGCCATGGAAGAGGATGATGGCATGGAGGAGGTGGGTTTTTTTTCTTGTGACGCCTTCTTAACTACATGGTTTGAATAAACCATGATTTAGTTCAACTCATTGACGGCCATAGTAATGGAAGGGTACAAGTGATAACGGTGGAAGAAGTCAGGAGTACACTTGATATTCCAAAAAAGAGAGGAGTATAGCTGATATTGTGATATCTCACAAGGGCACAACTAGCAAAAACACCTCTCTTTTTGTTAAAAAATTGATAAAAGTCGTTGCAACATTCAAGTAATCTGTTAAATCAAAGAATGAACATCTTAAAAGCCAAGATTAGGTAGACCTGCTCTAATTCTATGCTGGATTTGGATTTTTGCTAATTATGCATTGGAATATATACCAGCTTGCAGCTTCTGATCGAGCCACATCTGGTGCTCAAAGAGCGACGTTGAAGGGCCGACAGGAGACATTTAATGCATTAGAAAGTCAAATGAATGCTGCCTCCAAGAACTCCGTTCTTATCAGCTGGCAATTGTACAGAGCAACCCTTATTTATAGGGGGCATCCACATGCAGTTTAGATCCACGAAAGGAGCAATGGCGGTGATCAAGATGGAAGCCACGAGGGTTCTCCTGCTCCTAGTAGTGGCTCTCTCCCTGATGGCTACAACGATTACCGGGCGTCCATTCTACGAAAGGCGGAGATGCTTTCCCTTCTTCCGTTATTGCTACTATCCGCGGCCACCGCCACGAAGCCCACCTCCACCCCCGCGTCCTTCTCCACCGCCGCCCCCGCGTCCTTCACCACCTCCTCCCCCACGTCCTTCTCCACCGCCGCCTCCAGTCTATCGCCCCTTACCGCCGTGCCCTTGGCGCCGTTATCCACGATACCCGTGCAAGCCGCGATACCCTCCGGGCCACTGAACGAAACCTACATGATGATCGGCTTGCTTGGTCCATATAATATACGCACCCGAGTAAATAAGCATGGGATTGCTCCCAGCACTTAGTCGGAGTTATGTACTTATGCACGTCATCATGATATAAGAACTATGGGTCAGGGAAGGATATCCATACTATTACCGTATATCTATTATGCAAGATAGTCAATGTGCATGTGCATGCATGGAAGTGCTGGTGAGATTCTACGTTGTTATTCCCCTCGTATAATCAAGATCTTGTATTAGTGATATTGCAGTGACATGGAATGCAGTACTATTTTACTGGTTTGCAACATGTAATTGTCATGCTCATTGAAGTTAATATGGCCTTAAGTTTAGAATCATGGTTAGTTTTCGTTGTTAAATTGTCTTTTGTTCGTGTCCCTACAATAAAATACTCTTGTCGCAATTAAGTTATAACCACGGAGCTCTCCGGCAACCATACATCTCTTGGTCGACATAACTCTTGTCGTCCACACATTAAGACTGGATTTGTCGTTACATATAACACTCAAATAATTTTTCACTACAACAAAATGAGTTTATATTGATGTTTTTTTTCGAAATCCGTCACTATACCATCCGTTGTTAAATATATTATGACAATATTAGATCTTGCAAAATAATTTTCTAGACTTGAAAATGCTTATCTATTGTTATTTTTCAAAATTTCAACTATTTGTTGTTAAATTTATAGTTCAAAATTTAGTGATGGTTAGTTAAAATTTTAAAAATAGCAGCAGATAAGCATTACTATATGGATCCCCGCTAATGATATAGCAATAGATATGCCGGACAATATAGTAACGTATTCCAAAAAAATATATCACTACAAACTCATGTTATTGTAGTGTGTTGTGGACGGTCAAATAGAAATAAAGTATGGTTGTGAAGCTTTTGAGAACATGTATTGATGATATTAATATCTGAATCTATTGCCACAAGCTAAATTTCTATCATTGGAGTGTGTTACCATGTATTTTTGTTGTAGTATGTGATTCACAACAAATGGTGTATTCGTTGCTTAATTCATATAATGTTGATTTTTCTAGTTGACTTTAACATTAAAATTTATATTAATTTATCATTTCTAATTTATTAAAATTTATATTAATTTATCATTGCTAATTTAGCAACAATCAGAGGGAAATATCAACGAATAACTGTAGTTATTATTGATTGCCAGCGATACAATAACGAATACGATATATGTTGCACAGTTAAAGTATTAAATATAATTGTGCAAGCAATAATTCCCATTTTTATATATTTAATTATGAAAGATATGACGAAGAATAATTATTCAATGTGAAAGATAATTTCGTTGCATTACCTCTTCTTATAAAGACAATGGACTAATACAAGATTAATGATTTATTAGATTGCGTATATGTCCAATAAATTAGAAAATATATAGATTACCTTTTAAGTCTGGTTTGAATAATCTTTTAGTTTATGTTTTAGATATATGACGACAATCAATTATATATATCACTTGTAATGAACGTTATCTTTTCGTCTCACAACTCCATATTTATATCCATCTTGTTATTGGTTATCCTCTCAAATTGTAAAAATCCAATCATATATATATAATAAATTAATATTTCCTGGTATCTCGTAAAAACATATTTATATATATATTAAAAAAATGATCAAAGCTTATTCAATCAAAAGGACATCACATATAGAAGCGAAACTATTTTTACATATTAATATTTTTTAAATAAACGATCAATATTCATTCCATCAAAAAGTAACCACAAATCATCAAAGTTCAACTTGATTCAAGTTTTTAGATATTAAATATGTGTTATACATCCTTCACATTCTTCATTTTTACTCTCAGCAAAAATATCTTCATTTTCAATCCTCTTCATTTGATTCTCATATAATTATTTGTATCTATTCGGATATATGTTGAAAATATAACCTTAGATATTTAACTTATATGTAGTGATAAACAACTGATACGGAAATTGATTTGATTAAATACATATCAGATGTGGGCTTTGATTTTAGGGTTCCAACGGATGTTGAAATTATAATTATATATTAATGTAGAAATTCTTGACTTTCGGGTACCAATGGATGTGGAAATTATAATTACAAATTAATGTGCAAATGTGAGAGATGGAGAGCAGCAAAGAAACATGTATGTTCTTATCCTCTTTTTTTAGATAAACGGTTCACATTCATTCATCCTGATTGCGTTAGCAATATTAATGTTTGATACAGCGAGAGGAGGGGAGCCCGCACATACGCAGGGAACCGAGAAATTACATCAAAGTGATCAAACCAGCAACCCCAAAAAAAATCCCCAACCTCACGCACATACGACGGAGCAAAGCACAAAAAAAGAGATAGAATAGCCATAGTTTCACCCCAAAACAGAACCACCATCAAAGCTGAATAAGACTTATCTTCTTATATCTTCTTGTCCTCTTCATTTACCATTCCTTATAGATTCACAATCTTCGGGATACTTATCCTTTTGTTGTTGTTATTGTTATCATTTTAAGGGATATCCTAGGGGCCTGTTTGGTTGCAGGGTTGGGCAGGGTTGGCCCAACCCTGGTTACTATTCACAAGGGTACTTCCTCCTCACAGATTACTATTCACCCACCCCAACTCAGCCCAACCCAACCCAGTCCAACCCAGCAACCAAACAGCTCCTAGGAGTCTAATTTTATGGAAACGAACAATTTAGCAACAAACTCGAAAATATCATCTAGATCTTCACATAGCAAGGAGAAAGCAATCGTGCTAAAAAATAACTTTATACTGAAAAACCGCACCTGATCAAGAGATGATAAAAAGGTCGTTGTATCAACTAGGTGGATTTTAATAGGAAATTTTATTTTTATTTATACTCCTAAACTCATGTGTATAACATTAAGTACGGGAGTGTTGAACTCAGGGAGGCAAACTGTTGAAACTAGGGTTAAACTATAGAGAATTAAGGTTTTATGAGTTTTCCCAATGTTTATTTGTTTTTAGGATTTTTTTAGATTTTTATTAAATTTTTATTCATTTTATATAGGTTTTTGTGAATTTTAAGTATTTTGTAATTTTTTTGTCAGTTTAGAAAAAGTTTTGTAACTTTTATTTGGTTTTTATTTTTATGTTTTTATTGTTATTTTCCTTTTTTATGAATTTTATAAGTGTTTTAATGATTTTTATTGATTTTGGTTTCTTTTTAAGGTTGAAAATTAGATATTTATTGAAAAATATTTTTATTTTCGAAAGGGTAAACAATATGAAAATATTTTTATTAGAAAGTAGATGAAATTATCTTTAAAATGATATGTAATATGTATTTTTTTGTGATTTCTCTTGAATTAATTATGATTTTTCAAAGTTTTAATGAACTTGTATTTTTTATTTGTTTTAATATTTTATTTTTATTTTTGATTTTTTGTGTAAAATATAGTAAAATATACATTATATAATTTTATAGGATTTTTAAAGAGATTTTTATATTTTTATGATTTTTAAAGTTTGTTATATTTTTGATATGTTTAATGATTTATTAAAAATAGAAAATGCTTTTATTCAAAACTGATTTTATATTGTATATAGAATAAAATACGACATTTATACATATTTAATTATATTTTTATATTTTTTATATTATTATGTATTATCGAAGTATAAGATTTATATATAGTTAAGGGGTGTATATGTAATAAGCAAGAAATGAGGAAAGCACGTTTGAATATGATGAAACACCGAGGGGTAAGCATGCAACAAGCCCGATGATCACGTGTTTGTTCATGTGCTGAAGTTGTAGAAGGACCCGTGCGTGAATAGGTAAAACACGGGGGCTGGAACTGTAAAACCATCAGGAAGGCACATGCTCTATCACGTGGATCAGCAGCTATTGGACCTGTCAGCAAATTCACAAAGTATCGGGGTATCAATGAAAATAAACCAAAATATCTCAGAGATCTCACACGCTTCGCACGTGAGGTGCTAAAGCTGTTGGGCAACGTTAACTCTGGAGCGTTGGATGATGATCCAACGGCTGCGGTTAGAGCTCAATCGGACGATGCTGGTGCAGCCCCTCTTCGATGATCTGACGAGTGATAATCGATCTGGAAGGGGTATTGTCTTTCCCCCTTTTGTGAGCGCAGGCGACGATGAGTGATGGTCTCCGATCAGATCTGGTATGTGTTACTACTGTTTCTCATTCAAATGATGCTAGTCTCCAGGTGGATACCATGCTCGATTCTAGTCAACGATGTTTCATTCCAAGTGAATCCAAGGGAGGCGATTCTCGTGTGTTAACAGGTTGAAGGCAGTGATGGCTCAAAGTTGAGATGCTTCGACTCGGTCTGATCTCCTACAGGCTATGATCGTAGGTGGTGGTGGTCTGTTCGCTGATCTTCCACTCGAAACTCTAGAGATGGTGGTGTTAACGATTGTTAAAACTCCAAGCAACAGACAGCGGTTCTCCAGAGCGGATCCGCGCTTTGCCAGATATGGTGACGTTGTGAAGAGATGCGTGATCGAGGCGGATGTCGCGAATCTTCGCTGGATGTGAATTACAGGTGTTTTGATTAGGGACAGTTCTCCAGGCATGATCGAGCGGAGGTGGAGTTCGAGCAACAGGCGGCGGACCTGCAATTGACGAATACGACTCGAGGTTGAAGCCTCGGTCCAGAACCAAAGAGAAATTTGTGAATGGTGGAGCTTCAACGGCGTGGAGGAAAAGCTCCATGATTAGATCTGGAAGGTGTGAGAGATAGAAGAGGAAAATGGAGGGGATCAAAGGTGAGATGGATCAACGACGAATGAAAGCCGGTTTTGACTTGGATTTCAAACAAAAATCGAAGAGAAGAGAGAATTGGAAAGAGAATGGAGGAAGAGAGAGATTGAGAATAACAGAGAGGACTAAGAGAATATAGAGATGGAGAGCTAACCTAGAAGTGAACGGAGGTGTTGGTCGACGCACGGGGACAGAGCAGTAAAGCCCCAAATCCTTGCCTCGATGCGGCGGTGCATCGTAGAGGCTTGACACACGTGACGGAGATCGCCGGTGCAGTGGATCGAGTCGCTCCTCCTCTTCCTCGCTCGACGTCGTGCAAGGGTGGATGTTACCCATACTCTCTCGCTCGAGGCTTCTGGATTGAAGAGATGGAAATGGCGGATGTTGAGATTTGGGGATCTAGGGTTCTATATATAGGCGAGGGTGGCTTAGATCACCGTTGGTGGAGGACAGTAGCGGGGCGAGGAAGTTGGGTTACCAACCTAATGATTGGCGGTTGGATGAGGTTGGGTGAACGACATTGGGCGGAGAAGAAGAGGCAGGGAAGAGGAAGAATGGGGAAGGAAGATGGAGGGGAGGAGAGAGAAAGATTTTAAAAAATAAAATAAAATTAAATAACTAAATAATTATATTAATTTAAGAAATAATTAGAAGATAAATATTTAATTAAATAAGTAATTAATGATTAAATAATTAATTATATATAATTAATGAAATACATAAACAACTTAATGAATAATTAAATAATTATTAATAATTAAATAATAAATAATTAAGTAAATAATTACTAAATTAATTAAATAATTTAATTTTAATTTAGTTTATTAATAAAAATTAATAAAATATATAAATATAATAAATAACATATATTAAATAATAATAAATTACGGTACATTGTACAATATATACGATATGGTCCCGAAATCCATATTTTTTTCATACTAACTCCAATTTTAGCGAAATCGATGTCATTTTGTATATAATTAAATAATATGAACTTTAAGATTGGGATAGCCCAATTCAGAGTCTGTATGGTCGAGTTATGAGGCCTGGAAAATTTAGGTAATGGCTTTGTGGCTTCTGGATTTATTAGCATTTTGACTGAAGTTATATTTTTATATTTTTATATTGATTTTCAGAAGAATTTTAGAAAAAAATTAAGTTAATCAGATTAACATTTAATTAATTACAAATACAGGAAATTTCTACATAAAATGCATACATACAACGTAGCCTAAACGCTAAAACTCACATGTTTTATTCTAATATTTTTTTTGATATTTTTAATAAATAGTATTAAGTATAAAATAAAGTTTAAAAATGAGTTTGGTCCGATTGAAATTTTCTATAAATAGATATGAACCTCGAAAGTCGGCTTTTACAGCTTTTTCAGTCCATTATAATTATTTATTTTTATGTTAAATATTTTTTCTAATATTTTTATAAAATAATGTATATTTTTGTGAACAACTTTTATAAAGGAAGTTTTTTGGGTTTGAAATGATCTAAGTGATAAACAAAATAGGTGAAATATTTATAATGTGAAAAATGTGTATTTATTATTATTTAGTTTTGATTTTCTATTATTTTTATAGGTTAAAATCCTTATCTCCCCCTACTTGTTTATTTTGTCGACCACGTCAATATTGACCTGATCTCGGAGTTAGGATCAGTCTGTATATATTACGTATCTACAGCCTTCTTTTCTTTTCTTTTTATTTTCTTTTTCTCTTTTTTATTTTGGATAAAATAAGTGTTAAATATATACTATTAACAATTGAGGTTAGAATGTTAATTAATTGGAATTAGTGATTATTTACATGTATTTTACCAAGGATTTTAGCCAAAATGAAAGAATAAAGGTAATGAATCATAGATTCATCGTTCCCATATACTTTACCTTTGATAGTCCCTTAGTAAATACTTATTCTATAAATAAGTACAAGTAAAAAGAAAAAGAAAAAGGGGAAATAAAAAACTTAAAACATACTTGTTTCTTTAAATCGGATCTCAATTCACCCAAAATTTAAAACTCGGATTAGGCCTTTGGATTATTAGTGTGTCGGGACTCTATTAGAATTAAGATTTAAGCCTCGACAGCCCTCAAGTTCCACAAATCCTTATCCAGAATCACCTCAACAGTCAGCTCAGATCCACCCATCCATCACGCAAACTTTTTAGCTTTGAAAGCAACTTGTAATGTGTGTGAAAGGTTTTAGCTCTTCTGGCTTAAAGAAGCGAAGAAACCGTCCATCCCGGTAATACACTCTCTTGGGCCCTCATCCAGCTACTCGATCCTTGAGGAGGGGGGTATTTCCTTCTAAGGTCAGGTCGTGTTGTGTCCACAATCGAATAGAGAAAGAAGAAGAATGAGAAGAGAACTGAAGTGTGATTAGTGTAATCACATCTCCTTGTGAAGCCTGACCTGTTTAGCCAAGTCTCCATTAAGATAATGAAGGCTTTCTGAAGCTTGGACCATTGTGGTCAAGTTTGTATTTGGTGTATTTGGCTTCTTTTTGATAGAAATGATTGTTGCACTGGATAGATCTTTTATGCCCCGACGGATATAGCATCTTTTCATTCTGTCCATTTTTTAAGTCTTGGAAAAATTGTGCCAGCAGATCCATCCCTCATCTAAAGCTTTATATCAACCCAAATCTCTCTCGTCTTTAGACATCAGCTCCACTAGACAAGGATGGAAACACATCACCGAAATGGATTGTCCTTCGCATCCCCATGCAAGTTGAGCTAAGTATAGAGTGCATGAGTTCAAAATTGATTCAAATGGAGAAGAGTTAAACGGATGGCACCATGTGTCCTACTTAGGCACATTCAAGTTCAATTCCGAACAAGATCTCATGGAATCCAAAGAATTAAGTCTAAAAGACATGAAGAGTCTTAATTCCAGTTCCTAATAAAGTCCTTTTAGAATTAAGTATATTAAGGTTGAAACCAAGCTCCATCTCCCAGACTTAGATCCATTCGGTTCAAGAATCAAACTTGTTCTGAAAAATGCTAATGAATGCAACAATTTTTTAAAAAGTAAAATTTTCGGATTAAGCTTTTTAAGTGATTTTTAAAGGCCTTTGTAAATTTTTATTGAGTTTTAAAACTTTTTAATTTTTAGGGTCTTTTTGAAAGAGTTAGTGAATTATTTCAATTTACATGATTTTTATAAGAATTATGTACATTTTTTTACAAAAGTTTTTATACAACTTTTATATACACAAGATTATACAGCTTTTATACAATATTTTACAAGAATTCATTTACATTTTTTAAGGATTTTATCAAAATATTTTACAACATTTTTTAATACAATTTTTTAAGCCATTTTTATAAGACATATTTACAGTTTTCTTGCGACTTTTAAAAATCCAAAATATAAACCCATACTTTTAGAGAGGCATATTATTAAAAATACCATAAAGTACGAGTTACGGCTTCTAAAGTATATATAGCATATATATATATGACACCCCATATACTTAGCGTGAACTATGTCCTCATAGTGACCAAAGAAGTGGCAAAGGAAGACATAATTCATGCTAAGTATATATTTGTGAAAATAATCCTATACTACAATGACTCAAGAGAATAACGAATAAATGAATAGAAGTCAATCATCCCATCTATACTTAGGATCAAGTAATCCTAAGGATAGCAGACTCAAAATCGAAGATGATCAAAGTCAAGATAATGTACACACTAAACAACTCGATTTGTCCCCCATATACTTAGGGTAAAATATCCTTAAGAATAGAGAAGAATATCAACAAGTTGAGGGACAAGCAAGAGAGCTGACGATACAAAATCAAGAACGTCCAAAGACGATATGAACGATATTACTCCCCACCCATACTTAGGGTAAAGGGCACCCTAAGTGTAAGAAACAATAGAGGTAATAGAACAGAATGATATGAACAACACGATGTGTACACCTCCTATACTTAGGATAAAGAACATCCTAGGTATAGCAAAAATTTTAGATGATACCTAAGGATTTAAGACAAACGGAAGGAAGAAAGAATAAAATCAAAAGTATATACAAAATGATCTGGAAAATCAGGTATGAGATGCAGAATATATAGAGTGAAGAACACGTCTCTTACAAAATGAATAGGGGCAACCTCAATGGTCAGCGGCTCATGATCAAGAAAAGGTTTCAACCGCTGACCATTGACTCGAAAGGTGGACTCATAAGATGACTCAGATTGTCGATGCTACCGCTGTCGTACACCTTTTGAACAAGATACGAACCTTTCCATTTTCTCTGAAGTTTTCCTAGAAATAGCTTCAGCCTCGCATCAAACAAACAAACTTTCTGATTAGGCTCAAACTGCTTGTGGCTGATGTAAGCATCGTGCAACTCTTTCATCCGCTCCTTATAATGCATGCTACTCGTGACGGCTTCATCGCTCAATTCCTCCAGGGCTGCCATTTCAGTCTGCCTCTGATCTCCCGCATCATCTAGGTCAAAGATAACATCTTTCACTGTCCACAAAGATCAGTACTTGATCTCAACAGATAAGTGGCATGGCTTGCCATAAATGATTCGAAAGGGAGATGTACCCAATGAAGTTTTGAAAGATGTTCTATAGGCCCAAAAAACCGAGTCCAAAAGCTGTGATCAATCCTTTCAGTCTGGGCGAACAACCTTCTTCAAGATCATTTTGATCTCTCTATTCGAGACCTCAACTAGACCATTCATATGAGTATGATACAGAGTAGCAACCTGATGATCTATGCCGAGCTCGTTAGCAAGTGCTCCTACCTTGTCGTTGATGAAGTGGTTATCCCCGTCTGATATCAGAACTCGAGGAACCCCGAACCGTGTAATGATATACTTGCTCAGGAACTTAGAAACTGTGTTCGCATCAGCGGCTCGGGCAGGAAGAGCCTCTACCCATTAACTCACATAATCCAAAACTAGAAGAATATACTTGAATCCCTGAATCTTAGGGAATGGGCCCATAAAGTCGATGCCCCATGCATCAAACACTTCACAGAAGTGAATTGGCTACATTGGCATCATATCTCTATGTCCACAAGTGCCCATTCTGACAGTCAATACACCTCTTAAGGAATGTATGTGAATCCAAAATGAGCGTAGGCCACCAAAGGCTGGATTGAAGCACCTTCTATGATGTCCTCTTCCCTGAATGGTGTCCTCCAGCTTCTAATCTATGGCAATACATGAGGATACTCTGGTATTCCTCCTAAGGAATACACCTATGCTAGGCAGAATCTGCTCCTTCATGATAGAGGATCGGATCCTCCCAATGGTAAGACTTAGCTTTTGCGAGGAAAGTCTCAAGTCTCTGTCTGGACCAATCTTTTGGAACTTTCTTAGAAACAAGAAAGTTCACAATGTCAACATACCATGGAAGCAAGGCAACAACAAGAATCGCCTCATCGGGGAAGGTCTCAGTGATTGGCGCATTGAACTCAGAAGTCTCACGTGTTTCTAACAAAAGAGGTGATCCGCCACCACATTCTTGACTCCATGATTATCCTTGATCACGATATCAAACTCCTGGAGTAGAAGGATCCATCTGGTTAGACGTGGCTTGGAATCCTTCTTGTCCATTAAGTACTTGATGGCGGTGTGGTCAATAAAGATGGTCACCTTAGATCCTAAGATGTGGGACCTAAATTTATCTAGGGTAAATACTATGGCTAGCATTTCTTTCTCTATAATGATGTAATTCTGCTCGGTGGAATCTAAAGTCTTGCTAGCGTAGTGTATGACATATGGAAGGCCATCCCTCCTCTGTCCCAACACAGCCCCTACGGCAAAATCATACGCATCTGTCATGATCTCGAATGGGAGAGATCAATCAGGTGGCTGAAGGAGATGAGCCTCTACAACCATGATCTTGAGAGTTTCGAAAGTCGAAACACACTTATCATCAACAATGAACTCTTTGTATTTCGTGAGAAGATCAGATAACAGACGGACAATTTTGTTGAAGTCTCGTATGAAACGTAGGTAGAAACCGACATGCCCGAGGAAAGATCGTAACTACTTCATATTGGACAGTAGATTGAGCTTCTTTATGATATCCACCTTGGCCAGGCCCACCTCCATACTCCTATTGGAGATTATGTGATCAAACACTGTCCCTAAGTCATTATAAAATGACTCTTCTCCCAAGAAAGAATGAGGTTAACCTCCGTGTACCTCTGAAGCACGTGGTCTAGGATAGAAAGACATGAATCAAAATCATCTCCATAGACCAAAAAATCGACCATGAAGACCTCAAAGTTGTCTCCCACCATGTCCGCAAAAATCAAAAGCATGCACCTTTGGAATGTAGATGGAACATTACACAATCCAAAGGGCATCCGTTTGAAAGCTTATGTTCCGAACGGACAAGTGAAAGTTGCATTTTCTTGGTCTTTAGGTACGATGGTCACCTGATTATATTCCGAGTACCCATCGAGAAAGCAATAATGGCTCTTCCCAGCCAATCGTTCGATGATCTAATCAAATGAACGGTAGTGGGAAGTGATCATTCTTGGTCGCCTGATTCAAACATTTGTAGTCCACATAGATGCGCTAAGAAGTCGGTACTCGGGTAGCATCTCCTATCTGTCCTTATTTATCACTATAGTGATACCTGTTTTCTTGGGTACCACATGTAAAGGACTAACCCTTTTAGAGTCGGAGGTGGGATAGATAAAATCGGTGCTCCACTACTTGGATATTTATTTCATAACCATCTCTCTAAGATTCGGGTTCATCCTGTGCTGAAACTCACGAGATGGTTTGGCGACATCCTTGAGAAAAATGTGGTGGAAGCATTGAGCCGGACTAATCCCATGGAGATCATCTATTGACCACCCCATTGCCTTGCGGTTCTTTTCAAGAATCTTCATCAGTCGGGATACTTGATCTTCGATCAGATCGGAAGCGATGATTACCGGAAACATTTTAGGCTCTCAAGCGAGGAATCAATATTTCATGCTCTGAGGTAGAGGTTTAAGCTCAGTGGGAGAAGGAACAGGGAGAGATGGTCTAACTAGGGCATGTGTATAGACTACTAGGTCGGTATGCTTAAGCTCATCCTTCTCTGACTCAGAAAGATCTAGAGATTGCTTATCTGATTGTTGACTCTGTTATACTGGCTCGGTCTCCAGGCTGGTTGTAGGCTCATCTAAAATGAGACGCGGAACATACTCATCAAACATCTACCAATCAAAGTCCACATCTACATCGGAGGGATCAAGATCTGAACAACAAGAATGGAATTCAGAGAGATCATCATCAGGCTCATCTGCCTCAGACTTTAACTGTACCTACTCTAGGACTGTGCTACCTAGTCTTCCATCATCTAGTATCTGAAACTCAGACTCTCCTAAAGATGTGATGAAATATCGTGTACTTAGTTAGACCCAGACATCCTCATCATCCGTCTGTACGAAGTCACAGTCCTGATGACTATCGGCTCCATCTTTAGATGCTCGCTCTGACTCATCTGATTTGTCTCTAAGGTCTTGGATCGTCTCTATATGTATACTCTCACCTTGGATGTGAAAGTACACCTTCCCTGTACCATAATTAGGAATAGCCTTAGCTGTCGCTAGAAAAGTCGTCCTAATATGATCAGAGTATCGGTCACACATTTGGAGACCACCATATCCAACATGACGAAGTCCACGGGGAATTGTAAACCCTGAATGGTGACGATAACGTCTTCGATTAATCCCTTCGACCTCTTGACCGATCTGTCAGGAAACTGCAAGTCCGTTCTGCTTGGTCGAAGAGGTCCGAACTCGAACTTGTCGAGTAAAGAAGAGGGAAGGAGATTAATTGATGATCCACTATCTAAAAGAGTACGATCAAAAGTCTAATCAAATATCTCGCATGTGACATACAGTGCTTCCGTGTCTGATCATTTGGCTGTAAGACGATTCTGGATGGCGTGACAAGTTTCCTTGGTTAACACATGAATTTCTGAGCAATGATTGTGTTGCCTCTTCTTTCTACGAATTGTAGTTCTCTCCTTTGGACCTTTCTGTATAAGAGGGATGTGTGCCAAGGATTTCGAAAGAGTGAGCTGAATGGTCAATTTATCGAGCATCTCTTTCGCTAGATCTAACATTTGAATCTTTTCAGTATTTTCTTTTTATTGTCTTTTCCTAAGCAAAGTGCTTGAGGAAAAGGAATCCGTACATCATCCTTTTCAGTCTATACAATAGGAGGATCGGAGAAAGAAGAAGAATCATGTCTTTTTGAAAAATGGGGACTATATTTATGTTGATCATCAGAATTAGACGAATCACCTATCTTATCTTTATTTTTTCCCAATGTTGAACTCATAAGAAAACTTTAATCTTCATGGTAATGTGCAAAAACCAATTAAATTTGTAGTCTCTTTCGCTCTCCCCCATGGGGGTCATGAGAAACCGTGAAGGGATACACCTTTTTGACCGAAAATAGCCTTCCTACCAAATTCAATGATCCTAACATGTAGTTGGACCTACGAAACTGAAAGTAAGATCATCCTCCTAATAAACTCTTGATGCCGCTGCTCAGAAAAGCTAGAAGAGAAGTCGACGTCCATTGATTGTCAACCCAAGTATCCTATAGAGACACTCTGATCCTTAACTAAGATGAACATGTAAGGAAACTGGAGGCTCAAAGGACCCTTCCCAGCTCAATTGTCCAACTAATATCCGAAAGGTGCACCATCACCACAACGGGTCACATGTAATAAGAGAACTCGTGAATTGCTTCGCAAACTCCTTTCTAGAAGGTCGTTAGTGAAGCGCACGATCTAGAGGGAATTGATAGGTTGGAAGAGAGATGGTAAATCCTTCATACCAAATGGCATGCAAGGTCTATCCTAAATCCCTAAATTCTAGCCACCCACTTGTGAATGGGGGCTTTATTCATGCTTTCCAATCTTCATACACCCGATCCCCCTTGATCCAGAGGAAGCGTACCCATGTCCCATCTCACTAGGTGCATTCCTCTAGAACTGCCATCAGAAGATATCCAGAAAAATCTTTTCGTACATGATTCAAAGCGTCAACGGATCATTGGAAGAATGTGGGCGGACATAAAAAAACACAAGAATTACTATCAACACAACCTTTAGTAACACAAGGTGACTTCCTCTACAGAGGTATGAAGGCTTCCAACCAGCATGTTCCCTCTCCAATATCTCAACTATAATCAACCAATCCGATTGCAGCAACCTGCCACTGGAAAGTCGCAATTCTAAATAACTTAATTGAAGACAATCACATAGTATCTAGATAATAGACATACATTCAACAGTCTCCTCCTCAGAAAAATCAAATGGGACAAAAGTGGACTTGGAACAGTTATCGCAAGGCCAGATAACTCCCCAGACATGTCAAGCATTGTACTTATTCCTTTGACTTCAAATGAGCCTCTCCTCAATAAAAAGGATCATATCATTCACATATTGCATCAATAGAATAGAAATCTCATTATTATTATTATAGCTCGAGATGCCATTACTCTGTAACACTTGCCTTACCATGATCGTAAGGATATGCGTTGCAAGAACAAAGATCAATGAGGCAAGCAGTGAGTCCGACATAACTCCTTGATGCAACTAAAAAAACTCCCTTATGGATTCCCTCTAATGAGGACTGATTGTGAGGTCGTGGTAACATACCTTTTTATCCAAGATATCCACACATAAGGAAATCCCTGTTTCACCTGGTTCGCCTAAAGGAAACACTAGTCAACACAATCGTATGCCTCTAAGAAGTCAATTTTCCAAAGTAGTCCCCTTATTCTCATGTGTTTCCAATCTCTCACAATCTTCGAGACCATAACAATGTTGTCCACTCGACATGAATTAGCAAATAAGTCTAAGTATCCCACTATATTGCTAATGGAAGGAGGCGGTGTAATCACATCCACTCGGTGCTAGTGGAAAATGATCGGTGTAATGGGGACAAGGAAAGGCCGTGTGGAGTTTTTTTAGTAGAGTGAGCCATCTGGCTCCTCATAGGGATTAAAGATGGAAAGGTTAGGGTGCCTCCTAGTTTTTGAATGAGGAGAGGAGTAATCTAGTAAAAGAATTCACGACCACCGATGTTCAATTCGGACTATGGAAACTACATGCAACGGGGCACTGGTCCAATATGGCTTTGTGGCCCTTGGTTAGCAATGATATTATGGGCATGTTGAAGGAGTTTTCCGCCAGTAATCATGGTTTTTAAACCATAACCATGCACATATCTTCCTTCTCCCGAGAAGGAGGTTTTGGTAAGAGTGGAGGACTTTAAGCTGACTGCTCTTTCCAATGACGTCTACTTGGTAGAGGCAAAAGTTTTTGCCAACTGCTTATTGCGGTGTAGTGGATGAGTTTGTATATCGATTCCAGACTACTTTTATCTGAGTTCATTTGATGATGGACAATATTATTATGATCTTGATGATTGTGGGAGATCGGAAACACATGAGAATAAGGGGACTCCTTTGGAAGATTGACTTCTCAGGGGCATATAATTGTGATGACTAGTGTTTCCTCTAGGCGGCCCAGGTGAAACGGGATCCAATATTTAGATTTACATATTAGCATGCCCACAATTACATTGCCAAATCAATTTCCAAGTTTAGTATAATGCGGGGTGTAAAAAATCGAACCTGACCGAACCTACAACTTTTAAGTTCGGTTCATTTGTTTAATCGAGCATAAACTTGTGTTCAGGTTCTGTTCGTTTATTTTGCAGCCGAATCTGAATCAAACCTCTATTTAATCCAATTGAATCTAAGCGAATATCGAACTTGAAAATTTTCTGGTGAGAGGGAACGAAAAGAAAAGAAATGGAAATATATAATTATAAATACCATTCATTCAATTTTTTCCTTTATTTAACTCTTCTTCATTTTTTGAAAAAATACATCAATAAGAATTCATCTCTTTGAAAAAAATAAACATAATTTAGGTATATTTCTATACTCGTTCGAACGAGGGATGATGAATAAGGCGAGGATAAATGATAAATATGATTTATACTTGTTCTATTGATTGAGGGGATAAGGAAGAGAAAAGTATTGGACATATACATTTAGGATATTGTAACCACAATGTGATCATTTATCATGGGATAGTCATACTGAGATAAAGTATGCTTATCTTGCAAATTTTTACTTATCTCTAGACAAAGTCCCACTTATATTGAGACAAAATCCGCTTATCCTAAAATAAGATTAATTTATTTTTTGATAGCAATAAAATTCATTTATCTAGTAAGGATTTGTAAATAGGTGTATATCAAACTTTTAACGAAACGAACCTGAGCATAACTACAAATTTTAGGTTCGGTTCATTTATTTAATCGAGCATAAACTTATGTTCATATTCGATTAGTTTATTTTCGAACCGAGTCTGAATTGAATGTTTAACGAGTCGAATATGAGTGTATATCGAACTTGAGAATTTCTTGAAAGTCAAGTATAATGTATTTCTCTGGACGCCATATCCTCCTGATCCTAACAAACATGAAAAAAAACTCACAAGCTAATCATGGCCAAATCATTTTGCAAGCTAAAATCCCAAATTGCATAATTATTAGGTTGCTGTTCTACAATGTACAAAGCAACACTTTTATAAGATAAGTTCAAACTATTGTGAAATACATTACAAGTCAACCTTTAATGCTTAGATTGATAATGCCAAGCAATAGAAACTATTTTTTCCGGATAGATCACACATCATAATTTATACCCTGAAACTGGCCGAATTGTTATGCAACTTTAGATAAACGAATACCGCGCATCTTGGATAACCAGTACACACAAAAAAATCAAGTTATTATTTTGGGACGACCATGTAAAAATTGGTTGATTATTGACTGAGTAGTCGATATTCTATCGGCCACCCCCATCAACCCCACTAGTTGGTCTAGTTGACCAATTTTTACAAGCTTGGCAACAACTAGTTGAGAGTACGACTCTAGTGGCAAAGACCAGTTGGCAAGATCATCACGACGAACATGCTTGATCCATCTAGTACAAAATTCTGTGCATAATGCAAAATAGCTAAATGGTACAGAGGTAGATAAGGAGAGAAGAGTGTGAATTCTATTTTTCATAACGATCATGTAAAGGTGTTGTGATCTCTCGTCTTCCTCCACACCTTGCATGGATTGAAATCAATGCACGTGCATTTAAGGGCTAAAATTAGTGCCATGCACGGTGTTTATAATGGACATGCACCATTATTGACATGTGTTTTGGAGCATAACATATGAGATAATTATGTGGCTAATAATTGTTTCATTCATGATTCAACGCTCAAATAAAAAGTGTGTGAGCTTTTGCAGCCCTCTTCCTGTGAATTACTTATTTCCACTAACATTCCCACACACCAATACTCTGCGCATCGATCCAGCAAGTCAAAGAGGTTTCTAGTCAACGAGGGGCTTAGAAACCTAGTGGCATTCCGTATCAACTGGTATCAGAGCAGAGATCGCTACGTCGTGGTGTTGATAGAAGGATGATATGGATTCAAGCACGAGCAACCAATTGATGTCAACGGCCATGGTGAAGCTGAATTCCACCAACTACTCCATCTGGAAGCCACGGATGGAGGATCTCTTATTTGTAAGAAATTTGTACGACCCCATCGAAGGAGATGAGAAGAGGTCAGATGGCAAATCGGATGAAGAATGGGCCAAACTTAATCGCAAGGCCGTGGCGTTCATTCGCCAATGGGTGGAGGACTCCATCTTCCACCATGTCTTGACAGAGACAAATGCAAGCAACCTGTGGATGAAGCTTACAGCCTTGTACGAGCCAAGGACGACTCAAAACAAGGCATTCCTCATCCGAAAATTGGTGAATTTGAAGTACTAACAGGGCTCCTCCATCAGCGAGCATCTTAGTCGGTTCCAAGATTGTGTAAACCAACTTTCTAGTTTGAAGATGGACATCGATGATGAGATGCAGGCGTTTCTCCTCTTGAGCTCACTACCTGATTCATGGGAAACGCTAGTGGTTTCCCTAAGCAATTCCACGTCGAGTGGAACGCTCTCCCTCAACACCGTGAAGGACAGTATGATGAACGAGGAGCTGAGGAGGAAGGAGCACGACGAGGATCATTCACAAGCCTTGGTGAATGAAAGGAAAGGCCGCAGTAAGAGCCGTAGTGATGGTTCTCAAGAGAGAGCTAGGTCTCGAGGATGCTCGATGTCGAGGCCCCGCAAAGACATCACATGCTTCAACTGCGGGAAGAGAGGGCACATCAAGAGGTTCTGCAAAGAACCTAGAAGAGAAGATGTACGGGAGATCGGAGAGGCTAGCTCTTCAGCAGTATCTAGCCAAGAAGAAGCTATTATAATGTGTGACGTTGGATCAGCCAATATCTCACTTTAAGAGTCCACTTGGGTGGTGGATTCTGGTGCTTCCTTCCACATCACACCTAGGAAGGAGCTCTTCTCTTCGTACACGCCTGGTGACTTTGGCATGGTGAGAATGGGCAATGATTAAAGTTGTCCTATTACTGGTCGCGGGACACTGGTTCTGGAGATGCCAAACAACACCAAACTCAGCCTAAATGATGTCAGGCACGTCCCCAGAGTGCGCATGAACTTGTTGTCCACCGGCACACTTGATGATGAAGGGTATACTAGCAAATTTGGCGGAGGCGAATGGAGACTCTCCAAGGGCTCTCTAATAGTTGCCCGAGGAAAGAAGGAAGCCTCATTGTACATGACTCATGGTCGGTCATGTGGGAGCTCCTATGCAGCTAAAGGAGACGAAACAACTCTTTGGCATCAAAGGCTGGGATACATGAGCGAGAAAGGTATGCAAATTCTCGCCAAGAAAAATGTCATTCCATCCACTGGAGTTCTCTCGGAGGTTTGCAGCCATTGTATGGCTGGAAAGAAAAGGCGTACATCATTTCAGGTGAGAACGTTAAGGAGAAGATTCCCACTTGATCTTGTGTACACAGACATGTGCTCCATGGGTGTAAAGACGCTTGGAGGTGCCTTGTACTTTGTAACCTTCATCGACGACCACTCGAGGAAGGTGTGGGCCTTTTCCTTAAAGACGAAGGACCAAGTACTAGACATCTTCAAAACATGGCACCTTGCTGTGGAGAGAGAGATCGAAAGGAGACTAAAGGCCATCCGATCTGATAACGATGGAGAATATCGAGGGCCGTTTGAGGGCTATTGCAGGAGCCATGGCATCCGCATGGAGAAGACGGTGCCAAAGACCCGACAATAGAATGGGGTTGCGGAGAGGATGAATCGCAGCTTGTTGGAGAGAGTACGAGCCATGCTCTCTCAATCAAATCTTCCGAAGAGCTTCTAGGGAGAAGCACTATACACGACCGTATATTTGATCAACCGTTCTACGTCTCACCCCTTGGATGGAGACTATTGATGAATACCCATTCATCACTCTTTATTCTTATATTTTAGCTACAAAAACCTATGCAAATGCATGTAGATATGTGTAAATAGGAAAAGTTAGCAAAAACATGCATGTTTGTAAAAATAGATAATTAGCATGTTTTTGTGCAAAAATAAAAGAATAAAGAAGAAAAAGAAAAAGAGGGAAATATTTAGAATAAATATTGAGCAACCTAACCCAAGGGAGGGCTCAGCATGGGCCTGACCGCATAAAAGCCAAGTAGAGGGAGATAGGGGCTCACATATGTATATATTTGTAAATAAATAAGATAATATTTTCCTCATCCAAAAATATGTTGTAAATATTTGTATATATATATTTTGTACATATTTATAGCCTATTAAAAACAAAATAAAAAGTTAAAAATCAAAATCCTAAAAACAACCTTTCACCATGTACATAAACCCCTATCTTATATTTATTTCCCCTTGTAAATAAATTTCTTTATTTCCAAAACTTCTTGTAAATATTCCTTTTTATGTTTTGTAAATAAAATAAATAAAAAGAATTAAAACAAAAATCAAATAAAGATTACAAAATTAAAAATACAAAAACATCTTGTATATATACCATGTATATATCATGTATATAACTAACTAATTAACCCATGTACATAAATAATAAAAATAAAATAAAAATAGACTTTTATTCCTCATTTTATCCTATAAATAAATAAAATATAAAATAGGAATAAAAATGTATAAAAATAACTAATTAAAAATCAAAATCAAAAATCCTACATTGTACATATACCTATGTATAACTATAATATGTAAATACCTTATTTTAATTTCCAAAAATTAATTAAAAATCATAAAAAAATAGAAAAAATTAAAACAAACATTTTTCATGTTTTAAGTTTTTGAAAATTCGGCCATTTAAGGCCCCAAAAAAATCAAATAAAATTTCAATAATTGGCGGGCTCTGATTGGTCCACGGGGGATTGTTGACCCCCGGTCAACACCTCCCCCAGGACCACCAGAGCCGCGGATCTGCTTTTGGACCCGATTTCTTGATTTTATCCCCACCAGATCCGACCTCCGAATCCGCTAACCCCGGGCTCTAATCCGAGCCTGATCTTCCCTGATCCACGCCCGGGGTGGGTTCTTGGGATCCGCGCTCCGATCTTCGTGCCCGACTCCCATTTAGCCGGACCCCTAGCACTATATATCCCGAGCTCCGCTGCACTCCACTGTCATCTTTGGCTCCCCATTCTCTCTCCCGTGACCTCCATCGCAACCAGCAAGGTGACAACTTGCATTTGCCGGTGTCGCAGAGAGGAGGAGGTGCTCGGACCATCGATCCGGCTGCCTCGCGCCGTCGTGCTCCGACGTTCAACCGGAGCTCGAGCCTCGGGCGTTGACGACCCTTGAGGCAAGGACCAGGAGCTAGCTAAGCTCCAGCATAGTCTCCAGCTTCACCCAGGTAACCCTCGTTCCTTCTTGTTTAGTCTAATTTTAAGTTACCCCCAAATCGACTCCTTGCTGTATTCCTCTGATTCCGACCATCACGCACACTATCTCGATCATCGGAGCACACGACCATCTTCGCCGTTCCCCCACGCACGTTCTTCGCCCACTCGTTCAACCCAACTCGCCCCGGAGCTGGGAGTCGAGCTCCACCACCTGTCGCTCGCCGGAGCTCATTCACCCCGCCGCACCGTTCACCCTCACGACGCTTCTTGGGGTCGAGGCACTTTGCCCTCGACCCGCGAAGCTTTTGGTTTGCTTTGCAGGTCCAACGGGAGGCATCTGAGCCTCTCCTACATTCCAGCCAGGAGCTTCGCGCCGCCAGCCTCGCCGGAGCCCCTCCAGGGCTCGGCCGGGCCATCGAAGTCCACCACCAGCTGCGGAGCTTCACCGCGGACCCGTTCCGATCATCAGGAGCAGCTGAGGAGGAGTACAGCTCACGCACGAGGCCGGCGAAGTTCGCCGGCGTCGTGTTCTTCCACCATCCTCCAGAACCGTCCGATGACGCCTCCGCTCCAGTTTTGATCTCAGCCGTCCATCTTCCGAGGAGCAGCAACCGTCGATCACTCCGAGGAGTTCATCTGGACCGTTCGCAGCAGAGGAGAGAGGTCCCTGAGCCCAGAACCGCCCGATCTCCCACGTGTCCTCGCCTCCACCGTCGATCGAGCCCCCGAGCTGAAGAAGAGACGCGCCCCCCATCCAGAGCCGACCGATCTTCCACATGGCGCGCATCTGGCCGTCGACGAATAAAGGGGTAATTTACTTAGGGCCCCCTCTTAGTTTGTCTTTTTTCGTCTTAGTCCTGTAAATATTTTTAGAACTTTATTTTCGTAGGGTAAATTGCATTGTGGACCTCGTGTTTGTTTAGATTTGCATGTATGCCCCTGTTTGTATGAGACCACGTGCGTCGTCACGTGTAGTTTAGGGTTATTTGCATTTCTTTCCCTGTAGTTCTGGGCTGTTATGTAATGAATAGAAACTTTTTGGTAATTGCTTTTATACCCCTGTGAGCCTGTTATTCACGCATGTGCGGATTTTAGTGGGATATTTGCAACCATACCCTTGGACTTTCTGGTACCAGTTACCAAAAGGTCCAAGAAGAAGGTTTTTATTACAAATAGGCCCCTGAGTGCCCCAGCCACGCGCCACGCGCGTGACTTGCTGGGTATTTTGCACCTGGGCCCCCAGACTCTCGGGTATTTGCACTTACGTCCCTGTGCACAGTGTCCCCTTGTTATTTTTGAATAAAATATCAAATCACCTCCAAATCCAATGAGATTTTGACACATGGCTCCTGCCATGATGTAGAAATTTTAGGAATTTTTGAGGACATTTCTGATTTCATTTAGTATTTTTAAAAATTCAAAAACCTATTTTTTAGCTACTGTCTAGATATAAAAATACCAAAAAAATATAAAAACACCCCCAAAAATTATAAAAAAATTAGATACTGTTGTTTGCTTGTTGTTTGATTTTCTAGCCAATTTTGGCTATTTTTCATCACTTAAAAACCCTAAAAATTGCAAAACCCTCAAAAACTCATAAAAATTATAATAATTAATTTAAAAATCCAAAAACAATAATTAAGGTGCCTAAGTTTTCCTTATTCTTTCTAGATTACAGGAAAATTACCTCTAGGGCTTAGTGAGACTCTTAGATATTTTATTTTTGAGTTTCAAGCCTTGCTGGACAGTACCTCTCCTGTTTAGCACTGTTTGATTTTTAGAAAATAATTTACCCATTAGAAAAATCTCAAAAATTCACCAAAAACACTTAAAAACTTAAAAAACACAAAAACAATTTTTCCTTAATTTTTGCATTATTTTTGGTGTGTTTAATAAATTGTTGAAGTTGCCTAGATTTTACTTCCTTTTATTTTCTTTATAATTTGAAAATCCAAAAAAATATAAAAATTCATAAAAACCTCTAAAAAACATTTTCTTTTATTTTTATTTCATTTTCACTACTTCGTAGGCCCTAGGCCAATCCGTGCTCCTTGTGTTCGACCCTGGGAGCTATACCAGGTTAATCCTATAGCTAGACCGCTCTTCTTTCGTGCTTGATTATTTTATCTGTTTGAGTGGTTGATTCTTCTTGATATACGTGGTCTGATTGCTTGGGTCACAACGACCTGATTTTTGTACCTCATACCCTAGTGATCAGGCCCGTTTATCAACTATCCAGAACATGCTTGGAGAGGTAAACATGTCTGATTTGATCATCTCAAAGTCTTTGGATGTGTTGCATATGTTCATGTACCCAGTGATGAACGCACCAAGCTTGACTTGAAGACAAGGGTGTGCGTCTTCGTAGGATATGGTCAGGATGAGTATGGGTATAGGTTGTGGGATCCTACTCAAAGGAAAATTGTGAGAAGTCGAGATGTCAAGTTTGTTGAGGACCAAACAATACAGGACATCCTCAAGCCACAATCGCAACCTCCTATCACTCATGATGATGAGCCCTCCCTATTTGAAGAAGCCCTCCGTGATGGCGCAAGGGAGGAATCCAAGGCCATAGAAGACTGCGTTGAAGGGGGGATGCCACCCCTTGAAGAACCAGTGGTAGAGCCTGTTGAAGAAGCAGTACAACAACCTCAATTGAGAAGTTCAACAAGGGTCAGTAGACCGTCTATGAGATACTCACCCGACCAGTATCTCCTGCTCACAGATGATGGTGAGCCCGAGTCCTTTGATGAGGCAAATGGACATAATGACAGAGAACACTGGCTGAAGGCAATGCATGAGGAGATGGAAGCTCTTAAAAGGAACAAGGTGTTCGACCTTGTGCCCCTGCCCGAAGGAGCCAGAGCCTTGAAGAACAGGTGGATCTTTAGGCTCAAATGCGAAGCTGATGGCTCAAAAATGTTCAAAGCACGTCTTGTGGTCAAAGGCTTTGAACAAAGGCAAGGTATCGGTTTTGATGAGATTTTTTCTCCTGTGGTAAAAATGACGTCTATCAGGATGGTTCTAGCTCTAGTTGCATCTCTAGATCTTGAACTAGAGCAGATGGATGTGAAGACCGCTTTCCTCCATGGTGATGTTGAGGAAGAGCTGTACATGGAGCAGCCAGAGGGATTCCAATCCAGGAAGAAGACTCACCTTGTTTGCAGATTGAAGAAGTCTTTATACGGATTGAAGCAGGCACCCAGGAATTGGTACAGGAAGTTTGATAGCTTCATATCAAACCAAGGCTTCACTAGAAGCACTGCTGACATATGCGTGTATGTGCGACGTAATGGGCATGAGAAACTTATTCTTCTCCTATATGTTGATGATATTCTTATAGTTGGCAAGGATAAGACTAAGATCAGCAGGCTGAAAGAAGATCTAAGCAAGTCCTTTTCCATGAATGACTTAGGCACAGCGAGACAAATCCTTGGTATGAGGATAACCCGTGATAGGGTGAATCACAAGTTGTGGATCTCTCAACAGAAGTACGTAGAGAAGGTACTTGAGAGATTCAATATGAATGGATGCAAACAAGTTAGCACACCACATGCCGTCCATTTCAAGTTATCAAAGGATCACGCACCCAAGACCGAAGTGGGCAACGCCCATTTTTTGTCTTTTCATTTTCCCCCACAATGTATATTTATAGTTGTGTTTTCTCAAATAAAAAGTGTGTGAGCTTTTGCATCCCTCTTCCTGTGAATTGCTTGTTTCCACTAACATTCCCACACACCAATACTCTACGCATCGATCCAGCAACTCAAAGAGGTTTCTAGCCAACGAGGGGCTTAGAAACCTAGTGGCATTCCTTATCAAAAGGTTGACATCTGATTTTTTAAGGGCTTTCTCTACGGGCACCAATCCCACATGACTGACAATGGTGGAAGATACAGGGGAGAGAGGCACATAGGACAACATGGTCAAGAGAGGCAATCCCTAAGAATGATACTTGGATTCCACTTCCTTTTTTTATGAGATCTCAATCCCAATGTATTCTGAACTTGCAACGCTTCTTGAATCTCGATCTCATCTTGATGAATGGGATATTTCACATAGTCAAATCCACTCGCTTGAATTCTCGCTCTATTTTCTTGGAAGAAACAATCGAGTCCTATGAGAAACTCTACCTTAATTGATGGAGTTAGTTGATCGCTCGTGTCTGGTGCTAAAAGCAAGAACAACTTGGTTTTCTCATTCATATCAATATCATATTAGTGCTCTTCCTTCGAATGGAAGTTAATAAAAAGATGTCAAATGTGTCATATTTTAGCATAATAGGTAGCTGTTAGAAAATCGGAAGCAGAAGCGGAAACGATAAACAGAGCATAAGAACAAGAAAGATAAACATAGAACACCATGATTTTACGCGGAACCCTACTCCCTAAGGAGCGGGATGAAACCACAGGAGAAGCCCTCAAAGGGGCGCGTTTTTCTATTGCTTTTCTCAATGAATACAAGAGGTCTGGGGCTCCTCATATAGCCTCTCCAAAGCCTCCAAGTCCCACCGTTGGACAATGTGGGACTAAACACTGGATGGGGTAAATGGATCTCCTCCAGGATCCATTTACCCTGCTACAACACAATAGGCGTATACAACTTATACTCCAACACTCCCCCTCAAGCTGGAGCATGCAATGCTCAGCTTGGACAAACAGAAAGAATCTCAACTCAACACTATAGGACACTACGGACAATATCAACCCAACGCGCACATTGCTGCAGTCGAGGACGTTGCTTCTCATGACGTGCAGGTGAGGAGGACGAATGGGTTGGAGTGTGAGTCAACTGAAGACTCGAAATCTAACCATCGAGTCTGAAACTGTGCCTGAAGTCTCCTTGTCAGAGAAATGGGTCTCTCCCATCTGGCTCAGAGAATGATACTCTACTCCGGAGTACCTATGATACCACATGTATACCCTTGCCCTCAATGGCATAGGGAATGATCCTCTGCTCTGAAGTCCCTATGGCTCACATGAAAACTCTGGCCGAACAACAACAAGAATGATGGGGGACCTCGAACTGATGATGGCAACATATGCACATTTGAAAATGACCGCAAACTCGTGCGTGTCTGAAATTGACGGAGATGTCTGATGTCGAGTCTGAAACTGGACTGTAGAGTCTGATCATCTGGCTGGTCTGGAGACTGATATCTGAATATGGAATCTGGATCAAGACCTGTGACTCTACATATACTCCCCCTTTCTCCCATACTTGTCGGAAAATGAACATCGACTAAGTTGGGAGAAGACAAGATAAATAGGGGGTAAACAACAAGAACATGAAACTTGCGGTTTTGTCAATTTTTTTAATAGCCGCCATGATTTTTTTAACATAATCCGTTCAACCTCCTCTTTTTTTATACGGCTTTTTAATTTTTTCCTTCTTTTTTTTGATAAACTTTGCGTACGGCTTTTTTATTGTACGTGCCTTTTTCCTTCTTCTTTTCTTTTTTTTTGAAAATTTCGACCCAAGTAGGGCCCAAAGAAATGCAGCCTCTCTTCCTCTCTATTTTTTCATTTTTTCCGGCCCAACTCTGGGCCCAAAAAACTTCATTATTTTACTCACATCTCCTTATTTTTTTTCAAAACACACCCCTTTTCTCTCTCTCTCTCTCTTTGTAATGCTATTGGGCCCATTCGGCCCAGGAAAAAACATGCGCCCCCACTCTCATTAGGGTTCCCCGATGGGAAAACCCCCTCTCTTCATCGATATAAGGCACCGTCGACCTAGATGGGAAATAAATTGGGATTAGATGGGCGCATCTGCGAGCAGAGGCGATTTGGCCCGATAGGGGAGCCGCCGCCAGTGCGTACAGAGGAGGAGCAGCTCTGCCTGGGAAGCTGCTCGAATGGGGCTTCGCTGGAGGGGCGATCTCCAGAAGGAGATCTCGAAGAAGGCTGCTGCCAATGATGCGCAAGGGGTGCACTGCCTCGACTGGGGCCAAGGGTCGCGAGAGCGCCATGGAGGCTTCGTGCTTGCGGGGAAGTTACGGGGCTCGATCTGCTGGTCGCCGTTTGGGTACGTGCATGTGCGCGCGAGTGGTGAGGTGCCCTAGAGGACATCGCCTGGCGGGTCGTTGGAGGTACGCGAACATCACGTGAGGACACACACCGTAGATGGAGAGAGGAGCGGCCGATGGAGATGACGAGCCGATTCGCCGAAGATGAGAGGCTCTGAATCGCCTCGATGAGCGTCGTGGATAGCACAGGGAATCGGCTAGATCTGCCTGGAGGGCCCTCGCGTGAAGCAGCCTGGAGGGTGTGGCCTGCGAAGAAGGTTGGAATCGCAGGAGCACAAGGTGATGCTCCCAGCCTGCATCAACTCCTGGATGCCGCCGTGTGGAGATACGAATCGCTGTTTCACCGTGACTGGAAGATCAGTCTCGACGTGAGGGAACACGAAATCAGATCTAGGGTTTTGTCTAAACCCTAGAATGAAAAACTTGAATGATCAACGAATAACAATCTGAAATCTGGAACTTGATTACTCGAAATAATATTTTTTCAACATTAATCGAACCATCGAAAAATGAATCGAATCTCGAAAAAGAATAAGAACATGAAAAAAATTTCGAGAATCGAACCCGCTCTGATACCATGTTAGAAAATCGGAAGCGGAAGCGGAAACGATAAACAGAGCATAAGTATAAGAAAGGAAACATGGAACACCATGATTTTACGTGGAACCCTACTCCGTAAGGAGCGGGATGAAACCACGGGAGAAGCCCTCAAAGGGGTGTGTTTTTCTATTGCTTTTCTCAATGGATACAAGAGGTTTGGGGCTCCTTATATAGCCTCTCCAGAGCCTCCAAGTCCCACCGTTGGACAATGTGGGACTAAACACTGGATGGGGTAAATGGATCTCCTCCAGGATCCATTTACCCTGATACAACACAATAGGCGCATACAACTTATACTCCAACAATCATGTATGTCATTATTTGCACTTGTCCAGATATTACTCAAGTTAGTGTCATTAGTAGATACGTGCGAAATCTACTTAGAGGACATTGGAAAGCAGTGAAAAGAATATTGAGGTACCTATGGGATATTATGGATAGCAGTTTGTAAGACTGAAGCATGGATGTTCTTGTTAGCTATGCTCATGCCTATTATGTGAAAGAGCGTTATAAGAAAGAGATCCCTATATGGTTATTTTCTTTTTATAAGAAGATGACTTAAGTTAGAAAGCCACATAGCAATCAATCATTATTAAGTTAAAGCCACAGAGCAATCAATCATACTCTTTGCACTATAAAGCAGAATACAAGAGAGTAATCAGAGAGGCCATGTGGTACTAGGACTCTGCGGAGATCAATCATGGCTAAGAGCTACAATCGTGCGTTGAGATAGTCAAATTTCTATCAGCCCGACAACAATAACAACAGCAACAACAACAAGCCTTTTCCCACAATTAAGTAGGGTCGGCTACATGGATTCTTCGCTTACATTCAGATCTATCTTGGGACAATCTTGGGCTTATATTCAAAAAACTAAGATCCCTTCGTATAGTCTCTTTCCAACACTTCTAGGGCCGTCCTATTAGCCCGACAGTGGATAAAAAATCACCATGAAAGGATGAAGCTGATTGATGTCAGATTTTATTTCGTTCAAGTTGTTACCACTTAGGGTTAGATTTTGGTAAAGAAGATTTTCACAGTTGAGAATCTCACAGATATGAAGACCAATTCCCTAACTTCAACCAACTTTACTACATGTGTAAACTTGTTGGATTTCTCAAGCCTTGAGAATGTTTGAATATGTCAAAAGAGGAGATATTAGGAGTTCTAGTCAATTGGAGATTTGTTAGTTATGGCTCTAACTAGAACACGGTTACAACTAGCACTGGCTTCAACTAAGCAAAAATTAAATGGATCTCCTGACCTAATAATTCGAGGGCGTCAGGCAAAGCCCCTGTAAAAAAAATGGATCATGTCAATTTAGCCTTATCATTCAACTATCTGTTCTACATTAGAAACTTGTTTGGCATACATGTGAAATAATGTGGGTGTTATTGGTGGGTGTCATGCCCATTCTTTAGAGGAACTACCTGGATGGACTTTTCATTAGGGGTATAGAAATGATCCTTAGTAACTTTATTGTATTACTCAATTTATTAATGAATCAAATGTCCCCCTTTCTAGGCCCTTGATTTTTTTAGTTTCACATTGAAAGGGTTTTTCACAAAGTATGTCTTCTACTATTCTTCGTGTGATATATTCTATATGCAAGCTATTCTCATTAGAATTTATAAGAGGTTCAAGGAGGTTAAAAGAAGTTTTGAAATGAAACTACTGTATCATGATCCAGCTTTTTTCGAACTAAACCTTCAGATTTTGACCCACATAAAGATTTGTTTTTTGAAGCGACATATCCGTAAAAGCGTACTCTGCTTAGCATGGAAGACTTGGTTTTAGTTTTCCATAGATATAATATTGGGCGAAACATAGAGAATCAGTGCCTAGTTTCCAACATCCTACTGCTATATATTTTTAGAAAAGTTCATTTATTCATTAAAAATCAACCAGTGTACATATTAGTCTTGTAGAAGTAGGGGATACATAGATCTCACGCACCAGGAACAAGAAACAAAGTATAAAAACATAACATCCGTGTAATCAGGCATACGTAGCCAAGAAAGCAGCAGCCATCGTTCAGTTCAGCAATGAGCATCTACGAATCAGACGGGTTCGTCAGGAGTTCGATCTAAAGGGCAATTTTGGAGGCCCAGTTACACTCAGAGCAGCGATTTGCATATCTGGTATACTCATAAAAAAGATTATGGTAATAAAAAGAAACTTCCGTAATAGAAAAAATGGATTCTTTACTAGAGGTTATCAAGAAGTTTGTCTCAACCACTAAAAGCAATATATTTGATATAAAGGCCGGTAAAGCTTTAGTGCATCCTGCTTTCCATATTAGCCACAAGGAAATGGCAATCTTAGCTTTTTCCAGCCCAAAAATGTTTTATGTACACAACGGGTGGAATAAGAAATAATAGAGACGCGAAAGGTTTGTGTGTTAACCCCAGCCTCCCAAGTATTGTCATTGTTGGCATACAAACAGATAAGAGATAATCCATCTTTTGGAGATCAGCCTCACATAGATGACAACGATTTAACTGGTGCATGCCCAGTGTTGTCAGATTGTCTGGGGTACGCAATCGGCTGTGATTGCAATGCTAAAGGAAAAAAGGAACCCTCAGGTGAAATGGTCTACCCTAAAATTTTCTATTGAACAGGGAGATCAACGCTCCATCATGTAGTAACTTGTATATTTGATGGGCAATTGGCTACATTGGGTTTAACAATGGCATGTTAACCTGATCGTAATAGTTAATGTTTCAGAGTCTTGAGTTCAGAACTTCCCATCTGGAAGTAACCCAGGGCCTGCCTTCCTCTTCATGGCCTTAACCCAATTATTCCTCACGCAATAGCATTTTGTACCTACTCAGACTTCCTCTTCAAATTGTTCGGGTTTGGTTCAATATGAGCGGGTATGGCGGCCTTGTCCTTGATGATATCTCTCATCTAGTGTCGGAGCTCGTCCATCTCTCGCCTGAAGGATGCCTGCTGATCTGAAAGGAGGCGGGCGAGGTCGTCAAGGGATGGGTACTCATAGACGGATCCATGAGAACCGGACGGGTTGCCTCGCTGGAATGAGGATGCTGGTAGTAAGGGAGAGGCTGAGAGAACTGCTGAGACTGTTGTGATTGCCTCCACTGCTATCCCTGATGGTAGGGATGAGGACCCTGCTGGTACTGCTGCTGGGAGTGATGGGGTTGTTGTTGCTGCTGCTGTTGGCTACTCTGTCTGCCCTGAACTAGAGGTTGCTGCTAGGACAAGGTGCCTCTGGTAGACCATCTGAATCTGGGATGATCACGTCGGATCCCAGGCTGCTGCTAGTACCGGTCGTACCAAATCCCGTTGGTCCAAAGGTCAGGGTAGGAGATGATCAAAGGAGGTGGGTCGTTGATACTATTCTGCCAAAGACTAGATTGCTCACCAATTGTGGCAACCTTGGAGCTGCAAGCACGAACGCCTTTGGATCCTGCATGTCAGAAGACTGGAATTTGAGTCCCAACATGTTTTTTGCACATATATGATAGTTGGTAACCGTGTATTTAATACTTAAATCAAGGAGGTGATAAAAAGAAGACTTATTTTAAGTGATTTGAATCAATGGTTTTATAAGCATGGAGTCATTGAGAGAGGGGAGGTGTTTAATGTTAGATGTGGGAAGGAGGTGGAAGAATAGGTAAGATCAAACACACACGAGACACAGGAGATTTACGTGGTTCGGCAAGATGCCTACGTCCACGGCCGCCACAGAGATAGTTTTCTATTATATTTTGTTTAGGTTACAAGTGCCGCCCTTATATAGATTTATGGCTGGGTTGAGAGGAAGATACAAAAGGAATAACTTGTTCCCCAAGCTAACTTATGCCCCAAGTAACTTGTCATCCAAGTTAACTTGTCCTCCAAGCCTGTTATATCCTAAACCGGATCAGGCTCCACATTTCCAACAATCTCCCACATGGAGACTGATCTTCATCAACATCTTTTATGTAACCTTCTTTTGCATCATCATGATGAATCTCTATGACGACGCCTCCTCATCTCTAATCATGGAGGCCAATTGAGGCTACACATAGCCTCAATTTCTCAACGGTGACAGCCTTCGTGAACATGTCTACTGGATTCTTGGATCCTAGAATCTTCTTTAGACATAGAGTCTCATCCTCGATCAGCCCACGGATATAGTGATACTTAAGTTGAATGTGCTTCGTTCTTGTATGAAATACTGGATTCTTCGCAAGGTGTATTGCACTCTGACTGTCGCTGAACAGCTCACTATTTTCTTGTTTCTGCCCCAGTTCTTTCAGAAAATTCTTCAATCATATCATCTCTTTGCTTGCTTCAGAGATAGCTATGTACTCAGCTTCTGTGGTTGAAAGTGCAACAACTTTCTGTAATCGGGACATCCAGCTCACAACAGTACCACCCAGTGTGTAAACATATCCTGTGGTGCTTTTTCGGCCATCGACATCACCGCCTAGATCTGCATCAGTAAACCCTTGTAGAACAACATCATTCTTCTTGAAGCAAAGTGACATACCTGAAGTACCCCTTAGATATCTGAAAATCCACTTAACCGCTTCCTAATGTTGCTTTCCTGGGTTTGCCATATATCTGCTCATGACTCCCACTGCATGAGCTATATCCGGTCTTGTACATACCATGGCGTATATCAGACTCCCAACGGCTGAGGCATATGACACCTTTGACATGTGCTACTTTCCTTCTTCAGTTGTTGGTGACTGCTCCTTTGAGATCTTGATGTGGCTAGCCATAGGAGTGCTTTGAGACTTTGCATCTCCCATCTTGAATCTGCTCAGCACTTTCTCGATGTTGCTCTTGGGATAACTTGAGAGTCCCTTCTCTTTTATCCCGAGTGATCCTAATTCCAAGGATTTGCTTTGCAGCACCCAAATCCTTCATCGAGAATTCCCTAGCCAATTGTTGTTTTAGTTTGTTTATCTCCTGCATATTAGATCATGCAACAAGCATATCATCTACATACAACAGTAGAATGATATAGCAGTTATCAAACCTCTTGAAGTAACAACAATGGTCCATCTCACATCTAGTGAAACCATTTCTGCACATAAAACCATCAAACTTTTTATACCATTGCCTTGGAGCCTGCTTCAAGCCATACAAGCTTTTCTTCAGCTTGCATACTAGGTTCTCTTTTCCATGAACTTTGAACCCTTCTGGTTGGAGCATGTAGATATCCTCCTCCAAATCACCATAGAGGAAAGCTGTTTTCACATCTAACTGCTCTAGATGTAGGTCCTCGGCTGCAACTATACTTAACACCAATCTGATTGTGGTTAACTTAACAACAGGAGAGAAAATTTCAGTAAAATCAATACCTTCCTTCTGTTGGAATCCTTTCACCACTAATCTGGCTTTATATCTTTCGCTTTCATCGAATTCTTCCTTGACTCGATACACCCATTTGTTTTGAAGCGCCCTTTTTCCTTCTGGCAGATGAGTTAGCCCCCATGTCTCATTCTTCTGTAATGAGTCCATCTCATCTTTCATTGCTAGCTCTCACTTGACCGAATCTTCCTTATTCATTGCTTCATGGAAATCCTCAGGTTCACCTGCATCGGTCAGCAGCAAGTGATGTAAAGAAGGAGAGTACCGGCGATTGGGTTTTGGTGTTCTATTGGACCTCCTCAACATTGTTTCATCCACAGCCTGGCCTTGTTCTGTTCTGTGTGCTAGATCATCTTCAGTTATTCCTTCCAACTCAACTTGATTGCCAGTGTTGGTCTGCAATTCTGCATCATCAAGTTCTGCTCCAGACCTATCCTTGAACGTTATTTTTTCATTGAAAATAACATTCCTTGCTCTAATAATTTTCCTATCTCGATCATCTCAGAAACGGTAACCAAAATAATCAGAGCCATATCCAATGAAAAAACACTTTTTGCCTTTGGCATCAAGTTTATCTCTAGCATTAGAATCAAAATGCACATAAGAAAAACAACCAAATGTTCTTAAATGTGCAAAACTTACATCCTTTCCGGACCATACCTCTTCAGGCATCTTCAGATCCAACGGTACTGATGGACCTCTGTTGATCAGATATGCTGCTGTGTTGATTGCATCAGCCCAGAATGCCTTAGGTAGGCCAGCGTGCAACCTCATGCTCCTTGCGCTCATTCAATGTTCTGTTCATCCTTTCAGCAATACCATTTTGTTGTGGTGTCCCTGGAATGGTTCTAATCATCCTGATCCCATTCTCTGCGTAGAAGTCTTTGAACGCCTTTGAGTCATATTTACCGCCATTGTCAGACTGCAATGTCTTGATCTTTAAGCCAGTTTTGTTTTCTACTTCTGCTTTCCATCTTTTAAAACATGAAAACACATCAGACTTTTGTTTAATGAAGTAAACCCATACCTTCCGTGAAGAATCATCAATGAAAGTGATGTAATACTAAGATCCCCCAAGAGATGGGACAGGAGCTGGACCCCATACATCAGTATGAATCAACTCTAATTTCTCAGCCTTCGGTGCTCTTCCAGTCCTTGAGAAACTGACCTGTTTCTTCTTACCAAGAACACAATCTTCACAAAAACCAACATCCACTGATCTCAGATTAGGGAACTTTCCTTGCTTTGCAAGCACCTTCATTCCTTTCTCACTGATTTGCCCGAGCCTGTTGTGCCATAAGACGGAGTCTTCGCTGCAGCTTGT
Organism: Ottelia alismoides; assembly: GCA_037367405.1. Classification (NCBI taxonomy): domain Eukaryota; kingdom Viridiplantae; phylum Streptophyta; class Magnoliopsida; order Alismatales; family Hydrocharitaceae; genus Ottelia; species Ottelia alismoides. The sequence goes on along the minus strand of JAZKJV010010554.1, from coordinate 504,425 downwards.
CACTGCCACCACATCCTTCTGAGTAGAGGTCATGTAGAGGGTTCCCATCTTCGTGCCTTTCGCTATCACCATGGCACCACTGGTGATTTTCCAGCCTCCACCACCAAATAGCGTTGTGTGCCCTGCACTATCCAACTGACTAATAGAAATCAAATTTCTTTTCAGACCAGGAATATGTCTAGCATCCTGTAGCTTCCATAAAGTACCATTAGCAATCCTAATATGAACATCACCTTTACCCACAATATCCAAAGGTTCATCATCAGCAAGATAAACCTTACCAAACTTTCCAACTGAGTAGTTCTGCATAAGCTCCTTGCAAGGGGTAGAGTGGAATGATGCTCCCGAGTCCAAAATCCAAGACTCGATCGGACTATCAACACTTAGGGTAAGCGCATCATGGATGTCATCTGTTGTTGCGTTTACGGAGTCCTCATCTTGCCGCGAGTTTTTCTTCTTCGGGGGTAATCTGCAATCTTTCTTTAGATGACCCTTCTTCCCGCAGTTCCAGCAAGTGAGATCTATTCTTGGTTTGGAGTTACTCCGACCTCTCGATTTGCCTCTGTTCTGATTTTGACCTCTGTTGTTGCTTCTACCTCTGCCTTCTGTACTTAAAGCTGAACCAGAGCATTCCTCTAATTCTTTTCTACGAATACTTTCACTGAGAATTAAATCTCGAACATCATTCAACTTTAATTTTTCCTTACCTGACGAACTACTCACTGCAGTCACCGTCGCAGCCCAACTCTCAGGCAAAGAAGACAGTAGAATTAAGGCTTTTACCTCATCATCAAAATCAATATCAACAGAACTTAACTGAGTTGTAATAATATTAAACTCATTTATATGATCTGTAACAGAGGCACCTTCAACCATTTTAAGGTTAAACAGATTACGCATCAAGTGTACCTTGTTAGAAGCGGACGGCTTCTCATACATATTAGACAATGCGTTCATCAGATCTGCTGTGGTTTTCTCCTTCACGATGTTGAAGGCCATATTCTTCGCCAACATCAGGCGAATCATGCCCAGAGCTTGCCGATCTAGCAGCTCCCAATCTTGCTTCTTCATCGCTTCTGGCTTCTGACCTGATAAGGACTCATGCAATTTTTTCTGATATAGATAGTCTTCAATCTGCATCTTCCAGAAGCCAAAATCTTTTCCGTCGAACCGGTCGATCTTCACCTTTTCGTCTTCTAAAGTCATCGCTCCCACTACTTCACTCGAACCGAGCTCTGATACTAGTTGTTAGATGTGGGAAGGAGGTGGAAGAATAGGTAAGATCAAACACACACGAGACACATGAGATTTATGTGGTTCGGTAAGATGCCTACGTCTACGGCCACCACAGAGATAGTTTTCTATTATATTTTGTTTAGGTTACAAGTGTCGCCCTTATATAGATTTATGGATGGGTTGAGAGGAAGATACAAAAGGAATAACTTGTTCCCCAAGCTAACTTATGCCCCAAGTAACTTGTCCTCCAAGTTAACTTGTCCTTTAAGCCTGTTACATCCTAAACCGGATCAGGCTCCACATTTCCAACATTTAATTCCCCACCCGTTGTTCTGCTTAAAGCAGCAAATCTTTTCCCTGATGACTTGAGGCACATTTGTGGAACTGGTATTACCGTTCCAAAGGAAGATTCTTCATGTCTTCCCTATAGCTTGTATGATTTTCTGGTGCAATTTAGTGATGCAAGGAGATGCGTATTAAGCGATGTGAATGATGTGTTTATTGACTCCACGCTTGCTGGAAAGCTTAGGATTTTGGCCTTCCATCTGCTCAGTTTAGCTGTGAACTTGTCGAGAGAGGCATTTCTAAGTAGTTGAAGGGGAACGTGCCTACCATGCACCCGAAAATATTTTCTGCCCTCCCCATCTCTGATTGGTTGTTCACCCGATCACCAGTGATTTGCTTTACTGATGTGACATGACTTTAAGTTATTTAATAAAATGTAGTAAATCTTTAGTAAAGTAGACGTTGCTAATTTGTTGATTAGCATTTTCATGTTTAATCCTTGAATCAAGTAGGGGTGAGGTCAACGGGTACGCATCTTGACCCGTTTATTTGATCCTAAAACTCACGGGGACCCATTGGAAAATATCGGGCTAGGTACACAGTATCTCATTGACCAATAACCCGTTCACAAAACCCATTTAAAAAAATGAGTACCTAAGGGTACCCGGTTGAAAACTCCCACTACTAGGGTGGAGGATTGGATTGCATTTACCATGATACATAGTCTTCAAATCCTTACCATCAATTGGGCCGCATCGAATTCAAATGATTCGATTTCAACCGATTTTAAACTTTGGCATTAATCCATTATCGGCAATTAAATCCATGATAGAAGTGACACAATCGAATTCAAATATTCATATATGCATCTGACAATTAAGTATGTATTCAAAATATATAAATTTGCCGATATGCATATGGATCTGGCCATCAAGTTCATTTATCAAATCTGGCAATATGGATATGGACCCAAATACATAAATTGGTCTGTCGAAAATAACAGATTCATTTGTTGTGGTGTCTGATGAGGCTCGTCAAAAAGACTTAGTCTTCAAATCAATGTGATCACATTGGATTCAAGTGAGTTGATTTAAACTGATTTTAAACTTAAGCATTAATTGTTCATAATCGACCATTAAATTACCTAAGTTAAAAATTTCAGTCCAGCAATAAAGTTTCATTCTCAAATATGATAATATAGATATGGATCTGGATACATAAATTGCTAAATATGAAAAATTAATTATCAAATCCTTAAAACATTTATGAATATGAAATTGATGCTACTCAAATTTGGATAACCCGATGGAAAATCCATGTAAAAATCGGGTACCCAATTGGTTGGGTATCAACCCACTAGGAACACTACCTCGATTCCTAAATCACATTCAAACTTAGGCATCGACCTTGATGATCGAACACCTTCCCGGCACGACGAACATTGACAGGCTCCCTTAATTAGAGAGCCCCTTCCTAGCATCGCGAATCCGTGGTACCTAGTTGATTGGGATCCCTTTTAGAGAGAGAAAGGGATACCATTGGTATCAATTATAGAGATGGTTGGTATTTAGAGGAGAGAGAAAAGGGGATTTAAAGAGGGGGGAGGAGGGATAGTTTTTTTCTAGAGAGAGAGGGATATAGAGAGAGAGATGAGGGAAATGACACCTTGTGAGTGATACCTTCCTTTTAATGATATAGATGAGCATGATGTTGACCTGCTTTTTTATAGAGAGAGGAATTTAGAGAGAGATATGGTTCGTACTAATTATGATTATTAGTTTTAATTTTTGAAACGTTCCTTCTAAAGAAGGAATGTAATGAACTTTATATCATTTTTTCGTGGAAGAAAAATTCCATGGGTACCCATTATCACATAATCTGGATACCGGTTAGAAGCAGGTGTTGGGAACACGACCTATCGATATCGTCTCCACTCAGATACCAGTTGTTGGAGATACGAACCTCCTCGGACACGGAAGGGGATACACAATCGACCACCACCACAGAAGCACGTGAAAAAAGAACAAACAGATATAACGGTGGTCGGTCACCTATTGCGACCACCGGAGAAGAAAGATCACTAAAAGAAGAACGAGTACAACTCTCTCCGATCCCTCGCTCTCTTCCTCTCTTCTCTCTCTCTACCCCCTTTTTCTATGGGTTACATTGTTCTTGTAGTGGTGTAGAGGTAATACCTCCAACCCTGTCTCTATATATAGCCCAATTACAAACCTATAGTCATATTCCCATTAGGACTACAAATGGAATACAACTCAACTATTATTAGGATTATGAGTCCCCTCCTATTAGGATTGTTAATCCTAATATGACTCTAATCCTAACAGCAGGTACCCATTGAAATGGGTAGGGTCGATCCGTGATCGAGTAAAGACAAGGTAGGATGGGTCATTAATATATAAAAATGTGTCTGGTACTTGCCCCGTGAACACCCCTATCAAGCAGCTATCAGGCAATTTCCTACCTCCTGATCATACCATTTATGATGTTCTATGCCCTTACGAACATGAGGGAGGAGATGGGATTCCTTGTCGGACATCACGGGAAGGCTTAAAGAATCCAGACGATGTCCCATTGATATTAGTGGAAGCCCATAGGTATGGTTGGATTGTTGGATGAGTTCCTCTCCTTGTGGGAACCTATTCCATATTTAAAGGATATTGGTATTCCTATTTGAAAAAGGAAAATCAATTATTGATTGCATAAGGAGATCAATTACCTTTTCCTAATCCTATTGGAAGTAGGAGTCCAGGTTTTCTTATTTGCTCATCTCCATGGAGTATAAATATGAGGTATGGGGTGCATACAAGGATCATCCCAACACAAGCTCTTCTAGCATAAGAAAGAAATAAGAGAGAGAGGGGGAGAAAAAGAAGGTCCGTAGTTGCCACGAAGTTTGGAGGGAATAACCTTTGGAGCAGTTCTTCTCCAGCATTCTTCCCTACAGTTTGACGATGGATTTATCCTTTTGGTGATATTTCTCCTCTATACTATTCTACATTGTTTGGTGATTTGTAGCACTGTATTGAGGGTCGTCCTTTTGTAAGCCCCTCACAGAAGATTACGTCGATTATAGTGCTTGGTTTTGGGTTGCGATCAACCCCGTGGTTTTTCCCCTCACATTGAGGGTGTTCCTTTAAAAATTATATGTGCATTTGTGGATGATTTTTTTGTGTGGTTGAGATACTTTCTCGTAATTGATATATCATATAGGATCCGCCTATCGACTTTGATTATTTTTCCACAATTCAATTTATACGAGGAATATGTTCCCAACAAGTGGTATCGGAGCAAGGTTCAATGGCGGATTACAAGATGGAGTTTGGTTCGAGCAGGATGATTAGTCTTGATGGGACTAATTACAATTTGGAGAAGAACAAGATGAAGGATCTTTTATATGTGAAGGCTATGCACCTTCCGGTGTTCTCCATGCAGAAGTCCGAAATCAAAACAGATGAGGAATTGAAGTTCGAACATGAGAAGGTTTGTGGCTTCATAAGACAATGTGTTGATGAAAATATCTACAACCATATCCAAGATGAAAGTCACGCTAAAAGCTTGTGTTGAAGTTGGAAAATTTTTACGCCTCCAAGACAGGAAATAACAAATTATTTCTTTTCAAGAGACTAGGGAACTTGAGGTTCAAGGAAGGAAGCTCTGTACTAGATATTTGAATGAGTTCTAAGGATTTACTAGCCACTTGACGAATATAGGGATAAAATTTGAAGATGAGATATTGGGACTACTACTGCTTGCTACTTTACCAGATTCATGGGAGACTTTTCGAGTCTCATTTACGAATTCTGTAGTCAATGGGGTCGTTTCTTGGAGACAGTCAAGTCTGGCATTCGTAATGAGGAGATGCGAAGAAAAACCCAAGGAAGATCTTCACATTTGTTCTTGTCACAAAGAACAGGGGAGGAGCCGGACCAAGATTGATAAATGTAGATATAATGCTAGAAGCAAGTCCAGATCCAGATATCAGAATATGAAGTGCCACTATTGCAAGAAGAAAGAGCACATCAAGAAGTATTGCTTCCAGTTCAAGAGACATAACAAGAATGGCGGCGACAAGCAAGAGAAAAAGAATGAACAAGTTGCTGCGGCTGCAAAACATGACCTCTTCATTGTCTGTCATGAGATGGTAAATGTCGCACAAGATGGTACTTCTTGGCTTGTTGATAGTGGATCTGCTCTACATGTCACATCTCAGAGAGAGTTTTTTTCTTCATATATAGCTGGTGATTTTGGTACATTAAAGATGGGGAATGGTTCTTTGTCGCATGTTGTTGGCATTGGTAATATTGCATTGAATAATGCCAATGGAGTTGTGTTGACGCTCAAAGATGTGAGGCATGCACCAGACATGCACTTAAATCTCATTTTTGGAGGCAATCTTGATGATAAGATACCTTAACACTTTTGGTGGCGGTTAATGGAAGCTTACTCAAGGATCCTTGGTTGTTGCTTGTGGTAAGAAGTATAGCAATAATTTTTACATCATGAATGCATCCATCTCCCATGATGTTGCACATGTGACTGGAGATGCAAAATCCATTGAGTTGTGGCATCGACGATTGGGGCACATGAGCGAGAAGGGGCTACAGTGTTTAGTGAGGAAGAATATGCTGACAAATGTCAAGAAAGAAAAGTTGGAGAGATGCACACACTGCTTGGTTGCGAAGCAGACGAGAACCTCCTTCAAGAGCCATCCACCTTCTAGGAAGATGCAACCATTAGAGCTTGTTCACACAGATGTTTATGGTCCATTGAAAGTAAGTTCTCTTGGTGGTGCACTTTATTTTGTTACATTCATTGATGATTTCTCCGGGAAAGTTTGGGTCTACGCCTTAAAGAGGAAGGACTAAGTCCTTGGTATTTTCAAAGACTTCCATGCATTAGTGGGGCGACAATCTGGAAAGGAGCTGAAGTGCATCTGCAGTGATAATGGTGGTGAGTATATTGGGCCCTTTGATGAGTATTGTAGGTCTCATGGTATCAGGCACTAGAAGACTCCACCCAAGATACCGTAGTTGAATGGCGTTGCAGAGAGAATGAACAGGACCCTGATGGAGAGAGTCAGATGTCTTCTTCCTGAAGCTAAGTTGTCTAACTCTTTTTTGTGTGAAGCACTTTATATTGTTGTTCATGTTATTAATCTATCTCCACATGTACCCTTGGATGATGATGTTCCTGACAGAGTTTGGCATGGAAAGAATGTCTCATACAACCATTTGCAGGTCTTTGGATGCCGCGTATTTATGCATGTTCCCAAGGATGAAAGGTCCAAGTCAGACACAAAGATAAAGAAGTGCATCTTCATGGGATATTGACAAGATGAGCTTGTCTACAGGTTGTATGATCCAGTTGATAAGAAGTTGCTGAGGAGCAGGGATGTAATCTTCTCTGAAGATCAAACCATCGAAGACATCAAGAATGCTGCTAAGGACTCTCCTTCGAGCAACTATCAGCCAGATGATATGAAGCCACTCCCTTTGCAGAGGGTCCACATGTGGTGCCAGATGATACATATGAGCAGATACCAAATGCAAGACATGAGGAGGATGTACCACAGGTCACCACTCCTGATGATGATGCAGATGACGGTAGTGATCATAGTGGGCAGGATGATGAGAGCTCTTCTTCTTCTGAGGCTCTTCCAACACAGAGACTCGTGAGGGAGAGGCGACCCTCCACCCGGTATTCTGCACATAAGTACATTTTGTATAGATAGCGGCGAGCCTGAACACTATGAAGAAGCCTTGCAAGATGCAAACAAGGAGAAATGGTTAGAAGCTATGAAAGAGGAAATGGAGTTCCTTCATGACAATCATACCTTTAAGCTTGTCAAGTTTCCCAAATGCAAGCGGGCATTGAGAAACAAGTGGGTTTATAAAGTGAAACATGATGAATACTATACAAATCCAAGGTATAAATCTAGGTTGGTTGTGAAAGGTTTTAATCAAAGGAAGGGAGTTGACTTTGGGGAGATATTTTCTCCTGTGGTGAAGATGTCTTCTATCAGGGTGGTTCTCAGCTTGGTGGCTAGTCTTGATCTGGAGGTTGAACAGATGGATGTGAAGACAGCTTTTCTTCATGATGACCTTGAGGAGGAAAATTACATGTTGCAACCAGAGGGCTTTACGATCAAAGGCAATGAAGACTATGTTTGCAGATTGAAGAAGAGTCTATATGGCTTGAAGCAAGCACCCAGACAGTAGTACAAGAAGTTTGACTCGTTCATGGGGGAGCATGGTTACTCCAAGACTACTTCAGACCGTTGTGTGTTTGTGAAGAAATTCTCAAGTGATGATTTCATCATATTGTTGCTTTATGTTGACGACATGCTGATTGTAGGCAACAATGGAGAGAGAATTTCTGACTTGAAGAAAGAGTTGAGCAAGTCCTCTGCTATGAAGGACTTGGGGCATGCAAGTCAGATACTGGGCATGAAGATCACTCGAGACATGGGAATAAGGAAACTTCAACTTTCATAAGAGAAGTACATTGAGAAGGTACTTCAAATATTTCATATGGAGAAATCAAAGACAGCTACCACTCCTCTTGGAGCGCATTTCAAGTTAAGTTCCAAAGATAGCCCACAGAGCAATGCAGAGAAGAAAGATATGGAAAGAGTTCCCTATGCATCAGCCACAGGTAGTCTCATGTATGCCATGGTTTGTACGAGGTCAGATATTGCTCATGCAGTTGGAGTGGTTAGTAGGTTCATCTTAAATCTAGGAAAACAGCATTGGGAAGTAGTTAAATGGATATTGAGATATCTTCGAGGTACTAGCGGCTACTCTCTTTGCTTTGGAGCAGAGAAGCCTATTCTTCTTGGATACACAGATTCAGATATGGGCGGGTGACATTGATGGGAGAAGATCCATATCTGGTTACATGATGTCCTTTGCAGGTGGCGCAATTTCTTAGTAGTCTCGTCTCTAGAAGTGTGTTGCTTTATCTACTACAGAGGCAGAGTTCATTGCAGCTACAGAGACATGCAAGGAGTTGTTGTGGATGAAGAAGTTCATGTAGAAACTCGATTTTCATCAAGACAAGTATATGCTTTACTGTGAAAGTCAGAGTGCTATTCACCTTGGCAAGAACTCTACATTCCATGCAAGATCGAAGCATATCGATGTTAGATATCATTAGATACGTGATGTATTAGAATCGAAGCAACTTGTATTTGATAAGATCCACATAGAGGACAACAATGCCGATATGATGACAAAGACTTTGCCGCTTGGAAAGTTCGAGAGATGCTACTCCCTCGCAGGTTTGGAGCAGTTCCCACATCGTCGGTGAGGGGGAGATTTGTTGGATGAGTTCCCCTCCTTGTGGGAACCTATTCCATATTTATAGGACATTGGTAGTCCTATTTGGAAAAGGAAAATCAATTATTGATTGGAGAAGGAGATCAATTACCTTCCTAATCCTATTGGAAGTAGGAGTCCAGGTTTCCTTATTTGCTTATCTCAATGGAGTAAAATTGGGGGTATGGGGTGCATATCAGGATCGTCTCAACACAAGCTCTTCTAGCACAAGAAAGAAATAAGAGGGGGGGGGGGGGGGAAGAAGGTCCGTAGTTGCCGCGAAGTTTGGGGGGAGTAACATTTGGAGCAGTTCTTCTCGAGCATTCTTCCCTACAGTTTGGTGTCGGATTTATCCGTTTGGTGATATTTCTCCTCTCTACTATTCTCCATTGTTTGGTGATTTGTCGCACCGTATTGAAGGCCGACCTTTTGTAAGCCCCTCATGGGAGATTACTTCGATTATAGTGCTTGATTTTGGGTTGCGATCAACTCCGTGGTTTTTCCCCTTATATTGAGGGTTTTCCACGTTAAAAATTCTCCGTTCATTTGTGGTTGATTTTTTGTGTGGTTGAGATACTTTCTCGTAGTTGATATATCGTACAGGATCCACCTATCGACTTTGGTTATTTTTCTGCAATTCAATTTATACGGGGAATCTGTTCCCAACATGGATTACATCAATCCAGGTTGCGAATGAACTCGGACAATCATCGAAATTAAGTCCATAGTGACAAAGGTCCCAATTGAGTGTGTCAAATGACTTTTTGAAGTTTATAATGCTTGCCTTCTCATTTGTTTTCTTCCATACGACCATGACCTTAGAGGCAAGTTTAAAGTAGCTAGTTGAGTTTAGGGGCTAGCCTATTGGTTGGGAATTTGGATATGATCCGCATGGGGATACAATTAGGATATTAGGCATGTAATTCCCAATGTTTATCTGGCCAGATTTAAAGATGGGGGAAATAATCGAGTTTCTTATGAATCTTAAGGATGGTTGCACCCTAAGACCCGGGCCATGATGGAGATTTGGAAGGACGGTGTTAAAGAGTCAATTTCACGCTCGACCTGCAATTGTTTAAATTCGAGAGGGGTGTCCATGGATTTTGTGGACTTTGGTCTTGTTCTTTAAACCTCGGTACTTTTTAGAACAAAGGTGGAAGCTGTTGTCCAATAAGACCAGGGAGTTCAATTGTTTTAATATCAAGTTTCTAAAGATGGATCTGTTAACTATGCACACTCCATTCTGAACGGAGAAGCACATTTCATCTTCACGTTAGCTCTACCAGGAGTGGTTTGTGATCCAAGAATGTCTTAGGAAGGCAACCAAGAGAGGTGAGAGGGAATGAGGAGATAATCTCACTTAAGAAGAACACCCTATCCAATAAAACCCACTTAGTAGGAAACCTACCGTCTGTCCACGCGAAGGTAGGGCTTGCAATCGGAATTTCGAGAAAAGGGGAGGCACTGGTTTGAGCCTCTGCTATGAGAAAAGAGGAGATAGCCCATCTATCAAATAATTGCTTTGAGCAAGAGAGGGATAGCAAGGCACTGGTTTTGGCCTCTGAACGCACCGGGATGAAATCCATTTACTGCCATATGTGTGTGTACGCATGCCTGTGTACATTGACAATCAGTATCATAATTTAATATGGTTGGACTGTGATCTTGATTGAGGCAAACATTCCGCTGAAACACTAGTTATGCTATTTGAAGTGTTATGTTCTTCCAATGCTTCCATGTGCTTGGCGTTCTCTTTCTCCATCAAGTAGATGCGTTCGGCCTCTGGCATAGATGACACTATTGCACGCAGCCTTGAGTTCATCTCATCGATCTTTTCCATGAGCCTGTCATTAGTAAACATCCCCATTAGGATATCCTGAATTGTTTCCCAGCTTTCTTTGATGGGCAATATAATGATAATGGCTGATCCAATGGTTCCCCACGCAACAGCTATGATAGCCCAGAATGTGAAGTAGTTTAAGCTGAACTGCCCTGTACAGTCGGAAAAAACAAGTTTGATCATTATCATTATAAGCATGCAAATTAATGTAGGCGGAAATCATTCTTCCATTACCAGCTGGAAGAGAAAATACTGGCCACAAGATCACAATCACCACAGTGAATCCAACGCCCCACTTGACAATCCATGACTTTGCTTTCATAAGCTTTTCCTCTGTGAACTCTTCCTCAGTCAAGTCGATCTTCACCTTCTCGACAGTTGTGATCTGCTTTGTTGTTGACCAGTCGTAATTCTGGGGCCAGATGAAGCTGCATATCCCATGAACAAGCCCTCCGACAAGTATTGAGACAAGATTTCCTGCAAGCATTGGAGCATTGCGACCAGTTGTGTCGAGATTAACACGGCCGTATTCGACTTTCGTGACGGTTAGCCATGTGATTATGCCCAGTATGCATCCAACAACCGTGCCTAGTATGGCACCAAATGCATTTGCCTTTCTCCATAGAAGCATGAAAGCGATTGGGATGACAGCGGAGCCGATCATGATCCCCATGGCAAGGTACATCCAACCCAGAGAGACTCCAACCTTGTTCAGAATCACGGCTAACACGCCCATGAAGCAACCGAAACCAAGAACTACACCTCGAGATACTTTAAGAATTTGTTTCCCAGTAGCATCTGGGTTTATGTAGGTCCGATATATATCGTAGGTGCAAAGGGAGGAGACTGCTATAAGTTCTGCTGATCCAGCAGAGGTCACAGCCCTGCAATGCAGCAAATATACAGCTCAATCAGACGAGGCCCTAGAACACATGGATAGTATGCATGTATATATGTGCATGTATGCATACAAACAATACACTCTTGGACATCCCCACCCTGTAGGCACAAGTACATGTATGTATGTGTGTGTATATCCCTGTGTTTATTTGTTCTCCCTAATAATTAAATATTATCATTAAGGTTTGATTGTTTGAAACATTATCTAACCAATAAAATGGAGTCACAACAATGAATATTAATTTGTTGCAATATCTTCCGAGGTCAAATATTGAATAGCAAATATTATTCATTGCAGAAGGACATTTATGCTTGAGAATCACAATAAATGACATTCATTTCAATACTGATCACAATGGTTCATAACGAAAATAATTATCTAGATATAGTGAAAAGAGCTCTTTTCACTATATCCAGCAATTATTTCAACAATAATATATGACAATTCTAAGAAATTATTCGTTGCGAATTTGAAAGCATAACGTATAACTTTACAATGAATAATATTTGTTCTTATATTTTTAACATCGGATGGTATACAACAATGATTTTTCAAATGATTACTATTTATCGTTTGAACCCATCATGTTGTAGTGTATTCATGGATGGGAATTTGATGCTATACTTACATGAAAAGCATTGTGAGAAGGAGAATGGAACCTCCTTTCCCCATGAGAGCAATCGCTGTAGCTGGAGGAACAAGTCCATGATCGGCCTCATTAGATGTCAATGGGAGATCCAACGCGAGCGCGCCTATGCCTAGTGAAGTTGCCAGAGAAAATGGCACAGCAAACCAGACCAAGCCTCCAAGGAGGTAGCCCTTGTGAGTCGAAGATGGACGTGCTGCTATGGCACTCATCCAGTATCCCTGTGCCATATCGCAAAAATAAATAACTAAAGCCTGAAGAAATTTCTAATTACTGGATAAATTGAAATGATGAGAAAAATAATTAGAACTTCTGTAAGAGACACTGAAAAGAGAGTCCAACTCACATTGTCCACAAAGACTGTGCCAAAGTTTCCTACAATGTTGATGATGCCGAAAACAAGGCCACCGGAGCTTAGCATGGTTACATAGGTTCCTTTATAGTTTCCACTAACTGGCCCACATGCTTGATTTATATGGTCCTGGCATGTTCTCGACTTGTTCGCGACCTCTAGAAGGCGATTGTACACTACCTTCGGGCTTCCTAGTTTATCACTTGCCGTGTATACTAAGAAGATGAAGATAACCAAAACGACATGGACTGCGAGGGTTCAGATAACACAGAATTAGTCGAAAGATGAAGAATTTAGTTGAAAGCTGAAGAATACCTGAGTAATTATAAAAGGGTATTGCACAGACAGATGTATCGTGGAAATTTATATGTCAACTATGTCATATTAGATAGAGAGAATAGATCCAATTGAAGTATGGAGACCATTGTGATTTCTTTTGATTATGAAAGAAAAGTTCCTAACAAGGTGCTAATGCAAAGGTTACTGGTTTCCTGCAAAAAGAATTAGGTTTTGGTTTCTAACCTAATGAAAATACGGGTGAACAATTATGACATGCATGGCTGATACCGTTATTGAATTGATTGTACTTAGCGTAAGAAGGGTGACAACATGTATTGACATGAAATTAGACAGTTCAATGATCTTTGTACATATCCTGTACAAGTTTCGGTAAATTTCTTTGTATGCAGGCAAAACAAAAAGATGGATTATACGTGGCATACCTACAACAGAATGCAAATAGCTAGCGAGGAAGGTGGCCTTGAGCCCACCATGCAATGTGTAAACCATCACGCCTAGAGGTATGAGGAAGCTGGCTGCGTAAATGTTGACGCCGGTGAGGGCATTCACCACAGCAGAACCACCAAGAAGGAGCATGGCCGTCACTATTATGTTTGTCATGAAGCAGAATACGAGGAAAACAATGTGCGCTGCAGTGCCCCATCTTGATGTGCCAAAGAACAACGAAGAAAAATTAGCTCGTTAACATTTCATCTATTTTATGGTCGTCTAATATATGCAGAGCAAGTGTAGAACTAACCTGGCTTTGACGATTTCGCAAACAGTGTGGGCATGAGGTGCTTTCCGTTTGATTTCGATGGCCATAACCCCGAACAAGAGCACCTGAATCATATAGCACGGCCAGATTAAACACCGATACAAGGTGAGAAATCTTTTATATATATGTTCATCAGTGATTGTGTGAAGGGGAAAGAAGGAGATGGAAGGACCTGAATGGTGGCACCACTGGCATACCAGAATGGTCCACTGATTCCATACTTCCAGGCAACATTTGAACTTTGAAGAATAGTAGCAGCCCAAGTCCACTGATTTGGTTCCAATATTTGTTTGCATTTTCACAGTATTATTAAAACGTAAAGAGATCTGTAAAATAGCAGTAGAAAATTTATATGGTTGTATGATGAGTTACCTGTGAAACGATAACGCTGGCAATAAGTCCAGTCTTAACACTCCTGCCAGCAGTATTGAACCACTCTGAGGTGTGACGCGAGCCTATGTACCGCTTCTCGAGCCATACCTGATACAACAAGTCTTTTTAGCTACAAAAGATTTCGCATCATGTCGGTTATTTATTTATATTCCCACAACATTAAATCCTCTTCAATGATCCGGTAGCAGAGTAGTGTGTGTAACATCCAAAGGATCAGTGTTCAAATCTCCTCTCTGGTTATATGCCTGCTTAAAAAACCCCGAGAACATCCCACACCCTTCTTTTAAGCAGGATTTATTTGACAGGTTTTTCTGTTAGGATATTGAACAGATTTCTACATTGCAATTATATAAATTTGTTAAGCGACCCAATATGAAGCATGTGGTAATAAAATTTCTTTGATTGCAAACTAAGTGAACATTGAAGTAATGATTTTTTCCATTTTAATATAAAATGGATATAAATTGAATTAGCTCAATATACAGTTGCAAGTACATATATTTGAGATAATATTATTAATCAATAAAAATGAATTATATTAAAATCAAACCAGGAATTATAGTAATATGTTGGTAGAGACAATCTGTAGCATCTTTGGATTTGTGGCAAAAAAAAGCTTTGACTTGTGATGGATACATAGCTGAAGAATTATAGTAAAAGATGTGTTCGATGCCAAGACTTTGGCAACGAGAAAACATGATTTAAAATAACGAATTCAACGGTTCATTGCTATCTAAATTTCTTATAAACTATAAAACGGAGGTGTTCTGATCCTCTGATCCAGGGTAGGAGTTCAATCTTTGGGTAAACCCAAATGTTGAGATGTTTTAAATCGTAGCCCGTCTATTTATCACGATATCCAATTATGATAGTTTTATACCTCAGAGCCGTTTATTATGCTTACCACTTTTTCTTTCCCATGAATTAAAAAAAGTTCATGTTTATTAAAAAAAGCATTATCTATTTATGGTGACATACCAATAACTCCAGAATCTCTCAACAGCAATACAGTTGTAATATAACAAGTTTTCCAGGACTGCTAGACTGTTGATATGACTTGATTGCACAATAAAAAATACCGGAGAAAAGGCCAAATGAGAGACACGCAGAACATAAGGTTATTTTTTTATGGACCATTTATGGGTCATGAATATCCAATAAATGCGAGAGTTGAAAAATGGAGATGGGTCTATATCATGATAGCTATGGAATCCACACTCATCAACAGCCAGAGAGATTCAATGATCTTTTTTCCGTTCCAGATAAACTTGATTTAGATACACAGAATATTCATTTGTACCAGAAAGAAATGCTGATTTATTATACCCTTAAATGAATAAAGGGAGTCTACATATGCACTAATATGCAGAGAAGCAAATAAAAACAAAGATTAACGAGAAAGTCAATATTTTGATATAGAGCTCTAGTTTCACATGTTGACTAAATGGCTTCCCTAAGAGCCAACAAAGTCAAATCTCGTGCTGTTGTCTCTTTGACATCTGCATCAGGTGCAGATACCAATCAAGTTTAATTTTTTTTGGGTTAGTTACCTGCATAATCGAGAACTTCTGATTGAATATCGTGCAAACTGCACAGAGCTTACATAAACTTGGAGATTTTGTACTCCACGTTGAGAAATCAGAATATTCATTCAGGTCGGATTTCTACCTGTATCCATTATGTACTGGGATTGCCTATATAAACTCGTTATGTTTAAGAATTCGGTACCGATCTGTCTGTAATCTTGTCATTCTTATGCACCGTCTAAAGATGAAGCTCAATTACAGGAGAACTTTGTAAATCTGTATGCATGTACGTATTTGTTTACGGAAATAGCAATTACACAGGAGCGGAAGTGATTGAGTTCTCTTGGTGATTTGTCTATGGGGTGCCTGAGGAACAGTGAGGATGATATTATTATTACCAGGAAGGAGGTGAAGACAGCGAAGAAGGCGCCGAAGCCGAGGATGACCGCGTAGCCGATGCCCTGGCCGAGGACGGCATCGTCACCGAAGAAACTGCCCTGCCTCTTGCACTGCCCATTCTCTAGCTTGTAATACTTCGCTGCATAATCTAATGGTGGACAAGAACCCATTGGGGAATGGGATAGCTATAATGTTGGGTAAGCTCTTTAGTTAGAAATTTATAGACAGGCAGTGTTCGTAGCCGTCCAAAACAGGGAGGGGCCGATGTATGAGATTTTTTTGCAAAACTCCACACTGTTTTCAAGTATTTGAGCACTGGTGCATTCCTTTTTTTTTCAAAGTATTGGAGAATATGTTCGAGACTTCAATATGATGTGGAATATGTGACACGAACTTTACGAGATATCATTAAAACTAATTTCATATTTGGTTGCATGGTTAATACTGGGTAATATCTTAGAATGGTATTTTATAGATTTTACATGAGTAACCCCCTCGCATTACGATGAAACGCGTCCAAAAAGTACCCAAAATCTTACTCATCTTACTTGACATGACACTTTTATAGTAATGTAGGATCACAATGCATTGAGACTTGTTGCATCTTCGTGCATAACGGGGGCATTTACAGAAAGGAGGATGGGGAAAAATTTTGACCAAAATGAGGACGTCACAAAAATAATTTTCAGAATAGGGATATATCGGCAACTGCGCCGCATAGACGGACGAGAGGAGGTCAGGAATCCAGATTTTCACCAGGGTATACCTTTCGGCCGTCCATGTAGAACGGCAAATCGTTTGCCACTTGAGACACACCAAGCGGCAAACGGTTTGCCGATATATGCCTAGTCTGGGAATAATTTTCAAACCATATCCATTCTGAGTAATATTTTGCAAACTCATTCCTCGTTGCATAATGCAGCAGTGTCTGACAAACCTGCCAGAGTTTTCGATTTGATTTCATTGTATTCATTGCAGGTCTTCAAGACAACTTATCGAAAGTTTAGTTGTTTGCCATATATTTAGTTTGAACTCATGGCAAATCTTGACTAACCTGGTATGAGTTTGGGACTTGCCATATTTTTAGGTTATTTTCATGTCATGTCTTCGAGGGGTCTTCTGTATTATTAATTTGTTTTGATGGTATGTTTTAAGGACATTTTATATTGTTAGTTCACCTAAGATTAAAATGTAACTTATTAATCTCTATACTTTTGCTATATCCATCTATAAGATTGAATAATTATAATAAGCATCAAAATTTATAGTACATAGAGTAATTATACTGAACATGGCACCTAGATGTGGATACAAATATATGCATTGCACATTTTAAGATATTAATACAGATGTCCATAGATAGACATATATTGACAAAATATAAAAAATCTATTACCATATTGTAACGTCCCGAACTTAGGTCTCCGATCCGTTATCGAGGAAAACGAGTCCTGACAACTTGTTGGGTTCGGGTTCAAATGGATCCGTTGACAACCGCCCAAAATACTTTAGCCTAAGTTGTCAAGTTGTAATCTCATACATCCAAACATAGTTCCATATCTGAAACTCACAAAGTGTGAGAATGAGTTATAAGTGGCGACAATTATTACTTGACAACTTGGGCTTAACATTTTAGTTGGTTGTCAATGGATCCTTTTGGGGTCGAACCCAACAAGTTGTCAGGGCTAATTTTCCTCGATAACAGATCGGGAGAATTAAACATGGGACGTTACAAATGGTATCAGAGCAAATTTTCCTCTGATAGTACCTGAGAGGTGCAGCCATCCTACAAAGAGATAGGAGGAAATGGCTACCCGGAGCGTTCAGCCGCCACCGTCACTAGGAATAAATGATGGACCATGTCGCAACGAGGATGTTGCGAATATAAGTGGGGGAGGTTGTAACACCCATACCCCCAAACATAGTCCCACATCTGAAACTCACAAAGTGTGAGAGTGTGTTATAAGTGGTGGGGATTACTACTTGACAACTTGGGCTTAAGCATTTTGGGTGGTTGTCAACGGATCCATTTGGTCCCGAACCCAACAAGTTGTTAGGGTCAGTTTTTCTCGATAACGGACCAGAGACCTAAGCTCAGGACGTTACAAATGGTATCAAAGCCAATTTCCCTTTGATATTGGAAAGGGGTACCCGACAGGTGGAGTCACCCCTACAAAGAGATATGAGGAAATGGCTACCCAAAGCATGCATCCGCCACTGTCATTTGGAATAAGTGATGGGTCATGTCGCATCGAGGACGTTACGAATATAAGTGGGGGAGGTTGTAACACTCAAACCCTCAGACATATTCCCACATTAAAACTCACAAAGTGTGAGAGTGAATTAAAAGTACTGGGGAAGACTACTTGGCAACTTGGGCTTAAGCATTTTGGGTGGTTGTCAACGAATCTATTTGGGCTCGAACCTAAGAAGCTGTCAAGGCCAATTTTCCTCGATAACGGACTGGGAACCTAAGCCCGAAACGTTACACATATCCTCAAAAATAGACAGAGATACGAAAAGCAATAGACTAAATACAAGTAATATAAGAAATATTTATAGATTAGTTTAGATATAAATATAATGGATGGTTTATACATGATACCAATAATGTAAATGTATTTATTTCACAGTATAATAATATAAAAACAATGGAATAATGCATAAAATTCTATTTCATGTAGCACAAATAAATCTAAAACTATTTATATATATAAACACATACACACACATGTGTGTGTATATGTATATGTATACGTATAACCTGAAGGATTTGATTGAGTCAGATTTAATTTAAAAAATTAATGGACTGTATTGGATGGAAAAAGTTATACTCTGTTGTCGTTGGATTAAACACAAATTAAGCTAAAATTTGATCTAATCCAGTCAATATGCACATTTAATTTATATCACTTAATAACCAAAGTCTTCAAATTGAAATGGTCAAGTAGTCCCTTATTCCTCACGTTCACATTTTAGACTATCCTTAAGATGTGGTACGAAGATAATTAAACTCCAATATCAGTACAATGGCTACAAAGCATAGGAGAAGTACATCTTGATTTCCATTTTTCGGATTCTTATGAAGTAAACATATAAAACTAGTGACCTTTGGTATAAAAGCGATTGATGACTACAGAAAGAGCAGAAGCCAATAAAAAAACAGCTCAGCATATATAGTTGACATTCTTGAATCTTAAAAGTATCTTGAGGTTACATAATAGAACTTAATGAACGACTCTTTGGGTTGGCCTGGGGGCACCTTTTTATATATTAAATATCTTTAAATTGAAAAAATAATTATTAATGTGGTTGACACTGAACGCTACAATAAAAGTGTCACAGTGACGTTTTTTCCTGCTAAATATTTAATGACAATACGATGGATGCAATAGCAGTTGCTATATCATTAGCACTTATCATATAACGTTATTGATATTTTTCAAAATTTTAATTAATTGTCACTATTTTTTAAAAAATTTAATTGTGATTATTAAAATTTTTAAAATTTACATCGGATAAACATGTTAATTTATGCCATTGCTAATGACATAACAACGTATATGACAATCATCGCTAATTTTAGCTACAAAAAATTATTGCATCACGAACAATATCGTTGTTATATTTTTGACAATGGACGATTTAGTGAGGGATTTCAAATAAAAAACATCATTATAGCCTCATTTATTGTAGTGGCACTACAAAATAAATCTGCAAAATGTTGTGATAATGAAAACTTTGGTTGTGATAATGAAAACTTTTCTTTTCATAGTAAGTTGAATATAAATTGAATTAACTCAAGATACTGGATATAATTATTTCATATACGATAATGCTAATTTGATAAATAAAATGGTCATAATAGAATAAAACAAGAATTTATCCAAATACTTCAAAAAATTGTAGCAACGATCTATGGCATCTGTATCGATATATGTGACGACAAACTTTGAGTTGCGATGATTAAGTGTCATAATAATCCGTTGTCAAAAGAAGGATGACTAAAAGATTATAACACAGATACCTAAATAGTGCGACAAAGAAATATCATTTTCCGTTAACATTCATTAATCGAATTCTTGAGAAGTTAGTAGGGAAAGAGTTCTTTTATTTTCAAGATGCGTAGTCTTGCTACAATCAAGTAGCCATCGCTCTTTAAGACGAAGAAAGCACCCCCTTCACTTGTATCTTTGGTACATATGCTTTTCGATGCATGCCTTTTGGATTATGCAATGCTCTAGATATCTTCCAAAGGTTCAAGATCGTGGTTTTCATGGAGATGGTTAGGTGACTTCCTGAAAATCTTTCTGGATAACTTCCCGACCAATGGGGGTTTCATGACTCATGTGTTAGATATCTAGACCAAGTCCTCACTGGGTGTTGCAAGGTGAATCAGGTGCTCTCATGGGAGAAGGATCATCACTATTGGAATGCACAACTTACTCGATGGTCAATAACCGTCGGAAGTAAAATACATGCATCGAAAAAGAAGTTTCGAGAAAGTGTGCACTGCAAAAGATATTTGCATTGATCGTTAACTAACCACCAAGTAAATCAGCTGCCTAAAACAGATGAAGTGCCAAAAATGTGTCTTCCAGTGGCGGTAAACCAATGCCAAAGTATATTTCTTGACAGACACTACAGGCGTCAAGAATAGTAAACCCTTTATGCGATGACTGTCTGGCTGTTGAAACTAGTCCATTATAAAAAATTACAGTAACACAACAACATCTCCTCCTCCTCGTCATTATCATCATGCACCACTCCTACACTCCTTATATCAGTTATCATAATTTTCATTAGAATATAACATCACTAAGTACTTGGAGATCATAGTACATGACTAAGAAGCACATAACTAACATATTTCCAAGTAGCTAACATAAAAAGCACTTAACTAAGTACAGAACTTTCCAACTAGCTAACATAAGAGAACTTGTAGAAATACCATTTTAACAAGCACATGGAACATAACTGAGTTGTCTAAACATAAGAAGCACACGACTAAGTAATAGTCATTAAAAACATAACTACATAAATGACTAAGTACATGACAAATAAACTAAAGAAAATCAAGTTTTTAACAAGTGTACATGATCAATTAGTACAATATTCCATGTTCTTACACATACAAACTACCCGATACTTTCTACTCGAAAAATCTAAAGGTCACAAAGGGAGTGCATCATCGTCGAGTGGGGGAGTAGGGTCACGTGGATCACGGGGTGGAGGAACATTTACATGTCCTACCAGTTGTTCCATCAACCTAGACATCTGCAACATTACTTGTGAGTTTTGTTGCATCGTCTCCTGCAATTGGTCCTCCCTCTCATTCGCCATGTCCAGATCCCTTATCAATTTAGCTACCCCTTCTTTCAGTTGATTGAACTCCTATTGTGATGAACCACCACCGCTTCCCCCAAACTTAATTGACTTGGTGGAAGATGCAACAAGAAGAAGACCACGTCCTGAATGCTATGAAGAGCGTGGAAATACATGCCGAAAGAATCCTCACCCAAATGGTCTGGAGTTCCTTGATTTGAAGTTGTTTGGCTCTAAATAAAATCAACCATGCACCCCTACAAATCGAGGTTAATATTCAACAAAGTGTTTTGTGTAGTATTAACTCATGTGTAAGCCGAAAAAAGAGTTATTTACTCGTACTTACATGTTCTTCTGCGTAGTTCTCCTAATAAATGTCATGTTGCCGTCATTATTTATCATCTACCACGTTATCTGAAAGAGTCTCACTCTCTCGAGCGAATCCTTGATAAATCCCTGATTTAGTTATTTATAGATTATTATCTCTTTAGCTTGATCTCTTTCATCAAATTAATAATTAATTAATATGAATTAATAAATAACTCTTTGTAAATAATTAACCCTAATTATTGTAGCTATATATGTACTATAGTGTATATATTTTGTGTGTTTCTTTATTTATTAAAATCTAATAAAAATTAGTGCAATATTATATATAATTAATTCGACATTAAATATAAATTAAAAATTCAAAAAATAAGAAAAGAAAATAAAACAAGTAATTTTTAATACATTAAAAATACTTATAAAAATATTACTATGTATATAGAATATATTCTCTCTCTGAGTTCTATATGAAAGTTGTAGATATCATTGAGATATACAACTTTCATGTTGATATTTTTTAAAATTCTTGATCTAATTATTTATTTGGTATTTAATATTGATTTATTATTTTTTTAATTCTCATTGGACCACGTGGCATCTTCAGATCAAGCCACGTGGTCCCGACTCTTCTCTTCCACGCACCTCATCAGTAGATCGTCAAATTCTAAGATCCAACGATCATGCTTCATCTTCCACCTCACGTCACTTCATCTTTCAACACCTTCAACCGTGCAACTGCCCATCTTTGTCGATTTCTTCATCGTCATCCATCATCTTCACCAACCACCTCCTCTAACTTCTTCACTTCACATCTACCAATCACACAAACCACTTCATCCAACCTAATCTTAAATCTCCTAACATATGGTGGTGGTTGAAACCACCACCTGGAAAATAGCTTCCATCAACTCCTCCTCCTTCAAAACCCATTCTCTGCTATGTCAACTACTATCCGCCCTTGCGAGACCTTGCCCCAAGTATCCACCTTCCTCCAGTAATAATGAGAGGCAGAGAGAGAGAGAGAGACCGACGGAGATCAGGTCCGACGAGATCCAAGGTGAATACACCTTGCTACAATCCTTTCTACGGATGTTCGAGCTTATTTCCGTGGTTCAGAACTTGAAGCATGAAGGATATGTTGAGATCCTTAAGCACATCATAGAAGCATGAGGATCGCATCGTATGCGATCGAGAGCGATTAGTCGCACTAGTTGCTCGAAGTAGCGGAAATTTTTTTTTCATTCGATGAAACCACATGATCCATGAACACTTCTCGGATCGTTTCATCTAAACCACAAACAAGTATTATGGTTACTTCTTGAAGCGTGGTTGCGATCGAGTCTCTAAATGAAGAGACCTACTGTCTCAAGTCCGATCCGACGAAGGAGACGTTCACGAGCATGTCGATGAAACCTGCACAATCTATGTTGATGATCCAAGCAGCGAATCTCCTGATCTCGACACATGAGATCCGACGTATTATTCACGAGCGAGGTGCACCGAAGGAGACAGAGATCCACGAGCAAATGATCCGGCAGCATAACGATGACGTTGCAGCGATGGAGACTCTCTCTAGGGCTTCCATGGTGGATAGCCATATGAGAGAGAGAGAGAGGGGCATGTAGAGAGAGAGAGCATATGTTGTGTTTTAACCTAGAAGAGCAGGGGTTGCCTCTCCTTTTATAATATTTTGAGATCCATGGATCTCAATCCATGGACAAACAAATCTAATGGCTCACATTGATTTGTGTTTCTTTTAATGATCAAGATTTTATTGGTAAAAACCAACAATAATTAAATTAATTTAGATTAAATATATATTGATAAATCAACATAATTTAATCCTCAAATTAAACCAACTAATCTTGCAGACAATGGAAAGGAGAATCTCTCCTTCCATATAAGAGTGGTGGATGGTCACTCTTTCCTTGAAGGAATTGGTGGTCGTTCCTTCTCCTAATAGGAAAGGGAGATTCCAATGTAATCTTCAAGATTACATGATTCCATATATCTCCAATATTTACAACAACAATTGTTGTAAATTACTCTACAAAAATAATTCATAATTATTTTGTGAATATTGCAATCTTGCCATTGGAAATTTGTGAATCACATTCACAACCCAAAATAAAATGTGAATTATATTTTCGATTAATTATCCAATGTGAATCCAATTCACATCAACATTTAATTAACAAATGTAAATCGCAAGTAGCTCTCTCTTATATATTATAAATCACATTTATAGTGTATATATATGATTAATATGGATAGTGTTATTCATATTATTCATATCCATGATAATTGAATCACATTTAATCATCTTGGATCTCTATTCTCATGTGCCCAAATAATGTGAATCACGTTCACATTATTCACATCTTTGATAATCTAATCACATTTAATTATCTAAGATAACTCTCTTTATAATATGATTTAAATTCATATCATTCATGATAATTAAATCACATCTAATTATCCAAGATAAATCTCCTTATAATATGAATCAAATTCATATTATTCATGACAATTAAATCAAATTTAATTATCCATTTTCTCAATGCTCGGATACATAAATCAACAATGAAATTATCTCAAACTCTTTCAAGGATAATGCTCTTTCTCCGCGGATACTTGGAGATAAGGACATGGCGATTATATTGTTCCACGTATAGTGACTTGGATATTTAGATCACGTCTCAAATCCAGATCTTGCGGACCTCCCAAAGATGCTTGATTAAATTAGGACTGTTGATCTAATCTTCTCATTACATCTGAAGCACATTGACATCAATGTCCAACATTTGGACCTAAATCAGACCACTTCTCTACTGAGAGGAGTCACTAAAATCAAGATCTGTTTCATCACTCCCTAGGAATGGAAGCGTCATGGTTATACGATTGTTTATGGTCACATAACCCTCAGGTATTCCCAACACCTATACATCCTGCATACTAGAAGACCCAAAATAAAAAACTCGAAGTATAAGATCAATTTTACACTGTCTACTTCAGAGTTTTATCATTAAGTTTCTCATTTGATTATTGGGAGTTGGTATCGATCATATACTTTTCAAAAGCATATACCATACCCAAGTGTTGATCATATACTTTCCAAAGGCATATATCAAACCTACAAATTCAGTCAATCTTCCAAAGCGAGACGACCGTGCACCGAATTTGATTCTTCCTAATATCTCATGAGTGAGCTCATGTCTTCCGGTTCAGTAAATGAACATGTATGATCCCTTTGAGAGATCGTATTACTCATATGCCCTTGCATGCACACCAACGCGTTGATATATAGATCTTGATTAGGTCATCAACATATTGGTCTGCCAAATGTACATACTTAGACATATAGTAACACATCTGTCTCCGGTCAGAGGATGTGTGCCTATATCGTGACAGCATACGACATAGGACTTTGGTTATCTCGATCTCATTAAATCAACTCTTTGACCTAACTAATCTGACACCTCCGAATCTCTATTCCTATGCAGAGGACCTACATCAAGAGGTCGGTCAGATATCAGCATTATGAGAAAGGATTGGCATCTCCTACTCAGGTTGGAGATCATCTCTTAATAATCATTTGACGGTGCTTGATGAGTCCTCAATCTAACTCTTTAGATTTTCATCCAAGCACCAGCCTTTATGATTCAATAATTGAATCAACAGCTGTATGATCATCAAGATGGACATGGTACATAACCCTAATTGTACTAAGGGACCTATTATGCAAATTAGTTATTCTTCAGTTCAGATTAGGGAATGATATTTGCAATAACATTTATTGCATAATGGCTCGTCGTGGGCTCGCATGTCAAACAATCTCTCACTAGTCCAAAGAGCCATTAGTGGGCTAATCATTTAAACCAGCACTCATGTGAAAATCATAGGCTATTTATGAAAATAGCTAGGTAAGTTGATCAGTCACTATGCTCCCAAGAGACTACGCCAAGTCCTTTTACGACACTTGCATATCTCCTAGTAACAGTTCTCACATTCAATGCGAATGTTGCATCTTATGTAACCAATACTCAATCTCGTTTAGTTATAGTGTGCTTGATACTACAACTCAATAATTATTATAACAAGTATGTAATTTCTATTATCCTTATCAGAATACCCTTATTCCCAGAGATCTCTATCTCCTAAACTATCCGTAGTTAAGACCTTTCAGATCTCCATCTATAAAGTCTTAATTTCATGAAGATAAGACTTAGAGATCACTATCTCCAAAGTCTTGTCATCTTTGAAGATATTGTTATTACTGCAGTCAAGTGTTTAATCTTCATATTAGGATTAGTAATAGTTTACTACTCCCACTGCATGGCAGACTTCTGGCTTTTGTACACATCTATTATACACTCGACTTCTCGTAACTGATGCATAAGGGAAACAATTTTAGCATTTACTTCCTCAACTCTTTGAGGTGTTATCCCTTTAGATTGGTCAGTACCATATCTTAAGGGAAAGAAGCCTTTCTTGGAATTTTCCAAAAAAGGAATATGTCCAAGGTGTAATACAAATGTGATGGTCCCAGTACCATCTTTCTTTGCTTCCGAACAACTTTAGAACTAAGATCTAAGAGGTATCCTTGAGATCATATCTCAAGGTATGGAATAGCCAGACCGTAAAATACATATTATTATCCTTATATCATTCCAAATGATCAGGATATTATATCTACATTTAGCACGATAAACACAATGGCACTCTCACTAAGCTTCACATGGTTCATCAAGATTCTATCTGAAATCATAACATTTATAATTTCATCAAATATTATGTTTGAACTAAAAGAACCTGTTTAACCCAGAAATCGACGGTCTAAATATGTCTCACACAAGGTGGAGACAAAGTCGTTGTGGCGACCGCACGAATCCTGGATTAAAACAATAATTAACCCACAACAGAAATCAAGCAATGAAAAGTGGTGCGAAGTTAAAATTTATTATAACTCTACAATAAAGATGTGTCTAGATGTAAGTATGTGTAGAGGTCGAACACAGGGAGCAGACAGGTAGAACGGGGCAAAATGCTAAAAAATGTGAGTGTGATCAAGTGTCTATCTATGCTATTTTTTGTGGTTTTTTAATTTTTAATTAATTTTTTTTAATTTTATATTTTTGTATTTTGATTTTTTAATTTACTGATTTTGTATTTTCTTTTTATGTTTTATATTTTTTTATATTTTCTTTTTCTTTAAATAGATTATACACAATATAAGAAAAGAGGAGGATAAGGTATTTATAAAAATAGGTAAAAATATTCAAAAATCAGGAAATGAAATATTTTTGGCTTTTTTTATATTTTTCTAATGTTTTTTTTAATTTTTCCGTATTTTTACAAATATTTTGGTATTTTGAAAGTCAAAAATACTGGAAAACAGTGAATAAAATAAAGAGCTGAAACTAAAATGGAGAAATAAAATAGGAAACAGTAGCAAAAATTCTCCAAATTAATTTTCAATAAAAGATAATAAAACAAGGAAAATTCAGAGACAAAAATTAGATTTTTAAGGTTTTTTTTTTAATTTTTAAGATTTTTATGAAGGTTTTTAGAATTTTTATATTTTTAGGAGTTTTCTTTTATATTTTTTTAATGATTTTTGGTATAAAATTAAAACACACTAAAATATGCAAAATATATTTTTTTGGGAATTTTTTGGGGTGATTTTATAATTTTTAGGGATTTTATAATGCAAATAGTGCTAAAAATAAGAGTTTTTAAAT
This sequence comes from Ottelia alismoides, assembly GCA_037367405.1. Classification (NCBI taxonomy): domain Eukaryota; kingdom Viridiplantae; phylum Streptophyta; class Magnoliopsida; order Alismatales; family Hydrocharitaceae; genus Ottelia; species Ottelia alismoides. The sequence continues at coordinate 477,060 of JAZKJV010010554.1, read as the reverse complement.
TTTATAAATAATAAGATGCAATTAATATGCAAAATAAAAATATGCCGTGATAATACAATATATCAGACACACAATGACATTTTTTTGGTAATTTTTAGGGACTTATAGATGCATGAAATAAATAGAATCAACAAAAAGAAAAATCATGCTAGCAGGGGTATAAATGTAATTAGCATGAAACTCAGGGGCCAGGTTGCAAATTTCCACAAAACTTTATTCTGAATAAAAAAACTTTACAGGACTAAATCTAAATAAAACAACCCCAGGGATGTTTCTACAAAAAGGCCAAGTCACGTGCGTGGTGCACGTAACCTGGCAGGGACTAAAGATGGATATTCCTAAAACCTGGGGGCATACAATGCAAATGTAACAAAATATTAAACCTGCATATGAAGGTGTAAAGAGTCTTAATTAAATACAAAAAAGGCCGGGTTAATGGTTGCAAAATACCCAGTCTATGGCACGAACGAACGGTGGGGGCGTTCCCACTTAAACACGTGTCAGCACAGGGCGCATTGATACCCCTTCGCGATCGACAGCCAGGATTAGATGCTGCGCTGACGATCTGATGGCTGACTCGAACAAAATCCGACGATTGCTGCTTCTCTGGAAGAACGCGGCCAGATCTGACGGTGGAGGGCAACGATGGATGAACACGGAGGAGCTCCGATGGAGCGAAGTTCTCCTAGCTCTGTCGTCTGCGTCCTTCAGTCTTGATGCTCTCAAAAGGGCCCGATCTTCTCCCGCAGGTGTTCGCGATGTGCTGGAGGTGTCAGAATGTCGCGAGACACCCTGGAGCTCTACCACGTCGGAAGAGGAGAGAGAGGAGCCCAGGTGTCTCCGGCGAGAGGTCAAAAATTCCCCCAGGTGCTGTTAGAAGCGCTAGTCCTGCAAAAAAGAGTGAGGGGGAATCGAGGGCAAATTGCCGCGATCCCACAGAGGGGTGGAACCCAGGTGGAGATGTGGAGTCGAGACTCGCCGGAGCAAGCTCCGGCGTGGTGATCGGTGAGGTCAAATGTAGGGGATACAAATCACAGGTACGAAGGAAATCAAACCTAAAGCTCCAACAAAGTAAAAACGCAAAAAACTAGAATGGAAACGAACCTCGATGGCTTTAAAAACCAGAGAAAGTACCTCATGGCGACTCACCGGAGATGGGGATGGTGGAGTGCCTCCACGGCAGCTCAACCTCCCTCAAGTGGCTAGAGGACCTCCTATCACAAGGTCCCGTCCGGAGCACACCAAGAGGAGAGGAAGAATGGTCAACGAAGGGCTCAAGGTTGGATGGCAGTGACGGGTTTGGTTTTGAACGGGTAGCTCTGGAGGGATGTTCAAGGAGTGATCACGGGCGGATCTTTGATCCAATCCCCGATGCAATGCATGGGCGTGTAAGATGGATACACTAGGATCAAAAGTCGTGAAGGGAGTATCATGAAATGAGGCACGACGCGACCTAGAAAAATCCGTCAAAACGGACAAAAACTCAGGTCTGACAAGGTCCAGACCTCGGTCAGAGAGTTGATCGAGGTCAACCAACGGAGCCTTCTGGTTGGTCTACGTGGACCAACCAGAATATTCCTTGGGAAAAATGCCTGTAAATTCATTTAAAAATAGCTATTGAATTTATTAATTTTTGGTTTCAAAATAAAAAATGTTTATTATTTTCTAGATTATTTTATTCTGATTTTTAATTATTTTTTTGAGATTAATAATTACAAGTTACCATTTATACCCTTTATAGGTATATTTATCTATGTATTTTAATATTTTATTTTTATTTTATACATTTAATTTTATTTATTTTGTTTATTATTTTATATATTTATAAAATATTTTTATACACTTAATTATATTTTTATTGTATTTTTTTGAGGTATTTTGTACACTTAATAAAATAAAAGTATGGTTTATATAGGTTTGTATACAGGTATTATACCTATGTATTATATACAGGTATTTTTATTTTGTATTTTCTTTAGGTTTTTATTCTGATTTTAATGTGAATATTTATTATAAATATTATTTACACAATTATAAAAATCTAAAATTATAAAAATAATGAATAAATAATAAAAGCATTATTTTAATATGTACAAGTATACAATAGGGGTCCAAAACTCAACTTTCAAACCGTAGTTCCACAAAATGCGAAACCACCCCACTAAATAGCTTATTTTAAATTATATACAATTAAAGGTGAGTTTGGTGCGTTTCGAGTTTTTATTTGCGGGATACATGTCTGGGAAGTTGGGATTCTGGAATCTTATTCAGATCATATCTTTTTATCTGTACATTATTTTTATGTGAAATAAATTTTGTAATTTTATTTATTTAATTATCTACAACTTTTATTTTCAAAGTTTCTTTATTTGAGGTATAAAAAGTGGAACCAAAAATTGGGCCCAAAATGAATAAATAATGAATACAAATCAAAGGTATATTTATTGTATTTTGGCCCTTATCTCCCCCTACTTTATTCCTTGTCGACCTAGTCATCGAGATGCCTAGGTCTCGGGGTTTCAGGTCATAAAATATTTACAATATTTTATTCTTTTTTTCTTTTCTTTATTCTATAATTTTGGCTTTAAAAACTTCATTTTATGCAGTATTTACACAATGATGCATGAATGCTAAAATGCCTAAATTAAGCCTATTCACACGCATTTACTAGGGTTTTAAGGCCAAAATGATAGAATAAAGATGATGAAACGTAGATTCATCATCCCCCTATACTTGCCTTTGCTAGTCCCTAGCAAACACTTATGCAATAAGTGCAGAAAAGAAAAACAAAGAAAAGAAAAAGAAGAAAGATGGATGAAATTTAATTATCAAACTTGTCTTCACAAAATCAAAGTTTGGAGCTTAAGTCGGACCTTTGGAATTTTAGTGCGGTCGGAACCTCACTGAGAACCGGATTTGAAATCCAAAAGCCTTCGAGAATCCCAAAACTCTGCCCAAGTTTCCTCAATAGCCAGGTCAGAAATATCTCAACTCATAATCAAACTCTTACGACTATGAATGTGACTCGTACAGTGTAAGTGATAGTGCTCTCCCCAACTAGAATGACAAAGAGACTGACTTCTCCAGTATGACAACCCAATGATTCCCCAATCCAATGACTCCTTCCTCGAGGAGCGGGGTATTCCCTTCTAAGTTCAAGTGGCAACCAGCTCAAGAGGAGGGGGTGAAGAGAAGAATGGACGGTAGCTGATGAATACCCATTCATCACTCTTTATTCTTTTATTTTAGCTACAAAACCTATGCAAAACACCATGTATATTTATGTAAATAGCATAAATTACCATCATGCATGCATTTTGTAAATAACAATAATTAACATGTTTTTGTGCATAAATAAAAGAATAAAGAAATAAAAGAAAAAGAGGAGATATTTAGAATAAATATTGAGTGACCTAATCCCAAGGGAGGGCTCAGCATGGGCCTGACCGCAAAAGAATTAAAGTAGAGGGAGATAGGGTCAATCACATGTGTATATATATATACCTATGTATATAAATAAATATATTTTCCTCTAAATAAAAATAAAAAGTGTTTTTTTACATATTTATGAAAATAAAATTAAAATAAAAAAGGGAAAAACAAAAGAAAAATAGAAATAAATTAAATCTCTCTCATCAGTGTATATAGACCATGTACATAGAATAACATAGCTATTTATTTTCTCCTTGTAAATAAATAATTAAAATCCAATAAAAATATTTCTACACTCCATATTTCATGGTGTAAATAAATAAAATAAAAATCAGAAAAATAAAATTAAAATTAAAAGAATAAGAATAAAATCAATTTCTACCTTATACATATACCATGTAAATATGTATATAAACCTATTTATTTATCTAATGTAAATAAATAATAAAAATAAAATAAAAAACTCTTTTTATTCCAAAATTTATGTTATAAATAAATAAAATATAAAATTGTAATAAATATATAAAAATAAACAATTAAAAATAAAAATAAAAAATACATATATGTATATACCTATATAATAATAATATAATGTAAATACATAAATTATTTTTCAAAAAATAACTAAAAATCACTAAAGACTAATTTTAAAATAAATAAACATTTTTCATGTTTTAACTTTTTCGAAATAAAATCATTATCTATTTTATTTAGAATGTCCAAAGAATTAACAAATGGAGGCCTCCCATTGGTCCACGGGGGAATGTTGACCTCCGGTCAACGTCCCCCTGGACTACTTTTGCCCGCGGATCTTGCGTCCGACCCGATATCTCCGAATTTTGCTGACGCGATCCGAGCTCCAAATATCCAAACCCCGGGTGCTAATTAATCCTTGCTGATCCGAGATCTTCGCCCGATCATTTGCCTAGGGGTCCGTGCTTCACCAAGCCGGACCCGATCCCATCTTCTTGGACCTGCAGCAGTATATAGTCTCCCCTCCGCCGCACGTTCCATACCATCTTTGGCTACGCCCCTTCGTCCCAGGACCTCCATCAGCTCCCTTAGAGTGACAGCTATCCGAGCGTGGTGTCGAAGAGAGGAGAAGGTGCCTCCAGCCACTGATCCGGCGACCCTCATCGTCGTGCGCCGCCGCGAGGTGCGCCAAGCCTCGGACTTCGACGACTCCTTGAGGCAAAGACCCCAGAGCTTCTCTATCTCATTCCCAGTCGACTCCCTTTATCAGGTAACCTCGATTCCCCCCTAGTTTCGCCCAATTTCAGTTTTCGCCCAAATCGCGCCGTCGGTAGTCGCCGGCTAATTCACGCCATCCTGCTCACCTACTCGATCATCGGACCATCCCGTCACCTTCACGAGACTCCCCTCCACCTTCTGCACCCACTCACTCAACTTGGTTTGCCTCGGAATCAAGAGTCGACCTCCTCCGTCGTCGCCTCGCCAGAGGTCATCTATTCGACGCACCCGACCACCCACTTCACCCCTAACTGGGTCGAGGCAATTTGCCCTCGACCCAGGAAGCTTTTGGTGCCAATTTGCAGGTCAATGCAACCCATCTGAGGGTCTGCTCGTTCGAGCATAGGAGCTTCGCTCCTCCGCTGTCGTCGGGTCGCCCCGGTGGTCCCCGGCTTCATCGGAGGATTGCATCAGCTGTGGAAGAGTCCAAGCTTCACGTTCCACATCCCAGCAGCCGAAGAGGAGGTCTCCAGCGCGCGCACGGAGCCGGCGAAGCTCGCCGGTGAGCTGTTCTTGGAGAACCTTCAGTGGCCGTCGGATCAGCCCTCCGCTCCAGACTTGATCATAGTCATTCATCTGAGGAGCCTCAGCCACCGTCAGATATATCCGGGGCTTGATTGGGACCGTCCATCCAGACAAAGGGGTGCCCTCGCTTCTCAGCCGTCGATCATCCACATGGCGCGCCCTCATCCATCCGATAATAATAGGGGTAAATTATACTTAGGCCCCTACTCTTTTATTTTTGCTATTTAGTCCTGTAAATATTTAGCATAGTTGTTTTTATTTTGGGTATTTTGCACTGAGGACCTTGCGTTTACTTTATTTGCACTTTAGTCCCTGTCTACGTGGAACACGTGCATCGTCACGTGACTTTGTGGGTAATTTGCATTGTCAGGTCTTGGGTCTATGCAGTGTTATGAAATGAAAATTACTTTTTGATATTTACGTTTATACCCCTGTGCGTGGTTTTTATTCAACATGTGCTGAATATTAGGACATTTTGCGCTTTTTCTCCTGAAGTTTTTGCACGTGTTATGATTAAGCCCCTGGAACTATTTTTCTTTGCATTCAGGTCCCTGTGTACTGTGAGCCTTTGTTTCTATTAAATAAAATAGCAAATTAAATCTAAATTAGGTGAAATTTGGACACGTGGCTCCTGCCACTGTGTAAAATTTCCCTAAAAATTTGGGACATTTTTTAGGCTTTTTGATATTTTAAAAATTCAAAAAACATTGATTTTTGTGACTGTCTGGCTTAGAAAATCAAAAAAATATTAAAACCTTTTCAAAAATTCTAAAAAATTAGAGTTAGTTAGTTTTAGTGTCTTTTAACTTCCTGCAATTTTCATGCTTTTTGGATTTATAAAAACCTTAAAAATTAAAAAACACTAAAAAATTTATAAAAATTCTAAAAAAATCTATAAAACCCAAAAAAATACAAACTCTTTTTCTGAATCTTAGTTTTTGTTTATATTTTTCATAAAAAAATACCTCCAGACTTTTATATATCCATTTTATATTTTTAATGGATCTTTTAAATCTGGCTGCACAGTAGCATTTATTTTTCACCTTTCTTGATTTTTAGAAAATCGTATAAAAATTAGAAAAATCTGAAAAATTCATCAAAAACACTATAAAACTTAAAAAAATAAAAATATTTTTATTAGAATTTTCTGTGCATTTTTTAGTGTTTTTAATAATTGCTTAAGTTGCTTGTTCTGCCTTTTTCCTATTTTTCCTCATTATTAAAAATCCAAAAAAAATTGAAAATAAATAAAATCCACCAAAAAATGTATTCTTTTTATTGACTTTGACTACTTCGTAGGCCGCGAGGCCAATTCGTGCTCCCTGAGACCAACCCTGGGTGTTATACCAGGTTAATAATTTAGCGAGGACCGCTTTCCCTGTTTTGACTGATTTTATCTCTTTGATTTGGTGGTTCTGTTTTCATTTTCTTGATTGAGTTGATTACCTTGAGATCCGGGTCGCAACGACCCTTGTCCTATTAACTTTACCCGGGTCTCGGTATCATTTTTCGGCTCATCAGTAGCCAGTGTAGCTACAAGACCAGTGTAGTCAAGTCATCCAGCTGCAGGTTCACATAATATGACTTTGGAACTCAAGCTTGCTTATTGACTTTACAACATATGTACATACTTTGGCAGGTATTTTATTTTTGTACAGGCTTGTCTTCCTCCTTTTTTTTGAAATACTATTCACAGCAGCATTTACATAAGGAGTTTTTCCTCTTGAGCCAGTAGACTATCCCTCTTTTGAAGCGTTATTGCAACCCACACTCTCCTGTCTTTAGAATTCCTCATCACTGGACGGGTTGGGGTGCACTTCCCTCCCTAGAGGAGGACAAGTGTTTCCACTTGTGCGCGTCTCATACCGACAAATCCAATCCCCTCACCACTCCAACTGAGTTGAGCCATGTGAAAGGTGTAAGTGTCCAAGTTAGGTCATTATCAACAAGAGTCGTGTGTGTGCTCCGAAATACTCTACTTAGGCAATCAAGAATCCATTGAACCAAGTCTCGTGATCCTCAAAGAATTAAGTCAACTAGACCTGAAGTACCTCAAACCCAGTTCCTATAAGATTCCTGTTTTTAGGTAGATTTTAAGATCCAATCAAGCTCCAATCTCTGGATTTTACTTAGACTTGTTCAACTATCAAATAGACTCGTTCAACTATCAAACTCAATCCGAAAAATGCTCATGTTATGCAATGCGATGCAGAAAATATTTTTGTGATGCAATTTTCAAAGTTTTTGAATTTTTATGGATTTTTGAAAAGATGATGCATATGCACTTTTGTATTTTTCAAAAAGATTTTTCAAATGTTTTTGATATTTTAGTTTTGCAAATGTTTTTGGGATTTTTGAAAACAAAAAGATTTTGGATAAAAACTAGGTACAAATATTTACACGGGGATGCTTCTTATATCTACAAGAAGTGGATTTTAAGAATTTACAGGGGCAAGTGATCAATTTTATAGTTATAGATATAGTGAATTTTAGGTATGATGTATATATTCCTCAAATTTATTTGACACAAGTTTTTCAAACAATTTTGAAAACTATAGTCCAAAGTAATTTTTACAAACATGTACACACATTTGAAATCATTTTGCAAAGGTTTTCAAATAGTATAGATAGATTTTTTTTCAAATGTATTTGCAACCATTTTTGAAACTATTTGCAAAATTTTTTCAAATATTTTATTTCATACAAAGAAAATAAACTTTACAAACCAAAATATTTTTACAAAGGTTGAAAATATGTAACAAAATGTTTTATAGTTTTCAAAATATTTTTCACAAGGATTTTCAAACTATTTTTCAAACATTTTGCAAGAAATATTTTCACCTGATTTATTAATCAGTAAATACAAAAAGAATTTGAGGAATGATAACATCTTTTTATTACGGTTTTAATGAATTTTAAAGAATTATTAGCCATATTATTAAGAAAATACGAAAGTACGAGTTATGGCTAAAGTATATGCGTAGTATATACGACCCCCCTATACTTAGCTTGAGTTATATCCTCATAGATCAGAGAGAAAAGAGAAGACATATCTCGTACTGAGTATAGGAAAATCTAAAGAATAAGTGAATGGAGAAATGAATGAACGAATGAACAAAAGAATGAGAAGTTGACCGTCCCCCCTATACTTAGAATCAAATAATCCTAAGTATAGCAGACTGTACACAAGGCAGGGAGGGTCAAGGGTGGGAATGAATAAATCATACTCAGATTGTCTCCCCCTATACTTAGGGTAAGATATCCCTAAGTATAGACAAGAAGAGGAGACAATGGAGGGGATCGAAAAGAATGAAAAACTCGGGGTGCGCACCCCCTATAATTAGGACAAAGTACGTCCTAAGTATAGAAAACTGTCTACAAGGGGTGACACCTTTTAGATACAAAAAGAAGATAGAAAAGGAAAAGAAGAACAGAAGAAAAGAAGAAAAGAGATGAAGATGGAAGAAGAGATCGTGAGGATTTACACACCACTCCCCCTATACTTAGGGTAAAAGAAGCCCTAAGTATAGGCAACAACAGGAGAGATGAAACGGAACGACGAATGAACACTCGGCTCGTCCACCCCCCTATACTTAGGACAAAGTACGTCCTACGCAAGGCAAACACGAGAATGGGTGGACGAGCAATACGGAAGATAGATAGAGATACATGAAAGAGAATATACAACAGAGATGGATATACACAGGATCAAGAAGGTAGAAAGCGAACCTTCTTGGGGACCGCTGAGGGATGGATCTAGTATGGTGTATGTCGACATCGGGGTCCACAGTGGATGAAATCCGATCAGGGTCAACAGAGTTAATATCCTCAGGGTCCCTAGGGTGTGAAGGCACAGATAGGTGAGTGGAAGAAGTACGACTAGGTCCGGCCTTGGGTGTCTCGTTGATATCAAAGTGGAATGGGACGAACTCATCATCATCGGAAGTAGTGTACTCAGAGTCGTCCTGCGAGGTGTCGTCCAGGTCAAAACCAAAAGGCACGAACTCATCAGTGGAAGTAGTCGAACTCAGTTCGTCCTCTATAATCTCAACCGGGTCATCTTTCTCATCAAAAGGCCCGAATTCCCGAACAAAAGATATCAAATCAAATTCGTGCTTTTCTGAATCTAAATGAACAGGAGCAGACCCATTAGTAAAAGAAGTCGAAACATGTCTGTCCTATATAGTCTCTAAATCTACCCTCCGCTCAATGGTATCAATTGTGTAAATCCTGCGGATGTCATCGACATATCGCCAATCACAGGAAGCAGAAACTCTAAGTTATATGCTTTCGAGCCTTCCTCCTTGGAGAGGAATTCTCGGGTCTCATCATCAGTCATGAAGAAAGTCTCTCTGATATCCTCATATATATCATAGTCCTCGGGATCAGCCAAGATAGGGTGAAGGTGCATCAGGTGCAGGTCTCTGGTCGGCAGTGGGTGCGGTGATCGACACTTCGCTCACGTCAGCAAGACGGAAGCAAATCTCTCCTGATCCATAGTCAATAACGACCCTCGTAGAGGCGAGGAATGGTCATCCCAAGATGATTGGAGAGTGCTCCCCAGTGGAGGTCTCCATGGGCAATACGACAAAATCAACATGGTAGCTCGTGCCCTGAATCGAGATGACGGTGTTTTCTAGGATACCCCTCAGCCTCTTTATTGATCCATCAGCAAATTGTACGATCATCCTGGTCTTCTTGAGAGGCCCTAAGTGAAGAGACTGTACCAGTGAGAAGGGTATGATGCTAATTGAAGCACCGCCGTCTAGGAGAGTGTGATCACATGTATGGTCAGAGATGGTGCAGCTAATGAAAGGTGTGGCAGTGTTCTTTTTCCTAGGAATGGATGATGTGAGATGGCGTGGGCAGTGGCCATGGTCAGAATATGACGCTCAGATCTACTCCTCTGCTTTCTCTTCTTGGAAAGAGGAGTAGATAAATTAGTCATGGCCTGCTGAAGTGGGGCACGGATGATCTCATGAATAGTGGCCACCACTTCGGGTTCAGTCAACATTTTTTTGAATTTTTGGACCTCCTCCATACATGGGAGGAAGTCGGAATCAGCATAAACACGAGGCATGCCAAGAGCAAATTGTACAACGGCTTCTTCGGGGTCAAAGGTGGGACAAGGTGTGAAAGGTTGTGTGGGTAAATGATCTGGTAAATGGTACCTCTCCTCATAGTCTGAATCGACCAAAGGTCTCCCGAACTCTTTCTGGATTTTTAATTTTTTTCTCATTTTTTTGTATTTTGGGCGATTGCAAGCTCTCATGGAAATCCTCGAGTGAACCCATATCATCAAATGGTGGAACATCATGTTCGCTCTTATTGGTACTAGTGAGGTGATCAATCCTCTGTCTCATATGATCCATCATCTGGGTCAAGTGCTCAAGGGTGGACTCCATGAAAGGTGACTCCAACAGCTCAGTCTCGGGTGGATGTGAAGATGGAGGTGGATAATATACAAGTGGAGGTGGAGGTGAATGTGGGTAGAAGTCCGAGTCCTGATACTGCGGCTGAGGCGGATATGTACAAAAGTCAGGAGCAAAGTCCTCCTGGAAAAAAGGAGGTGGACCGGCTGAAGTGAACGAGGGATCCGCAAAGTCCGGATAAAAGACGCTCCAGGGGTCTATCTCGAAACAAAAGTAAATGATCGGGAGAGCATGACGGTCAAGTCAAGAGAGTGGAGAAGAAGGCGCAAATGCGCAAAAGTGATCTAGGACACACACAAAACAATCACAAACAAAAATAAAAATAAAACAAACCCTCAATTCACCTACTCAACTCGGTAGAGACCGAAAAATTGGTCTTTTTATCTTGTTTGTTTTAGAGTTAGGTGAGAAGTCATAGATTTGCACACAAACTTAGGGGGCTGAAATGAGATTTGGGCACTAGTCCTTAGGGTGTGCGCGAGCAAATAAAAGCGAAGACAATGAGGGGATTACTCACCCCAAGACAATATTTTTCTTTTTGATCTTTTTTAGGATCAAGTAAGATTAACAGTCCCAATTTTATTTGATTATCACTTTTTTTGGATTTTTAATAAGCAATGCACGATCCTATCGGGGATTCAATTCTTTTAAGCACCTAGATTGGCAAAATCAGAGGGAGAGTCGGAAAAGCAATGCAAGCGGCAAACAATGATGGATGCTAAAGCGTAAATGCTCACCTTGCCTCCAGCACTCTACATGCAAAGATTCTCAGCAGAATTGAAACCTAATCTATATTCATATGCAAGCCGATGAAATCGTCCTAAGTTCAAAAATTGCTAGCGTGAAGCACCACAATTCAGTCACCGATCTTCAATCCAAGAGTCTGGTCTAGGCTCACCCCTCCTCCTCTCGACACATCGAGTTCCGGAGCAGCGCTTGGCAAGGTGGGCTCGTAGCACGAAGGCTCTAAGGTGATGAGACGACCGTTTAAAGTTTAAACTAAGTCCAAAGCGCACTATAGGTACATGCAAATATATTAGGTGTTTGGCCTTAATCTATCGCCAACAAGCCTAAAAACTAAAGGCTCAATCACACACAAGAAAGAAAATCAAAACCGAAAAACAAATTAAAAATGCGAAGGAAAACGCGAGAAAACCGCGGTGATCCCCTAGGTGTACAAACAACTGGAAATTAGGCCCGAAAGTCCAAGAGTCTGAGTACCTGTATTATTACAAATTAACGTCTCTCTCTTACTTGAATTACAAAAATAAATAAAGCCACAAAAAATGCTCAAAAAGCGACTGCCTTCTCAAGTCCTCCCTGCCTCCTTTGATGCTAGGTCAGAAGTCTCCTACCGCCTTCACGTGGGTGCAATGGCGCCTAAGGTAGAGCGCCTCCCTCGATCCGCGGTTCCTCGCACAAAGTCAACAAGAGAGGGGGGGTTAGATAGCTCAACAGATATATCAAAAATAAGGAAAATAAAATGAGCAAAAATAAAAGCCGCGAAATAGACAAGTATCACAAACACAAGTAAAAAGCCAAACTACGCGTTGTTGCTCCCCGGCAACGGTGCCATTTGTTTAACCCAGAAATCGGCGGTCTAAATATGTCTCACACAAAGCAGAGATAAAGTCGTTGTGGCGACCGCACGAATCCTGGATTAAAACAACAATTAACCCACAATAGAAATCAAGCAATAAAAATTGGTGCGGAGTTAAAACTGATTAGAACTCTACAACAAAGATGTGTATAGGTGCAAGTATGTGTAGAGGTCGAACATAGGGAGCAGACAGGTAGAACGGGGCAAAATTCTCAAAAATGTGAGTGTGATCAAGTGTCTATCTATGCTATTTTTTATGGGTTTTTAATTTTTAACTAATTTTTTTAATTTTATATTTTTTGTATTTTGATTTGTTAGTTTACTGATATTGTATTTTCTTTTTATGTTTTATATTTTTTTTTATATTTTCTTTTTCTTTAAATAGAATATACATAATATAAGAAAAGAGGAGGATAAGGTATTTATAAAAATAGGTAAAAATATTCAAAAATCAAGAAATGAAATATTTTTGGCTTTTTTATATTTTTCTAATGTTTTTGTAATTTTTCTATATTCATCCTAATTTTTTTTGGTATTTTTAAAGTCAAAAATACTGGAAAACTTTGAACAAAATAAAGAGCTGAAACTAAAATGGATAAATAAAAAAGGAAACATTCAGCAAAAATTCTCCAAATTAATTTTCAATAAAAGATAATAAAACAAGGAAAATTCAGAGATAAAAATTAGATTTTTAGGGTTTTTCTAGAATTTTTAAGATTTTGATGAAGGATTTAGAGTTTTATATTTTTAGGAGTTTTCTTTTATATTTTTTTAATGATGTTTTGGTATGAAATTAAAACATACTAAAATATGCAAAATATATTTTTTTGAGAATTTTTTAGGATGATTTTATAATTTTTAGGGATTTTATAATGCAAATAGTGCTGAAAATAAGTGTTTTTGAATTTTTATAAATAATAATTGCAATAAATATGCAAAATAAAAATATGACGTGATAATACACTATATCAGACACAAAATGACATTTTTTTGGTTATTTTTAGGGACTTACGGATGCATGAAATAAATAGAATCAACAAAAAGAAAAATCATAGTGGTAGGGGTATAAATGTAATTAGCATGAAACTCAGGGGCCAGGTTGCAAATTTCCACAAAACTTTGTACTGAATAAAAGAACTTTACAGGACTAAATCTAAATAAAACAACCCTAGGGATGTTTCTGCAAAAAGGCCAAGTCATGTGCGTGGTGCACATGACCTAGCAGGGACTAAAGATTGATATTCCCAAAACCTAGGGGCATACAGTGCAAATGTAACAAAATATTAAACATGCAGATGAAGGTTTAAAGAGTCTTAATTAAATACAAAAAAGGTCGGGTTAATGGTTGCAAAATACCCAGTCTATGGCGCGAACGAACGGTGGGGGCGTTCCCACTTAAACACGTGTCAGCACATGGCGCATTGATACCCCTTCGCGATCGGTGGCCAGGATTAGATGCTGCTCTGACGATCCGAAGGCTGGCTCGAACAAAATCCGACGGTTGCTGCTTCTCTGGAAGAATGCGTCCAGATCTGACGGTGGAGGGCAACGATGGATGAACACGGAGGAGCTCCGGTGGAGCGAAGTTCTCCTAGCTCCGTCGTCCGCCTCCTTTAGTCTTGAAGCTCTCAAAAGGGCCCGATCTTCTCCCGCAGGTGTTCTCAATGTGCTGGAGGTGTCAGAATGTCGTGAGACGCCCTGGAGCTCCACCACGTCGGAGGAGGAGAGAGAGGAGCCCAGGCATCTCCGGTGAGAGGTCAAAAATTCCCCCAGGTGTTGTTAGAAGCGCTAGTCCTGCAAAAAAGAGTGAGGGGGAATCGAGGGCAAATTGACGTGATCCCACAGAGGGGTGGAACCTAGGTGGAGATGTGGAGTCGAGACTCGCCGGAGAAAGCTCCGACGAGGTGATCGGTGAGGTCGAATGTAGGGGATACGAATCACAGGTACGAAGGAAATCAAACCTAAAGCTCCAGCAAAGTAAAAATGCAAAAAAATAGAATGGAAACGAACCTCGATGGCTTTAAAAACCAGAGAAAGTACCTCACAATGACTCGTCGGAGATGCGGTTGGTGTAGCGCCTCCACGTCCGCTCAACCTCCCTCAAGTGGCTGGAGGACCTCCTGTCACGAGGTCCCGTCTGGAGCACACCAAGAGGAGAGGAAGAATGGTCAACGAAGGGTTCAAGGTTGGATGGCAGTGACGGGTTTGATTTTGAACGGGTAGCTCTGGCGGGATGTTCAAGGAGTGATCACGGGCGGATCTTTGATCCAATCCCCGATGCAATGCATGGGAGTGTAAGATGGATATACTAGGATCAAAAGTCGTGAAGGGAGTATCATGAAATGAGGCACGACGCGACCTAGAAAAATCCGTCAAAACGGACAAAAACTCTGGTCTGACTAGGTCCAGACCTCGGTCAGAGAGTTGACCGAGGTCAACCAACGGAGCCTTATGGTTGGTCCACGTGGACCAACCAAAAAATTCCTTGGAAAAAATGATTGTAAATTCATTTAAAAATAGTTATTGAATTTATTAATTTTTAGTTTCAAAATAAAAAATGTTTATTATTTTCTAAATTATTTTATTCTAATTTTAATTATTTTTTTGAGATTAATAATTACAAGTTACCATTTATACCCTTTATAGGTATATTTATCTATGTATTTTAATATTTTATTTTTATTTTGTACATTTAATTATATTTATTTTGTTTATTATTGTATATATTTATAAAATATTTTTATACACTTAATTATATTTTTATTGTATTTTTCTGAGGTATTTTGTATACTTAATAAAATAAAAGTATGGTTTATATAGGTCTGTATACAGGTATTATACCTATGTATTATATACAGGTATTTTTATTTTGTATTTTCTTTAGGTTTTTATTCTGATTTTAATATGCATATTTATTATAAATACTATTTACAAAATTATAAAAATATAAAATTATAAAAATAGTGAATAAATAATAAAATCATTATTTTAATATGTACAAGAATACAATAGGGGTCCAAAACTCAACTTTCAAACTGTAGCTCCGCAAAATGCGAAACCACCCAATTAAATAGCTTATTTTAAATTATATACAATTATAGGTGAGTTTGGTGCGTTTTGAGTTTTTATTTGCGGGATACAGGTCTGGGAAGTTGGGATTCTGGAATCTTATTCAGATCATATCTTTTTATCTGTACATTATTTTTATGTGAAATAAATTTTGTATTTTTATTTATTTAAATATCTACAACTTTCATGTTCAAAGTTTCTTTATTTGAGGTATAAAAAGTAGAACCAAAAATAGGGCCCAAAATGAATAAAGAATGAATAAAAATCAAAGGTATATTTATTGTATTTTGGCCCTTATCTCCCCCTACTTTATTCCTTGTCGACCTAGTCATCGAGATGCCTAGGTCTCGGGATTTCGAGTCATAAAATATTTACAATATTTTATTATTTTTCTTTCCTTTTCTTTATTCTATAATTTTGACTTTAAAAACCGTATTTTATACACTATTTACACAATGATGCATGAATGCTAAAATGCCTAAATTAAGCCTACTTATACGCATTTACTAGGGTTTTTAAGGCCAAAATGGTAGAATAAAGATGATGAAACGTAGATTCATCAGAACCCTATTTGAGTCCATAGATGGAGTTCTTCAGCTTGCACACCTTTCTTTCATCAACTATGAAGCCATGGTGCTACTTCATGTGAATATCCTCAGAGAGGCATTCATAGTGGAATGTAATATTGACTTTTATCTTGAAGATGACAAAAGTCAAGTTGTGTAGCTATAGTTAGCAATATCGTGATTGTTTTAAGCATGGTCACTGAAGAGCAAGTCTCATTGCAAACAATGTCTTCTCTTCGGTGTGTAGCTCATGGCTACGAACCGCGCTTTGAAGGTCTCTACCTTCTCATCAGGTTCCCTCTTTCTCTTGAAGATCCATTTACACCTTAATGGGTCTTATCCATATAGGTGGATCCTCAAGGATCCATATACAATACTTCTATATGAAGTCTACTTTAGACTTTTATTGCTAACATCCATCTTTCCATGTCATGATCCTCAAAAGCTTCATCACATGAAGTCAGATCATTGTCAGACTTAACTGATACATGGAATCCATCCTCAAACTCATTTGAAGAGGTATTAGTGTTTCTTCTTTAATTGTCCTTTTAGTTTCTGATTTCATGAGCCTCATTACCTTCTCAAGATTAAATGGGTTCCTTCACTTCATTTTCATCTTGATTCTTAAGAGAGTCATCCTCTAAGAATCATATCCTTGGAGATGAGATCTGTCAAGAATCTCAAGGCCATAAAGTTGGTATACAATACCTTCCTTTATTTTCCTAATGAAGTAGCACTTTCTGGTGCTAGATTCCAGCTACTTTGCATGGAACCTAATTAAGGACATATATTGTAGTCTCTACTACATATATACCTTGGAAACTAAGAGGAAATTATGCTAAAATTCATCATTGATCAAATCATGTCACACATGATCCAATTGTATCTCCCTATAACTCTATTGAGTTTATGTGCATTAGGATGATTGAGATAGGAATGATATTCATATCTCCATAAGGTATTGCTTTGAATTCATCTAATAGGTACAAGCTACCTAGGATAGATCAAAGTCATTTCATCTTCCTTCAAACTTTGGTTCTAACTCAAAATTGTGAAATCTTTAAACATTTCAAAGCTTTCTAAGGTGAAGGGAAGAAATCTCATATCAAAAAATAATCATCGAATGATATCACATATCATCAATGTTTATAATGATACAAATGATCAAATATGTATAAGATCTTGAATACCTCCGCATCTAACACCATTCCCAGAGAAGGGTATATTGGACATTTTCTACTCTTGAATACAATATTCACAAGTATGTAAGATTTGAAATCTTAGACACTCTAAAGTTTCATTTCTTACTTATCTATTGATCTCATCAATAGACTTATGTCCAAGACTCAATGCCATATCATTATCAAATGATCTTCATCCTCCTATTGATCTTATAAGGTTTAATTTTCAGTATTAGAAATGTTAATGAATCATTCATTAATTTTCTAATTTAATAAAGTCAACTAGATGCTAGATTACTATATGAAATATATCCATCATAACTCTTTATGACAAGTCTATTACAGAATTCATGTTTATTTCCAACATTTAGAAATAAACAATGAGTCTATGCTAATATCTAGGCCATAGAGACATTCTCTAAGACTAAGGACTCTCCCACTGAAAATAACAAGTCCATCTATCCAATAGAAATTGGTACAACAATTGCATCAATATCCATGTGGATGACTATTAAACCTTAAAATCAAACTTTCTACTCTTCTAAAACACATGTAACCAATTGCAAGTGTTAGTAGAAGAATGAGATACGATTATTAGACTTTGATCTTATCAAATAAGAAAGTCAATTTTAATGATTAAATGTAGATGTAGATTATTCCGATGCACTATCTGAGTCCTTCTCTAAGGATCCTAGATAGATTAGATACTCATACTATCAATACATTGGCTTATTGTAGTATTGACATTTATCCAACTCTTTGGATGTCATATGGGAGTCATAGAAGTACAATAAACTCTTTGACTTTCCTTCTTACTTGGGTCTGACCCATGCTTCCACTACGCTCCTTTCATCTATAAACAACTATTGCTTAAGACAAAGGATCTCTTATGTTGAATTCAAAATATTTCAATATAAGATTACTTCAACATTTATACATGCTTCATTCAATCCATACAATATGAATATTATGAAGCTTCATGAATGACCAGAATATAGACAGTAGAACGATGACACTCATTGTATCTACATTCATCTAAACTCTTAAACCATTGGTTCAGGTAGGTACTCAAATATTTTGAGTACATCATCTCTTATAGAGCCACCATTCTGCATGACGCAGAGAACCATGTCATTCATGATAAAATATCAAGAGCACATATGCATGCCAAAACATCTTCTTAGATTTTATAAGGATTATTCGATAATTACGATCATCATCAACATGATACTTCCAAAGCACACTCGATGAGAGATCAAGAATATAGAGACATACAAACCCTAGGGTTGCAGTCTTATTATCTGTTTAATTGCCATTCCTCATTATTACGAGGAAACTTACACATTGCAACCACATACATTATGTGTCCAACTGCAAGTACATAATTTTAATCATGGATCCAATCCATGATATTTTACTGGTTATTATTGAGTATAGTATTGAGTGGGTTTAATGAAGGATTATCTAAAATAAGAATTTGCATAAATATATATAACTTTGATTTATGAAATTTTATATCAAAGTTGTCTTGCCTAGTCAACTCTGAAAGTTCATTCCCTTAATAACTTTCAATGTAAAAGATATGCTTATCATCATATCTCAGCAATATATGGGATCTCCTTCATTATCTTTGTCACATCCCAATAATATGAGAATCTGTAACTCGGATTAA
Source organism: Ottelia alismoides (assembly GCA_037367405.1). Taxonomy (NCBI): domain Eukaryota; kingdom Viridiplantae; phylum Streptophyta; class Magnoliopsida; order Alismatales; family Hydrocharitaceae; genus Ottelia; species Ottelia alismoides. Next base: position 458,332 of record JAZKJV010010554.1, on the reverse strand, counting down.
AAGAAGCGGGAACATATTCCACCTTGCAAATCCAACTTGCATTACCAATTCAGTCTTTAACACTCAGGCCCACCACCCCTAAGGTGATGTTGACCCATCATTAATTGAATCAACCGCCAACAGGAATACAATTCACTATGCGCAATCCAATATCTCCCCAATAATATGAGGACTCGATATTGGGGTCACTACGCATACGTCCTTACTCTTTCGAGAAGCGAAGAGGACAATCCAGATACGCTTACATACATGAGCCGTCACTTCGGACATGCATCTCCTACATACAATCCCTGACAACGGAACCCTTTGCCTTGACAGGAGACCATGATGTCACTTATGTGATCCTCCATATCATATTCAAATTCTAATTAATCATTATGAATCATATTCATTAAGATTAATTCTTCAAAGGGAAATAATAACTCTACTCATAATAGAGTGATTTAATTTTAATTGGATTCCAATTAATCTAATCATATTAAATTAATGATCCAATTAATATCCAATAAACATTCTTTATTATTACTTGAATTATGGTATTATCTCAAATATGTATTATTTTGAATTTTAATAATTAGAAAAATACACCGTGATCTCTTCTGCATTATCGAGTACCTACCCGTTGTCATGGCCAGTACCGACGGGAGTGGGACAGACCGTACACAATGCAACCTGCTACCCCAATGCTCCCCGACTAGACACCATATCACCTCAGGAAAGGATAATGCCAAATTGATCGTTGTGTACTTGAGATGATAATCAGTTCTTCAATCGAAGTTATATCATATATAATAATAATCAAAACATTTTTGATTAACATTATAAGGAGATTTGTTAAATAAATCCACAATCCTATTCAAGCAACTTTGTTTGTTGGAAAGTTCATGTAGTCAATTGTGATTTAGATCATATCTAATCTACTATTGGTTAAGGAAATGTCATTTAAGGAAATAACTATCATCAAATATTTCATAAATATTTATCCATAATTATTCCAGGAAATTAAATCATTTAATTTCATTAATTGATTAAATGACAATCACAAGCTCTTCATTAGGAAAGAAATTTCCAACAGTGACCCTCACTTACTAAAATTAGCTTATCTCAATCAATTTAAATCAAAATTAAGCAAAGTAAGTTTCCAAAGTTTGCTAATTTGATTTATTGTATTCGAGCATTGAGAAAATAGATAATTAAATGTGATTTAATTATCATGAAAAATATAAATTTTATTCATATTATAAGGAGAGTTATCTTGGATAATTAAATGTGATTTAATTGTCATGAATGATATGGATTTAATTCATATTATAAAGAGACTTATCTTAGATAATTAAATGTGATTTGATTATCAAAGATGTGAATAATGTGAATGTGATTCACATTATTTCGGCACATGAGAATAGAGATCCAAGATGATTAAATGTGATTTAATTATCATGAATGATATGAATTTAATTCATATTATAAAGAGACTTATCTTAGATAATTAAATGTGATTTGATTATCAAAGATGTGAATAATGTGAATGTGATTCACATTATTTCGGCACATGAGAATAGAGATCCAAGATGATTAAATGTGATTTAATTATCATGGATATGAATAATGTAGATAGCACTATCCATGTTAATCATATATATATATTATAAATATGATTTATAATATATAAGAGAGAGCTGTTCGCCGATCGGTGCCCTGACTGGGAATTTTTTAAATCCCATACCCTAACCGGCCATTCTTGTTAAGCCCATGCCCTAACCGGGAAATAACTCTGATCACACGCTAATTTCACAATTCTCCTTGCTTTCTGTGAAACTTAGTCACCCCAATCTAGCTATGAAAAATTTTAATAGCGAAAGCGACTATACACCTCTTAGCTACCCTTCACTCCTCATTTCGCTTTCCTTGTTGCGTAAGTGAACCCGACTCTCTTCTCCAACAGCTGAACAACAACTAGTGATAAGTTTAGTATTTATTTCTCATGAAAGCATGCGAAGGGAGTTGACTAATGGGTGCAAGATATTTTATTTATAAGGATATGATTGTCCAATCAATGCTTGTGTTGAAACACATAACCCAGCTATCATGATGCCGACAGAATCTGCGCCCACCAATGGCTGGAGATTCAAGAATCTTTTCTTAAATCCAAAAAGATGCTTAAATTTCCTTTAAAGAAATCCAATCACTACGTCAAAATTAAGCTATAGTGATGCTAATTTTTTTTACAAAATTCGTCACTAAATCAACCGTTGTTAAATATATAACGATATTATTTGTTGATAAATTATTATTTGTAATGGAAATCAACAACAAATATTAAATTCGTAGTTATACCATTAGCTATGATCCATATAATGACGCTCATCTATTACTATAATTTCAAAATTTTAAGTAATCCTAGCTAAATTTTTAACTAAAAATTAGCGACGATTAATTAATTTGAAAAATAACAACGGATAAGCATCGTTATATGGACCCCGATAATGATATATCAATGGATATAATACTCGGTGCTAATTTAAAGTACAAAAAATATTTCTCAATGAATAATAGCATTGTTATATATTTAGTAATGGCTGATTTAGTGAAAAAAAAATAGCTAATTTCAAGTACAAAAAATATTTCTCAATGAATAATAGCATTGTTATATATTTAGTAATGGCTGATTTAGTGAAAAAAATTAAAAAAACATCATTATAGCTTAATTTCATAGTAGTGAATAAATTAACATTATTGATGTAAAAATTCAATTTTCCTTATTTGATTATGAAAAGTCAACAAGGATACGACCCATCACATATCCTCTCTCCTTGTATTTATATCTTCGACTCGCATACTATAACCCACAACTAACCACTATGAAATGGGATAATTTGGCTCTAAAAAGTAGTGTCTACTGACATATATCAATGTAGCACCCCAAATATAGTACCACATCCAGTACTCACAAAATGTGGTAGTAGTTTAAAAATAGTAAGGGTTATTACTAGAGAACTTTAACTTAGCATTTTGAGCTGTGGTCAATGTCTCATGTTAAGCCCTAATCTAATAAGTGGTCTGAATCAGTAATCTTTAATAAATCCCGAACATAAGATGTGAACCTTGAAATAGATTTCACATCTTTATAGCTTTGAGCGAATCAAATGAGAGCAATCATTATGAGAGTTGCCTAAATGTCAACCCTTTCGATTCCATATATATTATTTAATATGTGAGTGGCCCTTGGACCAATCCAGGAGGCGTCCATTAATTTTAAATTATATGTTTTGACCCCAGGGTACTTTAAATTCAAGAATGTCCAACTCCCTGTGCTGTTTTTTTATTGCCTTCTACTCTTCCAGTCGTTATCAATCGCTTTTATTTCAAAAGCCACTAGTTTTTATATCTTCATTTCATGAAAATCTTCAAAAAGAAATCGAATTAGAAGAGATAGTTTTGTATTTTTTATGATAATAAGATGGAAGTCTCCTCTACTTTGTATCCATTGCACCGCTAATGGAGTCTAAAATATCTCTCTATTTGACCATTTAAATTTGAATCTTTTAGGTGGTTAATTATGTCGAAATTAATGGGTCGATTTTAAGGGGTTAAATTCGAATTATGTTGAGGGATATAGGAGAACTGATATTTGGATTTCCATTGTGCTATCTGAGGATCCTTGGTCGATGATTTTTCTTACTAGAACATAAGATAACAAGGTTTCTTTTTGCTCTATTTATCGATCTTATGAATACCAATTACTTGTCTGTTTTAAATGGAATAAATTCCACAAATAAGAGGTATAATATATACACCCAAGAACAGCACTCAGTATCCTACCCCAAAATTAACATGAGCCCCGCGTGGTATCTGCCTAGCATTTTATGTCAGATATCAGGCGAGAGGCTGATTGAGATAGAACTATCAGACTGATTTTTTTCTCACTTGCCTATGTCAGGAGGGAGACCTGAATCCAAAAGCTTTCAAGAAAACTTATTTAAGGATATGCGTAAACTTTTCCTTCATTTTCAAATGATGATGGGGTGGATGAAGCCGCGGCTTCGTGTCAATGTTTATCATTGTTAGTCGTTTTCTATGTACATCTTGTTTCTATAACACTGGCAGGTTATTTTTTTTTAGATACAGGGTCAGTCCCCTACTCTCCCTCACAGTACCTTTTTTTCTGGTAAAATGCGTTTGGAGGATTTGAATCTTGGTATGTAGTTTGGGGAAGCCACTACAATTTCATTTTTGATACATTGTAGATGAGGTGAATGTATTTTACTTTTGTTAATGCATATCTCGAATTACTTGAGACTTGCCACCTACAATTGCATTCCATTTGCCATTGGATGACCTATCATTGCAAGACCTAACACTTCAAGGACCTATAGCTGGAAGAAGGATATATCATTGGGAGAATGTATCAAAGCTCTAGGCATGTCATTGTGATACATCTGTCATTGCAATACCCACCATCTTGCTTTTGTGAGACGATCAAAGCTCAAGATAACAAGTTGTATATACTCTATAAATTTTGGTGTAAGCCAAGTAATCTTACAACTAACAAAACACTTAATATAACCGATTGCACGTCATATAATCACGTATTGTTCTTAAAGGCAAGACAAGAGATGTCAATTTTGGTGTATCCATAACTTACCTCACTTAAACCTGCTCCATTTCATGACCTGAAATGCATAACATTTATTTTTGGACTAATTTAAGTCTAAAAGTTACTATCCATGTGGGTACACTACAAAAAAAGGCGGGATTAGCGTGCACGGCTCTGCGTGCACTAGGCGAGCACATGTGCTCGCCCCTTATTGGGAGAGCACACGAAGAGCACATGTGCTCGCCCATGAGGGTCGCCGGTTTGAATTTTGCGGAGAGGCGTGGTTACCAATTTGGACGAGCACATGTGCTCGCTCATTTGTGCTCGCCCACTTGAATTTCCTTAAGCGCGGATAAATTTAGCGCCTGGAAATTTTGGACGAGCACTTGGCGACGGCCTGACGAGCACTTAAGTGTGCTCGCCCAGGCCCGTAAACAGAACCTCGCGCGGCTCTTCTTCCTCATTCTCACGCAAGTCCCTCCCAGTTTCTCCCCTCCGGCGACCCGCCTCCCCTCCGCCCCGACCCCGACGGCCGTCGTTTTAGTGTTTTGAGTAGATCTACATCTACCACTCAGTATAATCCTTAATCCTTTCACTTTTTATACGATTTCATTACCTATTTCTATTGTTCGGATAGAGTAGGGTTTAAATTTTTTGTTGAATGTAGTGTATTGTTTTGATAGTTTATATGTGTTTTACATGTTAAGGATAATAGTAGATCATTATAGTATTGTAATTTCGAATTTCATTGTCTCAATGATATGTATAATATTATGCCCTGTAGGTGTTCGATAAAATGCCTCAACCAACATTATGTTAAATTTTGTAAATTTTAAATGACAAAATATCCATTACAACATCTGCACTAGTTATTATTATTAATTTTCTTAAAAAGATTAGTTATGAAATTTGTGAATAACATTAGTTAGTTAACTTCAATAATGTAGATATTGGATATGATGAACATCATTAATAACAGTTTTAAAATTTCATATCGTTTTGATGTGAGATATGATATACACCAATGTTTCCTTTGTGATAATTTATTATCACATTAAATTTTAGTTAATGTGGCCAATTATATCACATTAACTTATAGATAGGTTTATGATAAGTCCAAAATATTATGTATTAATTATTAGAAAATCGCACAAAATCCATCACACACGGTGCGTCCTTCCACACCGGGTGGTGTGTGGCCCTGCACAACGGGTGGCGTGTGCAACACATTGGAGGATCTGATCACCTCTAACTGTGTTATATTTTTTTATTTTTTCACATCACTATTGGACTCACTTTGGGATGTTTATCCCAGACCAATGGTCGTGGATTTTGATGTTTGCAGGTTCGAATTTTTTTTGCAGGTGCCTATTACCTCTTAGTGAACCAAGCACTGTATTAGGCACTAAATAAGGATCACACTTATCCCTATCTCCATCGTTAACCAGCCAAATATACGTAATTGCCTGGTTAATATAAATGAATAAATATTTTAAGATTATTTTATAGTCTCATTTGTAGCACATATAAATGTATGACGTAAAATGATCTTAAAGAATTACATTTATATTAGCTTTCCTTAGTTCGGAGTTCCCGGACTAAGGGGATCCGTAAGGATTCAAATTTACTGAAAGATGATCGGTGTCACAAGGTCTTTATTTCTTACAGAAATTCGGTTCATAACCCCTTCCTCTTCGGTATACCAAATCAATCTTTGTTATTATTGAAATAATCACTAATGTGATTATTTTGATAATTAATTAGGATTGATTTATGGGGTATACTAGAGAGGTGCAGGGTTATGCTGCCGAATTTTCATTAGAAATAAATATACTTGTGACAACGGTCATCTTTTAGTAAATTTGAATCCTTATGGACGGGCTAAAGTGATAACATAATTAATACACTTCTCTTCTCATCTTTTATCTCAAAAATGTGATACGTTTAGATATCCTCAATTTCCTAGATTTGACATTCTAGATTATTTAATTCAGGTTCATCAATATGACCAATAGAGAATGGATGTACAACCGTGTAGTAGATAGACGTATAGCAGATGCCTTTCAAAGAGGTGTTCAGGAATTTATACAATTTGCTTACGCACAAGGTTCCCGTATTGTGGATTCAGATGGAACTATCTTGTGTCCGTGTAAGAAATGTCGTCTAATGAGGAAGAGATCAAAAGATGAAACTCAGTTACATCTTTATAGAATGGGTTTCATAGAAGGATATCAGATTTGGTGGAGGCATGGTGAGAATTTCGAGGAGAGTATGAATGATGTGGAAGAAGCTGACAATATTAATCCCTTTGCAGATATGATTATGGATGTTGCGGGTCCAGAATTTAATGATACTTTGTTAGATGATGAGGAACCATATGGAAAGTCTGCAGAATTTTACGAGCTATTGAAAAAAGCGGAAGAGCCATTGTGGTTGGGTTGCAAGACATATTCAAAACTTTCTGCGATCTCGGATCTTCTATCGATGAAGATGGAATATAATATGACCGATCGTAATTTTGATGCAATACTGAGGATTATTAAGAAGATGTTACCAGAAGATGCAGAATTACCTGATAATTATTACCAAACAAAAAAGATGATGCGGAAGATGGGTTTAGCAGAAGTTAAAATAGACTCATGCATAAATCACCATATTCTATATTATGGTGAACATCAACATTTACAACGGTGTCCTGAATGTAATGAGCCAAGATATCAGACAGCTAGTAAGAGTGGAATAAAAATATCAAGAAAGATTCTACGTTACTTCCCGTTGACTCCGAGATTGAAACGAGTATATTATTGTAAAGAAACGGCAAAGTACATGACATGACACGCGGAACATAAAGTTGATGAATATATGGAGCATCCATCCGAGTCTGATTGTTGGAAAGAATTGATGTCAGCTTTTCCTACATTTAAAGATGAAAAGAGGAATTGCGTTATAGGTTTATGTACAGATGGGTTTAATCCTCATGGAAGAAGTAGAGATTACTCTTGTTGGCCAGTAATGACAACGCCATATAATCTACCCCCATAGTTATGTAATAAGCGACAGTTTATGTTTCTTTCACTGTTAGTACAGGACCTACACATCCGGGAAAGTACATTGGTGTTTATTTACGTCCTCTTATCGATGAGTTGAAAATGTTATGGGTCGATGGAGTTGATACATATGATGCTAATAAGAGTCAAACATTTAACATGAAAGTAGCTCTGCTTTGGACGATAAATGACTTCCCAGCATATGGAATGTTATCTGGATGGAGTACGCATGGACGTAAAAGTTGTCCATATTGTATGGATAGTACTAAATCATTCCAGCTTCAACACGGTCAGAAACCATGTTTTTTTGATTGTCACAGACGATTTCTTCCAAATAATCATCCATATCAAAGATAGAAGCAGTCTTTTAAAAGGAATACAATTGATCTTTCAGATCCTCCACCAATTAAGACAGGCGATATGATGTTATGATACTTGGAACAATTACAGAAATCAGCCTTAGAAAATGGAGATAAAACAAAAAATCTTCCTGGTTTTGCTGACAGTTATAATTGGATTAAGAAGAGTATATTTTGGGAGTTACCATATTGGAGTAAGTTACTGATACGACACAACTTAGATGTTATGCATATAGAGAAAAATGTGTTTGATAACATCTTCTACACTGTTATGAATGTAACCGGTCGATCAAAAGATACAGTAAAGTCTAGTCGTGATTTAAAAATCATATGTAATCGTCCAGAATTGCATATCAAGGAACATGATAGTGGAAGGGTTGAAGTTCCAAAAGCAAAGTATACCTTAGATAGAAATCAAGTTAAGCTTGTTTGTGAATGGACAAGTAAATTGAAGTTTCCAGACGGATATGCATCAAATTTTTCCAATTTGGTCGATCTGAAGAAGTTTACATTTAAGGGAATGAAAAGTCATGACTGCCATGTTTTTATGGAAAGATTACTACCGTTAGTGTTCAGAGGATTGTTACCAAAAAATGTTTCGATGCTCTTTAAGATGTTAGCAGATTTTTCCAGGTGTTATGCTCGTCACGCATACACCCCATGGAGATGGATTATCTTCAAAAAAATATTCCTGTGATTATGTGTAATCTGGAGAAGATATTTCCGCCTTCATTTTTTGATTCGATGGAGCATCTGATGATTCATATTCCATGGGAAGCAAAAGTTGGAGGACTGGTAAAATATCGTTGGATGTATCCATTTGAAAGGTAATTAAATGTATTATAATGTCATTCCTTCTTTACTATTTGGACTAAATGTTTAACCTATTTTCTTATAGGTTTATGTTTTTTCTTAAAAGAAAGGTTCGAAAAAAAGTAAAGTTGAAGGATCTATAAGTTCACAATATATATATGAGGAAGTCGCAACATTCTGCGCAAGATATCTTCCAGAAGATGTGGAGACTATCCACAATAGATGCAGGAGGAATGAGACAATTTCTTCCGATGAAGAACCTTGTATCAGTATCTTTCGGCCATCCACTCATCTAATAGGCAAAGCAACTGAACATTTCTTATCAAAACAAGAGAAGGATGCTGCAGAGTTATACGTATTAGACAATTGCGAGGAAATAACACCATATGTTCAGTAAGTATTTGAATTACTTTATGTATATATTCATCACAAGTAATGAATATGTTTTTCTTATAAATTGTAGGGAATTTAGACAGAAAATTATGGAGGAAAATCCTATGTATTCAGATGACGAAGTTCTGAGCACTTATAGGAATCAATTTCCAGCGTGGTTTAAAGACCGCTCAAAACAGTTGGACGGTGGTTTAAAATATTTTGGAGAAGGACCTGTTTATAAGGTTCGATCATACAACTCATGTTACAGTAATGTGTATCGTTTTCATAACTTAAATTCCAGTAAATATTTGACAACTCAAAATCATGGAGTGATGGTTCGCGGATCTTGTTATGAGGAAGATCATCTGAATTATTACGGAATTTTAAAGGAGATTATAGAAGTGGAATATAGTATACCAGGCTTGAATAAAGTATTTCTTTTCTTGTGTGATTGGTATGAACCCAATGGAGGTGTAGTACTCGATAAAAGAAATAACATTATCGACGTGGTGCAAAGGAAATTTATACGCAGATTTGAACCATTCGTCTTAGCATCTGAAGCGGATCAAGTATGTTATCTCCCAAAAATATCAAAGAAGAGAAAGAGCATTGAAACAGTAACTGTTGTGAAGATAAATTCTCGAGGTTATATCTCCAATGATTCCAGTAATCAGGAAGATGATATAGATGAAGCATTTACACCGACAAATGAAATAATAGACTTAACAGAAGAAGTCCCAATTATCGAATCGATTCAATTGGCTGATAATGAAGTTTTCTGTGTTGACTTACAAGATGATACTGACTCCAGAAATGATTATTCGGAAAACTCAGAAAACGAAGAAATATCCTTTAATCCCACCGAAATAAGTGTTGAAGACTAGTTGTAAGTTTTATTATACAATTATAATTGAATTACCTAAAATCTTAAATAATAACTATATAATACATCATTATTACAGTCTTGGCAGGTTTTCGACGTGGCGGGGCGCATGGATCACATAGATCCAATCGTCCATCTTCCTCAGACACACCTTCTTCCAGTAGGCATCCCACCCCGGATGTTGTTCCTGATTCACAGTCCGACGAGGTTCGCCGGGTGATAGCTTACTACGAGTCTCTTGGTTATCCTCCGCCACCCTTTTACGTAGGAGGCTATGGAGAGCCATCTACCTCAGCAGCCCCTACAGGATTCCCAGTCCAGGTCCCCATACCAGCACGGACATCGATGGGTTCTGACTCTCCTTCTTCTGGACGGCCAAGCACATCCGTGCCTTTACCCACTGTAGTTGGACAGACGTCGGCGTCCCACCCTTTGTTGGAGGTTACGGCTGATGGGAGGTAAAATTTTTATAGATTTTATCTTTAAATATTTTCCAAATTTTTATAAATTGTATGGAAGTTAAATTTTCTAGAAAATACAGGGATTTTTTGAACAGCAACAGGGTGGCAAAGGAGATAACCAACATAATAAAGACACACTTGACTTCCATGCAATTTAGATGGTGTCGCATCCCTGCTGCAGAACATGAGAGACTGTTTGACATGTTACTGGTAAGAAATATTTCTAAGAAGTGATACAGATTTTTTTGGTCAAGTTTTTGTATCTTATAAATTGTTATAATTTTCAGAGTAGGTTTCACCTTGGCTCTGGTCAGGGGAAGGAGGCTTATCGTAGAGCCTTCATTCGTTTGGCAGAAAAGAGAATGAGCGATACATTTTTCAAGGCAAGGAGAGACTCGCATGCGAAGACGGGATGCGAGGAGATGAATTTTGAGGAGATGAAGAGGTTCCCGCCGGCATGGTGTACGGAGGATAGGTATTATACTTGTCAAATAATTTATATTAAACTTTTTAAAATAATCAATTATCATAACATAATCCTTCCAGATGGGCGGATTTCTGTGATGCATTCGTTGCGGATGATGAGTTTGGAAGAAGATCTACGGCGGGAAGGACAAACTGCCAGAAACAAAGGATTAAGTCGACAAGTGGCTCTAAAAGCCACAATCAGATTAGAGCGGAGATGGTATTACGATATAAAATTATTTTTTGGAGATCTACTTTAATATAATGCAATGTTGTTATTAGATCTTAAAAAAATTTTCAGGCAGCTAGGTTGGAAAGGGAACCCTCTTTTCAGGAGTGGTGGTCGAGGTCCCACATGAGTGGGAGAGAAGGAGAGTCGCAATGGTCCACTCCTGAAGAAGGACAATTGTTGGTAAGTCTATCAATTTATTTACATTTAAATGATATATTATAACTCATTTATATATATTATAAACTTTGTATTTCAGGATCGTTATCTGGCACTATCTGCAGAAAAATGGGGTGTCGATCCAACTGGAGAGCAACCACCATTTGATAAAACGATCTGGAAGCAGGTATATATGGATAAATATTATCTTACTATACTCATTTCTAATATATAATTTTATATTAAAAATTGAAAAACTTATAAGGTGTTGGAGGAGAGGGACGTTGTGGCGAATAGGAAGCAGACGCTTGGTGGTCTTCCTCTATATTATGTGGAGGAACATCGTCACTCCTATTCTGCATACTCTCAGTCGTCATACACGCAACCACATCCGTCCCAATCAACAGTTCCAATGGAGTCGCAGATGGCGATGATGGTGGAGCAGGTGACGAAGCTCCGAGAGGAGTTCACGGCGTACATGTAAGTATTATTCTTATAGAATGAGTAATAATTTTAAATTTCTATATCTACAAAATGCATGTAATAGATATATATCTTCCATATATAATATAGGTCGCAAGGGCGTGCATCTCAACCGGAAAAGATTGAATCTGATAATGAAGAGGAGGAGGAGAACGACCCTGAAGAAGAGGCACGCATGTATGCGAGGTTCAAAGAAAAGGAGAAAGAAAAAAAGAAATCAAAGCAGGGTTTAGTGTCCAAATTTTTTAGATCAAAGAAGAAGTAAATTTTTGGTGGATTAGACCTGTATTTTTTTTAAACTTTTAGCACATCTTTTAATTTATATGAACTTTGTTGGCTTTGACTTGTTTGTAATATTTAGATGTTAAATTAGATTGTTTATTTCTGAATTCATGTATATTGTGTTCCTTTCAATTCTTAGTGCTAGTTATCTTACTCTACGAACTGCTATAATATATATACCCTTAGGGAGCTACCTGCAGTGGTTTATTGGCAGGGTATACAGGTTCGACGGGGCTCAAAACCCTGTCGAACCTGTATATTTTTTTCCTGGAAATCACTTTGGGCGAGCACATGTGCTCGCCAGGTGCTCCGTGGGTAATCGCAATTTATAGAGGAGGCGATCACTTCGGCGAGCACATATGTGCCCGCCAGGGAGCGGACGAGCACATAGCATCCCGATGTGCTCGCCGACCAGCCGGGGTGACTCTCACAGAAGCGAGCACGCCCTGAACGAGCACATGTGCTCGCCCATCCCTCGGGCGTGCACATGGCGGGCACTAGGCGTGCACTTAACGAGCTTTTATGTGCATGCCAATCCCGCCTTTTTTTGTAGTGGTATGAGTTCAGGTTGGGATACCTTATAGATACCCAAACCTATCCCAAATTCAAAGACATACATATACATATGCATGTATATGTACATGTACATGTACAAATGTATATGTGTGTGTTTCACCCAGTGTTGTAAAACTCGCTTGACTGACCCGACTATCTAGGTCCGACTCATCTAATCAGTGGGGCGGCTGACCGAGAATTGACTACTTCCGACTATGCCAACTAGTCGAACAATTTTTGCTTGGAGATAGCATATTTTTATTTTTATTTATTTTTTTATTTTTTTAAAAAGCAAACTTATTCTAATATGCTTATTATTTTATTTAAATTCAATTGCTTCTTTTATTTCATTATGGTAATATAAAAATATACAATCTATGTAAATACATTAGAATATATGTATAAAAATGATATATATTTAAAATAATTAAAAAATATAAGGTGATTAAAGCTCGACTAAATTAGATTAGTCGTCCGGCTACCAATTAATCCTTATTCAATGACCCAGCTGGTCGAGTACCGACTACCGATTTTTGCAACTTTGGTTTCGCCTATTTAAACCAGTCAAACCTAACCCCATATGTAATAGTTTTAAACCACATATATAAAAATCTAGTTATATTTTCCCCCGCCAACTTATTCAGATTCAACTAGTTTTTTTATCTATATTCATACATTTTAAATTTAATAGAGACAAATCATCTCATTAATATGAAGGTATTCCATAGACATGCATATATTTGGCGTCCGCACATGAACTTCACAATATTATATGTCCCCCAAAAGTATGTTTCATGTGTTGCGCACCTACAATATCCTTATGTAATATATATCTCTAGCATCTTCATATAATGCAGTGCCCTTAACTGGTTTAGGATTAACTCTATGCTTGTTATATATGTGTGTGTGTGCGCGCGCGCGTGTGCGCGTGCGTGTGCGTGTGCGTGCGTGCGTGCGTGCGTGTGTGAATTTTACATGACAATTTTTTTATCTTTTTTCTGAAGATATAGTGTGTGTGTGTGTATGATTTGTTTAGAGTTGATTTTATATGTTGGGTATGTCGATTCCGATTGGGTACATGGGTACTTGCTAGGTATATGCAAGTCACCTCCTTAAACAACCAAATATTATTAATAGAGTGGGTTTGTGTTGATAGCTTTCGGTGACCGCATGGTCAAAAGCCACCGACGGTTGTGGGGAGGCCGGGTGTCATGGGAGACCCTAACCGTTAGACGAGGGGGAAGGGATGGACGATGTGAAGGCTCAACCAAATATAATCCCCCCATTAGAGGGGGATCTGATCATTGATCACCATTTTTCACCTATCATGAGCCCCTTCTCATCCGAAACCCTAGATTCTTTCTTTACTCTCTCTCTCTCTCATTCTCTATCGATAACAAACTAGAACAGCATACCTCGATTCAACAAGTCGTATCAAAGTTGGTCTTCACCCATCACCACAAATCAATGTGTTCCCTTCCCATCTCGCTCGATGCCCACTATTTCCCCTCGTAGTTTGCAAGCTCAATGACTACTGTCATTCCTTCTTTTTCTTTGAAACCCTAATAGGGTTACATGTCTCGTAAGTTACCAGGCCTACTATTAAAAAAATAAAAAAATATTATTTTTCTTTTCATGTGCTTTGTTCAGTTATTGCATGCACTGTTTTTTAATTAATAACGAAATAGGCTCTCTTATTATCATAATCTCATTATTTAGTAGAAACATGAAAAGGGAAAGAGGACAACGATCATGTGGGCATGTATCTTGTTATCACTACTACTACTGTTATTATTATAGCCAACTTTCCCCCCAAACACCTGTTTTAAAAGTGGGGAGGGAGGTGAAGATTAATGCTGTTTTTCTCCATTACTTACGTTACTGCCAATTGTTTGTTAGTATCTTTGTTTAAATAATCGTTTAAAGGTAAGTTTTTTTTATTTTAATTTGACCACTAAAAATGGAGAAGGAAACTTATATTTTTTATTTGATTAAAGTAGCATAATCTAGACCTATTGTTTAGTTCAATATGTAATTAAAGTAATTTTAAGCCTTGTTACATATGAATGATGCCTAGTTCAATACGTACACACAAAGGACGTTTTTTATTGTCCATTGACATATATAATAACATTCACTTCAAAAAATTCTTGAATTCCTTGAACATTATTTGTTAATATTATTGCGGTTAGTAATGGTAAAATAAGATGCAAGTTTTATAACTTAACTTGAACTAAACCTTAAAAGGAGTTTACCTTGTTCATTTTGACCATCTTCATGTAATTAAGTTGAAGATAATACATCACCTTGTTAAAATTCATATTATTTATATAGAACAAACAAAGAAATATGTTTGTTGTTAAGTTTTTTGTTACATAGTCTTATATGAACCTTACATTTTTTTTGATTAGATTGAAAATGATAAGAAGGTTTATCACCACTAATATGGAAAAAACTAAACACCTTAATGATAGTAATTACGAAATATGGAATAAGAAATTTGCTTTGGCTTGTAGCATGATAGTATCCAACTCAATCATAGATAAACGCATCTCTAATTTATTGGAAAATCAAATTATGGGAGAAGGCTGGAGCTAGAAATTTCTTGCGACGCATATTAAATTGAACCTGATAAGGATCTTTGAGACATGTAAATCAATGTATGAGATATGTACTGTGATTAAGAAAAAATATCATTCCCAATCAGAAGTGAATGCCAGATTCTTCTATAAAGTATAACTCATGTAAAATGAACGAATTTGAGAGCACTCTTGAGCACATAATAAAATAATCATGATGGACAAAGACCTACTGACTGTTGAGTATGCAATTCTTGAGAGGATGCAAATATTAACCATCCTAGGAAGTCTCCCATCATGCTTTAACATGGTAGCCATATCTTTGAGGATGAATGACAACCAAGAATGTGATCGACCTACCAGCACAACTCGCAATTGAGTGCGATCTCTTGAAGTAAATATTAAAAGTTGAAATCGTTGAGGTTGAGAAGGAAGAAGAAGAAGCAGACGTGGTGCACAACGAAAGAAGAGTAGGATCTTTTCAAGTGATATTCATGGGAAAATGTGGGAAATATCCACATTGATCATGCTACGGTTGTGCAAATAAGGCCACTTCAAGGTCAATCGCCTCAACCAGAAAAAGCTGAGAATCTCTAAAGCACTTGAGAATAAAGGCAAGAACAGATTTGAATTTGTAGTTGTCATGGAGTTAACTATACAATCAAAGAAAAAGATAAGTGGTGAATTAACTCTTGCTTAACCTGCCACATTGCCAATATGGAGGAATTAGTGAACTTCAAGGAGCCGAAGAAAAGAGAACAGAAGTTCTCCATGAGGAACAACACTTATTTGGATGTTGAAGCTGTTGATACATATAGGCTTGATTGTCGATAATATCATGGTACTTTAGGAAGTACTATAAGCTCCCGAAATATGTCAGAACCTCGTGTCTATTCTAATTTTACTAAAATAAAGATTTTGAAGTTTGTTTATATAACAAGCGTGTATCAATTTGAAATAATAAACAGGTCTATGCGATGGGAAGGTTTGTATCCCGAGCATATCATATTTTATCTTCCTGTAGTAAGTTCTAGTGAATTAATGAATATGGTTTTAAAGTTATCATTCTGTTATTTATCCGTTATGATTAGTGGAACATGAGACTGGACATCCAATTCTGATCTTAAGATTACATGTGTAAGACATTGCCTAGTGAACACTGTGTGGCTGACAACTTGACGAGAAAATCTTTCTCAACAGAAGTTCGGTCAAGAGAATTATTAGTCTCGATCCATTTCGATATACACATACTTCAAAGTTTTAGAACACATAAATATGAGGAATATTTTATAACATGAATTGATGATTATTCAGAATTCCCCTGTGTTTATCTTTTAGAATGAAAAGTAGAAGCTTGTGAAAGATTCAAGAGATATAGAACATGAGTAGATATAAAATAGGAAAACCCAATCAATACTCTTAGGATAGATAGAGGTGGATAATATATCTCAAAGGAGTTTAAGGAGTATTGTACTCAAGCAGGCATTTGTATGCAGAGTATAATGCCTTATGCACCATAAACAAATGGTGTAGTTGAAAGAAAGAAGAGAACACTGATGAATATAGTAAGGTGTATGTTGCCACACTCAGATCTCTTAAAGAAGTTTTGGAGAAAAGTAGTGTTAACTACTAACTACATACAAAACAAGATCCCCACCAAGTCCATAAGATCCAACACCATCTGAACTTTGGACAAGATGAAACTCGAGTTGGGTAATCTTCAGAAATGGAGATATGTTGCACTTATGTTGATATAGAGTCAATTTAGGGATAAAATATACTTCAAGATATTAAAGTTCAAATTTATTGAATATGTTGAACATTCTAAAGGATATAGGTTCTTCCATGAATCTAAAGGTCTAATCAAAAGTTGTGATGCAATCTTCCTTGAAAATTGTCATGAGAAAGAGCATGAAGTAGAGGAATGAGATCATTAAATTATCTTATGGAATAATGAAGATGGCTTAGAGCTAAGATAAGAATTAGTTAATGATATTGATCATCCATATATGGATAATGAACCTACGTATAATAATGATCCTTTAGAGGAAGTTGGTGAACCCACACAACCCATGAGTATAATTGGCAACTAGAGACCCAGTATACAACCCACATTGATAGAAGATTATCATTGCTATGGATGTGAGGAATCATGTTATATTGTCGATGAGGTTGTAATGGATTGTACATATCCCATATCTTTTAACAAATAAATGGCTTCGAGTAAGTCAGAATCATGGATGACTACCGTGACAAATGAGTTGGACTCAACTGAGTAAAACAATGTATATGAGATGTGTAATTTGCCAGAAGGTAGAAAATCCATAGGATGTAAAGGCAAGGGTTTTCACTTCACACATCACAGAAGCATGGAGATAAAAAATTCTCAATGAAACCACATGACATGGGAATCATTCACATGTCGTTTCATCTAGATCACAAACAAGTATTAAGATTATCTCTTAGAGCGGGCTTGCATTCCACGAGTCTCTGAATGAAGAGACCTCATGTCTCAAGTCCGTTCTGATGAAGTGAGCACTTGAGGATTGTGGATGAGACGCGTGTTTTCGATAATCCAAGTTGATGATCCAAGAATGAAACCTCCTAATTTCATCTCACGAAATACGCAATCTTCCACACGAGCACGTGACACCGAAGAAGACGGAGATAGACAAGCAATCGATCCAGTAACATGATGACAGTGCATCAACGGTGAGGCTCTCAACAAACCCTAGAGTGGACGACCACTGGGGTTTGAGAGGGAGATAGCTTGGACATGTATGAGAGAGAGAGAGAGAAAGATTTTGTTGCTTCATCTTGTGTTAGAGAAAGAACTAGAGTTTGCCTCTCTTTTATAATGAATTGGATGATGGAGATGCACTACTATTTGAAATCAATGGCCAAAATTTTGTTATAACAATTTGCAACAATAATTACTTAATTAAAAAAGAAATAAATAAGTTAAAGGTATTCTTCAACAAATTCAATTTCATTTAAATCAATTACATGCAGAATAAATAGGAAGGAGGAGAGCCTCCTTCCCATTATAGGGTGGATGACCACCATGAAATTGATTCCATGGCCATCTACTCCTAATGGGATTGTAGAGACTCTCCCTCCTTTCTCAATTGATAAGATATCAATCTGAATCATATTTATGCATGTTGAAACAACTTCTATTATTTGAATTTTTACCAAAATAATTTCAGATTATTTTTGACAATTTAAATCATGCCATTGATAAGAATGAATCATATTCAATCATCCAATACATAATGTAAATTACATTTACAATTAATTGTATAATGTAAATCCAATTCACATTAACTTGTAAATTGTAAATCTTATTTACAATTAAATCTCTCTATGATATTATGAATCGCATACATAATATTATGATTATTGTGGATAGTGATATCTACTTTAATCTTATCTATGATAATTAAATCCAATTTAATTATCCTAGATGCCTCTCTACATATGTCCGAATAATGTGAATCATATCCACATTATTAATTATAATTAAATTCTATTTAATCGTCAATTTTCCAATGCTCATATATCGTCAATAATAGAATTATTCTTGAACTCTTTCAAGAACAATGTGCCTTTATTCGCGGATACTTGGAGATAATGACATGAAGACTATGTATTCCATGTATAATGACTTGGATACTGAGATCTAATCTCATATTCAGATCTAGAAGACCTCTTAGAGATGTTTGATCATGTTAGACTGAATATCTAATCTTCTCATTGCATCCAAATCATATTCAGATCAATGTCCAACATTTGGACCAAGATTAGATAACTAGTCTATTAAGTGGAGTCACTAAAATCCAAACTTGTTTCATTGTTTCCTCAGAATGTAAGCATTATGGTTATATGAAGATCACATCACCCTCAAATATTCCTAATACATGTACATCATGTACATTGGAAGATCTAAAATAAACCCGAAGTTCTGATCAATTTGAATTGTCTTCTTCAATGTTTTATCATTAAGTTTCTTATTCGATCATTCGGTGTTGGCATCGATCGCATGATTTCCAAAAGCATATATCATACATAAAAATCACATCATGTTTCCAAAGCAAGACGACCATTGATGGAATTCGGTTGGTCCCAATATCTCATGAGTGAGCTCATGTCTTCTGGTTCAGTAGTGAACATGTATGATCCCTTTGAGAGATCGTATTACTCATATGCCCTTGTATGCACAACACCTCGTCAGTATATAGACCTTGATAAGGTCATCAACCTAATGATCTATCTAATGTACATACTTATCCATATAGTAATACATCTATCTCCAGTCAGAGAACCATAGAGCACTTGAATTCAATTGTGTAAAAGGGAGAAGGCGTACTCCTCCTTTTATACACTATATGGACACCATATGAGGGGAGTTGACTCAAAACTCTCTACTCTCTCGCCTCCTTTAAATTCAAAACATTCATGGACTAGGTCCATGATAAATGCTCAATTAGTTATTTATATATTCAATTAAATACCATTAACCATCATGGGATAATTATAAAATCAACCTACCAACTTATGGATCCAATACATTAGTCCAAAAAAAACATAGAGTCAATTTACATTTTTTTAACAAAGAATGTGAATTCATTTCCCATCATCACTAGTTAATAATGTGAATCATATTTACATTAGTATTAAAGTTAATATGAATCACATTCATATTATTATTAATTATTATGGATCCATATCCATACTAATTAAATTCCAACTATGTGAATCAAATTTCACATTTTCCCACATAATTACTCAACGATAATAACATTCCCTAATCAAATTACACTTATTTGCTGTACTCATGAATACTTGGAGATAATAATAGAGAGATTATATACACTGCATATAGTGAGTTGATAGTTAGATTTATCTCTAATATCAAAATTTAAATCATTTCAAGTTATCTGATTTAGATCAAATATTAAACTAGTTTCTCTAATGGACTTTGAACACTTTTAGATCAATTTTAACTTTTTTGGATTCTCAATTTGAGAGTCAATCCAATCAATTTCATTCATATAGACTTAAAGTGAAATCACTAAAATCTATTCAATTTCATCATTCCCTAATAAAGAAAGCACCATGGTATACAATCCACTACAATCGCATCAACCTTGAGCATTTCTAATACTCGTACATTCTACATATCAGAAGACTTTGGTAAGCCCGAAGTTCAATATCATATTTTCTTATCTCTTTCAAGAGTTTATCAATTGATGTCTCAACTGATCATTGGATGACAATATCAATCATATGCTTTCCAACAACGTATATCAATATTCTCGAATTCTTATATTTCATAAACAAGATGACCATCAATGGAATTCATTGTGACCTCATTATTCCATGAGTAAGCTCGCCTCTTCCGATTCAGAAAGTATGAAAATGCATAATTCCTTTGAGAGGTCATACGTCTCATAGTTCCTTGTATGTACAACAACTCACACATATACAGACCTTGACAGGCCATTAACCTATTAATCTGCCAAAGGTACACACTCATATGTGTGTGTGTGTGTGATCAAATAGATGTGCTCATAATACCATACAATACAAGTCTTTAGTATCTTGATTTCATCAAGTTAACTTGATTCATCCATCATTTCAAAATATTCATTCCAGTTGAATACCAATTTTAGAGAAAATTACCCTATCTTCTCAGATTGAAGATCCTTTTGAAAATCATCTGATGATGCCAGTTGTGTTCTCGATCCAACTCTTTAGATCTACAACTCTGCATCAACCTCTATGATCTAACTCTTTAGATCAACACATGTATTATATCAAAATGATCATGGTACATATCCATAATCATACTGAAAGGCTTCAATTGCAAGCTTAATTATATTTATTTCAAATATCCAACCTAATTCACAATAACATTTCCTGCATAATGGCTCACGATGAGTTCGCATGTCCAACAAATCAAATACAAAATAATTATAATTGCACACTAAGTCATGAGCTTTTTTCTATTTTAATTTTGAGGTTAAAACTTTTTACAGCGTAGACTACACATCCTAAAAAGCTCCTCTATCTGTGAAATTAGTGGCAACAAATCCATCACTATCTATTCTTGCAAGATTTAGATTCTAGCACCATAGTTCTATAGTGTGCTTCAATAATTAAGTGGACAATCCACAGTGCAAAAAGCAAAATTCCAACATTTTTGTTCAATTTGAATGTGACAACTTGGGGTTGACTCATTTTTCAAATCATAATGATAACCAACTGAGTTAAGGCTAATTTACTCATGCAAAATATGTGGTCTGATTTATATAGCATGGGGGAGGAAACCACATATTATGCAACATGATGTGTGCAAAGATAGAAACGTGTACTTACTGGTTGCAAAAAGTCAACTAATCCAGCAATATGCAACCCAAAAATAGCATGCTCCTAGATACATCTAGCAATACGAGTGCACAAGAGTGATTCTTGAAATTTAAATTCTTTCAAGTTCTAGCAAAAGAACCGCACGCGACTACAAACAAGCTGAACTAAATGTAGAGCATAATAAAAATATATGATTAATACAAAATTAAGAAGGATCGGAGAACAGAAAATGTCCAGTCCAAATTTTGAGCATCCCCCCAGTGCTGAGCAACTACTTTCCGCACATGCGATCTGGCAAAGCAGTCGCGAACCTCTTAACCAACCAAGATCTCCTGAGTCGTCTAACACAACTATAATCACCGACACATGCATCCATCGATCCTCATTAAGTACATAGATACAAGTAAAAGAGTACATTGGCATTGGAGTGCATTCACCGCATTATTACAATCTATTATTACTTAGAGAATTAAGAGAAAAAGAAATGCAGTGAATTGCAGCATTTGATTATCATAGAAGGTACACTTGGGAGATTTTTCTTCCTTAACTCAAGATCTCATCTGTTTAATTTATCTGCTTCTGCTTTGAGCTTCAAAGAATATGAGGTATTCATAGCCTCGCTATTTCTCCTGCACTGCATCGCAGCTGGGTCACGAATAAAGTATGAGTCAAATAGTCCAATAGATTGTGTAAGTAGATAACAAAGGAGAAAAGTGTAAATAGGGCTTAAGTTAACATTTAAGCAGTAACTACTCAAGTAACGAGAGTTCATCCCATACTTGGTTTATTATGTATTAAATGGTTCCTTAATGAATGACAAAGTCTTAATTTTTATAGTATTTCACAAGTTACGTATACGTATTGAGTGGGGGATCACACATCATTCATCTTCAGAGTGAGTAGCATCCCTTAAAATCAAGTTTCAGGAAAGCGGTATGTATATATGTTCGGACATGTTACCGAATACTGAATAAGCGATATGCGAGGGTATATGCGGGGTATATGCGGTTCTACGCAGTTTTTTAATTTTTGATTTAAAAATAAATAAATACCTATGAATAACATTACCACTAAATTTATGTATCTAAGTGGAGTTAAAGAAGATCTAAAAAAAGCGGTCCATGTTAGATGGGTGTATATATGCTTTTAATTGCCTCATATTTAATCACAAAAAACATTTATCATAAAAATTTCACATATTAGATGATTCGTAATAACAAAACTTTAATACACATACATGAGCAAACCCTCAATCAACATATATAAAAATATTCGCCAATACATTGCATATACTTGTGAAAACAATACATGAGAAAAACATAAAACATTGCATATACATAATGGTATAATGCATTGTCATTGTATACAAATGCATGTCATATTCTTACAATTGAATGGAGAGGTAAAGCTACGGAATTAAGGATCTAAATGAGAAGATTGAAAATTTGGAATTGTTGGAGCAGTATGCGGGGCATATGCGGGATATGTGGGGCATATGCGGGCCACATATGCGGGGACGACGCATAATGCACTGATTCATGAAATCGGTGTGGTTTGCATGTCACACGGGCATATGCGGCCGCATATGCGGCCCGTGCGAACGATTTCATGAATATTGTGCCACTCTAGTCTATGTTGATGATATTATTTTCACGGGTGATGATGAGCAGGACATTTAGGCTGCCAAGGAGGTCCTAGGTTAGTACTTTGTGACTAAGGATCTTGGTAATCTTCAATACTTACTTGGATTAGAGTTCGCCAGGAACCAACGAGGTCTTGTGATGACGATCTTCTACTAGAGATAGGTATGACATGGAGCAAGGATGCTACTACCACTATGGATCCCAGTATGAGATTATATGATGATGACACTGAGGAGGTAGATAAGAGGAGATACTGGGAGCTTGTTGGTAAGCTCATATATGCTACCGTCACTAGGCCAGACATATCCTTTGCTGTGAACAAGGTAAGCCAGTTCATGGAGCAACCTAGGAAGGTTCATATGGATGTTGTCTATATGATTTTGAGATATTTGAAGACTTCACCCGGTATTGGTCTTATATTTAGCAGAGGTACGTCTCTTGAGGTGACAACTTGTGCAGATGCAGATTATGCAGGATGCCCTAGAGACAGGAAGTCTAGGAGTGACTTTGCTATTCTTGTTGGAAGCTCTCCCATGTCATGGAAAAGAAAGAAGCAGACAGTGGTTGCTAGATACAATGCAGAATCTGGATACAGAGCCATGGCTCAGGGGAGCACAAAGATGATGTGGGTTAGATCGGTCTTGGCATACCTTTCAGTTGAGGTACCTCTTCCCATGCTTTTATGTGACAATCAAGCAGCTCTTTGTATTGCCAATAATCTTGCATTCCATGAACGGACCAAGGATATAGAGGTGGATTACCACTATACCAGAGACATGATCCAGAAAGGTCCTATATCCACCACCCATATTTCTATTAGAGATCAGATTGTTGATATGTTCACCAAAGTCCTTGCTAGAGGTGCATTGCATAGATATTCCAAGCTGAGCATGATAGACATATATGCTCCAGCTTGAGGGTTGAGATATTTGTATCTCATTAGTATTTGTTTCATATTTCTATTTCTTTCATGTACCTCTTATGTAATTTACCCAGAGCTTTTCTCCTATATAAGAGAGCTCTAGGATCTCTATGAATGGAAGCGATTCTATTTCTCCAACAATATCCAAACAAATAATGGCTTAACTAAACATTTGAACAAATATGCATGTAAGCATTCACACCTGACTACAACTATGCAAACCAAGATCACTTAATTCCATTTTTTAACTTAAAATGTAGGTGAAGGTGTTCATTAGTTATTATTCATATGGCTGCCAGCTTTATCAAAATCAAAGTAATCAAAGTCAAACATAGGCAACGTTCCTAATCTTTACTAAGCACACTAGTCCATACATGTTGAGATATTTATATCTCTTTATCTTTATTTCGTATTTCTTTATTTCTTTTGTCCGCTTTATGTAATTTTCCTTGGAGCTTTTCTTCTATATAAGAGAGCTCTAGGACTACGACGAATACAACTTTTCATTTCAAACATTTCCACATGGTATCAGAGCGACGGTCCTAGACTGGAGCCTGTGCCCTAGATACCCCACCCCACCTAAATCCTAGCGCACCTCGCACAATCGGCCACCGCCACCTGCCATTCCCGTGATGCGCACAACCAGATCAGCAGCAACAACCCCTAGCGCACCTCACGTAATCGGTCGCCGCCACTGGTCGTTCTCATGCCGCGCAAAATCGGAGAAGCAATAGCAGCCGCCATCGCATCGCAGAACAGCGGCATCAACCGCCGTCGTCACTGTCGGACTGGCTACTATAGTCCAGGCTGTCACAGCCGGCATCCTGTTTTGGAGCCCTAAGGCCGCCGCCTCCGCTCCCACAACCCTTGTCATCTTATGCGGACTCTGTCTCCTGTTAGGTCTGTCTCTGGGTTCCTAGGGTGTGATTTGATCATCTAAAATCACCCTAGTTACCCAAAGAGGCCTCTAACGGATGGAAGAGGTTGTGGTATGAGTCTACACCCACAACCATCTTCTCGTATGTCAGTAAAGATGCAGTTTTTTCAGTTTGTAGCCCTGGTCTTGGAGATTGTTGTCATCATGTCAGACAACAAAGAAGATGTTTCATCCCTGGGTGCCTTCAAAGGCCCAACCAAGGTTTAAAAAGCGTGAGGCGTATCGAGGCATTTTCCCAATATTGTTTCGAGGCGTAAGCCTCAAGGCGTATCGAGGTGTAAGTCTCACTCGTGAAAGAAAAACTTTCATAAAACAATAATTAATCGTAATTACAATTTTCAAGTTCTAGAAATTAAATAGTTATGACTAAATACACAACCCCATGACATTTCAAGGCTAAGAACATGATTTAAACATCCAAGTTGTTATATAACTCCCTTTTTTGGACTCTAAATATATAAGGAGTCAAGTAAATATGGATATGCAAGCACAATAATGGGCAACTCTCCGCAAAATTTAAAGTTTGAATAAAATTTAACTAAAGACTAGATGTAACACACCATTTTAAAAATTAGGTGAAATCTATGTGTCATTACATTGAGAAGGATAAGAGAGTAAGCAATGAATCAATGATCACTTTTTACCTTACCATAAGGATTGGGGATAAAATACTTGAATATTTCATGTTATGACCATCTTTGATCATGCATGCTTTGATGTGTATTAATTTAGTCCCGATTGAATAGAAGAAAAGATGAGACATGTTTACAAAAATAAACTTTTCTAAATTTAGGTCAAAATATGGGACTTGCACCAAATATTTTAATAAAGAAAAGCATTTATGCTTGATTGATACTAAAGAGTAGAGGCATTAGATTTAAGTGCTCGAAACTCAATTTTTTGTTCATGTTATTTTATAAAGAACATGCATAACAAAGTAAAAATAAGCATAATATTTTAATAAACTAAAAAAATGTATTTCAGTGAATCGTGAGCTTAAAGACTTGAAAATACTTGTTTACGAAAGATGAAAAGCTCACAATCAAAAAGAAAAGAAAAAATATTGTAGAAAAAAATAAAAAAATCAGTTCATACATGAGGCAGCGCCTCTAGGCGCACACCTCACAGAGGTTGCATGATGTTGTAGGCTTGTAGCCTCAAGGCATTTTCCCTTGAAAAATGCCTCGAGGCGTACGCCTTAGCGCCTCGAGGCGTGTTTTTAAAAACAATGGGTCCAACACGCATTGTCAAGATGGATGAAACAAATTATGAACGATGAGCCATGCAGTTCGTGAGCCTAATGCATCGTAATGGCAAGAAGCACATCCTCGCGAAGGAGGAGCCAAGTGATAAGACAGGGGCTAGTGCCTCATGGGAAGCAAACGACACATATGCACATGTATGGCTATCTGGGACTGTGTCAATGGAGATAACAAACAATTTTTGAGTCAACCTACAACAAAGGTTGTGTAGGGCATTCTCACCGTTACGTACTCTTCGACGAAAAATGAGTCGAAGATAATGCAACTTCAGCATGATATCTTCACATAGAAGCGAATGGTCGTCCTCTCCATACCCTTCACACTTCTCTAAGGGGTATGTTTGAGAAGCTTCATGGTTTCATTCCCTTGACTGCCACACCACAGCAACTGCATACAGAGATTCGGTGATGATTGGAGTCTTTTAGCAGCTCTTGATCCTGAGTATGACATTGCTCGAGCATAGATTCTTATTGATGCCATCATACCTCCAACGGAGGAGGCATATCACAGATTAAGCAGGCTCTCTATATCTCCTGGTGGTATTCAGCAGTCTCAGACCTCTTCAGCTATGGCTGCATCTCGTGGTAGGGGGAGCCCTACGCAGTACCGGGGTCATGGTAACCGTGGCAGGGGAGGGGGTAGTCGACCCCATTAGTCGTGCACCTACTGCCATATGCCAAGCCACTCTGAGGAAATATGCTACTCTAAGAATGTGTTTCCGGGCTCATCACGAGTTGTAGAACAGACTCAGCAGGTTGGAAGTCCGTCACCTGCATCTGATCAGAGATTCAATGAGTTTGTAGCGCTGCTCAGAGAGATTATGCATGCTCCTGGTCAACCAGACTCCTTCAGGATCCTCAGAGGTAGCTGCCTCAGCATCAACATCCACGTCAGGTACAAAATATGCTCTTACTAGTTGTTACAAGGCAGATTTGTGAGAATGGATTATGGAATCAGGAGCATCTCATCATCTTTGCAGTAATAGAGGACAGTTTAGTACATACAGACTGACCCAGTCAGGGAGATCAGTAATAATAGCAGATGGGGCACACTCTCCCATCGCTCGTCAGGGGGAGGTGCAACTAACTTCTGCAATCCGACTTCAGAATGGCATTTATACTCCTGAATTTTCTGTGAATTTACTGTGCATTAGTCAACTCACCAAGGATTTATATTGTCGTGTCATATTTAACCCATCAACTCTTGTGTTTCAGGACATTCTTACAGGCATGTTGATTGGACCTAGCCGTGAACAAGGTCTCTATAGACTGGTACAATCTCCAGATGCTAGTTCTTCATCTCTTCACACTGGATTTGTTTCTCCCTATGTGTAGCATCTTCGATTTAGTCATCTTCCTCTGCAGAAGTTGTGTCATGTACTTCCACAGATTTCTCCTCGCTCTACCTTTCAATGCGAGGCCTGCCAGCTTGGGAAGCATCATCGGTCTACCTTCCATAGTCGTTAGGGTCGAAGTAGTCATAGTATTTTGAGTTAATTTATCTTGATATTTGGGGTCCAAGTCATGTCTCATACCATCAGGGGCATAGATTTTGTCTTGTTGATGTGGATGATTTTTCAAGATGGTCTTGGGTTTTTCTTCTTAAAAACAAGTCTGATGCCGGTCATGTTATTCAGGTTTTATTAATGAAATAAGGAATTTTTTCTCTGCAAATGTCAAGTATATTTGTTCTGATAATGCACTAGAATTTTGCAGTATTCAACTCTCTCAATTTCTCAGAACTTTTGGTATTGTTCATAAGAATATTTCTGCTTAACTTCTCAAAAGAATGGGGTGGCTGAATAAAAACATCGCCACCTTTTGGATGTTTACCAGGACCTTCTTGATCTAGATTCGTCCTCCTCGTTCATGCTGGGGGGATGCGGTCCGAACTGCTTGCTACCTGGTGAATCGTATGACATCATCGGTTCTGGGGGAGAAGATCCCATTTTCGATTGTGCTTCTTGCGACGGATCTTTTCTCTCTTACTCCTCGTGTTTTTGGGTTGGTTGCTTTTGTTCATCAGACGTCTCCAAATCATGACAAGCTCTTTCCTAGAGTTGTCAAGTGTGTTTTTGTGGGGCATTCTAGGACCCAGAAAGGATATTGTTGCTTTGACCATGTTCGATGAAAGTATTATGTTAGTGCGGATGTCACCTTCTTTGAGTCTATTATGTATTTCTCTTATACAGGTGACAATCTGATTCCTTTGAAGAATGGAGAAGATGTATACATGCCTATACCTCTGTTTTCGCCTACTCCAGGCTCCACTTCCTCACCACCTTAGACACCACCTCCTCCTCCTCCACTACCTGCCACACCCAGTTGCTTTCTGCAGGTTTACCAGCGCATACCTCGTGCTCATGCGCCTCCTCCATCATCCAGCATGCCCAAGGTATGTTCTAAGCATTTGATTTCCTCTATGGCACTGGTGATTTGCGTTAACAACATGATGTGCAAGAGGCCTTAGATGTTCCAGTCTCAACCATTGAGGAAGCTGAGGACCTTGATGTGCTTATTGCCCTAGGGAAGAAGAGGCGTACATGCACTACGTGTCCTCTTGCTTCCCATGTTTCTCTTGCGCGTCTCTCAAAGGAGTTCCAGAGGTTTGTTATTGCTATTGGACGTGGAGATACCATTGTCATATCAGGAAGTATTGCAAAGTAGTCAGTGACGTCTGGCTATGGAGGAGGAGATGACAGTATTACAGTCTCATGGGAAGCAAACGATACATATGCACATGTGTGGCTATCTGGGACTGTGTCAATGGAGATAACCAACAATATTTTGAGTCAACCTACAACAAAGGCTGTGTAGGGCATTCTCACCGTTACGTACTCTTCGACCAAAAATAAGTCGAAGATAATGCAACTTCAGCATGATATCTTCACATAGAAGCGGAATGGTCATCCTCTCCATACCCTTTACACTTCTCTAAGGGGTATGTTTGAGAAGCTTCATGGTTTCATTCCCTTGACTGTCGCACCAGAGCAACTCAAGGCGTACAGAGATTCGGTGATGATTGGAGTCTTTTAGCAGCTCTTGATCCTGAATATGACAGTGCTCGAGCATAGATTCTTACGGATGCCACCATACCTCCAACGGAGGAGGCATATCACAGATTAAGAAGGCTCTCTATATCTCCTGGTGGTATTCAGCAGTCTCAAACCTCTTCAGCTATGGCTGCATCTCATGGTAGGGGGAGCCCTACGCAGTACCGTGGTCGTGGTAACCGTGGCAGGGAAGGGGGTAGTCGACCTCATTAGTCGTGCACCTACTGCCATATGCCAAGCCACTCTGAGGAAATATGCCTACTCTAAGAATGTGTTTCCGGGCTCATCACGAGTTATAGAACCGACTCAGCAGGTTGGAAGTCCATCACCTGCATATGATCAGAGATTCAATGAGTTTGTAGCGCTGCTCAGAGAGATTATGCATGCTCCTGGTCAACCAGATCTCCTTCAGGATCCTTAGAGGTAGCTGCCTCACCATCAGCATCCACGTCAGGTACAACATATGCTCTTACTAGTTGTTACAGGGCAGATTTGTCAGAATGGATTATGGAATCAGGAGCATCCCATCATCTTTGCAGTGACAGAGGACAGTTTAGTACATACAGACTGGCCCAGTCAGGGAGATCAGAAATAATAGCAGATGGGGCACACTCTCCCATCACTGGTCAGGGGAAGGTGCAGCTAACTTCTGCAATCCGACTTCAGAATGTCATTTATGCTACTGAGTTTTTTGTGAATAAACTGTGCATTAGTCAACTCACCAAGGATTTATATTGTCGTGCCATATTTGACCCATCAACTCTTGTGTTTCAGGACATTCTTACATGCAGGTTGATTAGACCTTGCCGTGAACAAGGTCTCTATAGACTGGTACAATCTCCAGATGCTAGTGCTTCATCTCTTCACACTGGATCTGTTTCTCCCTATGTGTAGCATCTTCGATTTAGTCATCTTCTTCTGCAGAAGTTGTGTCATATACTTCCACAGATTTCTCCTCGCTCTACCTTTCAATGCGAGGCCTGCCAGCTTGGGAAGCATCATCGGTCTACCTTCCATAGTCGTCAGGGTCGAAGTAGTCATAGTATTTTGAGTTAATTTATCTTGATATTTGAGGTCCAAGTCATGTCTCATACCATCAGGGGCATAGATTTTGTCCTGTTGATGTGGATGATTTTTCAAGATTGTCTTGGGTTTTTCTTCTTAAAACAAGTCTGATGCCGGTCATGTTATTCAGTCTTTTATTAATGAAATAAGGAATTTTTTTCTCTGCAAATGTCAAGTATATTTGTTCCGATAATGCACTAGAATTTTACAGTATTCAACTCTCTCAATTTCTCAGAACTTTTGGTATAGTTCATAAGAATATTTCTGCTTAACTTCAAAAGAATGGGGTGGCTGAATAAAAACATCGCCACCTTTTGGATGTTTACCAGGACCTTCTTGATCTAGATTCGTCCTCCTCATTCATACTGGGGGGATGCGGTCTGAACTGCTTGCTACCTGGTGAATCGTATGCCATCATCGGTTCTGGGGGAGAAGATCCCATTTTCAATTGTGCTTCTTGCGACGGATCTTTTCTCTCTTACTCCTCGTGTTTTTGGGTCAGTTGCTTTTGTTCATCAGACATCTCCAAATCATGACAAGCTCTTTCCTCGAGCTATCTAGAGCGTTTTTGTGGGGCATTCTAGGACCCAGAAAGGATATTGTTGCTTTGACCATGTTCGATGAAAGTATTATGTTAGTACGGATGTCACCTTCTTTGAGTCTATTATGTATTTCTCTTATACAGGTGACAATATGATTCCTTTGAAGAATGGAGAAGATGTATACATGCCTCTACCTCTGTTTTCGCCGACTCCAGGCTCCACTTCCTCACCACCTTAGATACTACCTCCTCCTCCTCTACTACCTACCACACCCAATTGCTTTCTGCAGGTTTACCAGCGCAGACCTCGTGCTCATGCGCCTCCTCCATCATCCAGCATGCCCAAGGTATGTTCTAAGCATTTGATTTCTTCTATGGCACTGGTGATTTGGGTTAACAACATGATGTGCAGGAGGCCTTGGATGTTCCAGTCTCAACCACTAAGGAAGCTGAGGACCTTGATGTGCTTATTGCCCTAGGGAAGAAGAGGCATACATGCACTACGTATCCTCTTCCTTCCCATGTTTCTCTTGCGAGTCTCTCAAAGGAGTTCCAGAGGTTTGTTGTTGCTATTGGACGTGGAGATACCATTGTCATATCAGGATGCATTGCAAAGTAGTCAGTGACGTCTGGCTATGGAGGAGGAGATGACAGTGTTACATTCTCGCGGTACTTGAAGTATTGTACAAGCTCCCCCCGGTGCATCTGTTGTTGGCACCAAATGGGTGTTTACGGTGAAACACCAGACGGATGGTAATGTGGACAAGTATAAGGCCAGACTTATTGCTCGTGGGTTCACCCAAACTTATGGGGTGGATTATCAAGATACATTTTCTCCACTTGCTCGTCATTCTACGTTGAGGATTCTCATTGTTGTCGTTGTGGTATGTGTTTGACCTCTATTCCAATTAGATGTCAAGAATGCATTCTTGTATGGTGCAGGAAGAAGTCTACATGCAGCAGCCACCGGAGTTTGTTACTGAGGGGGATTCTCGTATAGTGTGCAGACTTCACAAGGCCATCTATGGCCTTAAACAGAGTCCGAAGGCTTGGTTTCAGAAGCTCTCAGAGTTGATTTAACAACAGGGGTTTGTCAGATCTATTGCAAATCACTCTCTTTTTGTTAAGAGAATCCAGATAGGTATTGTTGCTATTCTGGTCTGTTAGAAATATATATATATATATGTATGTAGCAGATCTCACTAAAACCCATGTAAGGGTAGTTATGTACTTTTCTCCCTCCTGTACTCTCTAGGGTTTCTAGGTTTGTCCTATATATGAACCCCTAGACCTATTGGAATAAGACAAGCACTTTCCTCCTTTTCTGACATGGTATCAGAGCCAAGCCGTAGCCCTCCCTCTCTCCGCCTCCCTCCCGATCCCTAGCCTCTCTCCAATGCCTCTCCATCTCGTACTCGACTCCCAACGCCTCTCTCCCCTCGCTCCCAACCCATCGCCACCTCTCCCACAATCGTGCCCCCTCCTCGCGCCCCCATCTCGCCCCCCCTCCCCTCGCCCCCCCCCCATCGCGCCCACCTCCTCCTCAGGCGAGCAGGCGGCTCGGCCTATCGTCTCCCTACGCAACAGGTGGCGGCGGCTCCGCCACCAGGCACCTCTCCAGCGTTCCCAAACCTCTAAGCACCTCACCAGGCCTTCACCAGGCACCAGATCTCCGCATCTAGGCACCTCACCAGGCCTCTGACGTTGCTGCTCCAGCGTTTCCAGCGTCACCACGCGACCCAGAAGGAGCCCCTGCTACCTCTGACTCACGCAAGGATCCCTGCTCCAGCATCTGAATTCTGCAGTCGGCGATTTTGTCTCTCTCTAGTCGCACGGTTGGCGCAATCTCCAGCACCAGTAGCCACAAGTCTGACCAAAGTATGCGGCCCGCTAACTCCAACGACTCCAGCAATACCATCCGGTGATATTCCACTTCGCCTTCATGTTCTGTGAAATTATCAACATTATCTAGCTCTTTGCTACTTGCTTTGTGTGGTCGTCATGACATCTACTCCCACATCTGTGGACTCCAAGTCCCTGTACCAATCTACATCTATGATGGTTCAGGGCACTACTATAAAACTCAAAGGATCCGAGAACTATGTTCTCTGGTCTCGGTCCTTTAAAATATTTATTGGCGGCCAGCGGAAGTCCTATGTCCTTACCAAAATTCCGCCCACAGAGACGGACAAAGACTTTGATACGTGGTTCGTCGATAACTGTCAGGTCATCACCTGGATGACAAACAGCGTTGATCCATCTATTGCATCGAATCTTCTATATATAAAAACTGCAAAAGCAATGTGGGAGAGTCTTGAGAATACCTACTCGCAGAAAACTACCAAATCTAGGCTTTCAGATATATATATATACTAGGATTTGGTCTACAAACCAAGGAGATACATCCTTGATTGAGTATTACAGGCTGCTGACAGGTTTATTTGAGGAGCTTCTCATTTTTCAACCGGCGTGTTGTGATAAACAGGTTGGGGAAAGGGCAGAATGGCAAGTATATCGATTCCTATCTGGTTTACACCCTCGATATAAATCCGTGAAGGACCAGTTTCTGACTGCCGGTGCATTACCTACTCTTGAAACCATCTTTGGCCGCCTTCAGGAAATTGAGTCTCCTCACCCCCCCCTTCATCTGCTGAAATATCGGCTAATTTTGTAAGGGGACGATCAATCCATTACGGGAGATGGGGACGTGACTCTGGTCGAGGACGTGGTCGTGCCTTTGGACGCGGTCGCGAATCATCACGGGCCCAAGAGCGTGATCATCCTACTGCTCGCTTTCCCCCGTGTACTCATTGTGGTCACCTGAATCACCCATCGGAACGTTGCTGGGCCAAATTTGGCATGCTTCTAATGCCAACAGTGTGTATGAGATGACTCCCTCTGATACTGATTATGAGATCGATGTCCCTAGCCAAGAACAACATGTGAATGCTAGTCAGCATTCTTTTACTGCCTCTTATGCTACTCTCCGTCAACTACTACAGGACTCTCAAACTAACGTCATCAACTCTGCTACAACAGCCAGTCTTGCCACAACTTCGGGTACAGTCGTCAGCACAGCTACTACATCAAGTCCTACATGGATCATCGACTCTGGAGCCTCGACGCATCTAACAGGGGAAGGTAGTATTCTTACTTCTTCCCGACCGTCTTCAGTTGTGAAAAATGTACGTGTTGCCAATGGAGCGCACTCGCCCATTACTAGTGTGGGCGCTATGGAATTTTCTCCCTCATTCAGACTCAAACATGCACTGCGCTCCAACCTTTCCTCTAAGTTTATTATCTGTTC
Source organism: Ottelia alismoides (assembly GCA_037367405.1). Taxonomy (NCBI): domain Eukaryota; kingdom Viridiplantae; phylum Streptophyta; class Magnoliopsida; order Alismatales; family Hydrocharitaceae; genus Ottelia; species Ottelia alismoides. Next base: position 423,944 of record JAZKJV010010554.1, on the reverse strand, counting down.
ATAAATTGTGCACAGAGCTTAACTGTCAAGTGATATTTGATAAATTTTGTTGTTACTTTCAGGACATCTGGACGAAGCAGATCTTTGGTGGGGGATATGAGAAGAATGGGTTGTATTATCTTGACATCCCTATTGATTCCAATTTTGCGGGTGTTGCGTCCATTTCCACTGATCCACTGCTATGGCATCTTCGTCTTGGTCATCCTTCTGCCAAAGCCCTATCCATGATGTTCCCTGAACTTTCGTCGCTAAAACCCTTTGAGTGTGAGGCGTGTCAGTTTGGAAAACATCATCGAGCATCCTTTCCTGCTCGAACTGAGCCTCGTCGTTCTATACCTTTCGCTCTAGTTCATTGTGATATTTGGGGACCTTGTCCGGTTCGTACACTTAATGGCCATAAGTATTTTTTTGTTTTTATTGATGATTTCAGCAGACTGTCCTAGGTTTATCTACTAAAAGAACGATCGGAGATTAATATTATCATCAAAAATTTCTTTCAGTATGTCAAAAACATTTTTTCAACTACTATACAAATTTTTCGTTCGGATAATGCTTTGGAATTCACCTAAAATGACCTTGCTACATTTTTTGCTTCTCAAGGAACCATACATCAAACCTCCTGTCCCTACACATCCCAACAAAATGGGATAGCAGAAAGAAAATTAAGACACCTCCTAAACATTGCCCGGTCTCTTCTCTCTCAGATGAAAGTTCCCAAAACCTACTGGGGTGATGCTATATTAACTGCCGTTCATCTTACCAACAGAGTCCCTTCGCCTTCACTAAATAAGTCTACTCCATTCTCGTTACTCTACCCCCATAGAGTCTCCTTTCCCCCTACCTCTTCGGGTCTTTAGTTGTGTGTCATTCGTTCATAAATTCCAAAATACAGATAAACTCTCGCCACGTGCGATCAAATGTGTTTTTCTGGGGTACTCTCGCACTCAAAAAGGTTACAGGTGCTATGATCCTCATGGTCATCGCTATTACATCTCGGCTGATGTTACATTTTTTGAGAACACAAGCTTCTTCTCCCATAATATCACTGATATTCCCCTTGAACTTCCACCCCCACCCATCGTCTACAAACGAAGAAAAGTATCTGCACCGTCAGAAGTCCCTTTACCCGTCTCAGTCTTCCAGGATGATATGCCCTCTCCAAGTATCCCCCACAAGGATGTCCCGGATGATCCTCTCGAGCTTCCAATTGCTCTACGGAAGAGTAAGAGACAATGTACTTCCTATCCAGATGTCTCACTACACCTCTACTGCTAGTTTATCTGACTATGACAGACGGTATACAGATGCTATAATGACTATTTCCATTCCACGAGATCACAACAGTGCCTTACAGGACTCTGGTTGGCGACATGCAATGGATGAAGAAATGAATGCACTTATACCCAAAGGGACGTGGGATCTTGTTCAATGTCCGAAAAGGACTAGACCGGTGGCATGCAAATGGGTTTTTACGACCAAACAATTGCCGGACGGCTCAATTGACAGGTTAAAAGCTCGCCTTGTGGCTAAGGGTTTTACACAAACCTATGGTGTAGACTATTTTGAGACATTCTCACCAGTTGCATGTATGGGGTCTATCAGGACTATTATTTCGCTAGCTGCAAATAAATCTTGGCCTATTTTCAGTTAGATTTGAAAAATGCTTTTCTCTATGGCGATCTTGATGAGGAGGTATACATGATGCAACCTCCTGGTTATGAAGTCGAGGGGGAGTATGTATGTCGACTTCGCAAAGCGATATATGGTCTCAAGCAAAGCCCAAGGGCATGGTTTGACAGAATTACCACAGAAATTAGCACTCTTGGATTCCAGAGAACAACATCTGATTACTCAGTATTTGTCAGGAAACGAGCAACCGGTACCGTTATACTTGCCATTTATGTTGATGATATGGTTCTCACAGGTGATGATTGCAATGGGATATCAGAAACCAAGGCCTTCCTTCAAAAGGTATTTGTTACTAAAGACCTTGGTCATCTACGCTACTTCTTGGGCATAGAAGTACTTCGCACTACTGAAGGACTTCACCTCTCACAGAGGAAATATTGTCTGGACATTCTTACTGAAGCAGGTGTTCTCGGATGCAAGCCCTCCGGTATCCCTGCAGACCCAAAGAAGCATGTCAGCCTGTCTGATTCTACCTTTGATGATGTCACTCGATATAGAAGCCTTGTGGATAAACTCCTCTACCTTACTGCCACCAGACCAGATATCTCCTATGCAGTTAGCAGAGCTAGTCAGCACATGGAACAGCCGAGTTACAGCCACTGGCAAGATGTCCTACAAATTTTACGATACTTGAAGGAATCTCCAGGACGTGGTCTCTTTTATGGGACAAATGGGCACACAGATGTTATTGCATATGCGGATGCTGATTATGCTGGATCCCCAGAAGATCGATGCTCTACTGCAGGCTATGCGATGATGGTTGGAGGAAATACTGTTACATGGAGGAGCAAGAAATAGACCGTTGTATACAGATCCAGTGCAGATGCAGAATATAGGGCAATGGCTCAAGCTACATGTGAGATCACATGGCTATTGGCTTTCCTTCAGGAACTTGGCATTAATGTCACTACTCCTATTCCTCTATATTGTGACAATAAATCTGCAACCTACATAGCCACGAATCCAGTTTTCCATGAACGAACCAAGCACATAGAGATAGACTGCCACTTCGTACGGGATGCTGTCAAAACGGGAAGAATTGCTACTCCTCATATTCGCACTGATCTTCAGCTAGCAGATATCTTCACAGAGGCCTTACCCAGGAAACGACTACTGTGGATTATTTCCAAGTTGGGCATGACTGATAAATATGCTCCGACTTGAGGGGGAGTGTTAGAAATATATATATATATATATGTGTGTGTGTGTGTGTGTGTGTGTATGTATGTAGTAGATCTCACTAAAACCCATGTAAGGGTAGTTATGTACTTTTCTCCCTCCTGTACTCTCTAGGGTTTCTAGGTTTGTCCTATATATGGACCCCCCTAGACCCATTGGAATAAGACAAGCAATTTCCTCCTTTTCTGACATGGTCTATGTAGATGGCATTATTATTACAGGCAGTGTTGAACAGGGCACTGAGGCATCTAAGGATTTCCTTGGACAACAGTTTATGACCAAGGATCTTGGTAATCTCTGTTACTTTCTTGGTCTAGAATTTGCAAGAAATCAACATGGTATGGTGATGACGTAAAAGGAAATATGTCACTGATCTTCCATCTGAGACGGACATGACGAGATGTAGACCTGCTACTATTCCAATGGATCCTAATTTTAAGCACTATGATGATGACTCTGAGGAGGTGGATAAGAGACGATACAGAGAGCTAGTAGGAAAGTTGTTGTATGTCACTATGACCAGGCGTGATATATCATCTGTTGTTAGTAGAGTTAGCCATTTTATGGAAAAACCCGAGCATGTTCATATGGATGCAGTTAACATGATCATGAGGTATCTGAAGTCTTCTCCAGATGCAGGACTTTTATTCAGAAAAGGCACGTCTCTCACAGTTACTGGATGTGCTGATGCAGACTATGTTGGGTGCCCCAAGGACAGGAAGCCCATGTCAGGCTTCAGTGTATTTGTAGGTAGCTCACTGGTTTTATGGAAGAGTAAGGAACATACAGTTGTGGCTAGATCTAACGCTGAATCAGAGTATAGAGCCATTGTCCAAAGGATCACGGAAATGATGTGGGTCAAGTCTATCTTGGCTGATCTAACTATTGATGTGCCTCTTCCTATTCACATCAAATGCAATAACTAAACCGCTTTATTCATAGCTAATAATCCAGCCTTCCATGAAAGAACAAAGCACATCGAAGTGGTTTTCCATTACACTCGAGATCTAATTCAGAAGGGGCTTATTTCCACCTTTCGCGTTGCTTCAAGCGACCAGATTGCAAATATGTTTACCAAAGTTCTTGCTAGAGGTCATTTACACCGTTGATGTTCCAAGCTGAGCACGATAGACATATATGCTCCAGCTTGAGGGGGAGTGTTGAGATATTTATATATCTTTATCTTTATTTCGTATTTCTTTATTTCTTATGTCCGTTTTATGTAATTTTCCCTTAGAGCTTTTCTCCTATATAAGAGAGCTCTAGGGCTATGATGAATACAACTTTTCATTTCACATCTTTCCACAATACATATTGGTAGTTTCATAGATGAACCACATAATTCCCGGCAATCATAAGTTATACCATGAACATATTCAATATCAGCTCATCTTTCCTGTATATGCACCATCATGTCATCATTAATAGAGTATACAACCATGATCATGTATATCTATCCATATACTTATAAATACAATTCTTCAAGCATGACATTACTGTTACTAATTAGAAGGTTCCGCATGAGCGTTCAGCAAGATTTAGTTCAAAACTCTTATGCAAAGCATTTCAACATAACTAAAATATGAGAACATAAATATGAATATATCACATATAAAGGGAACTCAAATCTCAGTGGCATCTATACTTTCTTGCCACGATGACGACATTTTTATTGTTAGGTCATCACATGCTTATTTCATAAGAACGGTCATTTTGGGCAATTGCAATTCAGACACTTCCTTTCTGATCACGCATTCACGTGTGTACCATAAAGCCAGCGCTCTCTTTGAAAGAGATCTCAATAAGCACACATCCATTATATATATATAAAGCCCGTCAAGGGATTAATTTTTGCCCACACAATTCCCGTTTTGCCCTTCTCAATTCCAGCCCATCACCCGCTGTCTTCTCATTTTTACCCTCATCCTACCAAAGAAATTACCCCCTTCCCCTCCGTCGATGCCTATCTTTCCGCCGCCCTGATGGTATTGAAAACTAGCGATCGCATCGCCGCCCCTTCGTCCTCCCTTACGGCACGTTCTTCGTATTTGCCAGTTCTCCCATCTTCCCTTAGCGCATACCCAACGCGAAGCTCATGACGAGTCTGCGCTCCCACTGCCGTTGTCCTCATCTACGATCTCCTCTCCGGCAACCTGCGTGAGGGCTCGCAGCAATCAGAAGGTCTTCCTCGTCGGAGGCCTCGACGAGGAGAACCCCCTCAGATCCATGCTCTTACGATGTCTCTCGCGTCAAGTGGACCCTCTGTCGGATATGGCACATGAGAGGGATGAGTGCAATGGGGTCTTCCAATGCGAGAGGACGCGGCTGCCGAGTGCTGAGTCCAATCGACGCCCACGCTCCATCGCCATCCCTCGCAGACTACGTCACGAGCCCTCCGTGAATCGTAACAACCCAAACACAGAATCACATATACAAAAACTGTACATTAGCTGGTTTTCATTGATAACGACTCGACTTCAAGCTCGAGATTTTACGTGAATATATTGATGGCTCTTTATACGTATAAGAGGGCGATGAACTGATTCATATCGATGAGATGAGATGTATGTGAACTCTTTATTTTCCTTTATGATACAGCCACTTTATTTGTTACCAGTTGATATGCTAATATGCTATGATGCAACACCATCTAACAAAGACTAATAATAGAAGTAAACATATAATTCGTGAGGTCAAAACTTGAGAGGCAACTTGCTTCTTGCTTGGCTGCGAAGATCAGAAATGCCATGAACCCATTAAATCTATTTCCAGATTAAGTTGGAATATGTGGAGTTCAAAATTTCAATCCCAAACGTCTTCTACTCCCTCATAATTAAAAGACGTGCAGCCGCATAAACACATGGATTTACAATGATTACCACCTGAGATATCTTCTTTCGGGTGACATGGGAAAAGATATAGACAGCATATGATTATAAGATGGCATCAACAGATTAACCGTGGGGAGTTTATATAGTTACTTCGCACACATAAGGAGTACAAACTTTAATAGGAAACCGACTTAGTTATCGACTCTGATGGAGGAGATCGAACATATGAACAATCGACACAAAGGTTTATGTTGACATGCTTCGTGTTCTTGGAAACACCTGGTGACCTCTCCCACCGCCTCTCGCATTCCTTGCCCATCGATTCTCAGAGCGACGAGAAGTAACACTGCTTTTTGATTTCCAATTGGAAATTCTCGACTCTGTAAAACTGACTCGATTCTTCTCGATTTGTGCATTGCCATCATACTACGTGAATTGCTCCATGCTTTACGATTCCTCCCGATTTGCGCATTGTCATCATACTACGTGAATTGCTCCATGCTTTACCCAGAGTAACAAGGCGTATGATGCTAGTGCGCGAATCGATATCGTCGGTTCTCCCAACGGTGTCGAGCTTGACATTGACATTAGGTTGTTGATGGCGTTAGTGTTGACTTGCAATTCAAGGCTTCTATTGTTGTTGCATGTTATTACTTAACGTTCCACCCTCCCGGTAATGGATACTTTGTGAAGATTGGAAACTAATGGATAATTAACCCAAAAGGAGCTTCCAGTGAATTCAATGTAGTCAAATTTTTTACTCCATGATCTAAATTGGTCTGCTGGAAAATTTTGCTCTGTTCTGTTCTGTCTAATGAGCCTTTTCTCAGACATAACTACTACCAGATTACTTACTACAACTAGGTTGAGTATACCATGTAGTACCTATGTCGTTGACTGATAAGTTGATATTCACTCCAATAAGTTACTGGATTCAATGGTTTTACATTGTTTACCAGTAATATTCAACCTGATATGCCAAAAAGAATATCAGAGAAGAGCCGACCTATAAGCATTTGTTGCCATGATTATATGTAGCATTTTCAGCTATGGTATCAAATCTTTTGTTTTCTCCTGCTCCCAAAATTAAAAAAAAGGAATGATTAGAAGTAGAATCTGTGCAACAAAACCACCAGAGAAAAAACAAAGAACTATCTTTACATTCGCTGCAAGGAAACCCAGAAAAGTCATTTAGTTTAGATACACAGAAAGTTGATTTTTCGAAGCCCTCTGGTACATCTGCGAGAAAGCTATCTTGAACAACCGATTCAATCTTTAATCCAGTTCATATCATAGCAACGATATCTACATACCGAGATTAAATGTCTAATATAAGCAATGAGGAGTACCACAATAGAGAATTAATAGGTTGTGGTACTTTGTCAAGGCAACGTGATTTGGAAATAGTATAGATGTAGATATGATTACGTAATCTTCTATAGATAAAGATATAAATATCACATTATTCAATCCATGGTTTATCAACTATGCATATGTTCATATACAAAATCACATAAGCTACAATTTGTGCAGTTAATCGTTAGAGTACCATCGACATTCGTCTCATCTCACATGCTAAGTCCATCAATGACGACACCTTTGTTGGTGTTGGCATCTTCACCCCATCTCCATGGATAACAACGTATATAGTCTTACTCATTAGATAATACTGAATATACATATATGCAATTGATCGCATATATGTAATTGATCATACATATGTTAGTAATATTCAATTACCTTGCTTGTATACTCTCTTTATAATAAAAATACCGTGCTATATATTCAATTATTGCTGACATATACCTTCCTTAATACTTTTAGTTCATCGAATATACTATACTATAGTATAATTATCAACGTAGATTGTTACTATTGGAGTACATGATTGCTAATCACGGTTGGCTTGACTACTATATCTTCTTATGTGCCCCAAAAAAGGACCAAATGCTATTTCCATGCTCGGAATTTTCTATGGAAGTTTTGCTATATAGCATATTATTATGTTGGGTAGAAAAATACTTATGTTTGATTGGAAGCACATGATTATGATAGCACATCATTACGGAATTTCTCTTATTTGTTTTACCGATGTTTTTTTATAGCATGTTTGTATGTCGTTTAACAGTTTTTTTTCTGTGGAGCCATCTCCCGCCAAATTTGTTACATACAATTGGTGTGATACTTGGTTTCGTATTGAAGTTGGATTCTTCGGTAAGGTTTTTAAATATCGAGTTCAAGGTGACATGATTTTTTTTGAAGAGAATGGATTATAAATCTTGATGTCTTTCTTAAATCTCAAGGGATTTGGACTAGAATATTAAGCAGATGCCTCCTGCAAACCATAACCATCATCTGGATAATGTTGACATTAGCAACCAACTAGACGGAGGAGGTATGGTCTCAAGCTTCTAGATTTTAAGTAGTTACATTAAGTATTTTCCCGAAACATCATCAGCTTTGTCATTTTATTGCGGACTTTGGGTTCGCCGTCATAAATTTGGATGAGTACGTCCACCATGGTTGTAAGTAGGGCCACTTGTTGTCTCAAATGCCATAAATTACATTATATCGCACGATGGGTGAATCTTAAAGAGGTAGATTCGTTTCAGATATGCTTTTTCACCTGCTAGAAACAAAGTCTTATTCTTAACATTTTCCCGCACGAAACTACGTATTCAGAACTTTCATCTAAATGCATATGCACAAAATTGCTGAGTATGGTGCTTACGCGTTAGGTGTTTCCATATGTTTCATGCACTAAAGGCAAAAGATCATGTCAAGAAATGGGGTAGCTTTTGAACTTTCAATTTTAACTACAACATGATCTATTGTAACTCCTTATGTTTTTTTGATGTTTATGCTTTTTTGATGTTTGTAAGTAGCGATACAGTATGAGTATGGTCGGATCCATACCAAGGCAGTGATGTTTTAGTTGTATGCATATACTATATAATTTAAGATTTTTTTTGCAATTTCTGTGATTTTCTAGAAAATTTTCCAAGATTTTTCCTAACTTTTATGTAAGGAAATAACTACTTAAATTCTATCCTATATTTTTTTCATTTTTTAATTTGATGAGACGAATTATGATTGAAGTAAATATAATTCCAACTAACAAATACTCTACTTATACACAATTTCCTTATGGATTATATATTTGGATGAAATAAATATCATTCTTTATACTATTATGTATGTACATTTTTGTTTAAGAGACCGTTGAACACTATGGTGTCAGATTGTCCAATCCTACCATATCAATTCATTCCACCCGTGTAACGCACGGGTTTCCCACTAGTGATAGTTAAAATCTAGATAACCAGCTATAACACAAGCAGAAGATATAGGCAATAAAAGAGCCTAGATGAGACTGGAATAAATAAATGAGTGTACCTCTATCCAGGTTATTTTATACCCATGAATAGCAAGGGATAAATGGGAAACAACCTTTGTTGGGAAAATAGAAGATGTTTATTCCATCAGCCCTAGGCTCTCTTATATAGGAGAGTAGCCTATGGGTAAATTACATAAAGAGTACTGCAGAGAATGAAAAATAACAAGAGACTACATAAGTAGATAATATGTTTACACTCCCCCTCAAGATGGAGCATAGATGTTGTTAGAAGAAAGGAGTCTTCGTTATGATAATAAGAAAACCCTAGGCTCTCTTATATAGGGAGAGACCGTAAGGGTAAATTACATGGATGTCTAAATAGAAGAGAGAAATAGAAGCAAGGTACATAAACATATAATAATAGTAGAAACTATCTCTACACTCCCCCTCAAGGTGGAGCATAGATGTCGATCATGCTCAGCTTGGATGAACATCTCTGGAAAGGTCCTCTGAGCAATGGCTTGGTGAATACATCGGCAGTCTGATCTCCTGAGCTAACATGGGCCGTGGATATCAATCCTCTCTGGATCAGGTCTCTAGTGTAATGGCAGTCTACTTCAATATGCTTGGTCCTCTCATGAAAAGCTGGATTGTTGGCAATGAACAATGCTGCCTGATTGTCACACTGAAGCTTCATAGGTAGAGGTACTGCTACATGTAGATCTTCTAATACGGAGCGAACCCACATCATTTCCGTGCTAGCTTGGGCCATTGCCCTGTATTCGGATTCCGCACTGGATCTTGCCACCACCGTTTGTTTCTTGCTTTTCCAAGAAACCAGAGAGCCTCCAACAAAGACTGCAAACCCTAAGGTTGATTTTATATCCTTAGGGCATCCTGCATAATCTGCGTCTGCACACGCTGAGATGGATAAGTCTGCACCCTTTCTGAATAGTAGCCCTAATCCAGGAGTAGACTTCAGATACCTCAGTATCATGTGTATAGCATCCATGTGAACCTGTCTGGGCTGCTCCATAAACTGACTCACCCGGCTAACTGCAAATGCAATGTCTGGACGGGTTATAGTAATGTAGAGGAGTTTTCCCACCATCTCTCTATATCTCCTCTTATCCACTTCATCAGTATCACCATCATATAACTTCATGCTGGGGTCCATGGGGATGCTTGATGGTTTGCAACCATCCATACCAGTCTCAACCAGGAAGTCTGTAATGTACTTCCTTTGTGTCATCACCAAACCATGTGCATTCCTTGCAAATTCCAACCCCAGAAAATATCTTAGGGTTCCAAGATCCTTTGTAACAAATTGACGACCTAGGAATGCCTTCGCCCTCGCTATGCCCTGAATATCGTCTCCTGTAACTAGAATATCATCCACATAGACCATTATGACAACCGTACCTCCCGAGGACTTCTGGACGAACAACGAATGATCAGCATTGGACCTCTTGAATCCCTGGTGTTCAATTAGGTTGGACAGCTTCTGGAACCACGCTCGTGGACTCTGTTTAAGGCCATATATAGCCTTGTGAAGTCTACAGACCATATGCTTCTCCCCCTCAGCAGTAAACCCGGGTGGCTGCTACATGTAGACTTCCTCCTGTAAGTCCCCGTACAGGAATGCATTCTTGACATCTAGCTGAGAAATGCTCCAGACACGAACCACTGCAACAGACAGGAGGATACGAAGAGTCGAGTGTCTCGCCACTGGAGAGAATGTATCCATGTAATCAACGCCATATGTCTGCGTAAATCCACGGGCAACCAAGCGTGCTTTGTACCTATCCAATGTGCCATCTGCGTGATATTTGACTGTGAAGACCCATTTGCAGCTCACAACGGATGCATCAGGAGGTGCAGGGACCAAAGACCATGTGCCACGGGACTGCAAGGCCCCCATTTCTTCTTCCATAGCTAACCTCCAGCATTCACTCTTCAAGGCTTCCTGGTATGTCCGTGGTATGTCCACGGAAGACAAAGCTGTGGCAAACTTCTGGAAATCACCTGTGAGTCGGTGAAAGGAAACTTGTGAAGCAAGTGGATAGGATGCACACTGTCGTCTCTGTTTCCGAATAGCAATCGGAACATCAAGATCATCATCTGGGTCCACCTGTGAGGAGTCATCATGCATATGTACCAAACCTGACCCGTCATTAGTAACATCATCTGAACATACCTGAGGCGTAGTGATTGGCTCATGAGCTGCCTGAGCGGGACCTGACCGACGCGTATAGTGGATAGGAAATGGTGATATGATTCGCCGTGGAATGGGTGGAGGTGGAGGTGGTGGTGGCGGTGGTGCTGGCATGGGAACTGACACAGGAGACGAGTCAGGTGACAAACAAGTAGGTGGTGGTGGAACCAAAATATCATCAGTGGTGGTGGATGGTTCCATTCTGTCCCCAGCTGGTGAGAAATACATAACCGACTCGAAGAAAGTGACATCCGCACTAACAAAGTACCTGTTGGTTGTAGGATCATAACACCGGTATCCCTTCTGGGTTCTGGAATACCCAACAAAGACGCACTTGACTGCTCTTGGAGAGAGCTTGTCAAGTCCAGGAGATAGACGATGGACAAACGCCACAGCGCCAAAGACACGTGGTGGCAGTGAGAATAGCTCCTTGTCCGGAAAAATAAGTGAAATGGGTATCTTCTCTCCAAGGACAGAGGACGGCATTCTATTGACCAGATAGCATGCAGTAAGGACAGCATCCCCCCAGAAAGAAATAGGAGCACAACTTTGAATCAACAAGGTACGAGTGATATCCAAGAGATGGCGATGCTTTCTTTCCGCCACACCATTTTGTTGGGACGTATATGCACAGGTGGTTTGATGAATAATACCCTTCAATGACAGAAATTGAGAAAGAGAACGCGTACAAAATTCCAGGGCATTATCAGTCCGAACATATTTGACAGATGAAGAGAAAACATTCTGCACTTCATTCATCAAATTTTTGATAACATCTCCTGCTTCAGACTTATTCTTCAGAAGAAAAACCCAAGAGACGCGAGAAAAGCCATCTACTACCACAAGATAAAACCTGTGCCCCTGGTGATCGGGAACACGACTCGGACCCCATATATCTATATGTAACAACTCAAAAGGGGAGCTACTGCTCCGACTCTGACGACCTGGAAAGCTCGACCTGTGATGCTTTCCTAACTGACATGTTTCACAACGAAACGACGAACTTGGAGAGATCTGGGGCAGAAGATGGCGCATCTTCTGGAGCGGAAGGTGACCAAAACGAAGATGCCAAATGTAAGGTGAGACTGGTCCAGCTGAGTGAGTGGAGATGCCAGCATAGGATTCCCGAACCAGCCGATATAGACCGTTCTGCTCAGAGCCACAGCCAATCACCTTGCCCGTGAGTATGTCCTGAAAAATGAGAGAAGACGGGTCAAATATAGCACGACAATTCAAATCCTTTGTAATCTGACTAATAGACAGCAAATTCAGTGAGAACTCAGGGGCATGTAAAACATTCTGTAGCTGCATAGTGGAGGATAAGAAAACCTCCCCCTGGCCAACAAGGGGTGAGACGGGCCACGAGTTCGTCAAATCTATGATCTGCCGTAGACGGTAAAGGAGACTGTGAATGCTCTGCAACCCGTGCCGATGCTGGGAACCCATGCTTTGAGTAGCATGTCTCCTCTGAGTGTCCAGTTCTGTGACAATACGAGCACATCTGACTGACTCGGCCGCCTCTTCCTGGAGGTCCACGGCCACGTCCACGACCACGCCCAGAAGGTGGTCCACCTCTCCCCCGCGAAGCTGCCATCGCAGATGGGGGTGGAGTAGAAGAGCTGGATGAAACTGGAATACGACTGAGCCTCCTGTAGACATCCTCCACTGGAGGAATGACTGCATCTGCTAAAATCTGTGACCGTGCAGCATCATACTCAGGATCGAGGGCAGCAAGTAGAACGCCCACCATGGTGGCGTTCCGAAACGTCTTCTGCTGCTCCGGAGTAGCAGTCAGAGGAATGGTACTGTAAAGCTTCTCGAACATCCCTCTTAGGGATGTGTATAGAGAATGGAGAGGTCTGTCGGCCTGCTTCATCGTAAAGATGTCGTGTTGAAGCTGCAACATCTTCGTCACATTTCGCACCTACGAATATGTAGCGGCAAGGATGTCTCACATCGCCTTAGCAGTGGGCTGATGGAGGACATCATTAGCTATCTCCATCGTCAACGTACCAGACAACCATACTTTTGCGTAAGCATCATCAGCCTCCCATGAGGCATAGATCCCTGTCTTCTCCGCAGGCTCATCCTCGGTAAGAATGTGTTTCTTACCATTTGATTTCATGAGACTCATGAACTGCATAGCCCATAGCTCATAGTTAGACCCGTCCATCTTCACTATTGGCGCCGGACCTTTGAATGCGCCGGTGGAGGGCAAATCGACTTTCGATTCTGACATACTGCTGCTCGAAGAAGACGAGGGGATAATAGACACTGTGATGAATGTCTACACCAACTGCATTGGATTTGAGTACGTGTGTAGACTTTTACGCACTCAAATCCATAAACCGGAGGAAGAGGGGTATAGGGCATGCCTCGAAGGAAGCTTACAGCCCTTGAATCGCCTCGAAAACGACGCCTATGGACTGCTGGAGGCTATGGAAGCCCTACGGCGGCAGAGGGGGGGTGCCGCTGGGGCGCCAAGGGCCGCAGGGGCGGCTGGAGGGTGCGGCTGGGGCTCGAAGAGCCGCTGGGGCGGCTGGAGGCGGCAGAAGGGGCCGCTCGGACTGCAGGGGGTCCCGCTAGGGCTGCTCGGGGGGCCCGCTAGGGCGGCGGGGCCGCTGACTTGTGCGGCTGGGAGCCGCCGTTGGGAGGAGAGCGGCTAGACGAGAGAAGAGAAGGGGCGGCGGGTGGGGAAGGGAGGAGAGCCCTAAGGCGGCTCTGATACCATGTTAGAAGAAAGGAGTCTTCGTTATGATAATAAGAAAACCCTAGGCTCTCTTATATAGGGAGAGACCGTAAGGGTAAATTACATGGATGTCTAAATAGAAGAGAGAAATAGAAACAAGGTACATAAACATATAATAATAGTAGAAACTATCTCTACATATGTCAATCATGCTCAGCTTGGACGCACACTTCTGAAATGGGCCTCGCAGTAATGCCTTGGTGAAAATATCTGCAGTTTGATTTGCTGAACTAACATGGGATGTAGCAATGAATCCCTTATGAATCATATCACGAATAAAGTGGCAATCAACTTCAATGTGCTTGGTTTGTTCATGGAATGCTGGATTGTTTGCAATGAACAATGCCGCCTGATTGTCACACTCTAAAGCCATAGGAAGTGGGACTTCATTATGTAGGTCTGTAAGCACAGCTTTTACCCACATCATTTCTGTACTGGCTTGGGCCATAGCCCTATATTCAGATTCTGCACTAGACCTTGCTACCACAGTTTGTTTCTTGCTCCTCCACGAGATTAGGGAATCTCCAATGTACATAGCAAACCCAGAGGTGGACTTCCTGTCCTTGGGACACCCTGCATAATCTGCATCTGCACAGGCTGAGATGGAGATCACCTTGCCTTTCTTGAACAGTAGACCCGTGCCTGGTGATGACTTGAGGTACCTGAGTATCATTTGTATCGCATCCATGTGAACCTGACGTGGTTGCTCCATGAACTGGCTCACTCAACTCACAGCAAAGGCTATGTCGGGCCTGGTAATAGTGACGTATAGGAGTTTGCCCACCAGTTCTCTGTATCTCCTCCTATCCACCTCCTCTGTATCACCATCATATAGCTTCATACTGGGATCCATCGATGTAGTAGCAGGTCGGCATCCAAGCATTCTTGTCTCACTCAACAGGTCAGTGACATATTTTCTCTCAGACATTACCAACCCATGCGGATTTCTGGCAAACTCCAGTCCCAGAAAGTATCTAAGAACTCCAAGGTCCTTGGTGACAAATTCGCTACCCAGCATTTCTTTCGCCTTCTTTATCCCTTGTACATCATCACCTGTAATCAAGATGTCATCTACATAGACCATGATTGCAATAATACCTCTTGAAGTCTTTTGTACAAACAAGGAATGATCAGCATTAGAGCGTTTGTATCCCTGTTTCTCAAAGAGGTCTGAGAGCTTCTGAAACCATGCTCTGGGGCTCTGCTTAAGGCCATAGATGGCCTTATGGAGTCTGCACACCTTGGAACACTCCCCCTCAATAGCAAAACAGGGTGGCTGTTGCATGTAGACTTCCTCCTGCAAGTCACCATATAAGAACGCATTCTTCACATCCAACTGATATAGCGGCCACTCACGAGTAACCGCAACTGACAGCAAGATCCGTAGACTTCAGGATATAGCCGATATATCGATATATCGGCGATATATCGCCGATATATCTATATCGACATGGGACCGATATCGAAATCGATATATCGATATATCCGATTTCAGGCATTTTCTTCAGAAAGAATCCTAGATATAGCGATATATCGTCAATATATCGGCGATATATCGTCGATATATCGATATCGACACGATATCGAAACGATATCGATATCGATATGTCCTTCCATGCCGTAGAGTGGAATGGCGGGCCACTGGTGAGAATGTATCAAGATAGTCCACCCCGTATGTCTGTGAAAAGCCTCGAGCAACAAGGCGAGCCTTGTATCTGTCGATGTTGCCATCTGCATTCTGCTTGGCTGTAAATACCCACTTGCAGCTCACTAGGGACACATCTGCAGGTATAGGAACCAGACTCCAAGTTCCTCTAGACTGAAGTGTCGCCATTTCTTCCTCCATTGCTAGACGCCATCTACTATCCTTTAAGGCATCTTGGTAATTCCGTGGAATATCAACAGCTGACAAAGCAACCACAAAGTTCCTGAAATCCCCAGATAGTCCTTCAAATGACACAGAAGCTGCTAAAGGATATGAGGCGCAGCTCCGCTTCGATTTGCGTATAGCAATAGGAACATCTAGATCAGTTGTGTCCTCATCTGTCCTCTGTAACACATCCTGCGCAGAAATATCATCAGATCCATCAAGAGTAATATCTTCAAACATACCTTAGGCGAGCTAGGTGATGAGTCATGACCATGAGCTGGAGTAGGCCTGCGGGTATAATGAAATGGTAGTGGTGAAACAGGTATATGAATAGGAGGAGTCGATGATGGTAAAGGAGCTGCTGGTTGTGGTGGTGGTGGTGGTGGTGTTACTGGTGGTGGTTGTGGTAGTGTCATATAGATGGCATCAGTAGTAACTGGAGGTAGCAACTGATCACCTGAGGATGAAAAATACATTACGGATTCAAAAAATGTGACATCTGCACTAACAAGATACCGCCTGCGCAATGGATCATAGCACTTGTACCATTTCTGAGTTATGGAGTACCCAACAAACACACAATTGACAGCCCTAGGAGAGAGCTTGTCAGTACCGGGAGACAACTGGTGGACAAATGCAACCGAACCAAACACACGAGGAGTAAGGGAAAACAGATCCTTACCAGGAAAGATAAGGGAGAAAGGAATCTGTTCACCTAAAATAGAGGACGGCATACGATTAATTAGGTAGCATGCTGTGAGAACCGTGTCGCCCCAGTAAGAATAAGGAGCATGACTCTGTATAAGAAGTGACCTGGTGACATCTAGTAGGTGGCGATGTTTCCTTTCAGCGATCCCATTTTGTTGGGAAGTATAGGCACAGGATGTCTGATGGATAATCTCTTGGGATGAATAGTAATTGGCTAGAACATGAGTACACAATTCCAGGGCATTATCACTTCTCACAATTTTAACAGATGTGGAGAAAACATTACGAATCTCATTAAGAAAATGGATAATAATATTCCCTGCTTCAGATTTATTTTTCAACAAAAATACCCATGACACACGAGAGAAGTCATCCACAATAACTATATAAGATATGTGTCCCTGATGATCAGGAACACGACTCGGACCCCAGATATAAATATGAAATAACTCAAACTTGGAGGTACTACTCCGACCCTGACGACTGGGAAAGGTAGACCGATGATGCTTTCCCAACTGACAAGCCTCAAATTGGATGGATGTGTGAGGCAGACCCTGGGATAACACACGACGCAACTTCTGAAGCGGTAGATGTCCAAAGCGCAGATGCCATAGCAGAGGAGATACAGGTCTGGTAGGTAGGGATGAGGTTCCAGCAAAAGTAGTCTGATTGAGGCGATAGAGGCCTCCTTGCTCATAGCCACGACCAATCACGTTGCCCGTAAGGATGTCCTGAAAAACAAGAGAAGATGGATCAAAAATTGCCCGACATTGTAAATCCTTTGTAATCTGACTGATTGATAATAAATTCATTGAAAAATCAGGCGCATGTAACACATTCTTGAGCTGCATAGAAGATGTCAGTCTAATCTCCCCCTGACCAGTAATTGGGGAATGTGTACCATTGGCAATAACCATTGTTCTGCCTGGAGGGATCTGAGTGTATCCTGTAAGTAAACTTTGATCGCCACATAGATGATGTGTGGCTCCCGAATCCATAATCCAAGGTAAAGTATCTGATCTACTACTGGTAAATGCAAGTATGCTACCTGATGCACTGGTAGACGCAGAGGCAGATGCAGCAGCATCAAATTGATTCTCAGTAGTGGGTGTTGGGCCAGATGGGAGAATAATGCCCATTAGACGTGCAACTCAATCATCAAACCGCTGATCCAAAGAGGCAGCAGATAGAGGCTCTATCTGCTCGGCGACTCGTGCAGATGCAGGAAATCCATGCTTAGAGTAGCATGTGTCTTCATTGTGTCTGACGCGATGGCAATAGGTACATGTTGGCCGAGTACGACCTCCTCTACCACGAGGTCCACGTCCACGGGTCTGATGATGAAATCCACGGCCCTTGTTGGTGGCCATCGCTGAAGCATTCTGATTCGTGGCCGTAGAAGGGACGGTGATGCAGCTCAATCTGTGAAAGGCTTCCTCCATGGGAGGAATAGTAGAATCTGCCAAGATCTGGGATCGTGCCGCCTCATACTCAGGATCAAGTGCAGCAAGGAAAATGCCCACCATAGTCGCATTCCGGTAGGTCTTCTGTTGTTCTGGCATGGCTATCAGAGGCATGAAGCTGTATAGCTTCTCGAACATCCCTCGCAGGGATGTGTAGAGTGAGTGTAGAGGGCGACCATTCTGCTTTATAGTGAATATATCATGCTGGAGTTGCAGAATCTTCGTCTCATTCTTCGCTTGAGAGTATGTTGCCGCCAGAATATCCCACATGTCTTTGGTCGTGGGCTGATGAAGAATATCATTGGCAATCTCGATCGCCAGAGTTCCAGATAACTAGACTTTTGCGTATGCATCATCTGCCTCCCACGAGGCATTGACTCCAGTCTTCTCAGCAGGCTCTTCTTCGGTAAGAATGTGCTTCTTACCAGTCGACTTCATCATACTCATGAACTGCATCGCCCACAGTTCATAGTTCGTACCATCCATTGTAGAGATAGTTTTGAGATTTAATAATTGTTTATGTATCTTGTTACTATTTCTCTCTTTTATTTAGACGTCTCTGTAATTTACCCTTAAGGCCTCTCCCTATATAAGAGAGCCTAGGGTTTCTCTATGAGTATCATCGAAGACTCTTTTCTTCTAACATGGTATCAGAGCCGCCTTAGGGCTCTCCACCCGTCGCCCCTCTCTTCCCCACCCGCCGCCCCTCCCTTCTTCTCTCGCTTCTAGCCGCTGCCAGCGGCTTTCATCGCCACCGAAGGCCCCCCAACGGCCCAGCCGCCCCCCCCCAGCGGCTCCCAGCCGCCAGCGGCCCCCGCCGCCCCTCCCCAGCGGCCGCCTGCCGCCTCCAGCCGCCCCCCCAGCGGCACCCAGCCACCAGCGCCCCCCCCCCCCCCCAGCGGGCGCCTGCCGCCTCCAGCCGCCCCCCGGCGGTCCCCAGCCGCTCCACCGGGCCCCAGCCGCCCCCCATCTCCTCTCCCTATATAAGAGAGCCTAGGGTTTCTCTATGAGTATCATCGAAGACTCTTTTCTTCTAACATGGTATCAGAGCCGCCTTAGGGCTCTCCACCCGTCGCCCCTCTCTTCCCCACCCGCCGCCCCTCCCTTCTTCTCTCGCTTCTAGCCGCTGCCAGCGGCTTTCATCGTCGCCGAAGGCCCCCTAGCGGCCCAGCCGCCCCCCTCCCCCAGCGGCTCCCAGCCGCCAGCGGCCCCCGCCGCCCCTCCCCAGCGGCCGCCTGCCGCCTCCAGCCGCCCCCCCAGCGGCACCCAGCCACCAGCGCCCCCCCCCCCCCCCAGCGGGCGCCTGCCGCCTCCAACCGCCCCCCGGCGGTCCCCAGCCGCTCCACCGGGCCCCAGCCGCCCCCCATCTGTCGTCGTAGGCCCCCCTGTGGCCTCCAACAGTCCATAGGCGACGTTCTCGAGGCGATTCAAGGGCTGTAAGCTTCCTTGGAGGCGTGCCCTAGACCCCTCTTTCTCCAATTTATGGATTTGAGTGCGTAAAAGTCTACACACGTACTCAAATCCGATGCAGTTGGTGTAGACGTTCATCACCGTGTCTATTTTCCCTTCGTCTTCTTCGAGCAGCATCATGTCAGAATCGAAAGTCGATTTTCCCTCCACCGGCGCATTCAAAGGTCCTGCGCCAATAGTGAAGATGGACGGGTCTAACTATGAGCTATGGGCTATGCAGTTCATGAGCCTAATGAAATCAAATGGTAAGAAACATATTCTTACCGAGGATGAGCCTGCGGAGAAGACAGGGATCTATGCCTCATGGGAGGCTGATGACGCTTACGCGAAAGTCTGGTTGTCTGGTACGTTGACGATGGAGATAGCTAACGATGTCCTCCATCAGCCCACTGCTAAGGCGATGTGGGACATCCTTGCTGCTACGTATTCGCAGGTGCGAAATGAGACAAAGATGTTGCAGCTTCAACATGACATTTTTACGATGAAGCAGGCCGGCAGACCTCTCCATTCTCTATACACATCCCTGAGAGGGATGTTCGAGAAGCTATACAGTACCATTCCTCTCACTGCTACTCCGGAGCAGCAGAAGACGTTTCGGAACGCCACCATGGTGGGTGTTCTACTTGCTGCTCCTGATCCTGAGTATGATGCTGCACGGTCACAGATTCTAGCAGATGCAGTAATTCCTCCAGTGGAGGATGTCTACAGAAGGCTCAGTCGCATTACAGTTTCATCCAGCTCTTCTACTCCACCCCCATCTGCGATGGCAGCTTCGCGTGGGAGAGGTGGACCGCTTTCTGGACGTGGTCGTGGACGTGGCCGTGGACCTCAAGGAAGAGGGGGTCGATTCAGTCAGATGTGCTCGTATTGTCACAGGAGTGGACACTCGGAGGAGACATGCTACTCAAAGCATGGGTTCCCAGCATCGGCACGGGTTGCAGAGCATTCACAGTCTCCATTACCGTCTACTGCAGATCATAGATTTGACGAACTTGTGGCCCGTCTCTGCGATATTATGCCACATTCTTCTGGTGATTCATCTGGTGGCTCTTCAGATATCGCTACCACAGCCTCTGCCAGTTCATCCACCGCAGCCAGTAGCTCAGGTAGATCATCAGCACTCATACCTTCTCATGATGTATCTGACTGGGTTATAGATTCCGGAGCCACACATCATCTTTGTCGAGATAGAGGAAGATTACAGGCCTACAGGGATATTCCTCCCGGCCGCTCAGTACAGATAGCAGATGGTACCCACTCACCCCTGGTTGGCCAGGGGGAGGTTTTCTTATCCTCCACTATGCAGCTACAGAATGTTTTACATGCCCCTGAGTTCTCACTGAATTTGTTGTCTATTAGTCAGATTACAAAGGATTGAATTGTCGTGCTATATTTGACCCGTCTTCTCTCATTTTTCAGGACATACTCACGGGCAAGGTGATTGGCTGTGGCTCTGAGCAGAATGGTTTATATCGGCTGGTTCGGGAATCCTATGCTGGTGTCTCCTCTCACTCCGCTGGACCAGTCTCTCCTTACATTTGGCATCTTCGATTTGGTCACCTTCCGCTCCAGAAAATGCGCCATCTTCTGCCCCAGATCTCTCCAATTTCGTCGTTTCGCTGTGAAACATGTCAGTTGGGAAAGCATCATAGGTCGAGCTTTCCAAGTCGTCAGAGTCGGAGCAGTAGCTCCCCTTTTGAGTTGTTACATATAGATATATGGGGTCCGAGTCGTGTTCCCGATCATCAGGGACACAGGTTTTATCTTGTGGTAGTAGATGATTTTTCTCGTGTCTCTTGGGTATTTCTTTTGAAGAATAAATCTGAAGCAGGAGATGTTATCAAAAATTTGATTAATGAAGTGCAGAATGTTTTCTCTTCGTCAGTCAAATATGTTCGGACTGATAATTCCATGGAATTTTGTACACGTTCTCTTTCTCAATTTCTTTCATCGAAGGGTATTATTCACCAAACCACCTGCGCATATACATCCCAACAAAATGGTGTAGCGGAAAGAAAGCATCGCCATCTCTTGGATATTACTTGTACCCTGTTGATTCAAAGTTGTGCTCCTATTTCTTTCTGGGGGGATGATGTCCTTACTGCATGTTATCTAGTCAACAGAATGCCGTCCTCTGTCCTTGGAGAGAAGATACCCATCTCTCTTATTTTTCCAGACAAGGAGCTATTCTCACTTCCACCACGTGTCTTTGGTGTTGTGGCGTTTGTCCATCGTCTATCTCCTGGCCTTGACAAGCTATCTCCAAGAGCAGTCAAGTGCGTCTTTGTTGGTTATTCCAGAACCCAGAAGGGATACCGGTGTTATGATCCTACAACCAGCAGGTACTTTGTTAGTGCGGATGTCACTTTCTTCGAGTCGGTTATGTATTTCTCGCCAGCTGGGGACAGAATGGTACCATCCACCACCACTGATGATATTTATGTTCCACCACCACCTACTTGGAGTTCACCTGAGTCGTCTCCTGTGTCAGTTCCTATGCCAGCACCACCGCCACCACCACCTCCACCTCCACCCATTCCACAGCGAATCATATCACCGTTTCCTAACCATTATACGCGTCGGTCAGGTCCTGCTCAGACGACAGATCAGCCAATCACTACGCCTCAGGTATGTTCAGACGATGTTTCTACTGACGGGTCAGGTTCGGTACATATGCAGGATGCCTCATTACAGGTGGACCCAGATGATGATCTTGATGTTCCGATTGATATTCGGAAACAGAGACGGCAATGTGCATCCTATCCATTTGATTCACAGGTTTCCTTCCACCGACTCACAGGTGATTTTCAGAAGTTTGCCACAGCATTGTCTTCCGTGGACATACCACGGACATACCAGGAAGCCTTGAAGAGTGAGTGCTGGAGATTAGCTATGGAAGAAGAAATGAGGGCCTTGCAGTCCCGTGGCACATGGTCTTTGGTCCCTGCACCTTCTGATGCATCAGTTGTGAGCTGCAAATGGGTCTTCACAGTCAAATATCATGCAGATGGCACGTTGGATAGGTACAAAGCACGCTTGGTCGCCCGTGGATTTACACAAACATATGGCGTCGATTACATGGATACATTCTCTCCAGTGGCGAGACACTCGACTCTCCGCATTCTCCTATCTGTTGCAGTGGTTCGTGATTGGAGCATTTCTCAGCTAGATGCCAAGAATGCCTTTCTGTACGGGGACTTATAGGAGGAAGTCTACATGCAGCAGCCACCCGAGTTTACTGCTGAGGGGGAGAAGCATATGGTCCGTAGACTTCACAAGGCGATATATGGCCTCAAACAGAGTCCACGAGCGTGGTTCCAGAAGCTGTCCAATCTAATTGAGCACCAGGGATTCAAGAGGTCCAATGCTGATCACTCGTTGTTTGTCCAGAAGTCCTCGGCAGGTATGGTTGTCATAATGGTCTATGTGGATGATATTCTTGTTACAGGAGATGATGTTCAGGGCATAGCGAGGGCGAAGGCATTCCTAGGTCGTCAGTTTGTTACAAAGGATCTTGGAACCCTAAGATATTTTCTGGGGTTGGAATTTGCAAGGAATGCACATGGTTTGGTGATGACACAACAGAAGTATATTACAGACTTCCTGGTTGAGACTGGTATGGATGGATGCAAACCATCAAGCATCCCCATGGACCCCAGCATGAAGTTGTATGATGGTGATACTGATGAAGTAGATAAGAGGAGATATAGAGAGATGGTGGAAAAACTCCTCTACATTACCATAACCCGTCCAGACATTGCATTTACAGTTAGCCGGGTGAGTCAGTTTATGGAGCAGCCAAGACAGGTTCACATGGATGCTATACACATGATACTGAGGTATCTGAAGTCTTCTCCAGGGTTAGGGCTGCTATTCAGAAAGGGCACAGACTTATCCATCTCAGCGTGTGCAGACGCAGATTATGTAGGATGCCCTAAGGATAGAAAATCAACCTCATTATTTGCAGTTTTTTGTTGGAGGCTCTCTGGTTTCTTGGAAAAGCAAGAAACAAACTGTGGTGGCAAGGTCCAGTGCGGAATCCAAATACAGGGCAATGGCTCAAGCCAGCACGGAAATGATGTGGGTTCGCTCCGTATTAGAAGATCTACATGTAGCTGTACATCTACCTATGAAGCTTCAGTGTGACAATCAGGCAGCATTGTTCATTGCCAACAATCCAGCTTTTCATGAGAGGACCAAGCATATTGAGGTTGACTGCCATTACACCAGGGACCTGATCCAGAGAGGATTGATACCCACTGCACATGTTAGCTCAGGAGATCAAACTGTCGATGTATTCACCAAGCCATTGCTCAGAGGACCTTTTCAGAGATGTTCATCCAAGCTGAGCATGATCGACATCTATGCTCCACCTTGAGGGGGAGTGTAGAGATAGTTTCGATATTTAATAATTGTTTATGTATCTTGTTACTATTTCTCTCTTTTATTTAGACGTCTCTGTAATTTACCCTTAAGGCCTCTCCCTATATAAAAGAGCCTAGGGTTTCTCTATGAGTATCATCGAAGACTCTTTTCTTCTAACATCCATCTTTACGATAGGCGCTGGACCTCGAAAGGCGCCTATAGATGGAATATCCGCCTTGCTTTCTGACATACTGATAACAGAAGACTGGAATGATAGACTGAAGATAAGATCGTCTACACAGACATAGACGGGTTTAGTTGCAGGTGTAGACTTCAAGCAACCAAACCCATTCTGTTGACGGTGTGCGCGCTAGAAACCGGGTCTGGTTCAGGAGTTACACACGCACCACAAAGAGTGCGCGATAGGGAGCACCGAAGATACACGAGAACTCGCGTGGGCAGGCGAAGGATGCGCGCAGGCTTTTGCGCGAGGCGTGCGCGCTGGAGACCGCTAAGTCACGTTGGAGGGGCGCACGCTGGAGAGGCGCAGGCAGGAGCGCTAGGTCATGCTGGAGAAACGGTGATGTTCACCACAGGCGCATGCTCCGGTCGCATACAGGAGCGCACGCAGTGCGCTGGAGGCGAGGAGCGCAGATGCGCGATGAGGCACAGGGGCACACGATGATGAAGTGCGCGGTGAGGAGCTCACCGCCGGCGAGATGTGCGGTGCTCGAGGAGCACAGCAGCCGCGTGTGTGGGGGTCGGCGGTGAGAGAGAGAGAGAGGCATGCGGGTGGGGATAGGGTTAGGGTTAGGGTTTCAAGAACTCTGGTCTAGGACCGTCGCTCTGATACCATGTTGGGAAAATAGAAGAAGATGTTTATTCCATCAGCCCTAGGCTCTCTTATATAGGAGAGTAGCCTATGGGTAAATTACATAAAGAGTACTGCAGAGAATGAAAAATAACAAGAGACTACATAAGTAGATAATATGTTTACAACCTCCCTAAGCTTAAGCCCAAAAAATCAAATTTCAGTAACATGTCGGCGATATTTCATTTCCCCGCTCTGCCGAAATGCCAGCGAAATCAATACACTTAGGATCATAAAAAATAGCGAAACCTTCTCCCACAGTATGGCCAGCCACATGGGTTTTTGCTCAAATCCATATCGAAAGATCCGACTATTTTTTACGCTAGTTGTCAGTCAACTACCTAAGGCTACCCCCACAAGGAGGAATTTGAACCCTGATCTTTTGGGTGGTAGACACACTGCACTACCACAAGGCCATGTAAGTGGGTACGATATTCAGGATCATAATTAGAGATATTTTCTGTTAAGAAAGCAAACTACTTTTTAATGCCATTAGATATGGAAAAATAAACATGTGCAATGAAGAGAGACCGCAGTTGCATTCTATTAAGAAAAACAAAGTGTAAATTACCTTTACATTCAGAATCTGTTTTCCTAAGCTCAAAATGGGCTTACTTTGCGAGCCAACTGCAACATAAATTCTGGAACCAGACGTCGTCTCGGGGGTTCATTTGGATCTTCAGCAGTAGCCATGGGATCATCGGTATAAATAACCGAGAGAATATCCTGGAAAAGCTGATCTCTGCCACCTCTAAGCGGATCCTTCATTAGCACAGCATGCAAATTATTTAGTGTGCATGCCCAAACTACGACCAAAAATTTTCTTGAAGTAGTTTTAAAAAATCCAGGAAATGTCATTCTGCATGCATCTTTTACACAGATTCAAGAAAAAAAGTTGAAGTACAAGATAACTGACTAATAATTACACTGGTCCAATTTCATCCTTACATGAACATAAATCTGCACGCCACTGACTTACACTTGCAAAAAAATATATTCACCATCTTCACTTCGCTCACCATTGGATTTTTTCTCCATAGGGTAATCAAAACTCCAAAGCAACCCATTTTTGGCAAAAATAAAGTTTGAAGTTTCAAAGATGGCTCAAACTAAAAAAAAATGTATACAACAACAAAAACTATTCCAACATTAAGTAGGGTAGGCTACATGGATTTTTTGGCCGAATCCGATCTTTATGTGTGTTTCCGCACATCCACCTTAGCATTTTCATTTCTGCTACCGCCTATGCACATGTCTATGGTTCACATGCCAATATTCAGATTCTTAGAGCAAAGCAGGTCTCACGGCTGCTTTGTAAAACTTTCCTTTGATTTCAACGGAATTTTCTCATCGCAGAGAATAGTAGAGACTCCTCTCCACTTTAGCCAACATGCACTTATTCTATTAGTAACATCTCCATTGATTTCACCATCATGTTGCAAAATAGATCCCAAGTATCTAAAAGAATCTCTCTTCTGAATGTTATCGTCACCAAACTCAGCCATGCCCGGTCCCAAGATCGGGTAAATTGAGGAAGGTTGCGCGTTATGTAGCCGAAAATCAGCGCAAGAGAGACAAATTCCTAAATAGTTTTAAGAACACTATTTAGAGATTAGTCTCAAAACAGTTTAGATCATTTTCACCATTGATTTAAGCAAACTAAAAAATTGTATATACTGAAAAATGATAGCATTTACACATATGTTCTATTGAGAATTAATATCAGAGGGGTAGGTTTCTCCCCCTCTAATCAGACCTATCTCCTACCCCTTTGGTGACGTAATGATCAACACTCTACTCAACATCATTCCATTTACAGATGCAATCTTTCACTTTCTTCTACTATCTGACCCAGGGTGGGAAATTGAAGTTTTGTAACATGGACTTGACTCTCAATCAAGACAAGCACCTCCAACTAGTCTAGTCATCGAGAGGCGTAAAGGATGAGGGTACTTTTTTCAAATCTTGCAGTGTCGCATCTCTTGCTCAAAGATAGACTGCTACATTTCTCGAAGGAGACAAAATAGCTTACTTCTTTTGACTCACCTCTGGTCAATCCCAATATCTAAAATTAGCCTTGTATCTGAAGCTGTTGGCAGCTATTTAATGCTTTTGTTTCAGATAGGGATTATACTTTTACTTCCTCTTCAAATTTTGGCTTTGTTATCCCGTCTCTTGTAGGTATGTAACAGAAAGAAGTGATTTGCTCATTCCATATCCAACAAATAGCAAACTTTATTGATAAACCTTGTTCCTGGTGTTTCCTTTTTAGGATCTGTCTATAATTGAGGCTTCATTTCTAAATAGGTAGGCAGAGGAGTAGTGATCTTTTCTCGTATTGCATCTCGAATAAAGTGAAATAAACTTCAATATGCTTAGTCCGTTCATGGAAGACGAGATTGGTGGAAATATATGTAGCACACTTGTCAAAGTACGAAGGCACATGAGTAGTACCAGGAAGTCCAAGCTCATGTAGAAATGAGACCAGCCATGCAATCTCGCAAGTGGCTAGATCCATCGCCATGTATTCAGCCTCTGCACTAAATTTAGAAACAAATGTATGCTTCTTGCTTTGTCATTTAACGAGGTTTCCGCCGACAAAAATAGTATAGCATGTAGTCGATTGTTCGTCCTCTAGAGAACTGGCATAATCGGTATTTACATAAGCGGAGACATCCGTATGGCCATTGAAACTGTAAAAGGGGCCTCTCCCTGGAGATTTCTTCAGATATCGATGGATCAAAAGAACATCATGCCAATGATTATAAAGAGATCTCTCTATGAGTTGGATGGCTCTGTACACAGCATCGATAAATATGGTCTAGTGACAATGAGGTAGAACAGTTTGCCCACCAGGCTTCTATATTGTGTAGTATCCTCAAATTCAGGATCAACGGATGTAGTAGCATGTTTCCGCAATTTTGACGGGATACCAAATGGTTTCCATCCATGTAAGCTAACCTCTATAAGAATATCTAGGCAATACTTTTGTTGTGATAGATGTAATCCCTCCGCAGTATGTAGCACTCAGTGCCAAGGAAGTATCGAATGTGACCAAGGTCCTTGGTGACAAACACCTTCTGAAGGAAGACATTGGTCTTTATAATGCATGCTTCATCACCAGTAATCGCCATATCATCAATATAGATAGCCAGAATCATAACAAATATAGAATAATTAGAAGTTGTCATGTGACCAAGAGAGATGATCTCAGTGGTAAGCATGTCAAACCAAGCTTATGGACTCTACTTAGGCCATATATCGCCTTACAGAGTCGGCAAACACGCTCCCCATCAATAGAGTAACCCGATGGCTGCATCATGTAGACCTCATCCTCGAGGTCTTTGTATAAGAAGACATTCTTCACATTGAGCTCAAAGATGAGACAATTCTTACTAGTTGCAACAATTAGAAAAATGTGAATTGAGCCTATCCTAGCCATAGGAGAAAAAGTTTCAAAGTAGTACACTCCATAACTATGAGTGAAACCCTTTGTGACAAGTCCAACCTTCAACTTGTCAATAGAACCATGAGGAGACTATTTGGTCGTAAAGACCCATCGACAGGCAACAACCTTGACACCTATAGAACACGGCACAAAATCCCATGTGCCCCTAGATGTAAGTGCATCCTTCTCCTCATCCATGGCTTCTTTCCAACCACGATCCTACAATGCACTATGATGATCACGAGGAATAGTAATAGCAGTAGAACATCTGCAAATCGCTTGTCACAACTGGATAATCTGTCAATGAAAGTAAAACGTTATACAAGATGTATAGTGCATTTCCTTTTTGTTCACTATAGAGCTATAGGGAATTCTAATGAAGCATCCGAGGCTGCAATGGTGGGGACACTTGAAGAGGGCACATCATCCTGCAAGTAAGGAACAAGCAACGGTTTATGGTTAGAATAAGTAGGGTGCTTCCTTTTGTAGACAATGATTGGTGGTGATAGCTCCAAGGGTATGTCACTGACGGATCAAGTAAATTAGATGGTCTGTTCAAGGAAAGTGACAACTGATTTCAAGAGATGTAATAATGATGACCAGTTGGATCATAGCACCTATACGCCTTCTGAGTGCGAGAATACCTAAGGAAAACACACTTGATAGTACAAGGAGACAACTTATTTACAATCTAGAAGTTATGAACAAAAGCAGTACAACCAAAAATCAATGGCAATGGAGAAGGTGTCTCATTGGGATATACAGAGAGAAAGGAGTAACACCCTTTAGAACATAGGATGGGACCCTGTTTATGAGATGAGTGGCAATGAGAATGACATCTCCCAGTAGATCTTGGGAACCTTCATACGAATGAGTAATGATCGGCCAATGTGAAGGAATTGGCGAGGTTTCCTTTTCGCTACCTCATTTTGCTGGGAAGTATACGAACATGAAGTCGGATAAAGTGTCCCCTGAGAGGCAAAAAGAGATACCAAGTCCTATTGGATAAACTTAAGTTGTCAGTCTGTATAGTTTGAATACAAGCAAAGAAAGATGTAATAGATTGAAAGAAGGTCTTGAAAATTTTATTTAATCCAATAGTTCCTTTAGTAGATAGACCCAAGAAGGTATGTTATAGTCATTTACAAAGACCACAAAAGATCTATGACCACTCAAAGTGTGGAATGGACACGTTCCCCAAACATCACAACGAAGCAAAGCAAAAGGTAAAGTTAGATGTGGCTCGGCTCTAGGAGGAAAGGAAGCCCGATCATATTTTTCGAATTGACATGCCTTGCACTCAAACAACTTCAATGAGGGTTCGGAGAACGCTATGGAGAGAACAATGGCAGAGGGATATCCAAGTTGTAAATGCCATAGGAACGAGTCAGTGGAGATAGAAGTAGCACCAACAAAGGTAGAATCAGAATGGATGTCAAGATAGTAAAGGTTGTTCTTTTCATGTCCCCTACCAATAGAGCTCGTCAAAGTCACACCTAATTTAGCTCAACATAAAGCTTATGAACAAGCAATAAGCTCAAAGAAAAGTCAGGAGTACAGTAAACTCCAGTGAGCCGGAGCTTGGATGGAAAATCCATGGCTCCAATAGTGGTAATAGGGGTACGAGGCCCATTGGCAACCCGAACCAACTTTACAGTAGAAGAGGGTTGGGAGGAGGTCAGTAAGGCTACCTTCTCTGGGCAAATGAGTAGAGGCACCAGAGACTATTATCTAGGCATTGTCTGTGGCAGTGGTTGAATTGGCTATGGTACTAGATGTAGTAGGCTAGTAGCCATGTGTACAGTAGAAATGGCCTCATACAGAGTGGCATCAGATCTTTGTAGCAGCTGCACCAGGTGTAAGTAATTTGTGGCTAAAAGTTGGACGGCATATCTATTGAGATCCTAATGAGGAGGAACCTCCGACACTGTTGCTTCATAGTCAGATGCAATGTTGGCTTGTGGAGGTATACCAAACTTCGTCTAACACCTCTCAAATAGGTGATTGGTCTTTTAGTAGTGAATGCACGCATACAGCTACGACCATAGTCAGGGCTTTGGCCTCCTCGATAGCTAAAGTGGCCGCCTCGTCTGGAGGAAGGAAGGCAAATCTCTCCACCGCTTTTGGAGACTAAGTGCGGACAATAGAAGTCTCAATCTGTTGAAGACATCTAAAGATGACCTTGATGGATGGAAGAGTGTCAGAAGTAAGGAACTGCTCCTCCACAATCTGATAACAAGGATGTAGGCCAGCTGGGAATTTGTAGATCTACTATTCCGATCTCCATAACACATGTTTTGTAAACAAGCTGACTAAAATATGGCAAGCCCTCGTAGAGGCCAATGACATTAGGATAATACTCCACAAGAGTAGATTCTCACTGAGATGCGTACCAGATCCGCATATAGATGTCGGCAAGACGAGACTTTGTAGTTTGTTGAGAGTATATCTGTGTCAATTCCTCCCACATCTCTTTTGCAGTTTCCTTGTATAGAAGGTTCGCCGCAACTTGGGATTCAATATTGGCCATCCATGTCATGACCTGATAGTTGTCCCCAAATTAGGACTCGTAATCATTATCTACATCATGTAAAGGCTCCTTTGTCAGGATCGATATCTTCCTCTGACCACCGATGAATACCTTGAAAGCCTGAGACCATAGAACATAACTTGATGCACCCTTGAGTTTAATAGTGTTGAAATCTAAAATGCGGAAACAAAATAGATAAATAGAGCAAGAAATCAAGAAAAAAATAAACATGAATGCGGGGATTTACGTAGAACCATACTCCCTAAGGAACGAGATGAAACCACGGGAGAAGGCCTCAAAGGGCCATATATTATGTATTGAACTTTCTCAATGAGTACAGGGGGTGTGGGGCTCCTTATATAGTCCCACAAACAGACCAGAGTCCCACCGCTCATCCATGTGGGACTAAATACAAGTGGGTAGAAATCGGATCCTGGAGAGATCTAATTAAACTGTATTATATACTTTAACTCTTCCCCTCAAGCTGGAGCTGAGAAAGCTGCAGCTTGCAACAAAAAAAGGTATACAACACATCTTCACATGATACGTCATAAGAAATATATGTTCGTTGTAGGTAGAAGACCTCGCTCGAGGACAGGTCTGCAACTTTCAAGTCACCAGAATGTATCACTGTCATGCCTATAGAGTTTTCGCGATACCAGGTCACCGGAACATATCTCTGTCGTGCCAAGAGAAGAGTCGGAATAGAAAAAGTCAACGCGTAATAGTAGTCGGGTAGTAAAAGAAGTATACGCCCTAACGAAGAAGTCGATGCTCAATGAAGACGGATGATCTATAGAAATCTGGAGTGTCGGTCTGTAAGTCGTAGACGGGTAGTAGAAGTCCTAAAGAATCCATTTCTGACTCGTAAACGGTGGAAAAATAATTTTGATGGTGGAACTTATGGTGGAAGAAGAAATTAGAGGGAAGAAGAAGAAAAGGTCCGCCAGATGTAAGTGGTTTGAGGAGAGAAGCGCGTAAATCACATCAAGGGAGAAGAAATAGAGAGAAGAGAGATAAATTTCAATTTTAATTGCAACTTGAACTCTAAAAATAATAGACTACCACCCTTTATATAGGATGGATGGGATTACAAAATTAGAAAGAAATTTCAAGTTTAAAATTCAAATTTGACTCTAACTTATCCTAATTGACTCTAACCGACTAATTACCTTAAATAACCAATTAACTATTTAATTTGAGATCACATGTAATCTCTTTATTTAAAATAAAATTGTGATAACTCAATTATTTGTAAATAAATGAGACTCTAATTAACGGACGAAAATAAGTAAATTAAGCCTTATTTATCCGCTTCACGCTGCATCACATTCTCCACTATTTGATAGAATAAAGAGCATGGAACATCAAGTTGGGAGAAATAGAACATGCATTTTTATACTACTTTTTTCTTTGCACAAATAAATCCCCCCTTTTTCATAGTCATTTCCTTTTTTCCGCGAATATTCTCTTTTTTTATACATATGGCTTTTTTATTGCATGTAGCCTCTTTTTATTTAAACAAAGAATCCCCTTTTTCAATCAACCCTCCATTTTTTTTATGGTTGGCCTCCTTTTTTCATTCATTTTTTTTCAAATCTTTCGGCCCATTTGGGCCCACCCCTATTTAGGGTTCCCCGATTGGGAACCCCTCACAAGAATGCAAGCCGCCACCAATGGGGTGCCACAGCACTTGATGCCTGGAGAAGAGGCGACATTGCTGGAGTGTCTTGGAGGGATGCCTATGGTGCACCATTGCCAGACGCGCGTGGAGGTCTTCTGGAGAAAGGATTGGAAGGTGACTTGGAAGGTCTTTAGTTGGAGGTCTTTGTCGCCATGGCTTGCATGTGTACGAACGGCCTCCATGTCCAACGTGATGCAGGGTTTTGCGCCGACAGGAGGGTGCCATTATGGTACCAGAGATGCGTGGCCCCCTTGTTTTCTCCTCGCAGGTGATGCTGGAGGGTGATTCAAGATTAGGGAACCGTCGCCTTGACCTGGAGTCGCTTATTGCTTAGGATCTTGTGATGGAGGGTGCGCAATGGGGAGGAGAAGGGGCTTTTCCTCCCCGATCTCCTCCCACGGAGGAACCCCGGAATATGAACAAGAACATGAACTTAATCTCCACCGTGCACAATATAATCTCAAGAACAAAATATAAATTTGAAAAAAAATGAACCGCAGAATAAAGCCCTAAAATCGACCGCTCTGTGTGGTAATTGGACCCTGGAGGGATCCAATTGCCCATTGCTACAATGACGCATACTCCAATAATCCCCCTCAAGTTGGAGCATGCAATGCTCCGCTTGGACAAATAGAAACAAATCTCAAACTCATAATACAAGGCACTACAGACAATATCAACTCAACGCGTACTCTACTGTCGGTTGTTGTCGAGGATGTTGCTTCTCATGTCATGCTGGTGAGGAGGAACTAAAAGGCTGGAGTGTGAGTTGAACCGGGTTTTGTCCTTAGAGAACATGTGCTATTTATTACGTCTGTCAGAGTTAGTGAAACTGGAATGAGTCCAGCAACTGCTCCATCTCTCTACCCTACACCCAAAGCTGCAAAAGGATAACACATCCACCTATCTCCCCTGTCCCCATATCCGTAACGTAACACAAATGTCTGTATAAGTAAGAAAATGTGGTTGATCCCTAACCGAAAGTCACGGTGATATCAAAATCAAATAAAAGCGGTAAATTAATAAGAAATATTAATGACTCGCTCCTATCCATGAACAATACACCCACAAGGAGCCATAGGATGTATGCTCTCGCACAGCGTATCAATATGTACTCATTTGCATAAGTTGGCACCTGTGAAAATGACTCACATGCGAAAGCGATGTCAAAGTCCACTGCTCCTTCGGACAATCATGTGTTTCAAACCATCTGTTTGCATTGGGATCCCATTCGAGTAATTTTCTCATGAAGTATGTAAATTTCTTCGAGGACGTCTGAAAGGCAGTTGTAGTCACTACTATTTTCATGGACTCGTTCTTCAATATAGTATTGAAGTTGCTCGCCACATGCTAGGAACAAAAACACCAATGTGCAAATGGAGGAAACAAGTCAACATCAACATCATTCATCGCAAACTTTATGCCGAGATGGTGGTTCAATATAATACAATTTGGATCCGGATGCATCCCAACAATCTTGATCCGCAGCAGAAAAAGAAACCACTTCCAATTTGGCACAGATTCCTCATCCACGATGTCGAAGCAAGTGGGATAATATGTTTGGCACCATTAATCCCACATATAATCAAAAATTTATGTTTATATTTCCCATACAAATGTGACATGTCTATGCTTATCAAAGGCCTGCAATGCTTGAAGGCTTCAATCCATGGCCCAAACGTCCAGAATCAATGTTGAAATCTACGACAATGAGGCTTATCTGGATCGGGGGGCTCCGTATGTGGTTGCAATTTCAGTCCCTAAAATGGTGGCATGCAAAGCATGTAACAAGGGCGGCATCTCCGCATATGATTTCTTCCAATCACCATAGACGATGCAATTGGCTTTCTTCTAGCATCCCAGACTCTTTTCTTTGTATCCAGTACTTGTATACCTTCTGAATATGAGTCCAAGAGTGGATACTGGAACAATGAGGATGTCCCTCACAAAGCCTAGTACCTTCCGCGCCATGAAGTTGCAGTCAAATTGGGGATGGTCCTAACTGATAAACAGATTGATGCAGGAGTATGGATCGCCAAGCTTAGAGATTAGCCCCATCCCATCAAATTTGTGATAATGCCCACGCAAAAATCACTTGCAACCCTTGGAGTCCATCGTGCATAAGATGGACCAAACCATTGTGGTAGATTCTTTGATTGTGAAATTGTAAAGGGAAAATATCTGATACTTCTTCACAGAAGAAATAAGGTCATCTTTGTTTTGAAAGTGACACCCTCGCGTAGTTCATGACCAATGTTGTCAACGCCACTTTCATTTTAAAAATTATCTTCAAAAATAGCAAGCCCATCAGTGCCTCACATTGTAGGATGGTATGTAAGAGGCAATAAGATGGTTAAGAGGAACATCATCCGTTTGATGGTCGTTCACATCATCGTCTTCAACTTCTCAGTTTTATCTTCTATCTTATCGTCAGTGACCCACTGCAGACAATCATTCAAAACACGATT
Organism: Ottelia alismoides; assembly: GCA_037367405.1. Taxonomy (NCBI): domain Eukaryota; kingdom Viridiplantae; phylum Streptophyta; class Magnoliopsida; order Alismatales; family Hydrocharitaceae; genus Ottelia; species Ottelia alismoides. The sequence continues at coordinate 389,067 of JAZKJV010010554.1, read as the reverse complement.
TACTTCCCTCAGCACAACCTCATCGATATGGCTACTCTCATTAGGGGCCAAAGTAGGTGGGACCTCGCTAGATATATCTGCCACAGGGGGTGAACCATGTGCTCCCAAGGTGTGGTCATCGAGTGCACCTTCAATAGGAGATGTATATACTATAATCTCTGTAGGAGTTGACTTTGAAATTGTCTTGGCATAAAAAACATGCTGGACATCATCATCTATGATAGTTGTCATCATTGTGCAAGTTCCAATGCGATGCGATATCTTGATGTTGTGACTGCTCATATCCAATGAAAATTTCCTACAAACCAATTCCAATAACTCCCCGAAAGACATGGACGTTCGCAATCTCAGACCTCGCAAGCCCGGACAACTAGAGTCACCACTACGATTATTCAATTAAAACATGCAATACACGGATGCCATTGACCCCCTATAAAATCCATGAATGTCATCTTAGGTCCTGCATAAGGCTAATGTTCCACTAAAAAATCCACTAATAATGAATAAAAACCAATAGAAAACATAAAACCCTGAGTTTCCAAACATCAAAGAAGGCATTGGCTTACTGCTACTTGAGAGGAAGTTACCCTAGCAGAGGAAAAGTTTCCAAACGCTGATGTAGCATGAGAGGTGGCGGCATGAGCAGGTGGCGCGAGGCGTCGGCGGCGGAAGGTGCGACAACAGAGGATGAGGTTGCAGCTTATGTCGTTTTGGAGAACGAGAGAACAAGGAGCAACCTTCGTGAGAAACAATGAGTAAATCCACTATCAGGCAGGTTTTGGGGTTATAAGGTTCTATTTAATTTTTTTGGATTAGCAGAGCGTAGCGCATAGATTCTCTGCGCTTTATGTAGAGAGAAAATGCAAACTATCTGTGCGCTATGGGTAAGCGCCTAGAATGTATGTATTACCCTATACCGCGTAGATTCTATGCGATATGTTTGCAGTATTCAGAGGAAAAACTGTTGGCTTATTGGAGGATTTAAGTTTTCTTAAGTTTTCCAGATACATTACTTAGGAATTTGCCTCAGGCAAGATCCGAAAAGGTTGATTTTAAGCCTTTACATAATGTTAGTTCAGTCGACTGGAAAGGAAGTATAGTCAATTGAAAAATAAAATCCGGTAAGATAGTTTCCGGGATTCAAGAATAATCGACTAGAAAAAACTCAATAGTCGATTCAAGTTGAGATTAGCCGAGTGAAAATGGGATTAGTCAATAAATGTGATTTTGGCTTATTTTTTCTTATAGGTTAAGAAATGGCAAAGCCTTCTCCCACTTTTCAGTAGGGTCGGCTACACAGATTCTTTCTCAAATCCATGTTGAAAGATCCGACTATTTTTATGTTGGATATCGTCTACTTAACGAAACCCCCACAAGGAAGGATTTGAACCCTGCCCTTTTGGGTGGTAGGCGCACCACACTACCACTAGACCATTGAAGTTTTGTTTAAACTTACAAATAAAAAAAGATAGTTCAAGAAAAAAGACTAGATTATAAAAAAGAAAACCTCACCCGGAATGGAATCAACATTTCCAATGAAAGGATGGCAACAGTCAAGAGGTTAACATAAATGGCCGAGTAGTGAAAACTTGGAAAAACGTAGAATTAATCATGCCTTTCAAGGAGAAAATTTTGAAAATAATAAAAACTAGCGTAAATCGTCCGACTTGGCACATTTGGCAAAATCACCCCTGCTTATCATGCACTTGTTCTCATGCTTGTAGAACTAAAAATCTTTTCTCTATGTATCTTTGAGCTTTGATCTTTAAGCCTTGAGCTTTCTGGATATTGACCATTTAAGCTGAAATTTTCAGAAGTATCATTTATTTTGCTTTGATGTCTTATAAGCATTGTACTAAATATCGTGATAGACGGATATCGACGAGGAGAAAGTTTTGATACTATTATGTATATCGGTTTTCAGGATATAGATGAATATCATTATTTCATCTCATATTGGTCAAAATTTGAAGTTTTGAATACAAACTTCCCCGACATCGACTGATACCATCGATATTGAGCTGATGTTGTTCAGCATAACATGTTTTAAATTTTGGTCGTTTTGTCCAGGATTTTGTTTATAGAGTGGGCCCCTGTTTAAACCGAGGGCTTTGACCCCCTTTTGGCAATGGAGATGAAACAACTTTTAAGTAAACTAAGAAAAGTCGGTATCATATATTTTACATGTTACTATATTAATATTTAATAATTGATACTTAGTAAGTATTACCCACTTAAATGGTTTGGTGGTAGTGCAGTGTGCCTACCACCTAAAAGACTAGGGTTCAAATTCCCCATTGTGGGGGTTGCGTTAGGTAGTCGACAGCCATCGTAAAAATAGTCAAATCATTCAACATAGATATGAGCAAGAATCCATGTAGTAGACCCAACTTATAGTGGAGAAGGTTTCGGTACTTAATAAGTATTAGCAGTATAGTGATATAGAATCACAGATCAATAAAATACCCTAATCAGTATTTATTATTCTTTAGTTCAATTAGAAAGTTTTATTTCTAATCTATTTTAATTCATTTCCTTTCATTCAAAATTATGATTATTGTGATTGATGTTCTTCAAAATTGTATGTTATGTGCTTATTTGCTTGTTTATTTTGATTTCCGATAGCTCAACATTTTATTTATAAATAATATGCAATGTAATATAAAGCAAATATGTTGACTACACCTCATTTATATCTCTAAATAGTCATTTATCGAAGTTTGTGGTTTCCTTTCCAATACATCTAGGTAGTCAATAGTCAACAATCAACATTAACAGTGTGATATGTGCGATGTGTGCGATATAATGTGTAGTGATGTACTTAATACACTTCATTCTTGAATATAAGTGTGCATTTGTATGTTATTTATTTTTTAAGAAGTACGATGATCTTAACCTGCGAGAAAATCATTTTTAAGCCATTCTTGGTATTTTCACCAATATCATCGATACCTTGACATATCCCTTTTCGGTTGATCGATACGATATCGATATTTCAAATCGTGCGTATAAGTTCTCAGATTTTACTAAGTCCTTCTCAAGTTTCCATCTATCTCAAATCTTTGTCTTACAAAAATAAATATACAAACAACTCTATCATTATCAAAATCTAAGTCACTAACAGAAAGAAATTACTTGAAGGCTCTTGTTTATTCGCTAATATAACTGCATTCCTCCTTTAGTATTCATCTTCTTTTTTATTTCCATGTTCTCTATTTCTATTTGTGACCCTTCATGGTTTTTTATGTAATTACCACATTTTAGGTTCTAGGTTTCATGCCATATAAGAAACCCTACATCCATGAATAAATCCATTCTATTGCTTTCTCATTTTCTTCCACATGGTATCAGAGCAACGATCTAGGTTTGGAGTTCATATCCAAGTAACCCACTATCATCGTAAGCTCCTTCCTCTCGTAGGCCTCCACACCACCCCCCATCTCCCCCGCAAGTAGTAGTACCTAGTGCGGGTCCACGAGCCACGTCGCCCAAGAAACTTATTACACCGCAATCAATGACAAAGCTCTAATGCGTGCAACGATACTCGCTACCCTCCAGTAACCAGCCCAGTGCACCTGCAGCGCCCTAGTGTGCCTATAACATGTCCTAGCACACAATAGCATGTGGCAGCGCTCCAACCTTCCCTTGTCCTCGCCCCCCAACCCCCCACCTTTAGTTTTATTCCTATATAACAATACGCATATGTGCTCCAATGCGGCATCTTCTCCTCTAAAATCCAGATGCATGCATAATCTCATATTTTTACTCATGTAATGGCCCATATACAGGTCTCTTCACGCACTCCTTTGATCTCTCTCCCTCCCTCTCTCTCTCTCTCTTTGTCCATGACTCTTACCAAGACCAAACCTTCGTTTTCCACATCTTCTAAGATGGTTCAGGGGACCTTTGTTAAACTCGAGCATGCATATAACATGCTCTAGTATAGGGCCTTCTAAATATTCATTAGTGGTCAAAGAAAAATATCTATTGAAGTGATGGAACCTCTATAGGAAACAGACGAAGACTATGAGTTTTAGCTTGGGGACAACTATCATGTCATGATATGGATGACCATCAACATCGAATCCCACACAATGGTGAATCTCTATACAAGGATAATGCAAAGGACATGTGGGATGAACAGACACGGATATACTCTCAGCAAACTACCAAGGTGTGCCGTACCGACATCTCCATGTGAATTTAGTCAGCTCCTTAGGAAAAGTCTACCTTTGTGGAGAACTATCAGCATCTCACCGACCTCTATGAGGAACTTGCCATCTTTTATCCAGTATGTCGTACCAAACGGGTGGCAGCAAGACTTGAGTGGCAAGTCCCTCCATCATCGCTATTAGACCATGAAAGACAAGTTTTTCACATTTGACACACCGTCATCCATTCATCGTTGGCTAACTACAGCAACATTAGACCTCTACTGGTCATACTCATCCTCCGCATCCTACGATGAATTATGCAATTGTAGCGTTTTTTGAATAAGGCAGCCAATACAGGTCTTGTGGAGGGCGAGGTTGTAACTCTGATAGTGGCCGTAACCGTGCTTTGTGTATTCACTGCTACAGATATAACAACCCATCTGAGAAATGATGGGTAAAGTTTGGCAAACCGCCACTAGTCTATGTCGTATCATCATCGAATTATGATGCAACCATGATAGAGATGCCTTCAGATTAAGACTAGGGTAGACAAATGGTTCAACTCTCTCCTAGACAACTACTCCAGACTCATGCAGCTGCTACAGAATTCTACTATGAATTCGGCTAGAATCTCAGGTGTTGTAGCTAGCTCTATTTCTGCCTCAACATCAGCTTGGATTATCAATTCTATTGCTTCTCCTCACCTGATCGGAGCTTCTCCTCACCTGATCGGAGAAGGTAGCATGCTGACATCTTCGGAAACTTGTTCTACTATGAAGTCAGTTTGTTCAGCAAATGGTGCTCGTTCACCTGTTACCGTCATTTGACTATAGAGTTTTCCTTCAAACTTAAACTTTTTGGAGTCTTATATGCTCATAACTTTACATTGAACTTACTATACATTCATAAATTATGTGTTGAAGTAAATTGTAGAGTGATTTTTGACAAGTGCTACTGTTATTTTCAAGATATTCGGATGATGCAGATCTTTGGAGGGGCCATGAGAAGAATGGCATGTATCATCTTGATATCCCTGATAACTCCATTTTTTATTGATGGTGTATATGTTTCTGCTGACCCACTACTTTGGCATTTGTGTCGTGGGCATACCTCTGCTAGAACCCTCTCTCATATGTTTCCTAAACTCCTCGTTGAAGACTTTTGAGTGTGAAGCATGTCAGTTTAGCAAACATCATCGAACATCCTTTCCTCGAAAGACTGAGCCTCATAGTTCTTCTCCTTTCTCTTTAGTTTGTTGTGACATTTGGGGACCATGTGTGGTATCTACTGTAGGAGGTGATAGGTATATTACCATTTGTTGATGATTACAGCATATCATCTTGGGTGTGTTTGACAAAGAACAATCAGAAGTATATAAACTATCAAGTCTTTTTTTCAGATCATAAAAACCTCTTTCTCTGCATGTGTTAAGACTTTCAAGACTGACAATGTTGTTGAGGTTGTTCAGCAAGACTTGACTACTTTCTTTTCTACTCATGGCTCCCTTTACCAGACCTCCAGCCCATACACCTTGCAGCAGAATGGGGTGGCTGAAAGGAGTCTCCTAGACATTGCTCGTACTCTTCTTACTCATATGAAGGTCCCTAAAACCTACTAGAGGATATTGTTCTTATTGTCATTTACCTTATCAATCGGGTACCCTCTTCAATTCTCAATGGAGTCACTCCCTTCTCCCATCTATATGGAGATGAGGAACCAATCTCTCTACCTTTGCAGAAAGTTGGTTGCACCGCCATTGTTCACAACCTCCAAACTACTGACAAGTTGTTCGTTCGTGACATCAAGTGTGTCTTCCTTGGGTACTCATAAACTCAAAAGAGGTACAAGTGTTATGATCTGGTCAATCATCGCTACCACATATCAGCAGGCGTCACATTCTTTGAACATATTAATTATTTTACTCAGACTACCATTGATATTTTCCCTTGGAGCCTCCTCCTCTTATTATTTACAAAAGGAAGGACACTTTATAGCCTGAATTAGTTCCTTTACATGTTTCTTATTTGTATGATGACATGCCTTCTTCAAGTAACCCTACCAATGCAAATCCAGATACTCCCTCAGATCTCCACATTGCACTACGAAAATGTAAAAGGCAATGTAGTCTACACTCCTTATTATATTTTACTTCCACTTATAGTCTATCTAGTTGTTACCGGAGTTTTACAGATGCTCTCATGGCGATCATTGTTCCTCATTATCATCACAGTGCTCTTCATGACCTTGGTTTGGAACATGCCATGGACAAGGCAATGGATGCGTTTACTTCTAGGTGAACGTGGGACCTTCTATCATGTCCACCAAGTGTGATTCTTGTTGCATGCCACTGGGTCCTTACAATCAAATATTCCAGATGGCTCCATTGACATATTGAAAGCTAGGCTTGTCGCGAAAAGGCTTCACTCAAACCTACGATGTCGACTACTTTAAGACCTCTCTTGTGGCAAGGATGGGGTCTATTCACATAATACTTTCTATTGTCGCTTTCAAGAATTGGCACATCTCTCGGCTTGATGTAAAGAATGCATTCTTCTTTAGTTACCTAGAAGAGGATGTCTACGTGACTTAGCCACCAGATTACTCTGTCGAGGGGGAATATGTATGCCAAGCTCGTAACTCCATCTATGGCGTAAAGCAAAGTCCACGAGGAGATTATCTCTCTAAGTTTCCATAGGATGATATCTGACTATTCGGTGATTGTTAGAGGGAGATCGTGAAGGACTGTGAGACTTTGTGTTGATGGCATGGTTATCATTGGTGATAACCAGTGTTCACGAAAGCGGTCTGTGCGGCCGCATATGCGGCCGCATATGCGTATGCGGTGCCTTCAGCGCACCGCTTTCATGAAGCCCTGCATTATGCGCCCTGTGCGCTTATGCGGGCCGCATATGCGGGCTGTGCGGCCGCCTATGCGGTCTGTGCGGCCGCATACATATTTTTTTATTTTTTTTAATTTTTGCCATATTTTTATTGTGTTATTTGTGCCACATTTTTCTTGCTTTTACATGTATGCCAACCATGCATCCATGACTATTTAAATCCATCATCAAAGTAGTTGTACGACGAGATTGGAGTAAACATACGAGGAAGAAAAAGAATAATGTACCAATAATTTAGCAACTTAATTTAGTCAACTAATAGTTATAATGAATGTAATATATTACATGTAAAGTTTGGTACTTTTGATGGAGGATCAATTATAAATATAACGACAACGATAAATGACAATACATTCAACAATAGAGGCATTTTGTATGCTAACTTTTCTATTTTGTTGATTGTTGTCAATTATTTTGTGTGCTAACCGTTCTATTGAAGTATTGATATTTGATTGATAGAGATTGTTTTGAACTCTATATGAAAGTTATTCTTCTTAGATCTTCGGTTGGACCACAATTATACATAAATTTAGTTCTCTTGTAGTCACTTTTGTATATATTTAATTATTTTTCAATAAAAAATTAGGAAACCGCGTAGAACCGCATATGCCCCGCATATGCCCCCGCATACCGCTTAATCGCTATTCAGTGACCTGTCCGAACGCATACGCATACCGCTTTCCTGAACCTTGGTGATAACAGAGAAGACATTCTGCAGACCATGGCCTTCCTACACAAGGTTTTTCTCATCAAGGACCTTGGTTAACTCTATATTCTTAGGCATTGAGGTGATACACATTGCAAAGAGATTACACTTATCACAAAGGAAGTACTATATGGATATCTTTACAGAAACTAGCTTACATGGATGCGAACCATCAAGCATCCCAACATAATAACAAAGAGATGCTACCTCTATAGATCATGTGTTTGAAGACACTACATGGTATAGAAAACCTAGTACACAAGCTACTTTACCTTGATGTCACCAGGACAAACATATCACTTGCCATGAGCAAAGCTAGTCAATATATGGAAAAGCATCACTACAGTTACTGATGCAAATCGAAATTCGCAAAGGCGGAAAATAATTATTTGAGTGGTGGAAATAATTGTTAGAGAAGGGGGTTGAGAGGAGAAAACTCGTCGGAAAATGAGGGATCTTGAAAAAGAATCGCGGAGATCGCGTACAAGGAAGGAGAAGAGAATGGAGAGAGAGAGAGAGAGATAAGATAAATCTCAATTTTAATTACAACTTGAACTGTTCAAAAATAATAGACTACCACCCCTTTATATAGAAGGGATGGGATTACAGAATTAGAAAGAAATTTCAAATTTAAAATTCAAATTTGACTCTAACCTCTAACCAACTAACTACCTTAAATAACCAATTAACTATTTAATTTGAGATCACATGCAATCTCTTTATTTAAAATAAAATTGCGACAACTCAATTATTTGTAAATAAAATGAGACTCTAATTAACGAATGAAAATAAATAAATTAAGCCATATTTATCCGCTTCACGCTGCATCAACTCTCTGCCTCTTTGAAAAACTCATCTCCTGATAAGTTGCTTTTGTTTTGCATGTGGCATGGGAGAATTTATTCGGAATCACCGGACCAATCTTCCCAATTTTGAACCAATTTATCTTCAATTCAGCATTGCATTTGTAGTTTTTTTCCACTGGAGGGTGCATCTACAATTTTTCTACCCTTTGACTTAAACATATTCCTTTGGCCCTTTCTCCAAGTTCAGCCTTATTGTAAAGTACTTTTGGTGGGAGGGGTCCCTCATAGTTTTTCTACATGATCCAATTGCTCCCTTTTTCAGGGATATGAATTTCTTTAAGATGGATAGAAAAGTAGGGTTTTCTTCCGCATTCAACGGTGGCAACGGCAACAAAATGCGAGGGAGGTGTAGGAGCTGGAGGCGTAGGCGGCGCAGATGATGGTGGAGGGGTGACAGTGGTGTTGGGGCGAACTGGGGTGGTGGCGGCGGAAGGATGAGATGGTGGGTGCGACGGCCTCGGGTCGGGAGGCAGTGATGGAGGGTGGCAGGGAGGGGTTGTAGGGGAGGGTATCGGGCTAGCGGTCGAATGGGAGTGGGGGTGGCGGCGTTGACAACGTGGAAGGGAGTGGGTGACGACAACAGGAGGACGTGGAGGGGGTTGGGAATGGCATTGGCGAGCGAGGAAGGGAGGTTTGGAGGTGCGAGGAGGTGCAGGGGTTGGCAGCATAGGGAGGAGGTAGGGGGAGTCGGGGAAGGTGCTGGAAAGTAGGGAGATGAGGGTTGGTGGTGCAGGAGGAGGGGGTGAAACAGTAGGCGGTGGCGGTGCAGGTGGGTTTGCTGGAGGTGTGGGTGTAGCGGGAGGGGCCGGAGGCACGGGGGTGGTGTCGGGAACCCGTGGGAGGGTTGTGGATGGCGTCGAGGTCCATTTCTCCTCTAACTGCATGTCTGAAATGACTTGGTCAACAAGCAGACCGTCGATCACGGTGATTTTCATGGGCTTTCTTCATCGGGAACTTGGATGGAAGCTTCGAGGGCACGAGGTGGAGTTTCAACAACCTTTTTGGCAAGATTTCGGCGGCATTTAGGGTCTCTGTTAGAAAATAAACATGCGGAAGCGAATATCAGAGAAAAGATAAAACAAGAAGAAACATTGGGATTTTACGTGGAACCCTACTCCGTGAGGAGCGGGATGAAACCACGGGAGAAGCCCTCAACGGGGCGTGTTTGTCTATTGACTTTCTCAATGAGTACAGGAGGTCTGGGGCTCCTTATATAGCCTCTCCAGAGCCTCCAAGTCCCGCCACTAGGCGGTATGGGACTAAACACTGGATGGGGTAAATGGATCTCCTCAAGGATCCATTTACCCTGCTACAACTCAATAGGCGCACATAACCAATACTCCAACACTCCCCCTCAAGCTGGAGCATGCAATGCTCAGCTTGGACAAACAGACAGAAACTCAACTCAACGCTACAAGACACTACGGACAATATCAACCCAACGCGCACATTGCTGCAGTCGAGGACGTTGCTTCTCATGCCGTGTATGTGAGGAGGACGAACGGGCTGGAGTGTGAGTCAACTGAAGACTCGGAACCTGACCATCGAGTATGAACTTGCGCCTGAAGTCTCCTCGTCGGAGAACTGGGTCTCTCCCACCTGGCTCAGAGAATGGTGCACTGCACTGGTGTACCTATGATGCCACATGAAAACCCTTGCCCTCAAGGGAATGGTCCTCTGCTCTGGAGTCCCTATGGCTCACATGAAAACTCTGGCCGAACAACAACAAGAATGATGGGGACCTCGAACTAATGATGGCAACATATGCTCATCTAACAATGACCGCACACTCGTGCGTGTCTGAAACCGGAGACTCGGAAACAATGATCGTCGAGTCTGAACAACTGTAGAGTCTGATCAACTGGCTGGTCTGGAAATCTGCATGTGAATCTGGAGCATCTGAATAGACCTGTGACTCTACATATACTCCCCCTTTCTCCCATACTTGTCGGAAAAATGAAGACATCGACAGTTGGGAGAAGACAAGACAAATAGAGGGTAGAACATGAAAGACTTGCGGCTTTTCTTCACATTTTTTTTAAAGCCGTCCCTTTTTTTTAAACCGTTGATATTTTTTTCGGCTTTGCAAATCATTTTTTTGAAAATGCGTACGGCTTTTTTTTGCTATATGTATGCGCCTTTTTTTTTTGAAAATTGCGTACCGTTTTTTTTAATACGCATCTTTTTTTTCGATACAAACAGCCCCTCTTGGGCCCTCACAAGCATCCCCCATTTTCTTTACAGGCCAACCGCTCCAGCCCATATATATATTTTTTTAATATCTCGGCAGAGCTTACATCCCTCTCCCCCTTTCTTTCTTTCTTTTTTTTAATAACCTCCTCACATCATTTTTTTTAAAAACATGCATGGCCTACTTGCCAAAAACGCACGGGACTCTAGGGTTCCCAATGTGGGACCCTTCTCTTTCCAAGATGCCGCCCACGATGAGGGGGCACACACATCGCATGCCGCCTTCGCCGCCCATGGAGCACTTGGAAGAGGAGTCGTTGGAGGGAGGAGCTCTAGATTTCTGCCTGGAGATTTGGAGATGCGGCTGGAGGCGACATTAGCAGCTTCGTGAATCGCCGCCATAGACGGATGTTGAAGGTGTGAGGATCGTGATCTGCGGGCTGCCTGCCTGTTGGTGGGTGGCATCGATTTGGGGCACGCGCGTGTTCTGGAGGCAGCGCGCGCGCGGGGAGGCGCCACCTGTTGCGCCTGGCGATCTGGGGGTTGTGCCGCTCAAATGTCTGCCGCCTGGGCTGGGGTTTCACGTTGATGCGCGACGCGGCTGAGATTTCGACGCTCGAGGGGTTGCGCAAAGTAGGGATGCGCCGCCAGAAGTCGTGAGGAGATCTGATGTGGTGCGGCGCGCCAATGGGTTTGCACAGGAGCGCCGCCTGTGGTGCGATGCTGCCTGCGCCATCGGGAGCACGAGACACCTTCTTGACGCCACCAGAAGTATGGGAGATGTGGCTCTGCCTCCTTCGAGCAAATCTGGAGATCGAAAATAGGGAGCGCTCGATGTACTGTCCTTTTTCAGGAGGATCGATCTGCTGACGGCTCCCTTTTTTTTATTCTCCAAAAGTTAGGGTTTCAAAAAACCGAAATAATTGAGATGGGGCTGGAGCGATGATGTCGCGTGTGTGCAGAGACGAAGGTGTCTCTTGCTGCTTCCTGATTTTTCCCGCAAAAGGAGGGTTGCGCATCGCCGCAATCTGGAGCATAGAACTAGGGTTTCAAAGATGAAACCCACTTTCCAGATCTTGAACTAATCAGGACATGATCTTCATGAACAAATCGAATCTCAAAACAAATAAAACATAAATCTTCAAGAATAAATCACCGAGAATCAAACCCGCTCTGATACCATGTTAGAAAATAAACATGCGGAAGCGAATATCAGAGAAAAGATAAAACAAGAAGAAACATTGGGATTTTACGTGGAACCCTACTCCGTGAGGAGCGGGATGAAACCACGGGAGAAGCCCTCAACGGGGCGTGTTTGTCTATTGACTTTCTCAATGAGTACAGGAGGTCTGGGGCTCCTTATATAGCCTCTCCAGAGCCTCCAAGTCCCGCCACTAGGCGGTATGGGACTAAACACTGGATGGGGTAAATGGATCTCCTCAAGGATCCATTTACCCTGCTACAACTCAATAGGCGCACATAACCAATACTCCAACAGTCTCAAAATCAGCAACCGAACCTCGTAGCTTTGTTTGGAAGTCGTCCAATATGGCCATCATCTCCTTGTTGTAGGCTTTATTAACTTGTTGTTTACGTTCCGATGAACGATAGTCTTTCGTTGCATGTCGGTGCGAACATTTGTATGGATCGTTAGATCATGAGGACGATCTAGATGCCAAGCTATGATACCAATTGATGCAAATCGGAATTCGCAAAGGCAGAAAATAATTATTTGAGCGGTGGAAATAATTGGTGGAGAAGAAAACGGAGGGGTTGAGATGAGAAAGATCGTCGGAAAATGAGGATTTTTGGAAAAGAATCGCGGAGATCACATACAAGGAGGGAGAAGAGAATTGAGAGAGAGAGAGATAGAGATGATATAAATCTCAATTTTAGTTGCAACTTGAACTGTTTAAAAATAATAGATTACTACCCCTTTATATAGGAGGGATGGGATTACATAATTAGAAAGAAATTTCAAATTTAAAACTCAATTTTGACTCTAACTTATCCTAATCGACTTTAACTGACTAATTACCTTAAATAACCAATAAACTATTTAATTTGAGATCACATGCGATCTCTTTATTTAAAATAAATTGTGACAACTCAATTATTTGTAAATAAAATGAGACTCTAATATTTTTTTTGACGCTCAAAAAGGGGGATACACTCGAAGGTGTTCACCCCAATATATTATAAAAGAATGTAAAGAGATTTTACAAAAGAGAGTAAAGCTCACAGCAGCAGCAACAATAAGACTCGAGGGGCATCCGAAATCCACCCCCCCCCCCCCCCGCAATATCCCAATCCTTGATTACCCAGGCGACCAATCAACCACAAGCCGTGTAGCAATGATGGATATATTCTCCCTGTAGAAACGTTGTCCCGCAAAGAGGGCTTCATTTCTCCCCAACCAAATGCTCCATAAGCGCACAATCGGATCCAGCATCTCCCTCCTATCCCTGCCCCTGGAGGTCACCAAGCTCTCCCAGAAAGAAGCATCGGTCGCGGTATTGATCCAGCCAAGGTCAGCCCAAAGTTCACGGACACGCCCGCACTCGAAGAAGAGGTGATGAACGGTTTCGCACTCCATGTCGCACAGCCCGCAGTTCGGCCCAACATTGGAGAACATAGTTGCACACCGATCACGAGTTAATAGTCTCCCCCTGCGAAGAAGCCAAAGGAATATGCCAATGCGCTCTGGAAGTTTGAGCCCCCAAATGAATCTGCAATCGCGCACAAGAACAGTGTCGTCCCCAAGAGTGCTAGGAAGGAGAGCAGCGTACGCCTTTGTCGTAGAGAAAGAACCATCCTTCCACGCCCAGTGGTCCCGCCCATCAGTGGGCTTGATAACATCCGCAAGCAGACCCATCAATGATAGGAAATCGTCCAATCGCTGATCCGATAGATTCGCAATAATCGTAGGGCACCAGCAGCCATCACCCCAGCACGAGGCCACCGAAGCCTCTTTGTCTTCCACCAGAGCAAACAAACGAGGGAACACATCCCTGAGAGCACCCCTTCCAGACCAATCATCTGTCCAAAAACGAAATGAGTTCCCCTTGCCCAACATAGGTTTAAAAGGGAGCGATTACGAATAAAAACATTCAGCACTCCACGCCAGAAGGTAGAGAGTTGACCGGAGGAGCTCCCCCGAGTACCGGCCATCATCTCCGCTCCCAACGTCTCCTGCAGAATATTCAACATGAAGTTGTCCTCAATTCCCCAAACCCGCGAAGCCCACTTAAGCAAAAGGGCGTCATTAACCACATCCATCCGCCTCACTCCCAGGCCCCCCACCCGCTTGGGCCTCGTAACATCACCCCACCCCACCAAATGCACCCCCCCTTCTCCCCTCTCCCTTCCTTCCCCACAAGAAACCCCGCATACACTTCTCCATATGCACCCGAATCCCCTTAGGCAAACCACGAGCCGAGAAGAAGTAAATTGGAATAGAGGATAGTACCGCTTTTAGAAGAGCCAGCCTCCCGCCCCTGGATAAAAGTGCCGCTCGCCACCCGGCCAGGCGAGCCTCCATCTTCTCCACCACCACCTTCCAATCACGAAGCCGAGCACGACCCACCGCCAAGGGCAGGCCAAGATAATCAAAGGGTAGCCCACCAGGGGAGGAGCCCAGCAGCCGGCCACACTCCAAGACATCCTCCTGCGACATACCGAATGGGACCACCTTAGACTTTGTCCCATTAATCAAGAGGCCCGAGACCTCGCTGAAAAGCTGAAGAGTAGTAGCCATACCGGATACCTCTGAGGGACCACCCTCGATAAAGCAAATAGTGTCGTCAGCGAATTGAATAAGAGGGACATGAAACTCCCCAATAGAGCATCCATGAGTAAGACCCGCCGCAGCCACGCCATCAATCATACGAGGCAACACGTCGACTGCCAACACAAAAAGGAGGAGAGCGAGAGGACACCCCTGAGACTCTAATTAAAAATGTACTAAGCCTTCTCCCACTATAAGTAGGGTCGGCTACATGGATTCTTGCTCAAAGCCATGTTGAAATATTCGACTATTTTTTACGCTAGTCGTCGACTACCTAACGCAACCCCTGCAAGAGTGGGATTTGAACCATGGTCTTTTGTATGGTAGACACATTGTACTACCGCTAGATCACTAACGGACAAAAATAAATAAATTAAGCTCTATTTATCCGCTTCACGCTGCATCAGTTACCGGCATGATGTTCTTTTGATCCTTTGATATTTGAAAGAATTCCCCGGAAAAGACCTCTTCTATGGGGCTAACGATCGCATTGACATCATTGCTTACCCAAATGCCGATTATGCCAATTCTCCTTAATATAGGCAGTCTACCACTAATTATCCCATGTTTGTTGGCAAAAGCCCTGTTACATAACGAAGCAAGTACCAGACTGTTGCTTCCAGATCAAGCGCAAAAGCGTACTACAGAGCATTGGCTCAAGCCACATGTGAAATCATCTTGCTCGTCTCCTTTCTAAGGAACTTGGACTCCCTTCTACCACTCATGTTCCTCTTTGCTGCAACAAGTCCATAACATGCATTACTAACAACCTTGTTTCCATGAGTAGGCCAGGTATATTGAAGTTGATTGCTAATTTATCCAAGATGCAGTACGAGTAGGAAAGAGTACTTATCCGCAAATATCAACAGAATTACAGCTTGCGGATATATTCTAAAGCACTTCCAAAGAAACAAATATCATTGCCGACTTTCAGGTTAGGAATGATCGATTATGCTCCAACTTAAGGAGGAATGTTGACTCATTGGGTAATATAGCCATATTCCTCTTTTATTTATTTCCTCTTCTATCTATTTCCTTGTTCTCTACTTATATTGTAACCATTTGGTTTTTTATATATGTTAGAAAATCGGAAGCGGAAGCGAAACATGGAAAAAGATAAATAACGAATAAAGAACAGCGGGATTTTTACGTGGAACCCTACTCCGTGAGGAGCGAGATGAAACTACGGGAGAAGCCCTCAAAGGGGCGTTTTATGCATTACTTTTTCTCAATGGATACAGGAGGTCTGGGGCTCCTTATATAGCCTCTCTAGAGCCTCCAAGTCCCACCATCGGACGATGTGGGACTAAACGCTGGATGGGGTAAATGGATCTCCTACAGGATCTATTTACCCTGCTACAACACAATAGGCGCATACAACTTATACTCCAACACTCCCCCTCAAGCTGGAGCATGCAATGCTCAGCTTGGACAAACAGAAAGATACTCAACTCAACGCTACAAGACACTACGGACAATATCAACCCAACGCGCACATTGCTGCAGTCGAGGACGTTGTTTCTCATGTCGTGCAGGTGAGGAGGACGAACGGGCTGGAGTGTGAGTCTTCTGAATCTCCTCGTCGGAGAGCATGCGCTCTGAACTGCGCCTGTCAGAGTCGCTGCAACTGGAAATGAGTCTCCTCGTCGGAGTACTCTGGCTCGCCACAATAATGTGGACAACTGCTCCATCTCTCAAAAAGGGCCTAACTGAAAAAGAACCGTGGTTGTGCAATCCTCTTCGGAGTCTACGGTCGCTGGAGAATGGAGTCTGAAAAGTCTCCTCTTCGGAGAACTGGGTCCCTCCCGTCTGGCTCAGAGAATGGTGCACTACTCTAGTGTACTTATGATACCACATGAAAACCCTTGCCAACATGGCATAGGGAATGGTTCTCTGCTCTGGAGTCCCTATGGCTCACATGAAAACTCTGGCCTAAACAACCACGAGAATGATGGGGACCTCGAACAAATGATGGCAACATATGCTCGTTTGAAATTGACCGCAAACTCGTGCGTGTCTGAACTGCAGACTCGGAAAAATGATCGTCGAGTCTGAAACCGAACTGTAGAGTCTGATCATCTGGTTGGACTGGAGACTGATATCTGGAATCTTGATCTAGACCTGTGACTCTACAAATATACTCCCCCTTTCTCCCATACTTGTCGGAATATGAACATAGACAAAGTTGGGAGAAGACAACAATGATGGGGACAAAAAACAACCCACTTAGCCGATCACAACTTTGTCGGCTTTACAAAACATTCATCATTTTTTTTATTCTTTTTTTAATAAGCCGTTTGATTTTTTTTCCGGCTTTTGCAACTTTTTTTTTGAAATTGCGTACGACTTTTCTTTGTACGCGGCTTTTTTTCAACAGCGTACGGCTTTTTCAAATGTACGCGCCTTTTTTTCGAAAATTCATTCTTTTTTTAAGGAATTCTTTCCCTCTCTTTTTTTTTCAAAATAAAGGTTGCCCAACATGGGCCCAGAGAACACAGTCGTTGGCCACTTAGGCCTTACAATAAAAGATAAATATTTCTTTTTTTTAAAGGGGTATCGGGCCCCATTATGGCACTTTAGGGTTCCCAGGGGGAATCCTCCTCGTTCGAAGCATGCCGCCACTGTAGCCCGAGGGATTCGAAAGAGGACCGCGCGCGAGAGGCACTCGCCACCCGATGTAGATGCGACTGGGATCCCTTGCGGCTGGAGTATCGGACGCGGGGAGGGCGATGGATGTCGCGCCCTCAACAACGACTGGATCTGCGGCGAGATTGCGAGGTTTAGTCGCCATGAAGTCGGGGCGCAACGTATAGGGCCGTCACCTGGAGCGGATAAGGGTGCGCCAGGGTCTCGCGGGAAGACGATGTGCTCCTGGAGCATGTGCGCCTGGACTGGAGGCATCGCCGAGATGTGCTCCTGGAGGTCCTGTGGAGGGTTGGCGCCAACTGTTGCCGTTTGCGGCTGAAAGGGAGGGCCCCGCCTGGGCTGAGACCTTGAGGTTGCGCCGCCTGCAAGAAGGGGTGCGGCTGGAAGAGGAGTCTCGACAGTAGCATCCCGCGCGAGAAAGAGGATGCAGGGATCCCGCGCCTGGAGGATTGCGTGGCGATCTGGGATGAGGGAAGCTGTGGGTCTCCCGATCGCCTGGGCTGATAGCATGAATAGGAACTGGAACCGTGGAACCCTAGATGTTCCTCATGAATATCGACGATCTTGAACGATGAAAATGAATCTTCAAGAGCGAACGGTCAAAGTATAAAACCGCTCTGCCAATCGAATCTCGAGCAATATATATATATATAATAAATTCTAAAAAAAACCTCGAGAATCGAACCCGCTCTGATACCATGTTAGAAAATCGGAAGCGGAAGCGAAACATGGAAAAAGATAAATAACGAATAAAGAACAGCGGGATTTTTACGTGGAACCCTAATGTTAGAAAATCGGAAGCAGAAGCGGAAGCGGAATGATAAACATAGCATAATATAGAAAGATAAACATGAACGAACAAGAAGATTTTACGTGGAACCCTACTCCGTGAGGAGCGAGATGAAATCACGGGAGAAGCCCTCAAAGGGGCGTGTTATGCATTACTTTTTCTCAATGGATACAGGAGGTCTGGGGCTCCTTATATAGCCTCTCTAGAGCCTCCAAGTCCCACCACTGGACGATGTGGGACTAAACACTGGATGGGGTAAATGGATCTCCTCCAGGATCCATTTACCCCGCTACAACACAATAGGCGCATACAACTTATACTCCAACAATATAATTGCCATCTTTTGAGATCTAGGGTTTCATACTATTTAAGAAATCCTAGACCCATGAATAAATTCATTCCATTGCGTTCTCATGTTCTTCCACAGCTACAAAAATGATAGCCATGACCCAGCCACATCCCGCCACATCCCCCCACAGCTAAAAAATGATATCCATGACCAAGTCCCAGCCTTCCACTTACGTTTACCCATTAAATATTGATGTTTTTTTTACTCGAGCCAAATAGCAACTGATACTAACAATACACGGTTACCTGAAGAAACAAATCTGTGTGTGTCTTCCCTTCATAAAGTATTACTTGAGCTCGAGCACCAGCATTTTGAAGAACAGCAGCAAAAGTTTCACTGGATAAAGGCCCAAAATAAGAAATTTTAAGATAAATGTAAAGGTAGATGGCTTTTCCAGAAAAATATAAAGACAGTGGTCAAAAAGTGCATGGCAAACTATAGTATTCTTTACTTTTCTACTAAAAGACATAAAGTTAGAGATCAAAAAATTCCTGCCGCAGGTTATGCACTACAAATAGTAAGCTTGGATAGAAATACTACAGATAGTAAGCATATATTCATGCTACAGAGGTACTGTTTCACGACCCAAAATATCCCATTATTTCAACCAATTCGAACAAATACCCTATTTCTAAAATTAACAAATTTCAGCCCAATGAACATTCCACAAAGCATCTTGTGCATTTTAACATATTTGATCCGCTAAAAAGGCAAAAAACTGTCACTAATCTGACAATTCTTTGATCAAACCAGCATATTTAATCCTTCAAGATCTCCTAACTCAACTTAATGTGGAGTTTAATAGAAGCATCCACCCAAGTCTATAGAAACAAAAGAGGCCAAAGGGACAGTCATTAGATGTGAATGATCACCCCAGATTCCTAGTAAACTCAAAAGGTAAAGTCCAGGCTGCTCAGGTAGGTATAAATCTCTCTCAAAGAGTTCAAGAAGATGATACAAAATGAGGCACGCCCTCTATTTCTTTGACACCAAAGATCTCCGATGACATAAAGAAAGGTCTTGTATATTCTCACCATTCGATGGCCTGCATAAAGGAGAATCAAGAGGATTTCTAGAAGTCAGTATCCACCCACATACTGTAGAGTTGCCATCAGACTTCCCTAGAAAGCAAAGGAAGAGATGTTCCCAGTCCTTTCCGGCGTGGTTGTAGAAATATGAAATGCGGAAGTGAATCAATGCAAGACAAAATATAAAGAAGATTTTGATTTTACGTGGAACTGTACTCCCGAAGGAGCGGGATGATACTATTGGAGAATCGCTTCAGAGGGCAGATATCTCATTCACCTTTCTAAAGGATACAATGGGTGTGGTGACTCTTTATATAGCCCAACCAAGATACTAAACTCCCACCATCACACGATGTGGGACTAAACTTGGAGCCACCAAAGACATTCCTCGACACTCCCCCTCAAGCTGGAGCATGCAATGCTCGGCATGGACAAACATAAGGAAAACACTCACTCACATACAAACTACATTATACTACAGACAATATCAACTCAATGCAAACACTGTCAGTTGTCGTCGAGGACGTTGCTTTTCATGCCATGCTAGTGAGGAGGAACTGGAGGCCGGATTATGAACTTGTTCGAACTGAAATGAGTCTCCCACGAGGAGAACTTTGGCCCGCAACATGTCTCCTTCATTGAAGGCTGCTCCATTACTCTGAACGGTCGAATAATGAATGTTGTACGAAATGGAGTTCACGGTCATTGAAACTTGTTGTGGGAATATCCATGTGTACTAGAGTTCACGGTCAATGCAACATGTTTTGGGAATATCCTTGCACTTTGAAGTTCACGGTCACATGCAGTGGGAATATCCACACACAGGAGTTCACGGTCAATGGAGATGGAGCAAAACAATGAGTCTCCCACCGGTTGAACTATGAAACATTGCTCGATGTTGTAAAAGTCACACACGACTAACCCGACTAGTAGGTTCGACTGGTCTAGTCAGTGGGGAGGCCGACCAAGTATTGACTAACTCCGACTAGATCGACCAGTCGATCGAATTTTGCTTGGAGATACCATATTTTTTATTTTTTGTGCTTTTTTAAAAGCAAACTTATTCTAATACGCTTAATGTTTTTATTTAAATTCAGTTACTTTTCTTTCATTGTGATAATATAAAAATGTACAAATCTATGTAAATATATAAGAATATACATATAAAATGATTTGTATATTAAAAAAATATAAAAAATCAAAGCCGGTTAAAGCCCGACTAAATCCGATTAGTCGTCCAACTATTGATTAGTCCTTAATCTTTAACCCAACCGACAGTGTACCGACTACCGATTTTTGCAACCTTGGTCACTCCAACTTAGAGTGCCTCGAACAACGGTAGAGTCTTGAAACCGCTACCCAACACTCCTCCTTTCTCCCATACTTGTCGGGAAAAAATCACAGCCAAATTGAGAGAACAAATGAAGAAGGGAATCAATAATACACATCTCTTTTTCTTCCGTCCATCCTTTTTGGGACTTTCATTCTTCATTTTTTCCTTCAATCATTTTTTAAAACGGTAAACCATCTCATTTTTTCCCAGGCCCTGCTTTCTTTCTTTTTTTGAACTGCAGATTATAGCAGACTGTGGGCCCATTGGTTTTGCTATGCCTTTTTAAGCTCTCTCCCCATTTTTTTCATGGGTTGTAGCTTTCCCTTTCTTTCAGCAATAACAGTCCCAAACTCCCTTTTTTGGCTGATTGCTTCCTCCTCTTTTTTGACAGACTTTCATTCTTTTTTTCTCTCATCTTGTTGTTAACAAGAATTTGGCCCAAACTGGACTCAATTGGAACAAAAAAAAAAAGAAATGAGGGTCAAGGTCTCATTTTTTTCATGGGTTGTAGCTTTCCCTTTCTTTCAGCAATAACAGTCCCAAACTCCCTTTTTTGGCTGATTGCTTCCTCCTCTTTTTTGACAGACTTTCATTCTTTTTTTCTCTCATCTTGTTGTTAACAAGAATTTGGCCCAAACTGGACTCAATTGGAACAAAAAAAAGAAATGAGGGTCAAGGTCCCATACAATGAATGCAATAATAGAGAGAGCAAAAAAACCCACTTCCCCTTTTCTCTAATTTCTTTGCCAATTTTTTTCTACTGATATTGTTCAGCGCCTTCATTTTTATTGGCTATTCTCATTTTCTCTTCGTCCAAATGGGCCCAATGCCCATTTAACATATCTGAAAATTGACTCGGACATTTTTATGGGATGGACTCCCAATTCTCCTCCCCTTCGTTAGGGTTCCACAGGGAAGGAGAGAATCCATGAAGGAGAGAATCCATTAACTGCCAGTGCCATTTCGTCTCTTCTTTAGGGTTCGAAGAACCCATCTGACGCCACACATCAGGGTTCCCTCGTGGAAACCCATCCCACGTCATTGCAGCGGCCATGTTCTTCTCCATCGAAGGATGTTGTGCCCCCATGTTCTTCTCCGTCGAGCATGTTCACAGCCACCATACTTCTCCACTGCTGCAAACGGTTCAAGAAGAACCCAAACTCTCTGCTGCGAGCGATGGTTGTAGTTGAGGTGGCTCGTAACAGAGTAGTGCCACTGCAAGGGCTACTAATGCTTCTTGTTGATGGGGCTACATGTAGCAACATGTGCCGGGGCTGCATATGACGCAAGTCCGCCGATATCGTGGATTCTCGATGGCGGAGTATGAGCGAGAGGCGCGCTTGGAGAATTGAACGGCATAGGCCTCGTCCAAGAGGAGGGGCTCGAAGGAACATATCTGGAGTGTTTGCATGGGGAAGAGAGGAGACTCATGATGTTGCTGGAGGGAACCTGTCCTCTGTGAGGCAGGAGGTTAGGGCTAGTTGCAAGTTGGTAGTAGGGTTTTTTAATGGGTGTGCAGCCTAGGGTTGCGGCCATTTTTCCTTTCTGCCCACCATAGACCTTGTTCCCCCAGATTTGGAGAACCGATGATGATCACCAGAAGTGCGTAGCACCTTGGCAGCACCTTGCTGCAGAATTTTGCGATAGAACAGGACACAACATAGACTGAATGCAACAACTCGGAAGGTGGGATGATGGAGATGGCACACTGGAACAAAAACAAATCTTGTGTTTCCTGATCTTAAAAGAACCTTCGCCAACAATAACATTAAGAATCTCAAAGATAAATCTGTAGAACCGACTTGCTCTGATAATATGTTGAAATATGACATGCGGAAGCGAATCAAAGCAAGAACAAAATATAAAGAAGATTTTTATTTTACGAGGAACTTACTCTCAAAGAAGCAGGATGAAACTGCGGGAGAATCACCTCAAAAGGTAGATATTTCATTCATCTTTCTCAAAGGATACAATGGGTGTGGGGCTCTTTATATAGCCCCACCAAGACACCTAACTCCCATCATCACATGATGTGGGACTAATCTTGAGAGCCAAAAAAGGCAACGGTGGTATATCTTATGCTCCAAGTATATCTCTTGGGCAGTAAGGTAGAGAACCGTTAGAGCTCGTTTGGTTGCTGGGTAGGGGTGGGTTGGGGTAATCTGATGTGAATAGTAGCTGTTTGGGATGGTTATGAGGGTTGAAGAAGGTTGGAATAAAGAATGTGATGTGATGTCACTATGGTTTGTGATGGAATTCCAACCCAAGAATAGGGAGGGGTAATCCGGGTTACCCCGGGGTAACTCGGTTACCAAACGAGCCCTTAGAGTGTCAGGGTGAGAGCAAGGGCGCCAGGAGATCAATGCTCAGAGGGGATCAGAAGAGTGAGAGAGGGTCGTCGAGATAGAGGGAGGGAGTTGGGATGCTATCATGGAGGACGTTGATGTGGAGGTGCCTAGATCGCGAGAGGAGAGCAAGTGGAGGATGCCCTGAAGGTGGCACCCCGAACACAGACGCAAGTATGCACTTGCCCCTATTGTGAAATCTGCTTGGTGCTTCCAATGTGGTAAGACTGGTGAAGTTCTTGTCAGCGCCAAAACCGTTGTGTTTCATATCCGACCAATCGAGGCATCATCGGAGAGATTGGAAAAAGTTGGAGAGCATAGAGATATCGAAGACGACGAGGTTGGACTGACAAAAACCCTAAGTTTGCTAGAGGGTTGTGGAAGAATGATTGTCTTTGGTAGAAGGTCGGTAATCAGGGGAGGGTCGATTGAAGAGTACCGAGTTCTGAAGGATCGCATAGGCTAGGCACGGTTTGTAGACATCAACATCGATGCAGTGTGGACAAACACGCAATCCCTATACAATAAGGGTTATTTGAAAAAGAGGTCAAGACAATAATTACTGAAGGATTGGATGATACTTTAAAGACTATATCATGGCACCAACCTCGATGTCGGGATAGCGCTTTAGAGATCTAGAAATGCTAGAGGGCTACTATATCGAGGCTCCATGTCCAGTGTAGTTGTTTTTAGACGATAGGATCATCCCTGTCAACTAACGACACTGTCGTGGAGGTGCTAAGTGATGTGTTGCAACTTGGTGAGGACATGAGAGTATTGATTGTTCTTGAGGGACCTGCTCTGAAGGGGCCTCTTTGAATGAACATGATGATTGACTGATTGATAGTGGTGCTTTGGGTGGCGAAACAATTAGGTTGTCTTTTAGACTGCGCTTCACGGGATCCATGTTCATTGGATGGTCCACTAGATGATCCATATATAATTGCAACTTTCTTTTAAGGTACAAAAAGGGATTTTCCTTTAGGGTGTCATTTAGATGGAGGAATATGTGCTCTATACGAGAGGGTTGTCTGAAGTGGTGATGTAAGCTTTACTTAAAGGTGATATTGAGGGCATGTCGTCGTCAATAATGGTATCGCTCTCGCCTCCACGATGGTGTATTGAAGGCAAAGCAAATATGGCTAGTATCAATATATGGTTTCACCAAAAGGTGTCGCAACTTTACATTGATTCTAGCGGCTCTCTCCTTTGTATGGAAGGGTGACAATGATGGTGCCAGATATTATGAGTTTGGGTGATCGCTTAGAGTTCGTGGAAGATATTAAAGGTCCTTTGGGATCAATCCCCTCATAACTAGTGATGCGTGTTGGTCGTTCCCCCTTCCGATTTTAATGGGCTGTGGCGGTTGGTTGTAGCAATGACCCGTCACCAGAAGTTGTAGGGATGTTTTCGAGCAGCAAGAATCAGGGCAAATTTTAAAAGGTTAGAAAAAGGAAATATCAATAACTGGAGTAAACTGGGGGTGCAATTAGGTGCAAATCCTTTAAAGATGTAATCGTGGGGGTCCCACTTCTCGATGTTTCAACTTCAAGGCTCTACCAATTGACAGCACGCCTCTTAAAGCTATTGTTGATGGGTCCAAGCCTCTTTATCACTCTACCATGATGAAACATCTACCCTTGAGTTGTTTTGATTAATGAAGAAAGATTAAACTGAAATAGGAAATAATTGTTTTTATGTCAGAAAATGTCTTGTTGCAGATATAGAGAAGCAACCTGTATCACATCTTAAAGTGCAAAGGAAGAAAAGTAACACTCTTGTTACTTGATATGTGTTTCAATTCAAGTACTTCTACTGACAATGATGATCGAGTTAAAGCGACTATAGAAGCATGCTTAATTTATCGAGTTAGTTTGTAATGATGTAGCTTGAAGTTCCATTTATATAAAGCCTTTATTGCATATATCCATTCACATACATTTATTTCAAGTACTTACTGGTACATGACCCATGTGCACTTCTACAAGTATTGTTACATAAATAGGTACCCTGATATAGCAGTACACTAGGATGTATCCCGCGCTTCGCGGCGGAATACAAATTGGTTATATAATGTAAATTTAACTATTAATTTTTAATATTTAAATTAAATATAAATTGATTAAAATAAAAAAGATAAAGGGAATAAATATGATATATCAAATTAGTTAAATTTTATTCATATATAATTTCCATCTAGAAAATGCAGATTTATAATATGAGGAAGAGTGCGCATTTTTATAAAGCAATGGATTCTGTAGATATTGATCTCCATGTATATTTGATCAACGATGTAATTCTTTTATTATGAATTAAATGAAATATGTAGTGATTTTTCAAAATGTATCTTCTATATGCTTACTTCCTCAACTTATCGGCTTTAATTGTAATATTTCGAACATAAACATGAAGATACATACATGCATACATACATATATATAGTGATAATGATTTGAGTTCAATTTTTATGAAATATTATAGCACGTATACTTCAAATGTTAAAAAATATGGATTGATTAAATATCAAATATTATTTCCATAACATATTATCCAACCTTATCAGTGGACTATTATAGTTGTTACAACATATATACAAAGTACTTATTAAAAAATACATTAATTTACATCATAGATGAATTGTGGGAAGAGTTGTTATTGAATAGTTACATTTTGTGTTTCTAAAGAAAGTAGTTGTAGAAAGAATAAATCAAATATACATTTTTCAAATATTGGTACATCAGTACAAAAACACTAAACATACTTTAGAAAATTATAAATAAATAAATAGTGAGTAAAACATGAATTAAAATATCAAATGAGTAATATAAAATTTGTATTTTTAGAAAACATAACAATACTTTTTTCGTAAATAATAAATCACCAAAAGATTAAAATAATAAACTAAGACTGTTAAACAAAATGATAATTGGATGAAACATCTTTGGAATAAATTAACCAAGATCCAAAAATAGCAACTTTTCATAAAATAACTATTAGTTGATGATTCTGTCATTAAGCAATTTACATATATATTAATATGCAACAACCAATAAATTAAGAAGACAATATCTATAAGAATTACTAAATAAAGATTTGTTATTTGTATGGAATTTACAAAGTACTTATCAATAAAATATATTATTATATTATAGATGGAGAGTAGGAAGAGTTGTTTTTGAATATATACATTTCCAATGATAATAGTTGTAGAAAGAAAAATCTAATATACATTTTTCAAATATCGGTACATCAGTACAAAATTAATTAATTATTTAGTGAGTAAAACATAAATTAAAATATCAAATAAATAATATAAAGTTCATATTTTTTAAAAATTGTAACAATACTTTTTTGTAAATAATAAATCACCGAAAGATTAAAACAATGAACCAAGGATTTTAAACAAAATGATAAGTGAATAAAACATCTTTAGAATAAATTAATCAAGATCCAAAAGTAGGAACTTTACATAAAATAACTATTAATTGATGATTCTATCATTAAACAATTTACATATATCAAAATATAGAACCACCAATAAATTAAGAAGACAATATATATATATAAGAATTACTAAATAAAGATTTTTTATTTATATGGAATTTATGAAGTACTTATTAAAAGAATATTAATTTACATTGTAGATGAAGGGTGGGAAGAGTTGTTTTTGAATATTTACATTTTATACTTCCAAAGATAGTAGTTGCAGAAAGAAAAATCTAATATACATTTTCAAATATTGGTACATCAGTATAAAATCAGTAAACAAACTTTAAAAAAAACTAAATAATTAATTAGTGACTAAAACATGAATTAAAATATCAATAAAGTTGATATTTAAAAAAACTTTAACTACTAATTTACATTGTAAATGAAGGGTGGGAAAAGTTGTTTTTGAATATTTAGATTTTATGTTTCCAAATATCGTAGTTGTAGAAAGAAAAATCTAATATACATTTTTCAGATACTGGTGCAGCAGTACAAAATCACTAAGCAGACTTTAAAAAATCTAAATAATTAATTAGTGAGTAAAATATGAATTAAAATATCAAATGAATAAAATAAAGTTGTTATTTTAAAAAACCTTAACAATACTTTTTCGTAAATAATAAATCACAAAAAGATTAAAATAATAAACTAAGACTTTTAAGCAAAAATGATAAGTAAATAAAACATCTTTGGAATAAATGAATCAAAAGCCAAAAGTAATAACTTTACATAAAACAATTATTAATTGATGATTCTATCATTAAGCAATATACATATATCGTAATATGTAACCACCAATAAAGTAAGAGGACACTATATGTATATATATTTAAGAATTACTAAATAAAGATTTGTTGTTTATACAGAATTTTTTAATGGATTTATTTGATTTTTTTTAGATTTTAAATGTTAATATGTAACTTTCATTTTTTATTTTCTGAAAAAGAAAATGAGCTTAATTTTCATAACTTTTTTCAATATAGTATAAGGTGAATAATATGTACTTGTACATGTCTTTTTATTTTTTATTAATGTGTTTATTTATTATAGAATTATAGTCTTTTATTTGTACAATGAATATAAGTATAATTGTAAATAAGCATAAACTATAAGTGAGCTTGTGTAATATCAACGAAGGGTAAGGGTATTATCACAAAAACTCCACAATAAAAAGTTGTGAGCCGTAATAAAGAGAGTGGGATGGGGTCTATTTATAGAAAGAGAGAGAGGGGAGGATGGGAGAGATCATGAAGAGAGAGAGAGAGAATACTGGTGGGATAACGTGGAGGTCAAAGGGAGATAAAAACGGTAGAGAAAGAGGGAGGGGCGAGCATTGAATTGGAGAGAGAGAAGTGGGACACGTGGACGGGGCGGGCATTGAATTGGAGAGAGAGAGAGAGAGAGAAGTGATACACGTGATTTGAGGGAGGGAAAGAGGGAGGGGCGGGCAAACCGACCACTGAAATTGGAGAGAGACGAAAGGGGGTATGCGAGGGGAGAGGTGGGAGAGAGAAAGGGGAGACACGTGTCATTGGAGTGGGAAAAACCCACTAATAGTAAGTATATAGATGTCTTGAAAAGTTTAAATTCAAGTGCATGCCTAATTGTTATATCAGTATACTTTTTATTGTTGGCCATCTGAAAGTAGTTCTTTCAATGCGCCTTGAACCCTAACAGAAGTTGCACCAGTACATAATCTCATACACCTATACAAGTTAGCCATGAACTATTTTTAGAGTGCGCTTTTGTAATATTGCAGTGCAACAAGGAAAAGACTTGATTTTTCAGTCACTTCTCTTGATAGCGATTTGAATATTTGCTTTTTTTGTCCTCTGCTGCCCTATGAAAGGACCCTACTCCTCACTATTCCAATATAGAGCACAAGTTCTCTACTCACCTACACTAATATTTCTATTCTTGTGTCTTATTTGGTGTGCTCAAGAGATCTTAAATTAACAATGTGCTTTCAGTTTTTTTGTGTTCTTCATGTTCACGAGCTTTGCTCTCTCTAAAAAGCTTTCGGCCTTGACTGCAATACAATTTGCATTTACATTTTTTCATGTTTTAAACACTTTAATAGAGTAAATGTATTCATTTTATTGTTGGCTAAGAGACATTTGTGTGAAAGCTTTTCTTCTCAAAGAAAAAGATAAACCATTTTTGTGAGATATTGTACTTGGGACATTCTCCGTGAAGGTCTTTCTTCATGTGTAGATAAAATACTAGCAAGTGTTGAGATATTAATTATCATTTATTACCTTCTTGTATTTTTATGTAGTTTTCCCAAAAGGTTTCTCCTCTATATAAGAGAACCCTAAGACCTCGTGAATAATCAACTCGTTCTTTTCTCTCAACATGGTATCAGAGCGACGATCCTAGACCAGAGTTCTTATGCCATGTTCCCTAGCCCCACCCGTCACCCTTCTTTCTCAACGCACGTCGCCCTTAGGCCACCCCCAAGCGACCCCAGCGATGCAGCCACCACCGCTAGCCCCTTTGCGGCCTCGTAACCAAATACTCCAACAAAGACCTCATACCTAAATTAGCCCACAATAATCTTTTCCAACTCCAAGAATGGTGGACAGATTGCTAACTACTTTGACTTTCTCTAAATTTATCTCCATGAACATCTTGACCTCACTTCTCAGTGTGAACGACAGGTCACACCATCACATTATTCATTTCCTTAAACTCAGCAACAAGCCACAAGCACACCACCTTTGTTACCTCCGACACAAATATGGTAAACGCTACACATTACATGGAAAAGGCCACATCTGGCAACAGAGACTTGTGGGGCCTCACAAGCTACACCAAGTCAATGAGACAACCTAGAGACCCACCAGAGGCAATCAAATTGGCCTCCTCTACTGTCACTAGAGATTCGGGAATTGAAATTAAATCCTTATTTTGAAGGGGCATCCCCTCCATTCGAACTTGACGTTATCGATGCCCTACCAAAGCACCACTACTCAGCATGAGACTCCTCTGCGGCACCATTTCTTGAGTTGTTCCCACCATCCATGAGAAATCATCCAATCTCCACTTCCGTCAGGCCTCGAGCACAAGCACCTAGTCATCGAGCAGCATAACATCCCCAGAGAAAAGTGACTCAAGAACTTTGCCGACTTGAGATGTTGTTCCCCCAGCCCATCTCCAACTCAAGGACACTCGCCAATTAAAACAACATCCACCACACATTAGATAGTGTCTTCAGCTCCCCTTCCTAAGAGTGTCACTTCCACACCCCCTCCAACATGCAAGCGACTCGTCGATGCCATACTGCCCTAAATCTGAAGCAAACAACCATAGGACATCACCCAACCAATCTCCCTGAACCGATAACGGTGCAGTAAACCGGCACCCTCCACTTTGGCCAGGAACAAGGGTCTCTCTCGTTGTCATTGGCGTCTCCCCCTCATCCCCACCGTCTCATCATCAACACCTCCTCCATCACTCAAAACCGACCCCCCCGGAGAAACCCTCCACCACATTTACCTTCCCCTTTTCGCATTGCCCACCTCCCTTGTAGCCCTCCTCTCCCTCAGTTCTCACTATTTTTTTCATTCTCCCCTCTCTCACTCTCCATCGTCAACATTGTTTCCCTAAATATCTTTTGAACCATAAGCCGTAGGCCATTAAAATCATTTTACATGTATACCTATGTTTACATATGATTGTGATTAGTTTCATGAACCAATCTTCTCAGAATTCCCGACCCTTGGGGCCAGGATTGGGCCGTACTAGGAGGTTCAGGGTGTCACAAGTTCTATCCAAGAGTTGTTTGCATGATGTAAGGCTGCACCATGAGTTGTAACTTGTAAGTCAAGAGACCTGATCCGAAACAAAAATATTGAAATTCCTATGTTGAACTAAACCATTAAAAATCATTTGGAGAGTGCAAATCATTAGGTTACCTGGCATCTGATGGTATTGAGTAATCTCCAGTTCCATGATAAAGTACAATAGGAGGCAATAGAGATATTGCATGCTTGATTCCAGGATGCTGCACCATAATTTCTGGTGAATACTTTGGCAACGATTGCTCCCCTTCCATAATGCTGAAATGAAATTGGGAACAGTAATAAGGAGAAAACATCAAAGAGCAGTATGTAGAAATTAAAATGAATGCTTCCAAAAGTATAAATGAAGGCATAACTACCTAAGAAATATCGATCGGTATAAACCACGCTTATGGAAGTGATCGACTAAATTTAATATGTTGTACCTGTCCAAATAATTACATGTGTTAAGAAACTATACAGAAATACGCAGCAGCGGCAGGACAACTAAAAATTATATAGGTTAGATCTACCGGTTCACTGTAATTTACTGATTAAAGTCGAAGTCACAATCTAGGAGGTAGCTTCTGCTTTAAATACTTTTCTTCTACTAATGAGCAAATACCATCGGCACTTCAATCATTCATCCATGAAAGAATTAAATAAGCAAGAAACTGGCTGACTAAAAAGGGATACCAGTGCTGCAGTAAAGATTGTCAATAAGAGACCAAGGCTTCAAGGTACAACTCATAAAAATAGCCTCTTGTTTAAAACAAACAAGTTAAATATGAGTACAATAAATCGAAAGAGGTCTAGCCCTTCATGGACCCCAAATAGCAAGAAGCCATAAAAACCGAGCCAACTTACCTTTATAGAACAGGCACATTTTATGAGAAGAATATATAATTACCAAATGGAAAATTCACAAAATGTGAGAAGATGATATAAGAGTAAAAGATTACTACTTGATAGCTGTTAGTGCTCTGTTATTTAGATAGGTAATGGGGTCTTTCCAACATTCAACACTACTCCTTTGTGTAGTACCACATTGTTTAGCATTGGGGTCTCGTGGGTTTACAAGGACTCCAAATATCTTGTACTCCTTGAGTAGTTCAAGATCTGTTTCCCATGAACCCCTTCTCAGATAGAATAGGACGATCATCTCGACCGTTTCTGTTAGCCCCCGTGCATCCGGGTACCTGTTTACACCGCATTCGCAATATTGCGTTCATTTGCATCGCATTAAAAGTAATATTGCGAATGCGGCGTAAACAGGTACCCGGAACCACGGGGGTTAACAGTTTGGTATCAGAGCATGATCACCTACCTCGCGCCAACTGAGAGGGGCGAGGCATCTCCGCCCGTATAGGGCTTCGAATGGTGCCATACCAATACTGGAATGGTAGCTGTTATTGTACGTGAATTCCACCAATGGCATATGGTCCTTCCAGGACCCTTTCCACTCCAAAGTGTAAGCGCGAAGCAAATCCTCTAGTGTCTAAATGGTGCGCTCACTCTGCCCATCTGTCTGCGGATGATATGCAGAACTCATCTTCAGCTCTGTCTGTTTCAAACCACACAAATTACTGTGTTCTTGTTCTTTTACGCTACTTTTATTTATCATAATCATCTCAAGCCACATAAATTATTGGTTTCTTGATCTTTGATGTTGCACTTATTTAAATTTCCACAGAGTATCAGGCTAAGTCATTTAGTTATTGTTGGAGAGAATGAAAAGAATTGCATTCCATCTAAACCTAGAGCTCTCTTATATAGGAGAAAAGCTCTATGGGTAAATTACAGAAACAAGACAATAGAAATAAATAGCATAACTATTCTAACACTCCCCCTCAAGCTGGAGCATATATATCTATCATGCTCAGCTTGAACAATAGGATGAAATGGACCCCTAGCCAGAGCCTTTGTAAACATGTCTGCAATCTGATCTCCTGATGATACATAAGATGTCGAGATGAGCCCCTTTTGAATCAAATCCCGAGTATAGTGACAATCCACTTCAATGTGCTTTGTCCTTTCATGGAAGGCTGGATTATTAGCTATAAACAAAGCTGCCTGATTATCACATTTAAGATGCATAGGAAGAGGTACTTCAATAGTTAAATCAGTCAAAACAGATTTAACCCACATCATCTCAGTACTACCTTGGGTCATTGCCTTATATTCTGATTCTGCACTGGATCGAGCAACGACGGTTTGTTTCTTACTCTTCCAAGCTACTGGTGAGCTGCCAACAAATACAATAAAGCTTTTTTTTGAAGCTCAAATACAATAAAGCTTGAAGTAGACTTTCTATCATTAGGACACCCAGCATAGTCTGCATCTGCACATCATGTAACAGACAGAGATGTATCTCTTCTAAACAGAAGACCAGCACCTGGAGATGACTTCAGATATCTCAGAATCATAAAAACAGCATTCATGTGAGCCTGCCTGGGTTGCTCCATGAACTGACTTACCCTACTCATAGCAAACAATATATCAGGCCGGGTAATAGTAATATACGATAATTTCCCCACTAGCTCTATGTATCGTCTCTTGTCCACCTCCTCAGACTCATCATCATAAAGCTTCACATTAGGATCCATAGGAGTAGTAGCTGGTCTACATCCTGTCATACCTGTCTCAGATAACAGATCAGTAACATACTTCCTTTGTGTCATCACCATGCCTTGTTGATTTCGTGCAAATTCCAATCCCAGAAAATAACGAAGTGTAACCATGTCCTTGGTAACAAACTGCTCGCCAAGAAAATCCTTAGTTGCTTGAATGCCTTGTTCATCATTGCCGGTGATAACAATGTCATCAACATAAACTAAGATGATGACAATATCTCGATGGTCTCTCTTTACAAAGAGAGTATGATCTGTTGTAGATCTGACAAATCCCTTTCGTTCAATCAATTCTGAAAGCTTCTGAAACCAAGCCCGCGGACTCTGCTTCAGGCCATATATGGCCTTATGAAGACGGCACACCATACTAGACTCCCCCTCAGCAGCAAACCCTGGTGGCTGCTGCATATAAACCTCTTCCTGCAAATCACCATACAAGAATGCATTCTTGACATCCAACTGAAAAAGGGGCCAATCACGTACAACAGCAACGGCAATAAGGATCCGTAGGGTAGAGTGACGTGCCACTGGGGAAAATGTGTCCTGATAGTCCACCCCATATGTCTGGGTGCACCCACAAGCAACCAACATGGCTTTGTATATGTCAATTGTACCATCATCCTGATGGTTAACAGTAAAAACCCACTTGCTGTCCACAACAGACGCACCTAGTGGAGGATGCACGATAGTCCACGTACCTCGCGACTGTAACGCCGCCATCTCTTCCTCCATAGCTAGACGC
This sequence comes from Ottelia alismoides, assembly GCA_037367405.1. NCBI lineage: Eukaryota > Viridiplantae > Streptophyta > Magnoliopsida > Alismatales > Hydrocharitaceae > Ottelia > Ottelia alismoides. The sequence goes on along the minus strand of JAZKJV010010554.1, from coordinate 355,330 downwards.
CACTGACTGCTCTGTATTGCCTCTTGATAAGACCGTGGAATCTCTACAGCCGATAACCCTACAACAAACTGCTGAAAGTCCTTGGATAAATGTTCCAAGGAAACCTGAGAACCAAACTCCAGCCCAGATTTAGGATTCATTGTCCGTGCATGCTTTTGCCGTCGATGTGCAATAGGGATATCTAGATCATCAACTGGAGGAGTAGAGATACCATCTGTGCCCTGTGCATCAGTCTGCGCATGCAAATCACCCGTGCCATCAGAAGAACTCAAATGTTCAGTACATACCTCGAGCGTGCTGGAAGATGGAGGAGGCACATGAGCAGAGGGCCATCGCTGGTAGACCTGAGGAAAGAAAGTAGAAGACGGTGGTGGTGGTGGTGGTGGTGACGGAGTAGAGCATGGTACTAATGGAGGAGGACGCATATAGATATCTTCTCCATCCTCTGAAGGAGTAAGTCTGTCACCTGTAGGAGAAAAATACATAATGGACTCAAAGAAGGTGACATCAGCACTTATATAGTACCGTCGTCGAACAAGATCAAAACACCGATATCCTTTTTGGGTTTTGGAATACCCCACAAACACACATTTGACAGCTCTGGTAGAGAGCTTGTCAAGACCAGGAGAGAATCGATGAACAAATGCAACGGAACCAAATACGCGTGGCGTAAGGGAGAAAAGATCCGTCTCGAGAAACGCAGTCAAGAACGGGATCTTCTCCCCTAACACCGACGAAGGCATACGATTGACCAGATAACAAGCAGTTAGAACCGCATCTCCCCAATAGGAATGAGGGGAACGGCTCTGAATCAATGAGGGTTGTGGTAACATCCAACAGATGACGATGTTTTCTTTCAGCCACTCCATTATGTTGGGAGGTATATGCACAAGACGTCTGATGCACAATCCCATGGGACTTAAGGAATTGAGAGAGTTGAGTAGTGCACAATTCTAAAGCATTATCAGACCGTATGTACTTAACTCTAGCAGAAAAAATATTCTTTATTTCATTAATAAAAGACTGAATAACATGGCTAGTATCAGACTTATTCTTAAGAAGAAAGACCCACGACAACCTAGAAAATTCATCAACTGCGACAAGATAAAATCTGTGTCCTTGAAGATCGGGGACACGACTGGAACCCTAAATATCAAAATGGAGCAACTCAAACAGACCATGACTTCTTGGACCCTGACGACTCCGGAAGGAAGATCGATGATGTTTTCCAAGCCGGCAGGCCTCGCATTGAAAAGTAGAATGGGGAGAAATCTGTGGAAGAACATGAACCATCTTTTGCAACGGAAGATGACCAAACCGGAGATGCCATGTATATGGAGAAACAGATCCAGCATGAAGAGAAGAAACACCAGCATAAGGTGACTGCACCAGTCTATAGAGACCCCCTTGCTCACGGCCAGTTCCAATCACTCTGCCCGTTAGGATGTCCTGAAACACAAGAGCAAATGGATCAAATATGGCATGGCAATGTAAATCTCTAGTGATCTGACCGATTGAAAGTAAATTCATTAAAAATTCAGGAGCATAAAGGACATTCTGAAGCCGTATCGTAGGAGTCAACTGCACCTCCCCCTGACCAGTAATGGGAGAGTGTGTCCCATCAGCTATTACCACATATCGTCCTGTCTGAGATGGACGAAAAACATTCAACTGCCTTTTGTCACTGCATAAATGGTGAAATGCTCCTGAATCCATGATCCACTCTGATAGATCTTGCCTGTAATAGCTAGTAAGAGCATAGGTTGTACATGACGTGGATGTTGATGCTGATGTTAATGCAGCTACCTCCGAAGATCCTGAAGAACTTGCTGACCCCTGGCTAGGCATGATCTCTCTAAGTCGCGCCACCAGATCCTCAAATCTCTGATCAGAAACATGTGAAGGACCCCCTTCCTGGTGAGTCTGCTCTGCAACACGTGTTGTAGTAGTAGGAAACCCATGCTTGGAATAGCATGTTTCCTCTGTGTGACCTATTCTGCGACAGTAAGTACACGGCTGTCGAGGGGGTCTGCTACCCTTCCCCTGCCACGGCCACCTCTGCCTCGAAACTGCGGAGGTCCTCCCCTGCCACGGGATGTTGCCATGGCTGAGGACGTCTGAGATAGTTGTGATCCACCAGGAGATATGGAGAGTCTACTCAACCTGCGGTAGGCCTCCTTTATAGGAGGTATGGTAGCATCTGTAAGGATATGTGCTCTGGCGGCATCATACTCATGATCAAGTGTTGCTGGAAATACTCATGTCATCACTGAGTCCCTATATGCCTTGAGTTGTTCCGATGTAGCTGTCAACGGAATATAACCATGTAACTTCTCAAACATACCCCTTAGAGAGGTACACAGGGTATGAAGAGGACGATCGTTCTGTTTCGAAGTGAAAATGTCATGCTGAAGCTGCAGAATCTTCGACTCGTTCTTTGCAGGAGAATGTGGCAGCAAGGATATCCCGCATAGCCTTCGTCGTGGGCTGACTCAGAATGTCATTGGCTATCTCCATGGATACCGTACCAGATAACCATACACGTGCATAGGCATCATCGGCCTCCCATGAGGCGTTAACCCCAATCTTCTCAACAGGTTCCTCTTATGTGAGGATATGCTTCTTGCCATTGCACTGCATCAGACTCATGAACTGCATGGCCCACAGTTCATAGTTTGTTCCATCCATTTCCACAACGGGTGTTGGACCTTTGAAGGCACCCAGGGACGGAAGATCTACCTTTTTGTCTGACATGATGACAACAATATCTGTCGACTGGGGTTACACGATTAGACAATAATATCTACGTGGACATATACGAAGGCAGTTGTCGGCGTAGACTCATACCACAACGCCTTCCATGCCTTGAGGGTTCCTCTGACGAGTTAGAATACACGCACAGATGCGATGGAGATCAGGTATACGCTATGACGTAGCCGTGCAGGAGGTGCACCAACCACGTGCACGAGGGACTCGGGATCGCCTGAGGAGCAGAAGACGCAGTCACGTGTGAGGCACAGACCACACGAGCGAGCGCAGATGCGTGTGAGGGGTGCATGCGCAACCACGCGAGAGAGAGAGAGCGCAGGCGCACGGAGGGCCGCGCGAGAGAGGGGTGCGCGAGAGAGAGGGGTGCGCGAGAGAGGGCGCACGATGCGCGATGTGCGATGGTGCAGACGCGCACGATGGCTGGGCTTGAGGCAGCGGCGGCGGTGTGTGAGGCAGCGTGCGAGGCTTTAGGTGGGGACGAGGGATTAGGGCACAGGCTCCGGTCTAGGACCGTCGCTCTGATACCATGTTGGAGAGAATGAAAATAATTGCATTCCATCTAACCCTAGAGCTCTCTTATATAGGAGAAAAGCTCTATGGGTAAATTACAGAAACAAGACGATAGAAATAAATAACATAACTATTCTAACAGTTATTTAATATTTACTTAATTATTTTACGTGACAAGATTCATGTTTTCAGCTAGGGTGTGTTCGGTGTAACTGCAATTATCACAATCGTACATCGGTGGTTTAAAGTAACCCCATATGCCCACCCGGACTGCTTGTGGTTGTCAATTTGTGCTTACAACGTCGACATGACCGGTCAACAGCCACATCAATCTGCCTCATTTCCTCCATGAAACATGCTGGCATCCCAGATGGTAAAAGAGTTTTCTCCTATGCTTCAACAGCTCCTCGCTTTCAACCTCCTCTGGCAGCCTACCCAACTATTCTGTAGGCCTCGCTCGAGCCGTGCATTCAATCCACATCAATGACATCCGAAGACTCCTGCTGCCCATGTCTAACCCCCTTACAGAGGAAGAGACGATGAGAGGGGTTTGACTAAAAATATAAGTTGGTACTCGAGCCTAGCATTTTCCTGCATGATGCGGTGTTTTGGCCTAGGTAAGAGGAAGAAAATCATACACCTTCAGCTCACAGGATGTTTGACTCGAGATAACCACCTGTTCTCTTCACTGTTCATATCCATTATGCTTATAATGCTTGTGCCGGTGATGCTGATATGATAAAGACTATTTACGTTTTGATATGTTCTCCGACCAGAGGATGATTTTTCCATATCTCTTGCTGGGTGGTTTCAGGGCCTGACTAGAGATTGCTTTTTGCAAATTTGGATATGGTCCGGGTCTTGATTTTGGAGTCAATAAATTCCCATTAAAGAATTCTTGAATCATACTAATACAAAGTTGGCGTGACACAGTTGCTAATAGCATGATATTTCAGAGAACAGGTGCATATATGGTAATGGGCATTTTTAATATCCAAATGATTCCCATATGCTTGATTGTTGAGTAATTTGATCTTGATTTGAGGACCGGGTTATTTGATGAGATTTAATTTGTGAAGCATAATATTCCTTCATGTTATTTTGACGCTTCAATTTGGTTGTTTTTGGGTGGTTTTGTGCGTTGATCGAACCATGCCATTTCGAGACATCTTTCTGGGTGGTTTTAAACCTGATGAGAATGTTATTTCAATATTTGGGACCTAACCAGTTGTCCCTGGAAGATTGATTATTGTGCATTTTTTCTTATTTTGTGGAGCATGTTATTTAGAGTTGTTAGATTTGTGGTTTGCTCGTTGATCGAACCCTGCTGCGTGTGATTTTGGGACATGATGAGATTAAGCCACTTACAATTAAGCCACTAACTACAATAAAGAAAGAACATAAACAATATCTCCTATAACACTTACAATTAAGCCACTAACTACAATTAAGCCATACGGGAGGATTGGCAATGAAGCCATACATGAGGACCCTTGATTGATCGCCCTTTTGATCAATCACCCTTTTTTAGATAGCCATTAACTACAATTACGCCATAAAGAAGAACTAGGCCACATTTTGAGAAAAGCCAGGCTAGCTAGCAACATTACAATCTATAAATTTTCATGTAAAGACACTTGAAAGCATAAATAACTAACCCGCCAGATATACCAAGACAAGCTTTCATTTGGGAAACACTCCAAGAAGTTCTTTCTCCTTCTCCGCATTCTTTGATTGCCTGTTCCAAAAGAGCACAGGCAGCAATATGCGCACCAGCAGACTGCCCCATTAAATAAATTCTGCAAAATCCCCCCAAAAATGTGCAATTAGGTCTGGGTGTGCCATTAGTGGTGATAAAACAAAAGAACCCAACTCATACAAGCAATGGATGTGCCTTACTTGTTAGGATCTCCACCATATGCAGAAATGTTATTGCATACAAAAGATATTCCTTGAGCAGCATCTCTTACCATATCACCAATTGTTCCCTGAGGAAAATTTCTGACCATGTGCTAAATATTGGTGGTAGTTTGCATGTAATACAGTTATGATGTTGCCACCTTAAGTAAAGTAAGGCTAATTAACTAGAATACCTATAATCAATACATGCAACTATGATGCCTCTTTCAGACAACTGCTTTCCCAGAAGAGAACCCCATGCTTTATACCTACAGGAATAGTACAGCATGCAGGTCCTATCAGTTTAACCTTGTGTTGACCATGACTAAATAAGTACTATGAAGAAAGATATCTCCGTAGCATAAACCTTTTTGCTGACCATGGAACAGTTTTTGGACTTTACACGAAGAGGTCCTAACAAAAACAAATGCCATCTTACCCAATAATCCATGCTCCTCCAGTTACAAAGGCAACAACCGGCTTTGGTCCACCCATGCTGGTAGGTAAGTATAAATCTAACCTGCAGGTCACAATTTCCATGAACTCCGACGGCTACTGCAAAAGATGATATTCTCCACATTTACAGGGTGCATCACTTTGTACCTATTTCTAGGCTGATCCCCATAAACAATGCTTCTACGAACATGGCTGGAGAAAAAGTAGTAGTATCCAACTGCCGAAAAAAAAAGGACAAAACAAATAATAATGAAAGTAATCACTATAAACAGAAGGGTAAACTTGTGTTTCCTGTAGCTCTTCATTTTTAGTAGTAACTGGATTCAAACGTGAGAAAATCAATCTCCAATTGATGTAGAGTAAGTTAATGAATAAATAACAAGAAAATGCATTTTTGGAAGAAGCTTTGGACCTTGCACAAAACCTGGCATAAGCAAAAGCGCATAGCAACCAAGAGCAAGAAACTTTGCGATCCATCTATAACCTATCCTGGAATGCAATTAAGACAAGAAGAAAAGAACACCATGTTAAATAGATAGAAATAGCATTTCTACAACTCAAAATATATATTACTAAAAAATGTATAGGGTTTTCATAAGAGTGAGTTGTTCATTTGCTTATCAGCATGGTATCAAAATTGTGGAGAGAAAAGAATGAGTTGCTTATTCATGAGACCCTAGGGTTCTCTTATATATAGGAGAAACATGTTGGGCAAATTACATAAAGTAGACGGAAAGAAAAGAGAATACATAAAAGAAATAAAAGATAACTAATATATCGACACTCCCCATCAAGTTGGAGCATATATATCAATCACGCTCAGCTCGGAACAGCATCTCTGGAATGGCCCTCTGGCTAGGGCCTTGGTGAACAGATCTGTCGTCTGATCTCTTGAGCTAACATGAATGGTTGAGATGAAAACTTCTGAATCAAGTCTCGAGTATAGTGACAATCTACCTCGATATGCTTGGTCCTCTCATAGAAGGCTGGGTTGTTGGGAATGAAGAGAGCAACCTGGTTGTCGCATTGGAGGTGTATGGGAAGAGGCATCCCAACTACAGGTCAATAAGAACAGATCTGGCCCACATCATCTACGTACTACTATGTGCCATGGCTCTGTACTCTTACTCTGCATTGGACTGGCGACCACCGTCTGCTTCTTGCTATTCCATGACACCAAGGAACTCCATGTGAACACTGCAAGGCTAGAGGTGGACTTCCTATCCTTGGGGCACCCCACATAATCTGCATTTGCGCAAGCTGTAACGACAAGGGATGTGCCTTTGCTAAATCGAAGACCAGTGCTAGGTGAGGTCTTACAAATACCTCAAAATCATATGGATTGCATCCATATGTGCATGTATGGGTTACTCCATGAACTGACTCACTATGCTCACTGCAAAGGATATATCTAGCCCGGTGATGGTCACATATAGGAGCCTCCCAGTGAGCTTCGTGTACCTTCTCTTGTCTACCTCCTCAGTGTCATCATCATATCTTCATGCTCGAGTCCATGGGAGTAGTAGCGGGTCTACAATCTGTCATGCCCATCTCAGAGAGAAAATCCGTAACGTACTTCCTCTTGGTCATCACAAGACCTATGGTTCCTAGCGAACTCCAGTCCAAGGAGGTAACGTAGACTACCAAGGTCCTTGGTTACAAACTGTTGACCAAGGAAATCCTTAGCAGCTTGGATCCCTACACATCATCCCACGTAACAATCATCAACATAAACTAGTATAGCAATTATACATCTCTGAGAGCTCTGAACAAACAGTGAATGATCTACAGTCGATCTCACAATCCATGTTGCTATATCAAATCCGAGAGCTTCTGGAATCATGCTCTTGGACTCCGCTTAAGGCCATAGATCGCCTTGTGAAGTCAACAAACCTTCTGACACTCCCTCTCAGCTATGAACTAGGTGGTTGTTGCATGTAGAGCTCCTCCTGTAGGTCACCACAGAGAAACACATTCTCCACATCAAGCTGATATAGGAGCAAGTCTCGCGTCACTGCAACATAAAGAAGGATCCGCAGTTTGGAGAAAGGTTATCTTGATAGTCCACCTCATATACCTGGATGAACCCACGAGCCACAAGCATCTCCTTGTAGCGATCCACGCTGCCATCTGCTCGGTAATTCACCGTAAACACCCACTTACATCCCACAACAGATGCTCTTGTAGGAGTTGTAACAACGCTACATGTGCTATGTGACTGTATTTATTGAAGTATTTGAAGTATTTTGGGTGTAGGGATATTATTCTGTAATGTAAGGGTCTGTCTCTAATTGTTTCAGTAAACCCTAGACTCCCTTCTATACAAGGGAGTCATTCAATGAGATAGTGCAAGTAATTTTTCCCGATTCTAGTAATTCTTAAGATGGTATCAGAGCCCTAAAGAAGGGATCCCTCTCTCTCTCTCTAGGTCATGTATGACCTAACCCCACCAACACATGTGCCACTAGCCCCAGGACCCTTCACCCTCAGTCGAGGAAGCTTCATCGCCTCATTCGCCAACAAACATCACCGCCAGCCACATGCACCACCTCCATGCTGACAAACCTCTTCATCAGCCACATGCACCACCTTCTTCGCTTACAAATCCCATTGCCAGGCACCTGAGCCACCTCCGTCGCCACAAATAGATTTTTCAGCCACCTAAGACAGGTACCTATTGATCGACATCATCGCCTCCAGTACCTATCTCAAACCTTCAGAAGCATCCACTGGAGCTTTACCTTTCCATCTGTGCCACTAGCAGTCACTTCCAACTCTTCCTAGTGGCTTCGCCGACTACTGGACCTCAAAGAGCCAAAATCGTGGCTGTCCAGATCAGCGATGCCCTCAGTTTGCATATTTCTTTCCCTCTTGTGAAGTCGTTGTAACTATTTTTCTTCGTTGTGTGAACCATACTGCAGTTTAATTCTCAAGGAAAATATCATGACCTGGATTTCATGATCTGAGTGTTTTATTGAATTTTGTTCTAGTTGCATCTGTTGTGATTGTTCAGTTGGTCATATATATATATATATATATATATATATATATCGTGAAGTATGTATAAGGTAGTAGACTCCTCTACTCACGAAAGGGAGATGAACCCCGTTTTGGTACTGTTAGAATACTCATATGATTCATTCATAGAGCCCTCGGGTCTCTTATATAGAGAGAGAGCCCTTGGGTAAATTACATGAGAGGGACATAAAGAAACTGAAATAATAAATAACATAAAAGACGAACAACTATCTCTACACTCCCCCTCAAGATGGAGCATAGATATCTATCATGCTCAGCTTGGAAGAACATCTCTGGAAAGGTCCTCTGAGCAATGGTTTAGTGAATATGTCCGTTGTCTGGTCCTCTGAACTGACGTGAGACGTGGAGATGAAGCCCTTCTGAATCATGTCCCTAGTGTAATGACAATCCACCTCTATGTGATTTGTTCTCTCATGGAAGGCTGGATTGTTGGCAATAAATAATGCTGCCTGATTATCACATTGAAGGTTCATAGGCAAGGGAACATCCACATTCAGATCTTCTAAGACTGCTTTAACCCACATCATTTCTGTGCTTGCCTGTGCCATGGCTCTGTACTCAGATTCGGCACTGGATCTCGCCACAACAGTCTGCTTCTTGCTTTTCCAAGATACTAAAGAGCTTCCTATGAAGATAGCAAATCCAGAAGTAGACTTACGATCCCGTGGACATCCTGCATAATCTGCATCTGCACAGGCTGAAATAGACAGATCTGTACCTTTCTTGAATAGCAACCCTGTGCCTGGGGAAGACTTCAGATATCTTAATATCATGTACAAGGCATCCATATGTACTTGCCTCGGCTGCTCCATGAATTGACTCACCCGGTTTACTGCAAGGGCAATATCCGGTCGAGTTATGGTGATGTATAAGAGCTTACCCACCATTTCTCTGTACCTTCTCTTGTCCACCTCCTCGGTATCATCATCGTACAGCTTCATACTCGGGTCCATAGGTGTACTTGAAGGTCTGCATCCAGTCATTCCTGTTTCAACTAGCAAATCTGTGACATATTTTCTTTGAGTCATCACCATTCCCTGTGCATTTCTTGCAAATTCGATCCCCAGAAAATATCGTATTGTGCCTAGATCTTTTGTAATGAACTGGCTGCCCAACATAGACTTGGTTATCTCAACCCCCTGTGCATCATCTCCAGTAACCAATATGTCATCAACATATACCATAACAACGATGGTACCTCTAGGGGTCTTCCGGACGAACAGTGAGTGGTCCGCATTTGATCTTCTGAACCCTTGTCGTTCAATAAGCTGGGAGAGCTTCTGGAACCATGCACGAGGACTCTGCTTAAGGCCATAGATAGCCTTATGAAGTCTGCACACCTTCTGAGTCTCCCCCTCAGCAGCAAACCCGGGTGGCTGCTGCATGTAGACTTCCTCCTGTAGATCACCATACAAGAAAGCATTCTTAACATCAAGCTGGAATATGGTCCAGTCACGTACCACTGCAACCGATAGAAGGATGCGAAGGGTAGAGTGTCTCGCCACTGGTGAAAAAGTGTCCAAATAATCGACCCCATATGTCTGTGTAAAGCCTCTTGCTACGAGCCTGGCCTTGTATCTGTCAAGACGACCATCTGCATGATATTTGACCGTAAATACCCACTTGCAACTCACCACAGATGCACCTGGAGGAATAGGGACAAGAGACCAAGTCCCTCTAGATTGCAAGGCACGCATCTCCTCTTCCATTGCTAGACGCCAGCATTCAGTCTTCATGGCATCCTGATATGTCCGTGGAATCTCCACTGTCGATACAGCAGCAGCAAACTTCTGAAAATCCCCAGAGAGACGATGAAAGGAGACATGAGAGGACAGGGGATATGAGGCACACTGTCTTCGCTGCTTCCTATGAGCAATAGGCCGGTCCAAGTCATCCAAAACAGTGCTGACCAGTTGATCCTCCTCCTGCGGTAAAAGCTCCTGCACAGGTGCATTATTCAAACCATCATCAGTGATAACATCAGAACATATCTGAGGCGTGCTGGATGGTTGACACGTAGCTTGAGCAGGGCCTGTCCGTCTCGTGTAGAACTTAGTGAAAGGGACAACTGGGGGTGGTGGCGGGGGTGGTGGTGGTGGTGTTGTTGATGTCGGTGGAGTAGAGGATGGACCCAGGCTTGGAGGTGGAGGAACATAGACATTGGAATCTGATGATGTGGAGGAGACCAATCTGTCACCTGCAGGGGAGAAGTACATGACAGGTTCGAAAAAAGTAACATCTGCACTCAAATAGTACTTGTCATGGACAGGATCATAGCAACGGTATCCTTTCTGTGTCCTGGAGTAACCCACAAAAACACACTTGATAGCCCTAGGGGATAGCTTATCAAGCCCCGGAGATAAGCGGTGGACAAAAGCAACAGTCCCAAAAACCCGAGGTGTCAGTGTAAACAAGTCTCTGTCTGGAAAGAGAACAGAGATTGGAGACTTTTCCCCAAGAACAGTTGTAGGCATTCGATTGACCAGATAGCACGCTGTAAGTATAGCATCCCCCCAAAAGGTTAATGGAGCACAACTCTGGATAAGTAATGTGCGAGCAATATCAAGAAAGTGTCGATGTTTTCGTTCTGCAACCCCATTTTGTTGAGAGGTGTAGGCACATGTGGTTTGGTGAACAATGCCTTTAGATGAAAGAAAGCTGGCAAGAGAGCGAGTGCAGAACTCCAATGCATTGTCAGTACGCACATACTTAACAGTAGATGAGAAAACATTATGGACTTCATTAATTAGATTTTGAAGAACATTTCTTGCTTCAGATTTATTTTTAAGAAGAAAAGTCCACGACACTCTAGAGAAATCATCAACCACAACTAAATAGAACCTGTGCCCCTGATGATCCGGGACACGACTTGGACCCCAAATATCTATATGAAATAATTCAAACGGGGAGCTACTGCTCCGACTCTGACGACCGGGGAAGCTAGACCGATGGTGCTTCCCTAACTGACATGCTTCACAACGAAAAGAGGAACTCGGAGAGATCTGAGGCAGGAGGTGACGCATCTTCTGTAGCGGCAGATGACCGAACCTAAGATGCCAGGTATACGGAGATACGGAGGCCTGGGAATGCAAGGAGACGCCAGCGTAAGAGTTACGAACAAGACGATAGAGGCCATTATGCTCAGAACCACAGCCAATCACCCTGCCCGTTAGTATGTCCTGAAAAATAACAGACGATGGATCAAAAGTAGCACGACAGTGCAAATCACGTGTAATCTGGCTAATAGATAAGAGGTTCATAGAGAATTCTGGAGCATGTAGCACATTCTGTAAGTGCATAGAGGGTAGCAAAGCCGTCTCCCCCTGACCGATGATAGGAGAATGAGTGCCATCAGCAATGAGTACAGAGCGACCTGGCTGAACAGCTCTGTAGGACTGCAGGATATCTTTCTCACGGCATAGATGATGGGTAGCTCCAGAGTCGACAATCCATCCTGTGAGGTCATGACTATGAAATGAGACTGAAGGACTACCTGAGGCACTGGCTAAGGCAGATGTACTAGCTGACGCCGAAGCCGCAACATCAGAAACGTCTGCACCCTCTGATGATGATTGTGGCATAATATCACGAAGTCGTGCCACTAACTCCTCGAACCTGTGATCTGGAGTAGATGCTGGTGGACCCTGAACATGATCAGCTACTCGTGCAGAAGGAGGAAAACCATGCTTGGAATAGCATGTATCCTCCGAATGACCAGTACGGCGACAGAATGAGCACGTAGAGCGTATGCGACCTCCGCGGCCACGTCCACCACTTCCCCTGCCACGAAACGAGGACGAACCACCACGTCCCCTGGAAACTGCCATTGCTGACGGAGTCGCAGTCGCTGCTACATTGGACGGAACAGGTACACGACTGAGCCTCCTGTAACCTCTTCCATCGGTGGGATGGTGGCATCTGCTAGGATCTGAGCACGTGCTGCCTCGTACTTCGGATCTAGGGCAGCGAGTAATACGCCAACCATAGTGGCGTTGCGGAACGTCTTCTGCTGTTCCGGTGTGGCTGTAAGCAGAATGGAGCTATAGAGCTTCTCGAACATGCCACGAAGCGACGTGTATAGGGAATGAAGAGGCTTCCCATTCTGCTTCGTGGTAATATATCATGCTGCAACTGGAGCATCTTCGTCTCGTTGTGTACCTGAGAGTACGTCATTGCCAAAATATCCCACATCGCCTTAGCGGTGGGCTGGTGAAGGACATCATTCGCTATCTCCGTCGTGAGCGTACCCGAGAGCCACACCTTGGCGTACGCATCATCAGCCTCCCATGAGGCATAGATCCCTGTCTTCGCCGGCGGTTCATCCTCGGTAAGAATATGCTTCTTACCACACGACTTCATGAGAATGAGGAACTGCATCGCCCACAGTTCGTAGTTTGTCCCGTCCATTTTGACGATTGGTGCCGACCCTTTGAAGGCACCTATGGCGGGCATATCGAGCTTCTGATCTGACATAATGACAGAGAAGAACAACTACTGATAGACCAAGAAAATACTGTCTACCAAGTCCTTGTAGGATTCAAGTGCATAGGTAGACGATTATGCACTTGAATCGAGCATGACGCCGAGTCCTAGGGAGAAGGCGGCACCCAGCCACGAGTAGAGGCTTTGGAAGCCTCTACTTGAGAAAGACGGCGGCTGGTCGGCGCTGAGGGGTGCCCGGCGTAGGAGAGGCGGCGCTGGGGGGGGGGGGGCGGCGAAGGAGGTGAGGCCGACGACAGGGGCTGGGCAACGCTGGGGGACCCGGAGTTGGGAGGGGGCGGCGCTGGGTGGGACCCGGCGAAGGTGGGGAGGCGGCGGCGGGGTTCTCGGAGCCCGGGGGGGCGGCGAAACCCTAGAGCCGGCGGCGGTAGAGAGGGGGGGCGGCGGTGGAGAACCCTAGGTTAGGGTTATGGCTCTGATACCATGTTAGAATACTCAGATGATTCATTCATAGAGCCCTCGGGTCTCTTATATAGAGAGAGAGCCCTTGGGTAAATTACATGAGAGGGACATAAAGAAACTGAAATAATAAATAACATAAAAGACGAACAACTATCTCTACAGGTACCATTACCAAGTTGGATAGTACGAACTACGTGCTATGTCATAGTCTCTTCTGAATGTCATAGGACATGACAAAGAGCACGTCATCACCAAGGAGGAACCAACTGAGAAAACAGGAACGAATGAGACGTGGAAGAACGATAATGCCATGGTCAAGACATGAATTATGAGTAGCTGCATCTCACGAATTGCAAATGACATTGTGCCATATAAGACGGCTAAGTATATGTGGGACAGTCTTCTCAAGACATACTTAGAGAACTTTGCCAAAATCCTCCAGAAATAGGTTGATATGTCTCAATTGAAACAAAATAGTCGTCCTCTTGCTCACTTCTATTCGACATTGAATTCCATGTTCCAGACAGAACTCCTATATACCTATATGTATTTGTCCAACCCAAATTGCCTTCGGATCCATAATTGATGGTCAGACTCTTTCTTGGAGGGTTAGTCCCTATATATGAAGCAGCTAGAGCACAGATAATCACTGCCTCTGAGATTCTCTCTATGGAAGAAGCCTTCAGCAGTCTCAGCAAGTTGTCTATATCCATTCCAGCTCGTGTTGAGACCACATCGACTATAGGCGTACCTTCAAGCAGAGGCCGAGGGACATTGTTTTGAGGCAAGGATGGGATCGTGATTTCGGGCATAGAAAGCCCCCATGTACATTTTGAGGTCGCATGGGCCACATGGGGAAGCATGGAAGACTCCCAACGGCACATCACGCCATCCCAACACCGGATAATATTTCGTCGGAAAATCTATAGCAGAATATGAGAATCTAATGCAGCCGCTGAGTCAGCAAGGGGTTGTATTGCAATCGTCTTCTTCAGGAGCAGGAGCTACCATGGGCACCACTTCTATTGATACGACAGCATTCGTTGATCCCTCAGATATATCTACCTTATGCTATGCATGTAGGAGTTCATCTAGTTCTTCTGATTGGTTGGTAGACTCGGGTGCATCACGACACATTAGTGGCAACAAGAATCAATTCACTACACTTTGAGAGTTGCACCAGGCCATACCATTATGGTGGCAGATGGAAGATTATCCCCTATTACTGGACAAGGGGAAGTCCAAGTGGCTCCAAATATTCAGTTGAATAAATGTTTTTATAGCTCTCGAATTTTCTGAGTCTTTTATATTTATCCAAAATTACTAAGGAGCTTAATTGTCGAGCCATTTTTTGATCCAGTGTCTCTGGTCTTTCAGGATATGTTGACGAATCGGGTGATTGGTTGTGACAGCGAAGAGGGTGTTGTGTACAACTTGACGCAATCTCCTTTTGCGAGTCGTGTTTATACATCTACTAGGGAGTCTCCCCACACATGGCACTTGCGCCTTGGTCATCTGCCTCTACCGAAATTAAGAATCCTGCCCAAAATCCATGTTTCCACACCACTCCAATGTAAAGCTTGTCAACTTGGAAAACATCATAAGAGTTCATTTCCAAGTCATCCTAGTCGTGTGAGCAATTATGTTTTTGATCTAATACATTTTGATGTGTAGGGGTCTAGTCGAGTCCCAAATCATTCAGAATATTGGTTCAATCTTGTTGTTGCTGATGAATCTACCCGAGTTTCATGGGTCCTTCTTATGAAGTCAAAATCTAAAGTCAGTACTGTTATGAAAAAAATTCTTTATGGAAATAAAAATTGTGTTTGTTTTCATGTCAAGACTATTAGTACTGATAATGCTCTTGATTTTTGCAATCAATATCTTCTCTCTTTTCTGACTAAGCATGGGATTATCCACCAAACATCGTGCCCATATACATCCCAACAGAATGGCGAGGCCGAAGAACGCACACCCATATCCTTGATGTGGCTTCTCACTGCCACATATCTAATAAACCATATGCCATCCACCATATCAGAAGAGAAAACACTGTATTCTCTCCTCTTACCTGTCAAAAACTTATTACATGTTCCACCTAAAATCTTTGAGTATCCTCTTTTGTCAACATTCATTATCCTGGCCGCAAAAATATTTTTCCCCATGATGTGAAATATGTCTTTGTATGCTACTCCAGAACCCAGAAAGAGTATCGATCTTATGATCGGGTACATCGTCATTACCATGTTAGCGCAGATGTGACCTTTGAGTCTATACCGTACTATTCCACCTCCGGTTCTCGGGTTGTGTCTCCTGATGACATAGAGATTGCTAGTCTGTCTATCCCATCTCCTCACAACAGGTTTCCGACTCAGGACATTCACATTGATGAGAGTCAATAATTTCGATTGGTGTATACTCATCGGATGGCACCCCCTCTTATCACACCAGCACCTCATACCAAGGTATGCCAAGATAAGAATAATGATGAGGTTGTATTTGAGGATATTACACATATATGCGAGCAGGTTGCTGAGAAGGAAATTCAAGACTCCCAAGAGCATTCTGATCTACCCATGGCTCTTCGAAAAGGGAAACATACGTGTAACCTACATCCCATCTCCAACCATATATCTATAAGGAGACAGTCTAAGCAATACCAAACCTTTCTGGCTGGTCTTTCAGCTACTACCGCTCCTCCCACTTATCATGAGGTATTATTAGTTCATGAATGGAACGCAGCTATCAAGGAAGAAATGGAAACTCTTTTGTCCAGGGGTACGTGACAGCTAGTTGATACCCCAAGGGATGCAACTATCGCTGACAGCAAATGGGTTTTTACCACCAAACATCTTCTTGATGGCTCGGTGGAATGCTATTAGCCTCGACTGGTAGCAAAGGGGTACACTCAAACCTATGGTCTAGATTACCTTGACATTTTTCACAGTGGCTTGCCTTCCTACGATGTGGATCCTTATTTCCATTGTTGCCCAACTCTCCCGGTCACTCTACCAACTAGATGTGAAAAATACTTTTCGGTATGGAGATCTGAATGAAGAAGTCTATATGCAACAACCTCATGATTTTGAGAAAAAGGAGGAGTATCAGAAGGTGTGCATACTCTACAAAGCAGTATATTATCTGTCAACCTACCAGCATCAACTCTTAGTGGGGCACAGGCATACTACAGCAGTACAGCATTTATTCTCAGATACTAACATGCACCCCGTAACCATCTTACTACCCCTCTTTGTTTATCATCTCACCCTTGCCTCGCATCCTTGTCAATCAGATCCTACATGGGATGGTAAATCAGAACCGAAGCTCAGTTCTCACTACTATTATCTTTCAAACTATAAATATTAACGTCATTTAGAACCCTTCTCATCTTTCCCGTATGTAGAATGTCCTTCCGGGGGGAAGAAGAGTAGCGGAGAGCCTTTAACGACCTGGGTACGAAAATATGATATGGTACCTCACTTCCCCTCAGTCCTCCCCTCACCCTTAGCCCAAGTGTGAACCTCATACCTAGCCCTAACCTTCCTGAAGCCTTTCCCCTCCTGCCTCTCCCTATAAGGGATCATAGTTCCTACCTTTCACCCCTTCACTTAGTCGCTGACCTCTGATCCCGCTTAGCACTCACTGGAGTGGACTCCCGAAAGCTGACCACTACATCTCCGTCTACGCTACTCCGTAGGTCCAAACAAAACCCAGAGCCTAGTTTCAAAAATTATCGGATTGTGTCGAAGGTTGGTTTCATTCGCTTTACGACAGATCATTCTTTATTTGTCAAGATAACAGAGAAAGTGATAGTTGCAATGTTGGTATATGTTGATGACAAAATTCTAACCGAGGATGATACTAGTGGCATAACATATACTAAAAGGTATCTTGCGGAACACTTTATCACCAAAGACTTAGGAGAGCTTCATTATTTCTAGGGCATCGAAGTTATTCAAGGAATAATGGTGGATTGATTCTATCACAGAGGAAATATGTTAACGATCTTCTACAGGAGATAGGTATGTTAGGGGCTAACTGAGCATCCATTCATATGGATCCCAGTGCACGAATGTATGGAGACTCGCATGTGTATGCTGATGCAAACAATATAGGTGCATGTTGGAGTATTTGTTATGGTGCGCATATTGTGTTGTATGAGGGCAAATGGATCCCTCCAGGATCCATTTACCCCATCCAGTTGATTTGTTAGAAAATTGGAAGCGGAAGCAATAACATGGATAAAGAAATAAAGAACAAGAAAGAACGCGGGATTTTACGTGGAACCCTACTCCGTGAGAAGCGGGATGAAACCACGGGAGAAACCCTTAAAGGGGCATATGCATCATTGCTTTTTCTCAATGGATACAGGAGGTCTGGGGCTCCTTATATAGCCTCTCCAGAGCCTCCACGTCCCACCGTTGGACGATGTGGGACTAAACACTGGATGGGTAAATGGATCTCCTCCAGGATCCATTTACCCTGTTACAACACAATAGACGCATACAACGAATGCTCCCACACTCCCCCTCTAGCTGGAGCATGCAATGCTCAGCTTGGACAAACATAAAATAAACTCAACTCAACGCTACAGGACACTACGGACAATATCAACCCAACGCGCACATTGTTGCAGTCGAGGACGTTGCTTCTCATGTCGTGCAGGTGAGGAGGACGACCGGGCTGGAGTGTAAGTCAACAGAAGACTCGGAATCTGACCATCGAGTCTGAAAACTGCGCCTGAAGTCTCCTCGTCGAATAACTGGGGCGCTCCCATCTGGCTCAGAGAATGGTGTACACTGCTCTGCTGTACCTATGATACCACATGAAAACCCTTGCCCTCAATGGCATAGGGAATGGTCCTCTGCTCTGGAGTCCCTATGGCTCACATGAAAACTCTGGCCTGACAACAAGAAGAATGATGGGGACCTCTGACAATGATGGCAACATATGCTCATCTGACAATGACCGCATACTCGTGCGTGTCTGAAACTGGAGACTCGGAATCAATCTGTCGAGTTCGTCAAGTCTGAACTGTAGAATCTGAAATATCTGGATGGCCTGGAAATCTGTAAGTGAATCTGGAACATCTGAATCAGGACCTGTGACTCTACATATATACTCCCCATTTCTTCCCATACTTGTCAGAATAATGACATCGACAAAGTTGGGAGAAGACAACAATGATGGGGATAAAACAAAAACCACTTAGCCGAGTACACATTTGTCGGCTTTCAAAACATTCAATTTTTTTTTGAAACATTTTTTAAGCCGTTGTTTTTTTCCGGCTTTTGCAACTTTTTTTTTGAATTGCGTACGACTTTTCTTTGTACGCGCTTCTTTTTTTTCCAACAGCATACGACTTTTTCAAATGTGCGCGCCTCTTCTTCTTCTTCTTTTATAACAAACTCCTTCTTCCCTCTCTTTTTTTTCGTAACTTACGGCCCAACTTAGGGCATAAATATAAGCGGTTCGGACTCCCTTTTTTTTAACACGCGTGCCCTTCTTCTTTCTTTCTTTCCCTTTTTTTTAACACGCGTCTCCCCCTTTTTCTTTAATATGTCACGGCCCACCCGTGCCTTCTCATACAGGCACGACTCACTTTATTATTTTAAAAAAAAAAATTGGGCCATTACCCCTAGTGTTCCCACATTGGGAACCCCTTTTTCTTATGAACACTGCCGCCCCTACTCGATAGAGCAGTTCACGCCGCCTCCTGGTGCCGCAACAGATCTGGGAGGGCTGGGGGGTTGCGCACCACACAGGAAGGAGGCCACCTGCACGCGCAAAGGGGGTGCATACTACACAAGGGAGAACTTGGCACCGTCTGGGAATCGAGGGGTGCCGCAAGGAGCTCCGCCTTGGGTCGCGCAACTCCGCCTTGGGTCGCGCAAAGAGGAGTCACGTGGAGGGGCGGCACCGCCTGCGAGGAGCCCCGATCTGAAGAGGGTCCTTGGCTGCAGCTGCCGCTGGAGGAGAACTCGCATGGGATGCTTGGAGGAGGAGACGCCGCTTGAAAGCCCTGTGCGCCACTGGGAGGAAGGTGTAGCGGCTTGAGAAGGCACCGCCAGCGCCGCCTGGGAGAGGTTCACGGCTTCATCGCGCGGAGGCGCTATCGCCGCATGGAGGATGCGCGACTTTACGCATGGAGGGACTCGATCCCGCCATCAGAGAGAGGTGAGACATCGCGCATGGAAGGTTGTTGCTCGCGCGTGTCGCTTGGAGATGCGCTTGGATCGAGTGTTTGAGGGGTGCCGCCAGCGTCGAAATCGAAAGATGTAGTCCTTGTCGCCTGGAGGATGCACGCCCTCCTTTTCGCTGTTTCAATTTGGAGGGTGGCGAAGTAGGATGGGGCCGCCAATAGCTGTTGACCTGCGCGGGAAGTGCGCACGGCCTGCCGCCTGGAAGATGATAGCTTTGACGGCAGAAAATTGGGTTTCAAAAATGAAACCCTAGAATATAAATCCAGCCGTATAACAAGAATGAAAAGATCTCGAACACTAACAACAGATCTTCACCATAAAACGAATCTCGACCATATTACAAACGAACATAAAAGAAAACCCTCGAGAATCGACCCGCTCTGATCCATGTTAGAAAATCGGAAGCGGAAGCAATAACATAGATAAAGAAATAAAAAACAAGAAAGAACGCGGGATTTTACGTGGAACCCTACTCCGTGAGGAGCGGGATGAAACCACGGGAGAAGCCCTCAAAGGGGTATATGCTTCATTGCTTTTTCTCAATGGATACAGGAGGTTTGGGGCTCCTTATATAGCCTCTCCAGAGACTCCACGTCCCACCGTTGGACGATGTGGGACTAAATACTGGATGGGGTAAATGGATCTCCTCCAGGATCCATTTACCCTGTTACAACACAATAGACGCATACAACGAATGCTCCAACAGTTTAGTCCCACATCTACCAGTGGTTGGACTTGGAGGCTCTGTAGAGGCTATATAAGGAGCCCCAGACCTCCTGTATCATATGAGAAAATGCAATGTATAACATGCCCCTTTGAGGGCTTCTCCCGTGGTTTCATCCCGCTCCTTAGGGAGTAGGGTTCCACGTAAAATCATGGTGTTCCATGTCTATATTTCTGTTCTTTATGCTCTGTTTATCATTATCGCTTCCGCTTCCTATTTTCTAACATGGTATCTCGTGGGAACCCTAAAGAAGGCCCACGATCCATATAAAAAATTATTTGGAGGTTATTTGTTTGGGGGTCCCTTTAAAAAAAGAGGGGAGAGAGGATGTTGGGCCCAACTGTATGGACCGAGAATTAAAAAATCTGATTTTTTGAAAAAGGCGCGTACACAATAAAAGATGTACGCAAATTCCAAAAAAATTACAGAAGACGTAAAAAAAGAGAGGGAAATGATACAGTTTAAAAAATGTTTCAAAAAATGATTTAAAAAAAATGTGTGCAATGGCTATTAAAAAAAGGAATTAGCCAGAAAAAGAAGAAGAATTTTTTGAGAATGTTCTTGTTTTTACCCCCATTTTATTGTTTTCTCCCAACTTTATCGAAGTTGATTTTCCGACAAGTATGGGAGAAAGGGGGAGTATATGTAGAGTCACAGGTCTATTCAGATTCTCCATATACAGATTTCAGACCATTCAGATTCCAGACTCTACAGTTGTTCAGACTCGACGTCAGATTCCAGTCTCCAAATTCAGACACGCATATGGATGCGGTCTTTTCAAATGAGCACATGTTTGCCATCATTGTCAGTGGTCCCCATCCATTCTTGTTGTTTTGGGCCAGAGTTTTTCATGTGGTATCATAGGTACTGCAGAGTAGAGTATCATTCTCTGAGCCAGATGGGAGAGACCCAGTTCTTCAAAGAGGAGACTCCAGGCGCAGATCAGATTCCGAGTCCTTAGTTTGACTCACACTCGAGCTCGTTCGTCCTCCTCACATGCACAGCATAAGAAGCAACATCCTCGACAGCAGCAGTTGTGCGCGTTGGGTTGATATTGTCCGTAGTGTCTTGTGGCGTTGAGTTGAGTCTCTTTCTGGTTTGTCCAAGCTAAGCATTGCATGCTCCAGCTTGAGGGGGAGTGTTGGAGTATTTGTTATGTGCGCCTATTGTGTTGTAGGAGGGTAAATGGATCCCTCCAGGATCCAATTACCCCATCCAATTGTTTAGTCTCACATCTACCAGTGGTGGGACTTGGAGGCTCTGTGGATGCTATATAAGGAGCCCCAGACCTCCTGTATCAGATTAGAAAGTGCAATGCATAACATGCCCCTTTGAGGGCTTCTCCCGTGGTTTCATCCCGCTCCTTAGGGAGTAGGGTTCCACATAAAATCATGGTGTTCCATGTCTATATTTCTGTTCTTTATGCTCTATTTATCATTATCGCTTCCGCTTCCCATTTTCTAACAGTGCTTGGTAGGAAAACTAGTGTATGATACGATCACTACGCCTGATATCTCATGTGTTGATAACCGGGCAAAAGCCAGTTCATGGCCAAACCGGTGCAAAGTGCACTGGGAGGCACTTTTATGATCTTGAGATACTTGAAATCTACTCCAGGGAAAGGTTTGTTATTTACTTGTGAAAGAGACTTGATATTATGGCCTATCCTGATGCTGACTATGCAGGGTATTCTGATGACAGAAAGTCCACTACTCGTTACTGCACCTATCTCAGAGGTAACTGAGTCACATGGAAAAGCAAGAAGCAAGCAATTGTTGCCAAATCTAGTACAGAATCTGAATACAGAGCAATGACCCAAGCAACTACTGAAGTAATGTGGATCAAGTCAATTCTCAAGGATTTACACTACCAGGTTCGAGCCCTATGATCGTGTATTGTGACAATGTTGCTACAATGTTCATTGCAAACAATCCTATCTTCCATGAGTGCACCAAACATGTGGAGGTAGACTGCCATTATACTAAGGATATGATTCAGCAAGGAAACATCAAGACAGTCAATCACTTCAAATGGGCAAACAAATAATGTTCTTCACCAAGCTGCTTACCCGGTCCCTATTCAGTAAATGTGTCTCCAAGCTGAGCATGATGGACCATCTATGCTCTAGCTTGAGGGAAGATATTGTAGTATTTAAATTATTTTGGGTGTATGAATATTATTCTATTATGTGAGGGTATGTTTGTAATTGTTTCAATAAACTAGACTCCCTTCTAATAGGGAGGCCCAATTCAATGAGATAGTGCAAGTAAATTTTTCCAATTCTAGCAATTCTCAGAGTAGCGCGGCCATCTCCTCCCCCATGGCAAGATGCAATTGACTGTCATGTATCGCATCCTGATATGATAGTGGTATCTCCACGGCTGACAGTCCATGACAAATCTCTTGAAATCCTCTGAAAGCTGACCTAAGGAAACATGGTTGCAAGAGGATAGGTAGCACAAGTATGTCTCTGCTTCCGTAGAGCAATAGGCACATCAAGATCGCATGCCTCCTCCTCAACCTGTAAACCACCCTCGTGAGAGGGCACATGCTCATCCTGTAAAAATCATGCTGCCTAGACAAATCACAAGTGCCATCGTAGAAACAATGTGTTCAGTACATACCTGGGCGTTCTGAATGATGGGGAAAGCCCATGAGCAAGGGGAACTGAGTGAGGCCTACAAACATAGAAATGTGGTAATATATGGGCCGACGTATTGGGTGGTCGTGCAGGGGTAGGCACAGAAGCAGGTGTAGGTACTGGAGGTGGTGGTGGAGGTGATGGCATGGTATGAAAAGGCTAGCCTTGAGGCGGTCTAGGCGGTCGAGGCAGAACAAGGCGGGGCATTTTAGCCTCGAGGCGTACGCCTCGGATTGTATTGATGAGGCGAACGCCTCAGAAGATCGAGGTAGTCCGAGGCGGTGAGGGGGTCGAGGCGGAACGAGGCACTCTGTGAGGCATTTTCTGGATTTTAAAGTATTTTTTTAAAGATTTAAATTGCCTTATTGGTAGTTTTAGATGCTTATAAATGTATAGTTTTCTAGGATATATATTTACAAGATGAATTCTTGGAATTTTAAGTTTGTTCATGTTCATACTGAATATTAAACTTGTCTAATTTTTTCAAGAAGTTTTTAATATTGCACTTTTAAATACACAATCCATAAAGGTTAAAGAAAAGCTAGTGTTAAGAGAGGTGGCATAATGAGCCATGTAATATACCAACTAGAAAAAATAAGATTAGATTTAAGGCATGTTAATGTTGTCATATTTTATATATTAGTCATATAACAAATACATCTA
The DNA here is from genome assembly GCA_037367405.1 of Ottelia alismoides. Taxonomy (NCBI): domain Eukaryota; kingdom Viridiplantae; phylum Streptophyta; class Magnoliopsida; order Alismatales; family Hydrocharitaceae; genus Ottelia; species Ottelia alismoides. The sequence continues at coordinate 331,524 of JAZKJV010010554.1, read as the reverse complement.
ATCATAATTTTTATGCACCATAATATTTTTAGTGAAAAATATGTTATCTTTGATACTTTAGTGACAAGTATAGCTAATGATTCTATCTTTGATTAGGTAGAAATTTAGTAGATAGGTTTATGAACTTTACATATCCGTTCTTTCACGTTCTTATCTTCATAATTTCATCATATATTGCAATGTTATATATTATATGTATGTCAATTTAGATAATTTCATCAGTTAATATACAAGGCCCTAAATATCGGTTCGGTCACCATTTCGGTATCGACCAAAACAGAATTTCGATAGATTTTCGGTGGAATTTCGATCGAAATTTCGGTCATTTCGGTCATTTTTTGTACTAGGACCCCCATATTTCGGTCATTTCGGTCGAATTCGATTTCGACTGGATATCGATATTCGACAGAAATTCGATCGAATTTCGATGAAATTTGAGGCCATGTTAATATATTTATTATACTTTTGTAAGTATTTTCCTATACAAACTGAGGTTTATACCTCGACCGCCTCGAGGCTACGCCCCACCTCGCCTCCAGGGAAAACGCCTCATTCCGCCTTTCATTTTTTCAAACCTTGGGTAATGGATGTGGTGTAGGTACTGGAGGTAGTGTAGCCGTAGGAAGAGGAGGCACATATACTTCCTCCAGAGTCAGACAGACTCAACCTGTCACATGTATGAGAGAAATACATAATAGACTCAAAGAAGGTGACATCAGCACTAACATAATACTTCGATCGAATCGGATCAAAATAGCGATATCCCTTTTGGGTACGAGAGTATCCTACAAAGACACTTGACAGCTCTAGGAAAAAGCTTATCACGATCAGGAGTCAGATAGTGAACAAGAAGCAAGCAGTGAGGACCGCATCACTCCAGAAAGAGCGAGAAGTATGGCTCTGGATCAAAAGTGTCATGGTCACATCAAGTAAATAATGTGTTTGCATTCGACAACATCGTTCTGCTCAGAAGTATAAGCACACAAGGTCTGATGTACGATGCCAAGAGACCTGAAGAACTTAGATAGTTGTAATGTGCAGAACTCTAAGGCATTATCAGGCAAATAAACTCGATTGTAGCAGAGAAAATGTTCTTTATTTCATTAATAAAAGATTTAATGGCAAACCCAGCTTCAGACTTGTTTTTTAATATAAAAATCTAAGAAAATCTAGAATAATCATCCATAGCAACAAGAAAAAAACGGTGTCCATGGTGATCAGGAACATGACTGGGACCTCAAATATCTAAATGAATAAGCTCAAATAAACGACTACTGCTACGACTCTGACGACCAGGGAAAGAAGAGAGGTAATGCTTCCCAATCTGGCATGCCTCGCACTAGAAGGAAGAGCGCGTGGAAATCTATGGAAGGATATGACACAACTTCTGCAAATGAATGTGGCCAAAATGAAGATGCCACAAGTAAGGTGAGAATGATCCAGTGGGAACTGTAGAAGCACCGACACTAGGAGACTAGATCAGTCTGTAGAGAATTCGTTGCTAACGGTCACGTCCAATCACCGTGCCCATGAGTATGTCCTAAAACACAAGAGAAGAGGGGTCAAAAAATGTCACGACAATGCAGATCCATTATGATAGGACCAACAGAAAGCAAATTCATCAGAAACTCGGAAAACATTCTACAGGCGCATGGATGGCGTCAAATGCGCCTCCTCCTATCCTGTAATGGGTAAGTAAACCCCGTTCACAATGATGGCCCTACCATTGAGTTTAGATTTGTAAGTACTGCAATGTGTTATCTCCACGCAAATGGTGAGAAACACCAGAGTCCATGATCCACTCTGTCATATCTGTCATGCTACAACTGGTAAAAAGCATAAGCTATACCTGAGGAGCTCGAAGAGGCTCTAGCAATGGCTACGACATCCGGGGAACCTGTAGTGGTGCCGTTAGCATGAATTATTATCTCACTAATGTCATTAAGAAGTGAATCTGCGTGAGGAGTCAAATTGTCTGGAGGCTCAAGACCTTTGACCCTCTGGCGATTTCAAGCCAGGGATCCAAGGTTTCGCCTTATCTAATGCTCGGAACTAGCCTGGACTTCGAGAAGTGCTCAGCCAAATGGGAGGGCTTTCGCATCCCGGAAGCACTATATTGATCGGTTGAAAAATCAGGAAATTAGTTATAAGCGAATTAGGCAGTTTTCAGAGGGGGTGAGCGGCGGGGTCGAAACTAGACATCAAGTGGAAGTATACAGAAAACCAAAGACATAATAGAAGAGAATTTCTCTCTCCAAAAATGAGTCAAAAAATGAACAGTCACAAACGTGACCACAAGCTCAGTCCAAAATACTGCGGACCCCCCCATATATTCATAAGAAACCAAGTGCATTGGGGAGGTCGCCTATGAGGAGGGAACTCGCATCCACCCCTCTTTTCCACGTCTCCCAGCTTCGACCCTGATTATAGAGTAGGGCACACACGAGCAGATGCGAGGTATCCATGTTATGATAGCATGTATCCTCAGAATGACCTAGACGACGGCAATAAGTGCAAGGGCCACGCTGACATCCACCTCCTCTGCTACGGGGATCACGCCCTCTAAACTATGTAAAACCTCTCCGGTCAGGAGATGCAGCCATCGCTAAGAAGGTATGTGTGGTAGCAGGTGGTGGGACAAGTAGCATGTTGAGGCGACTATAGGCCTCCTCCATTGGAGGTATGGTTGTGCATGTAAGAAGCCGTGGGCATGCTGCCTCATACTCCGGATCTAGAGACACCAAAAAACTCCAACCATCATGGAGTTCCTGTATGCCATTTGTTGCTCAGTAGATGTGGTAACGGGCATGAAATTGTTGAAGCTTCTCAAATATGTTGGGAAGCGAAGAGTAGAATGTATGTAGAGGATGATCATTCTATTGGTCGGGTAGATATCGAATTACAGCTGAAGAATCTTGACTTCATTCTTTGCTTTGGCATACGTGGATGTCAGAATATCTCACATCGTCTTGGCGGAGGCCTGGTTCATAATGTCATTGGCAATCTCTGTGGTAAGAGTCCTAGAGAGTCAAACACACGCATAAGCGTCATCTTGCGTCCATGAAGCATTCTCCCCAGTCTTATCCGTGGGCTCTAGCTTTGTCAGAATGTGCTCTCTGTCACTGCACTACATAGGGAGCAAGAACTGCATGGACCTCAACTCATAGTTGGTCACATCCATCTTCACGATGGGAGTCGGACCTTTGAAGGCACCAGATGAAAAGAATATGTCACCCTTGAGAGAGGATTGGTAGTACGTGTAGAATTATATAACCATCCTTGTCAATCCTTGATCCACGCTAGGGTCGGAAAAGGTGATTTATAAGTCTGAATTATATTTTTCTGATCAAAATCAGACCGATCAGCAACTCTGGATGGCAACAGAGGATATGAGGGCCCTTGGGAGCCTAGCGATGGCCAAGAGGGCTAGAGGTGCCAGCGGGGGCACAGATGCCCAAAACCGGTGTTGTGCGACGATCGATGAGGGTCTAAGGTGACCTTCGACGACATGCGGTGATCCCAGTGGTGCCCAGCGGCTGCAAGAAAGCCAACTATTGGTATGGGCAGCATGCTAGGGACCTATGAGGTGGCCTACGAGGGCCACTTGTGGGTTGCAAAGGCCCACGATGCGTGAGGGGGCTCCCTTGGGCAGCAGCGACGGCGACGAAAGGGTCTAGGATGGGCTGCAGCAGTAGTGGCGTAGAGGTAGGACCCTAGCAGTGCATGCGTACGTTAAGGAGAGGATGATGGGTAAGGTAGCAGCAATGACATAGAGGTAGGGCATGAGGTACGAGAACTCCCGTCTAGGGACCGTCGCTATGATACTTTGTGGAGAGAAACTAATGAGTTGCTTATTCATGAGGATATAGGGTTCTCTCATATAAAGGAGAACTAGGTTAGGCAAATTACATAAAGTAGATGAAAAGAAAAGAGAACACAAAATCTCAACAAAAATATTTCTAAAAAACATGAGGCCAAAGGCCTTAAGTCAACTTCTTTTTAAAGGAAATGGGGTGTGGGCTCGAGTTGAGTCATTCCCTTGATTCAAGTATCTGCTACAAGAAAGTTTACAAGATTACAGAGACCAAAGCTCCACAATGCCCAAACATGAAAATGCATATTCTTCGTATAACAAAGCTCCTGCCAAAAAAAACCCAGTACGAGCGAGCCATATTACCCAAAGAACAATTAATGCTTGCATGCAACCATCTCATCAGGCAACATAGGCCGAAAGCAGAGAAGGCCAAAAACCCTCAGAAGAATCCAGTCGAAGCCATGAGAAATCCATACGGATGCATAAATCAACCAAAAATGAGTACAAGAAGAAAAGATGATCACCATCATCCCCAGCAAGAGAGAAATGGGGGCAAGATGGGTCTTCCGCTTGATCCCCAACGACTTTTGCTTGCCTGCGTAGTTATTCTTTCCCTTTTCATCTATTACAAGAAAAATTTCACCCGAAGTAAGATAGACGATTGCCAAATCAACCTATAAATAGAAAACTTCACCAGAGACATCATTATGTGAAGCATCTAATAACAGAAAGCTGTATGCTTTCTGGATAGAGAATAAGACATTAGCCCATCTTCACCCATCTCATCCTAAAGCCGGACTGCTTATGTCACCAATGTCGCTCATCAACTACCAAAATGCTTCCTCTCCTTGCTATGAGAAAGTCAACTGAAATGAGGGCACCAAGTACAATTGTCCCAAATCTTCACCACAGGCCTATTCTGGTTAGTGGTCAGAACAAACAACTTAGGTATCTAGAACCCAACGAGCTTGCACCAGTCCAATCATTTCTTCAAAAGCGAAACGCAGTGTTGTTTCCCAAAGCAAGCCTTATCCTCGCTCTCGCAACTCGTTGAGTTGCACAAATGGCCCTCCTAAAAATTGATGGCAATGGAGTTCTATTTGGATCACATCAAAACTTTATTTTTTGTTCTCTCAAGTCTCTTTCATTATCCCAAAGCATGAACTTTAGATACAACATGAGCACTTTTATCAATCGTTAGACGCGGGAAGAACTCGACAAAAGTTATACTACCAAAGATCTCGATATTGAGAAATACTCAATCATGAAGTTCTCGAAGTTTTCTATGGCCTAGAGGAGATTGGTTTCTGAACAAATACATGAGTTGTTGATCATGCTTCATGGATTGGAAGATACCGAAATGAAACTTCCAAAGAAATTTCAATTCATATCTATCATAGAAAAATTCCTCAAGTCATGGGAAGACTTCCGTATGACAATTGAACACAGATAGGGAAAATTTTCGATGGATGACTTGATAGTGGCAATCTCTATAGAGGAGGAACACAGGAAGCACAAACTTGTGGATCATGTGGTTGTTCAGAACTTCAGATTAAAGTTAACTGCATGACCTCGAAAGGAAAAGATAAAAAGGAAAAGGGCAGTAACAACAACAAAACAAAGCGTTCTCCCACATTAAGTAGGGTCGATTGCATTGTTATTTGCCTTCATTCAGATCTATTTTGGGTCATTCTCGAACTTAAATCCAAATAACTAAGATCTCCTCGAATAGCCTCCTTCCAACACTTCTTTGGGCCTTCCTCACCCTCTCTTAACAGGCTAAACATCCTGAATCTTGCATCGTCGACATTGAAACGGCAGTAACAACAAAGATTTTCGAGCCAAAAAGGGGAAACACGTCCACTTATGACTCTAAGGCATGAAAAGTGTCTTAAGGTTGGAGTGCCTCCGTAGGCATGCGGTGTTATATAACGCATCCTAACTAAGTTCCCAATACGTCCACTTAACTTAATTATAGTCATTTTCTAGCCAAAACAACTTACACTCAACTTCCTCTCTTAGACAAGATCTATAATACTTCTCTCTGAGTTCAACTGAAACTCCCCCCAAATATAACCCCAGATGATTTCAGATGTAGCATCGCCAAACCCATTGGCGAAAAAGTAACTAAAATTCAAGCGATGAGGTAGCCTCCTAAGAGGCTTTTCCGTCTCGCCCTCTAATTGGAAGTGCAGTCCAATAGAGGGAAAGATCTACTCCAAAACTACGCCCCAGAGACGGGTGAGAGAGACTCTCCGGAAAAGTCACTCTACAAACTGGCCCGACTGGTAACGGGCAAAAGAGCTCGTACGAAAAAACTAAACCGAGGATCCCTCGCATGGGTATCCTAAAACAGAGGGTCAGCGGTAACTGGTCAAAAGTCGGGATCCCAATGAGGTGTAAAAACACTGCGAGCTCGCGTAAAAACCGTAGAAGGGATTGGGATCTTGGACCCGCGCACTTGACGGCCGCTGCCCAAACTGGACTTCCTATTTCCCCACCCAGTTTGAGGGTCACTGCGCCCTCGCACAGTCAGGTGTAAGAGTCACCATGAATGGCACAAATTAATTATTAACCCATACTGATTCATCACTACTTACTTGAGTACTTAATCTTTCTTGATTTCCACTGTGGTTAACATTACAGATCTAGGTATTTTGATCAACGATTTTATTGATGCCACTGATTAACTAACAATTCCACTTTGTCTACTTCATCCTGACTCTATATCTTTTATATGGTCTTGAGTTTAAAAGCTAAAGGGTCTAAATTTTAAATTTAGATTGATGCGAAAATTCTCAATTCTTCTTATCTTTGAATTACTAAAGTTGTCGTAATAAAATCTAGGTTTGTCATAATAACCGACTATTTCTACTAAGTCCATCTATAATCGGGCTATTGTATTTTGTCATAATAATATACTTTTCAATTCCATCAATATTTATATTCCAACTTAGGAGATGTTAACATATATCTTTCGTTATAGGACCAACAATTTCCTTATTTATTAAAGTGCTAATAACCATAACGTAACTGACAAGGATAAACAAGTTGATAGTGTTATAAAGTTCCTTCTAATGAATGGGGATAACTAATAAGATCAGGACTTTTGGAGAAACTAGAATCAAATTTGTAATATGGTAGGTTATTATTCTTATGCAACTATGTTGGAAGATTTTAACTATACAAAAATTCTTAAAGAATTATTTCAGTCGTAATCGTTGTATAAAGAAACTAAATATTAAGTTTCCAATGAAATGTGCCAACAAGTATATCTACTTGATATGATTTTACCATTAATCTCATAGAACTGTTCTAAGGCAACCTGACACCAAATGACAAATCTTAATAAAACAGAAATTGGATCTCAACATTATGCCTTAAAGTTCAAACTCTACTATATCAACATTAAATCATACTCATCCAATCCTCTCATGCATATAAAAGTTGGACCAATCTAAAGAGGATGATGCATAATGTTTAAAAAATCGATAAGACATTATTATATCCTTTGAATTAATACCTACAAACTTCATTGAGAGCTTGTGTCAGGATAGGACTAAATCAAATATAAGCCCTTAATATGCATGCCATGGACCCAACATCTCAGGAAGTCAATTACAATTTCAGAACTAGAGAATGCCATCTTTATAATGTATAGCATAGTATATAAAAGAATGTTCAAGTTCGGAAACCTGTACATATTTAATAAAAAAATATTTGTCTTTATAATTAAGCACTAGAGAAATATAAAACCAACATATTTCATATTTGATGGTTCAAAGCAGAGATTTCTCCCCTTTTTTTATAGGATAATAGTTCATGTCATCTATCCATGTTTTTTTCAAAGATAAAACTTGTAATTAGCTTTTTCTATAGAAATAACAATAGAACATGTTATCACATTCTCTTATAGATAGCAAGGGATAACATCACAACTAGAATCAAGCCATCAAATAAAATCAAGTCTAGTAAATTGGAGGGCAGCAGTATCATAAAGAATATTTAATCTTAAAACAGAAGAGGGATGGATTGTCATGTATGGCAGCAAAGAGAAAGGGAGTAAGGATTGTACTTCTTGAAAGATCTTCAATTTGGGAATCCCAAGCATGCAGGGCTGGAATTCGGGAGTATGAAGTAGCAGCCTAAGCTTCCCAATTTCAGAGATTTTGGCCAGCACTCCTTTGATTTGCTGGAATCGGGGAGAGAACAATGGCCTCCTGCTTGGTCAAGGCATTTGGGGTTTTGAGGACTTAAGAAAGAAAGAAGACCTTCTTTCGGCTAGAAATAGAGAGGGAAGGGAGATAGAAATGAGGAATTTGTTGGAATTTATGGAGAAAATATAAGAGAGAAGAAGGGGAATCACGTTGGAAAAAGGGGAGGGAAAGTTGAGTTGAGGAAGGTTTCTGAACCTTCCTCCATCTATATTTTTTTATTATTTTTTTAATATGGCATCATCAACATGACCTCATTGGTGACATCATCATGCTGATGTTAGCATGATGAAGATGTCACAATTTTTATTTTTTTATTATATATATTTATTTATTTATTTACTGCAGCTACAGTTTACTTGTAGTAAAACATATTTTTAAACTTAAAAATTTTCAACCAAAAACTATCTTTATTTGATACACTTAAAGTTGATCGAATTTGCGTCTCGGATCTCGGATTTCGATGCGCAATATCTCGTTTTGACGTCTCTGAACGACGATCGATACGAGTTTAATATACATATACTTTCGATCGGGTTTGGATGCCCGAATAATTCGAGATACAGTTTCGATTTGGGGTTAAATTTTACTACTTTAAAATAGTAAACGACCTCCGATTGAGGAACGGTCGATTCCGTTGGTCTTGTTTCGTCGAATTGAATTTTAGGTGATCTCGGTTTATTTCGCGGTTTTCGAATTTGTGTCACGGCTTTTACGATGCGATCTATTTTGGTTGATTTCGCCCGAACAACTTTTGATTCACGATCAATTGATCGATTTGAGTCATCTAATGCCGACTGACAACTTTATTCAGTTAAACGGACCCTAATCGGGTCGGGTTCGGGCTTGTGCGGATCCGGATGTTACAGTGTGGATCGCTACAAGCAAGGCTTATAGCACGTGGATTCACCCAGACTTATGGGTTGGATTATTAGGATATCTTCTCTCCAGTGGCCAGACACTCAACATTACGCATTCTCCTAGTAGTTGTTTCACGGACTGGTCTCTTTACCAACTTGATGTTGATGTTAAGAATGCATTTCTTAATGGAGATCTACAGGAGGAGATTTATATGCAACAGCCACCAGGGTTCACTGCTGAAGGGGAGTCTCGGAAATTGTGTAGGCTCCACAAGGCGATCTACTGCCTAAAATAAAGTCCCAGAGCTTGGTACCAGAAGCTTTCAGAATTGATAGAGCATCGGGGGTTTGCCTGGTCCATTGAGGATCACTCACTTTTTGTCCAGAGGACATAGAGAGGTATTGTTGCTATTCTCGTCTATGTTGATGATATTGTCACGGGTGATGATGAGCAGGGCATTCAGGTGGTCAAGGAGTTCCTAGGTCAGCAGTTTGTGACCAAAGACCTTGGCAATCTTCGATACTTTCCTTGGATTAGAGTTCACCAGTAACCAGCGTGGTCTTGTGATGACCCAGAGGAAGTTTGTTACTGATCTTCTTCTAGAGACAGGCATGACAGTGTGCAAACATGCTACTACTCATATGGATCCAAGTATGAGACAATATGATGATGATACTGAGGAGGTAGATCAGAAGAGATAACAGAGAGCTGGTTGGGAAACTTCTATATGCTACCATCACCATGCTAGATATATCCTTTATCGTGAGCAAAGTGAGCCAATTCATGGAACAACCTAGATAGGTTCATATGGAATGTTGTCTATATGATTTTGAGATATTTGAAGTCTTCATCAGGAAGTGGTCTTATATTCAGCAAAATCATTTCTCTTAATGTAACAGCGTATGCAGACGCAAATTATGCAGGATGCCCTAGTGACAGGAAGTCGACTTCTGGCTATGCTATATTTTTAATAGCTCACTCGTGTCATGGAAAAGTAAAAAGCAGACAGCATTGTTTTAAAAAGCGACGCCTCGAGGCGCACCTCGAGGCACAAAGGCATACGCCTCGAGGCAAGGCACGCCAAAATCACCTCGAGGGCACGCCTCATGTCCTTGGGTTAGGGCGTACGCCTTGACCTGGCTTGAGGCGTTCGAGGCGCGAGGCGATCGAGGCGAGGCGAAGGTGTAAGCCTCAAGCTAGAGGCTCTTTTTGATTATTTGCTTTGCACTCGACCCTAATTTCACCTAAGCATTATTTTTTTATGTTTGTGTTTATGTTTTCATGTTAAAACCTTGCATAGTTGCGTATTTTCTATATATAGATCCATGCAAAAAAGAAAAGATCACCTGAAACAAAAGAAGCTCAATGATCTTGTATACATCATGTTCAATTTATCATACATCTACACATACTAGTTCTATTGCACATGAATTTGAGTTTGGATTGTAATAAAATTTTATATTAATTCAAGTTTGCAACTTAATGTTGTTATTTGGTTGTATAAGTTGTAAATCCTAGAACACATATATGAAGAAGCAAGGCTGGAAAATAAAACATGAAGTAAAATAATTATTACATTTTATTGTGGGGCGCTGCCCCACACCCCCGCAGGAGGGCGCACCTGCTCCCCCCTAAACCCCCCCCCCCACAGGCTCGTTGAACGGGCAGCGAAACCCCCGTCTTGTTGGGGTATGATATAGCATGAGGGATGCATATAATGGTTCTCCAACTACGTCAAACAAGACAAATGGTTGGGATTCAAGGCATATTAATTTTTTTACTTCGAACACTAGAAATTATGATTTCTATTGTACTTTAGTATGAAGTATAGACTTTAGTTCAATACTCATATAGAATCATTGAAGTTGGAGTTGGAACTTGATATTCCGTATAATATCGGCTTAGTATTAGTTTTTTTGAACTTCAATGCCTTCATCACTTATGTATTGTATCTTTTACTAGTTTTAAGTTATTCTTGAATGCGTTTTTGGCAAAGTTTAATGCACTTTTTTCAATGTATTTTGCTTTAATTTAATTTTTTTCCAAAACTTGAGGCTTACGCCTCACCTCAATTTCAGTCAAATCGCCTCGGGCCGCCTCGCGCTTTTTTAAACCTTGACGACATTGGTTGCTAGATCTAGTGGAGAATCTGAATACAGGGTCATGGCTCAAGGAAGCATAGAGATGATGTGGGTGAGGTCGGTTTTGACAAATCTTGCAGTTGATGTACCTTTTCCTATGCAGTTTCTATGTGACAATCAGACAGCACTTTTTATTGAAAATAATCCTGCATTCCATGAATGTAAAAATTATATAGAGGTGGATTGCCACTATACGAGAGACATGATCCAGAAGGGTCTCATATCCACCTCTCATGTTTCTACTGGAGATCAGACTGCTGATATATTCACCAAAGCTCTTACTAGAGGCCCTTTCCAAAGATGATGTTCCAAGCTGAGCATGATAGACATGTGCTCCAGCTTGAGGGGAGAGTGTTGAGATTGCTGTGCATCTTTGGTGTTATTCCTTATTTTATTTTCTTTATGTATCCCTTTTGATATTTACCCAGGGTTTTTCTCCTATATAAGAGAGCTCTGGGGTGTCAAGAATAAACAAGGTATTCATTTTTCCCAACACAAAGAATATGACGTCAGCCGTCAGCACTAACATAGTACTTATGTTAAACAGGATCAAAGCATTGATACCCTTTAAGGGTCCACGAGTGTCCCACAAAACACACTTGATAGCTCTGAAAGAGAGCTTGTCACAGCTAGGAATCAGATGATGAACAAATACTACGGAGAAAAGACACGGGGCGGTAGAGAGAAAAGGTCCTTATCGGGAAATACAATCGAAAAAGGAGCCTTTTTACCCAAGGCCTTAAATGCTGAATTTCGGTTTCGTTTCGGAGACTGACCGAAATTTCGAAATTCGACCGAAATTCGGTTATTTCGGTCTGTTTTTGAACTAGGCCCCCCAAATTTCGATCGACATCGGCCATTTCGGTCAGATTTGGTCACCCACCGAAACTGAAATTCGGTCGAATTTCGCCAAAATTTGAGGCCATGTTTTTATCTAAGATGAAAGACAACATGATATAGTTGACTAAGTAGCAGGCAATGAGAACTGCATCACCCCAGCTAGAGGTGGGGAGCATGACTTCGGATGAAAAGAGTCATGGTCACGTCAAGAAGATGATGGTATTTGCGTTTAGCAACATCGTTTTGTTGATAAGTGTATGTACAAGAGGTCTAATGCATAATGCCAAGGGATATGAAGAACTAAGTAGCAGTGTTCAGAAAGGCGGGCCAAACGGCCGCATATGAGAAGGCGGTCTCTCTAGCGAACCACATATCCTATATTCGTTCAATATTCGGGAAAGGCGCATATGCGACCGAGTATATGGCCGCATTTGTAATAGGACCTAAACCCAATCCAACCCTAAAAAAAACCTACCCGATAAAGAGAGCCCCGATCCTCGATTCCCCAACCCTCTATGCTCCAGTTCTTGAATGAGTGGTTCATAAAAAAATCTACTATTCTTAAATAAAAAATGCAATAAACTGATGTCATTTCTTTCGATTATGGTCGAGTTGATTATTATATCTATCGAAAAATGCAACTGAAATTTTGGTTCAATTGATTGCTATATTTTCCGTAAATCACCTATTATTTCTGCAGTGCATATGCATTCATTTTCCTGAGAAACACCACACAAAACTACCAATTACATTAGTGGTTAATTGGTTAGTTTTTAGAATTATTCACTTACATTTTTTATTTGATCTTGGTGGATTCTGATTAATTTATAATACGTTTTTATTGGAATTTCTGGAATATTTATAACGTCTCCTTTTTTAGTATAAATGATCTTAAACTTATACTTGAGCAAGTGCATAGGTAGAGGGAACATTGGTAGGTTCACTTGGAAGTGGTTTTGACATACGCTTTCTCATCCAATATTCTATGCTAGATGGGTACTTTGAGAGGGTGTACTTGCAAAAGAAGTTCGTCATAGGTATTTCGTCTATATTGTACATTTTTGTAACATATATCTCTAAAATTTGAAATTATTATTATATCTATTATTATTTTTAATTAAAATATTACAAAACCGCATAATTTGCATATACTTCTGCATATACTTCCGCCTACCCGCTTATCGCTTTTAAACTGCCTGACCGAACGAATACCGCATACTGAATTTCTGAAACCTTGCTAAGGAAGCTAAATCGTACAAAATCCAAGGCATTGTCAGGGAGAACATGCTTAATAGTAGTATAAAAATATTCTTTATTTTCTTACTAAAAGATTGAATGACAGACTCAACCTCATATTTGTTCTTCAAAAGAAAAACCCTGATGATCAGGGACACGACTGGGACCCCCAATATTAAAAATGAACCGACTCAAATAAAGTATTGTTACTACGACTCTGACGATCAGGAAAACTAGAACAGTGATGCTTCTCAAGCTAGCAAGCCTCGCACTGAAACTTAGACTAAGATGAAATCTATAGGAATCTACACAACTTCTGTATAGGAAGGTGACTGAATCGAAGATGTCACATTTACGAGAGATTGACCCAATGGGAACAAAAGAAGCACCAGTATAATGAGACCGAACCAGTCTGTACAGATTCCCTTGCTCATAGCCACATCTAATCACCATGTGTGTGAGTATATCATGAAACCCAACAGAAGAGTAGTCGAATATGGCACAACAATGCAAATCCTTGGTGATTTGACTAATAGATAATAATTCATAAAAAACAGGTGCATGATGCACATTCTGCAGACGCATAGTTGGCATCAAATAGATCTCTCATGTCTTGTAATCGGGGAATGTATCCCATATGCAATAACAACGGATGTGCCTGGAGATACTGATCTGTAGGATGTGAACTGAGCTCTATCTTCCGCACAGATGATGAGATGCGCCAGAATCCATAATCCACTTTGTATTGTTTGTCTTGTGACAACTTGTAAGGGTATAAGCTATACCTTGGGTACTAGCATAGGCTATGGTTGTGGCAGCGACGTCAGAAGGGCCCGAAGGAGTACTACTAGCAGCGACAGCAACGATCATAATCTCCCTCAGACGGAAGACAAGGTCTCAAAACTTCTGATTGACAGAAGTGGCAAGAGGCTCAACTTGCTCGACAACACGAGATGAAGAAGGACAACCATTTTTCAAGTAGTAGATGTCCTCGGAGTGGCTAAAATGGTGATAGTAGGTGCACGAGTGATGCAAACATCTTGCCTCCTCTACCACAGACAATGCGTCCTCTAAACTGAGTCAGGCCTCCTCTACCGCGAGATGTGTCCATTCAGAGGAGGTCTGAGTAGTGGAAGCAGGCAACATCGTGATCCTGCTCAGTTTATTGTAGGCCTCCTCCATAAGAGGTATAGACGCACCTGTAAGATACAGGGTACGTGCGGTATCGTACTATAAGTCAAGTGTCGCCAGAAACACGCCAACCATAGTGGCTTTCTTATATGCATGTACAACTCTACAAGGTCATTTAACTTCTAATAGGCAGAAGTGGTAGGAGGCCCAACTTTCTCGACAACGTGAGCAGGAGTAGGATAAAAATGTTTCCGGTAGCAAGTGCCCTCGGAGTGGCCAGAAAGGTGACAGTAGGTGCACGGATAACGTGGGTGTCCGCCTCCTCTGCCATGGACATTGCATCCTTTGAACTGAGCCGGACCTCATCTACCGTGAGATGCGGCCATCGTAGAAGAGGTCTGAGTAGTAGCAACGTGTGGCATTGTGATCCTACCAGTCTGTTGTAGGCCTCCTCCATTAGAAATATAGACGCGCTCGTAAGATGTTGGGTACGTGTGGCATCGTACAGTAAGTCAAGTGCCACCAGAAACACACTAGCCATAGTGGTGTTCATGTATGCTTTGTTGAGAGAATTCTATCTGTTTGTCTCTATCTATATTTTTCTTAGTTTTTCGTCTTCTTTATGTAATTTCTCCCTAGAGCCTTTCTCCTATATAAGAGGGCTCCAGGGCTACGATGAATATAACTTTTCTTTTCACCTCTTTCCACATGGTATCAGAGCGACGATCCTAGACCGGAGCATGTGCCCTAGCCTCTCCCCACCAAAATCCTAGTGCACCCACGCCACCACCTCGCAGGCTGTCGCCCAACCGCCACATCGCGGCTCACCAGCGCCGCCCGAGGGCCGCTGCCACCTCGCGGGTCGTCGCCCCCTCGCGGGTTGCTGCCCAGCTGCCAACTCGCGGCTCGCCGCTAACTTGCGGACTATCGTCCAACAGCAGGCCGCCGTAGCGGCTGCATCCCGCCGGCGCATGGGACCACTGTTGGCCCGTCTCGTCGCACGGTTGCTCCTGCCAGCCCTACCTTGCGCCACCTGCCTTCTCATGTCCTCCCCAGGCACTACTGTCTCTTTTTCAGCATGTTCTTGGGTCTCTAGGGTGTGACCTGATCATCTAAAGCACCCTAGTTACCCAAAGGAGCCTCCCAAGCATGGAAGAGGTTGTGGTATGAGTCTACACCCACAACCATCTTCCCATATGTCAGTGCAGACGCAGGTCTCATTTGTTCCAAGTCCCAGTCTTGGTGATAGTTGTCATCATGGTTAACAACAAAGCTGATGTTTCATCCCTGGGTGCCTTTAAAGATCCAGCACCCATCATCAAGATGGATGGAACAAACTATGAACTGCGGGCCATGCAGTTCATGAGTCTGACGCAGTATAATGGCAAGTAGCACATCCTCACGGTGGAGGAGCCAAGTGACAAGACGGGCAAATGCCTCATGGGAGGCAGACGATGCTTATGCACGTGTGTGGCTATCTGGGACTGTGTCTACAGAGATAATTAATGATATACTGAGCCACCCTACTGCGAAGGCTATGTGAGACATTCTCGACGCTACATACTCTCCGGCGAAGAATGAGCCGAAGATATTGCAGCTCCAGCACGATATCTTCATCGAAGCAGAATGGTCGCCCACTTCATACCCTCTAGACTTCTTTGAGAGGTATGTTTGAGAAGCTACACAATTGCATTCCCTTGACTGCTACGCCAGAGCAGCTCAAGGCATACAAAGACTCTGTGATGACTGGGGTCTTTCTAGCGGCCCTTGATCCTGAATATGATTCAGCTCGTGCCTAGATTTTTACCGATGCTACCATACCTCCGATGGAGGAGGCATATCGCATACTGAGTAGGCTATCTATATCCCCTTGTGGTAAAGTGCAATCTCAGACATCTTCAGCTATGACTGCATCTCGTGGTAGGGGGGAGCCCTACTCAGTATCGTGGTAGGGGGCCTAGCCGTGGCATAGGAGGGAGTGGCCGACCCCGTCAGCCGTGCACCTACTGCCACAGACCAGGCCACTCTGAAGAAACTTGCTATTCTAAGCACGGGTTTCTTCCTTCAACTCGAGTTGCTGAACAGACTCAACATGTCCGGAGTCCATCACTTGTTGCTGATCAGAGATTTGACGAACTTGTGGCAAGACTCAGGGAAATCATGCCTACTCCTGGGTCAACCAGTTCTCCATCAGGATCCTCCGAGGAAGCTGCCTCTGCAACAGCATCTTCATCAGGTATAGCATATGCCTTTAATAATTGTTACCGGACAGACTCGTCAGAATGGATTATGGACTCATGTGCATCTCATCATCTCTGTAGTGATAGAGGTCAGTTTAGTGCTTTCAGTCCAACCTAACTTGGATGATCTGTTGTGATAGCAGATGGGACGCATTCTCCCATTACTGGACAGGGGGAGGTGCAGCTAACTCCTGCAATGAGACTTCAGAATGTTTTTTATACTCCGGAGTTTTCAATGAAATTTACTATCTATTAGTCAAATCACCAAGGACTTACATTGTCGTGCCATTTTTTATCCGTCTGCTCTTGTGGTTTCAGGACACTCTAACAGGCAGGGTGATTGATTCTGGCTGTGAGCAAGGAGGTCTCTACAAACTGGTGCAATCCCATTATGCAGGCGCCTCTTATCTTCGCACTGGGTCTATGTCTCCTTATATGTGGCATCTTCGTTTGGTCCTCTTCCTCTGCAAAAGTTGTGTCACGTTCTTCCACATATTTCCCCTCGCTCTACTTTTCAGTGTGAGGCCTGCAAGCTTGGGAAGCATCATCGGTTCACGTTCCAGAGTCGTCAGGGTCGTAGTACTCATTGTCTGTTTGAGTTAGTTCATTTGATATTTGGGGTCCAAGTCGTGTCCCTGATCATCAAGGGCATAGATTTTATTCTGTCGTTGTTGATGAGTTTTCAAGATTATCGTCGGCCTTTCTTCTTAAAAACAAGTCTGATGCTGGTCATGTTATCCAGTCTTTTATTATTGAAATAAGGAACATTTTTTTAGCAAAAATCAAGTATATATGTTCTGACAATGCTCTAGAATTTTGTAGTAACCAACTTGCCAAATTTCTTGTGTCCCATGGTATTGTGCATCAAACATCTCGTGCGTATACTTCCCAACATAATGGGGTGGCTGAAAGGAAACACTGCCATCTTCTGGATGTTACCAGGGACACTTTTGATTCAGAGGCGTGCTCCTCATTCATACTGGGGAGATGCGGTTCTAACTGCTTGTTACCGGGTTATCGTTCACCCCTCTTCGGTTCTGGGGGAAAAGATCCCGTTCTTGATTGCGTTTCCCGAGACGGATGTTTTCTATCTCACGCCTCGAGTCCTTGGTTCAGTGGCTTTTGTTCACCAGATGTCTCCTGGTTTTGACAAGCTCTCTCTTAGAGCTGTCAAATGTGTGTTTGTTGGGTACTCCAAGACCCAAAAGGGATATCGTCGATTCGACCTTGTTCGACGAAGGTACTACGTTAGTGCAGATGTCACCTTTTTTGAGTCTATTATGTATTTCTCTCCTGCATGTGACAAGCTCATTTCTTCAGAGGATGCGAAAGAGGTCTATATGCCTCTACCTCCGATTTCTATTATCCCATCACCACCACCACCACCACTCCTCCTCTGCCTCCACCACCACCTCCTCCACCACAGCCTTCCACACCTACATTCTTTCCCCAGGGTTTACCAGCGTCGACCTCGTGCTCATGTGCATCCTTCATCATCCAGCAAGCCCAAGGTATGTTCTGAGCATTTGAGTTCTTCTAATGGTAATGGTGATTTGCATGTCCTGCTTGAGGTGCAGGATGTCCATGATGCTACATCTTCTGTGAGCACTGAAGATCTGGATGTGCCTATTGCTCTACGGAAGCAGAGGCATGCATGCACTATGCATCCTCTTGCTTCACATGTGTCATTGGATCGTCTTTCCAAGGACTTTCATAAGTTTGTTGTGGGGTTGTCAGCTGTGGAGATACCACGTTCCTATCAGGATGCGCTGAAGAGTTGTCAGTGGTTTATAGCTATGGAAGAGGAGATGGCAGCTTTACAGTCTCGAGCACGTGGACTGTTGTGCAGGCTCCTCCAGGTGCGTCTGTTGTCGGAAGCAAGTGAGTGTTTACTGTGAAACACCGAGCTGATGGTATTGTTGACAGATATAAGGCCAGATTGGTTGCTCGTGGGTTCACCCTAACGTATGGGGTGGACTATCAAGATACTTTTTTCTCCAGTTGCACGTCACTCCACGTTGCGGATTCTTATTGCAGTTGTTGTGGTACGTGACTAGTCGCTTTTCCAATTAGATGTCAAAAATGCATTCTATATGGGGATCTGCAGGAGGAAGTTTACATGCAGCAGCCACCAGGGTTTGCTGCTGAGGGGGAGTCTAATATGGTGTGCCGACTTCACAAGGCCGTATATGGCCTTAAGCAGAGTCCGAGAGCTTGGTTTCAGAAGCTCTCGGAGTTAATTGAACAGAAAGACTTGGTCAGATCTACTGTAGATCATTCTCTATTTGTTAAGAGAACTCAGAGAGGTATGGTTGTTGTTCTGGTTTATGTTGATGATATAGTTGTTACTGACAGCGATGAACAAGGTATTCAGGCAGCTAAGGATTTTCTTGGACGACGGTTTGTGACCAAGGACCTTAGCAAGCTACGTTACTTCCTTTACTTGGAGTGTGCACGCAATCAGCAGGTATGGTTATGACGCAAAGGGCGTATGTTATTGACCTTCTGGCTGAGACAGGCATGACGAGATGCAAACATGTCACTACACCAAAGGGATCCCAATGCTAGACTCTACGATGATGACTCTGAGGTAGATAAGAGATTGTATAGAGAGTTGGTAGGGAAGTTGCTATATGTTACTATTACCAGGCCCGCCATATCACTTGTTGTGAGTAGAGTTAGCCAGTTCATGGAGCAACCTAGACAGGTTCATTTGGATGCAGTTTGCATGATCTTGAGATATCTGAAATCTTCTCCATGTGCAGGTCTACTTTTCAGAAGAGATACTTCACTCTTAGATACTGGATGTGCGGATGCAGATTATGTTGTGTGTTCCAAGGATAGGAAGTCCGCTTCAGGCTTCACTGAGTTCGTTGGTAGCTCAATAGTTTCATGGAAAAGTAAAAAACAGGCTATAGTTGCTTGATCCAACGCTGAATCAAAATATAGGGCTATGGGCCAAAGGGAGCACAAAAATGATGTTGGTCAAGTCTGTTCTAACTGACCTTGCGATTGAGGTGCCTCTTCCAATGTACCTCAAATGTGATAATCAAGCACCTCTGTTCATAGCTAATAATCCAACCTTCCATGAGAGAACAAAGCACATTGAAGTTGATTGTCAATATACTCGTGATTCGATCCAAAAGGGGCTTATTTCCACCTCTCATGTTGCTTCAGGCGATTAGATTGCAGACATGTTTACCAAGGCTCTTGCGAGGGGTCCTTTTCACCGTTGTTGTTCCAAGTTGAGCATGATAGACATATATGCTCCAGCTTGAGGGGGAGTGTTGAGAGAATTCTATCTCTTTGTCCCTATTTATATTTTTCCTAGTTTTCCGTCTTCTTTATGTAATTTCTCCCTAGAGTCTTTCTTCTATATAAGAGGGCTCTAGGGCTACAAGGAATATAACTTTTCTTTCCACCTCTTTCCGCATGCTTGTTACTGCTCTATGGAAGCATTCAGAGGCACAAAGCATTGAAGCTTCTCAAACATGCCCCCGAGTCATGAGTAGAAGACATGAAGAGGGTGACCATCTTGCTTGGATGTGAAGATGTCGTACTGAAGCTACAAGATTCTCGTCTCATTCCTCTCCTGAGAGTAAGTAGTAGTAAGGATGTCCCACATTGCCTTGGCAGTTGGCTGATGAAGGATGTCGTTGACTATCTCTGTAGTCAAGGTACCAGATAGCCATACACACGCATATGTATCATCTTGCCTCCACGTAGCATTTGCCCCAGTCTTGCAGGTCAGTTCTGACTGCTTCAGAATGTGCTCCTTGTTATTGCCCTAGCTCAAGTTAGTCTCATCCATCTTGACAATGGGTGCCAGGCCTGTGAAGGCATTGAAAGAAGATATATCTTCCTTGTTCTCTAACATGATGATAAAGAAGCCAAGAAAGGACGCAACCAGGGTCAGTAGACATATCTGAAGATGTCTACACAATCATATTAGGAATCGATTGTACGTGCAGACTCATGCCACAATTATTCCCATCTATACAGCCGGCAGAGGGGTTTAATGGTTTGAAATCACCTGATCTGCTGCAAAATCAGACCTTGCACCAGCCTCGGATGTGTAAACGTCAAGAAGGGAGGCGTGGAGGTACAGATGTGGTGAACACGTCAGGTGGACCCGAAAGGGCCTACGATGGTTATTGGAGAGCCTCGAAGGTGTCAAAGTCCATTGAAGAGGCCTTGTGATCTCACGTGAGACTATAAGAGCTGTTGTTGTCGGCTGGAGCAATTGTAGGTGGCTGCTAGCGACGGCTAGTAGAGTGTTGTTGGAGCAATCGTGGGTGGTTGCTCACGGCATTGGAGATTTAAGTGCAAGATGCAAGCATCGCTGGAGACTAATGATGATGGGAAATGGGGTAGCAGGTGGTGGGGTTCAGGGATACCGAGGCTCCGGTCACGTTGCTCTGATACCAATGACATGTTTGATGGTATAGTGCTCTCTTATATAGAGAGGAGAAACCCTGTGGTAAATATTACATAATAGAGACAAAAGAAATAAAAAATTACATAAGACATAAGAAGATACATAGATAACTCCTGACGCATATCTAGCTAATCACAATGCCCAAATAATTGTTATTGGAAAAAGAAGCTCATTTCTGAAGTGATGCTTCGTTGCGTGTAAAGAATCCCAGAACGCACCTATACTGTGAAAATTCGGCCAGTCCAGGCCAACCTGCAACCAAATAGGGGAAGACTTTCCGCAAAGAAAGAAAAGATGCTCTTACAATTTCTATCTGCAAATCACATAGGAGCATGAGTTGGAGATGCTTGCAAAAATCCTTGAACAAATTCCCTCGTCAAAATATGTTTTCTTCTTATTAGCCACATAAAAATGCTAATTCTGCTTGGTAGCTTGAGTCTCCAGATAAGATTGCAATCACAGATCAAAATGTTTGCAGCTTGAGGTGGAGATTTGTCCACTGTTCTATACACGCGCTTCACCGAAAACATGGTGTCTTTCCACACCCAATGATCCCTTTCTTCTGAAGGGTCATCTACTTGACTCAGAGACTTAAGAAGATGGAGGAACTCATCTACTCATTGGTCTAAAGTTCTAACATGAACAAAGGCATCCAACTTCAATCGGTCTAGCAGTCCGTCGTTCGTGCCTCACATTCCACAGCCAAAGCAAGAGGTGTGGAAAACAGGCAGAAAGAGAACCATTACCCGTCTAGTTGTCTATCCAGAAAGCAAAACAATTATCGTTACCAAGAACATGGCCTAAAAGACCAAGAAAACCATGGCATCACCAATCGTATTCCTTTCCAAAAGCTTGAGGAAAGGAAGGTCGGATGCTAGGGCAAAATTGTCTTGGGCTCGGATGTCATAGATATGGTGGATGGGTCTGCAACATAAGTCTTCACTTTTTCCCCAAATCGTGTTGATCCACTTAAGGATCGGTACCTCATTCATGGTCTCTAGCCGTGAAATCATGAGTCCATCCACCACCTTTGGAACCACAACAGTTTCCCAATCTGCTAAATAGACTCGTGACCCATCATGGCCCGACTTGCCCCATAGAAATCTCCTCATGATCATCTCCAACCTGCGATGAATACTAGAAGGTAGAAGGCACGCAGACATGAACAACACAAGAATTCTCGAGAGTACGGCCTTAACCAGCGCCAACCGACCCCATGGGAAGATGGTCGCCCTTCAACCAAACAGCGTCCTCTCCATCTTTTCAATAATAGGTATCCAACACACCATTTTCATCGATCGATGGTCAGAGGAGACCTAGGTAACAGATCGGCAGATACCCGCATTTCGTGCTCAACTCCTCTCTACAAGCATGAGCCTCGGTATCTGATAGAGCAAAAGGAATAATCATAGATTTTCTATGAATAAGTATTAGCCCTGATAGTTCCCCAAAAATCCCAAGAAGTGCAGCCATTCCTTTGAATTCCTCTCTACCGCCTTCAATGAAGAATATGGTGTCATATGCATATTGTAGCACAAGAACAGGGATGTCTCCAATAGAATATCCTACAGTGAGTCTACGCTGCAGCACATGGTCAATCATATAAGACAAGACGTCAATTGCAATATAAAAAGCATAGGAGCAAGGGGGAAGCCATGTCTCATGCACCGTCGCAGCTAAAAGAAACCCCCCTCATGACGGTTGTTGACCATTACCAAATAAGATGACATGGTGATGCGGTGCTTCATCCAAGAGATCCAAGTGTCTGGAAAACCTTGCTTTGCAATGCTGCCTAAAGAAAACCCCAGTCAATGGTATCATAGCCTTGGAAAAATCTACTTTTCTACAGATGGCCCCTTGTGTGTCGCCTCTTCCAATCTGCAATGATCTCTGTCGCCATAGCCAACTATCATAAGCATTAGTTCTCTCTATGTCTCTGAGCAGATAAATTACATTGCCTTGGATTTCGAAAACTTCTTCTATCTTTATTCTCCAGGCCTCACCACTGTTGTCTATCCCCGAATCTTTTCTTTTTGGGTTGATTGCATCTTCGCTTTTCTTGTACTGCATGTTCAGCTCTACAAGTTGCTTCCATGATTCACCAACCTACCATAATCAGTATACCCATAGGATGAAACCATTGATTTTATTCTACGTGGAGCTCATCTTCAAAATGTATGCACTTATCTTCTTAAATGTTACTAAAGATGCAGCAAACTTCAGTAACTCTATAAAGCGCTTTTCATACTCATCAACAGTCATACTCCCTTGTTCGAGGAACAAATACTCATGCGTCGTTCCTTTCGATATACTCTTGGATAGCATTTCTCATCAAATTCCCTCTTGCATATCTACCATGTAATCTGAGATGGGTCTGGGAATTTCATCCTAATTGATTATCAATTTTCATCAAGAATATTGCATACTTCGAGTTCTATGTATATGTATAGTCCATTAAAGCAAATATTTTCTCCATATGCTCTAACCAATCCCTTGCATTCTTTGATCCGTGTTTCCTACAAATAGTTCTGCATCCAATATGTTCAAAAGGCAACTATTGCTCAAATTCATGCCTCTTTATGGATTGGGTTGTCAAGCCCCCTAATGTATGTGCTATCAACGTCAATATGCCATACCCATTGTTGTTGTTCGTGTCATGCCCATGACCGGAGTCTTGGATGGTCAAGTGAGGTTGTTTTTTTTAAGCTCAAAAAAAGGGGGAGACACTCAACGGTGTTCGCTCCAATATATTAAAAAACTAAGAAAAGAAAATTACAGAGAAGGGAAAAAAATTAATACAGTAAAGCACACGTCAAAAACACGCAAAAACAACAGTACACCACCACCCCAAAAGACAAACTGCGGCCTACACTGCACACCAGTCATCCAGAAGACGCGAACAATGTATAAGAACGTTATCCCGGTAGAATCGTTGGCCTGAGAAAAGGGCCTCATTCCTTCCCAGCCATATGCACCACAGCCTTGCAATCGGGGCCAAGATGTCCCTCCTAGCCTTGTTCATGTTGCACACCAATACTTCGCAGAAAGCAGATAGGTCATCAGATCTCATCCAATCCAGATCATCCCAGATCCCTCGGACCATGTGGCAGCCGAAGAATAAGTGATCAATTGTTTCCACATCCGAATCACAAAGGACACAATTAGTAATGACGTTAACCATGAATCTAGCGCAGCGATCCCGCATTAACAACATCTTTCTGCGCAGAAGCCAAAGGAAGAAGCCAATGCGCTCAGGAAGCCTCAGACTCCAAAAGAAACAACAATCGCGCACGAGGAGATCGGCCCCGGCCGGTGGGGGCGGAGCCAACGCCCGATACACCTTCCTCGTGGAGAAGGTGTATTCCTTCCAAGTCCAGTGATCCTGCCCATCACTAGGCCGTTCAGTGTCACAGAAGGCGTCCATAAGAGAAACAAAATCATCAAGCCGATGGTCCGAGAAATTCGCGAGAAAGCGCGGACACCAGCAGCCATCCAACCAGCAGGAAGCAACCGAAGCATCTTTGTCAGCCACCAATGCAAACAACCGTGGGAAGCGCTCCTTCAAAGAACCCCTTCCCGACCAATCGTCAACCCAAAATTTAAAAGAGTCCCCCTTCCCCAGCATCGGCCTAAAGAGCAAAACATTCCTAGCAAAAGCATCCAGCACACTACGCCAAAACGGAGAATGGCGATCGATCTCACCCCCCCTCCCCCCGCACCATCCCCATCCTCGCTTCACCCAGGAACTCCGTCAGAACTGCAATGAAGAAGTTATCACCCTGACCCCAAATTCTGCTCACCCACTTGAGAAGAAGAGCACCGTTTACCACCTCCAACCTCCGCACACCCAGGCCACCTTCCCGCTTGGCCCTAGTAACCTCATCCCAGGCCACAAGATGCACCCCCCTTCCCCCTCCCCCTTCCTTCCCCACAAGAACCGGCGCATACAACGCTCAAGTCGCAGACGAATCCCCATCGGCATGCGACGAATCGAGAGGAAGAAAATTGGAATTGAGGAAAGCACCGCCTTGAGAAGAACAAGGCGACCCCCTCTAGAAAGCAACGTCGCGCGCCAGCCAGCAAGACGCAATTCCACTCTCTCAACAACCAAGCGCCAATCCCGAAGCCTAACCCGGCCCACCGCCAGCGGTAAGCCGAGGTAAACAAAAGGAAGCTCACCCGGAGGAGACCCCAACAGCCAGCCGCACTCCACCGCCTCCGCCTGCGACATCCCAAAGGGAATCACCTTGGATTTACTGCCATTCATCAGCAGCCCCGATAACTCGCTGAACAAATCAAGAGTGACCGCCATACCGGAGACCTCAGAAGGGCTGCCCTCGATGAAGCAAATAGTATCATCCGCGAATTGGATTAAGGGCACGCGCAGGGCGCCCTTAGAGAACCCTTTCGACAACCCAGCCTCGATCACACGGTCCACCATACGCGCCAAGACATCCGAAGCCAACACAAAGAGGAGGGGAGCGAGGGGACACCCCTGGCGCACCCCCCTTCTCGGTTGGAATAAGCCCCCAACCGCCCGACCATTAACCAACACAGAGAGGGATACGGTGGTTACGCACCGACGCATCCACGAAATCCAGACCTCAGGGAACCCACGCCTTCTCAAAACCGATCAAAAGAACCGCCACTCTAGGCAGTCGTATGCCTTCGCAAAGTCGATCTTCCAAAGTATCCCATTCTTATCAGAGTTCTTCCAATCAGCAACCAACTCGTAAGCCACCGCGATGCAATCTGAAATCTGCCTGCCCCGAATGAAGGCAGCCTGGGCCGGAGAAATAAGTGAGTCCAGTACACGAGCAAGCCGTCTGGCTAAGACTTTAGCAATGATGAGATAAATACCGTTAGAGATCGAGATTGGACGGTAGTCCTCGATACGTTGCGCCGCCGTGGATTTAGGGATCAAGACAATGATGGCCCCATTAATCCTATCAAAACCAGAATTCCCAACGCAAAATTCAGACACCACCTCCAGAACATCAGTGGCCACCACCTCCCAAAAATCACGATAAAAAGCCACCGAAAACCCGTCAGGGCCCGGGGACCCATCAGCATTCAAGTCCCATACGGCCTCCTTAACCTCCTCCAACGAAATTGGCCGAGTCAAAACCTCGGAGTCCGCAGCCGATAAGGAAAGCGCCCCAAGACCCAGCCAACGCCATCTGCCCGGTGAGCTAATCGCCGAGAAGCACTTGAAATGATCAACAATGGCGAGCCCCAACTCCCTCTCCCCACTAAAATGAGCACCATTAATGGAAACAGAGCGTATCGTGTTAGAGCGCTTTCTACTGCTAGCCACACGATGAAAAAAAGCCGTATTGGCATCACCTTCTTTTAGCCATTTCATACGCGACCGCTGACGCCACTCAATGTTCCTTTTCTTGTCCTCCGCCGCGACCTGATTTTGTGCAGCTAATCGCTCACGAAGTTCCTCAGGCAGAAGGTCCCTATCATTCTCAGCCCGATCAAGGAGTGCAATGACATCCTCCGCCGCCGCCCTGACGGCACCGCGTGCCAACCTCGTCTCCTTCTTGAAGAACGCAGGTACCTTCCGTAAAGAAGCGAGCTTCTGATCGAGTCTATGAGCCGCAAACCCCACAAAAGATGCTTGAGCCCAGTGCGTCATCACCACCTCCTTGAAATTAGCCTCCTGAAGCCAGCACTTCTCGTACCGAAAGAGGCCCCGCGCCCGTTGGCCCTCACCGGACTCCCACATAATAGGCGTGTGGTCAGAGAAAGAGCGGGGTAAAGAAGACACCGAGCAAAGAGGGAAGACCTCCAACAGCTTCCCAGAAGCCAAGAACCGATCAATCCTAGAACGTGTTGAATTGTTCCTCCAAGTGTACGATATATCATCAAGCACCATACCCTCCAGAGCTAGCTCATCCAAAATCTCAACAAAATCAAGCGACCTCGGGTCCTGCCCCCCCCCCCCCGCCCTGGGGACGATCCGAGGAGTGAAGCGTAACATTGAAATCTCCCCCCAAGAGCCAGGGAAGCCCCACAAAAGCATTAGCCGCATCACGAAGATCCTCCCACAGCTCCTTTCTCATAATGTGGCAACTGGGGGCATAAATACAGGAGAAAGCAATGTGTCCTATAAGAAAGAATACCTCAATTAGATCCTTTGTAAATACTCTTATAACACAAATCCTCAAATATCAAGATTAATTATGAACAAATACCCAATATCATTGTAAACATATATTATCTACTTATGTAGTCTTTTATTATTTTCTATTCCTGTCGTACTCTTTATGTAATTTACCCATAGGCTACTCTCCTATATAAGAGAGCCTAGGGCTGATGGAATAAATAAGTTCTCTGTTTTTCCCAACATGGTATCAGAGCGACGGTCCTAGACCGGAGTTCGTGAACCAAAACCCTAACCCTAGCCCTACCCTCAAGCCTCCGCGCCTCCACGCCCGTCGTGCGTCTCCGAGCAGCCACCTGCGCGTCACCGCATCTTCGTGCACGGTTGCGCGAGCATCAGCGCACGATCCTCAGCGCGCAATCTCCAGCGCGTGATCTTCTGTGCGTGTTCGAGCGCACCTTCGCGCCAGTGCGTCTGTGTGCCCTCGCGCCTCCGAATCTTCACGTCTTTGCGCCGTTGCGCCTGTGCGCCTTCTCGAATAAGCGCATGTAGGCACCAGCGTGCGGATCCTCTGCGTGCGTGTATTAACGTGCGCACATCAACGTGTAACCACGTGCTCCTGAACGTCACCGCACGCGCGTGATCCTCGTAGTCTACTCGCGTGTTTGATCATCCAAAGTCAAGCGCGCGCGACTCCAAAGTAATGGGTTTGGTTGCTTGAAGTCTACACATGCAACTAAACCCATTTATGTCCATGTAGACGATCATATCTTCAGTCTACTACTCCAGTCTTCTACTATCAGTATGTCAGAAAGCAAGGCAGATATTCCATCCATAGGCGCCTTCCGAGGTACAGCGCCGATTGTGAAGATGGATGGTTCGAACTATGAACTGTGGACTATGCAGTTCATGAGTATGATGAAGTCAACTGGTAAGAAGCACATTCTTACTGAAGAAAAGACTGCTGAGAAGACTGGAGTTAATGCCTTGTGGGAGGCAGATGATGCATATGCTAAAGTATGGCTATCTGGAACTCTGGCAATCGAGATTGCCAATGATATTCTCCATCAGCCCACAGCCAAAGATATGTAGGATATTCTGGCGGCCACATATTCTCAAGCGAAGAATGAGACAAAGATTCTGCAACTCCAGCATGACATATTTACTATCAAGCAGAATGGGCGTCCTCTACACTCACTGTACACATCTCTACGAGGAATGTTCGAGAAGCTGTATAGCTTCATGCCCCTGACAGCCACACCAGAGCAACAGAAGACCTACTGGAATGCTACTATGGTAGGAGTTTTTCTCGCTGCCCTTGATCCCGAGTATGAGGCAGCACGGTCTCAGATTTTGGCAGATTCTACTATTCCTCCTATGGAGGAAGCTTTTCACAGATTGAGCCGGATCACTGTTCCCTCTACGGCTACGAATCAGACTGCTTCAGCCATGGTTGTCAACAGAGGCCGTAGAACTCACCATCAGACACGTGGTCGTGGCCCTTGTGGTAGAGGAGGTCGTATTCGGCCAACATGTACCTACTGCCATCGCACCGGACATACTGAAGACACATGCTACTCTAAGCATGGATTTCCTGCATCTGCACGAGTCGCTGAGCAGATAGAGCCTCCATCTGCTGCCTCTTTGGATCAACGTTTTGATGATCTTGTTGCATGTCTAAGTGGCATTATTCCTCCATCCGGCCCAGCACCCACTACTGAGAACCAGTCTGATGTTGTTGCATCCGCTTCTGCATCTACCAGTGCATCAGGTAGCACACTTGCATTTACTAGTAGTGATCCATACTTTAGCATGGATTATGGACTCTGGAGCCACACATCATCTATGTGGCAATCAAAGTCTACCTACATGATACAGACAGATCCCTCCAGGTCGAACAGTGGTCATTGCTAATGGCACACATTCCCCGATTATTGGTCAGGGGGAGATTAGACTGACATCATCTATGCAGCTCAAGAATGTGTTACACGCACCTGATTTTTCAATGAATTTATTATCTATCAGCCAAATTACAAAGGATTTACAATGTCGGGCGATTTTTTATCCATCTTTTCTTGTTTTTCAGGACATTCTTACGGGCAACGTGATTGGTCGTGGCTATGAGCAAGGAGGCCTCTATCGCCTCAGTCAGACTCCTTTTGTTGGAACCTCATCTCTACCTACTGGACCTGTCTCCCCTCTGTTATGGCATCTGCGCTTTGGACATCTACCGCTTCAGAAGCTGCGTCGTGTGTTACCCCAGGGTTTGCCTCACACATCTATCCAATGTGAGGCATGTCAGTTGGGAAAGCATCATCGGTCTACCTTTCCCAGTCGTCAGTGTCGGAGTAGTACCTCCAAGTTTGAGATATTTCACATTGATATCTGGGGTCCGAGTCGTGTTCATGATCATCAGGGACACATGTTTTATATAGTTATTGTGGATGACTTCTCTCGTGTGTCGTGGGTGTTTTTGTTAAAGAATAAATCTGAAGCAGGGAATATTATTATCAATTTTCTTAATGAGATTCGTAATGTTTTTTCACATCTGTTAAAATTGTGAGAAGTGATAATGCCCTAGAATTGTGTACTCATGTCCTAGCCAGTTATTTCTCATCCCAAGGGATTATCCACCAGACATCCTGTGCCTATACCTCCCAACAGAATGGGATCGCTGAAAGGAAGCATCGCCACTTACTAGATGTCACCAGGTCACTTCTTATACAGAGTCATGCTCCTCATTCTTACTGGGGTGACGCGGTTCTTACAGCATGTTACCTAATCAATCGTATACCGTCATCTGTTCTAGGTAAAAGATTCCTTTTCCCTTATCTTCCCTGGGAAAGATCTATTTTCCCTTACTCCTCGTGTGTTTAGTTCGGTTGCCTTTGTCCACCAGTTGTCTCCTGGTACTGACAAGCTCTCTCCTAGGGTTGTCAAGTGTGTGTTCGTTGGGTACTCCAGAACTCAGAAGGGGTACAAGTGCTATGATCCATTGCGCAGGCGGTATCTAGTTAGTGCAGATGTTACATTTTTTGAATCCGTAATGTATTTTTCATCATCAGGTGATCAGTTGACACCTCCATCTAATACTGATGCCATTTATGTGTCACCACCACCACCATCACCACCACCACTACCACCAAAACCATTACCATCATCTGCACCTCCTATTACTATACATGTTTCACCACTACCATTTCATTATACCCGCAGGCCTGCTCCAGCTCATGGTCACTGCTCATCACCTAGCTCGCCTAAGGTATGTTCTGAAGATATTACTATATTACTATTGATGGATCTGATTATATTTCTGAGCAGGATGTGTTACAGAGGACAGACGAGGACACAGGTGATTTAAATGTTCTTATTGCTATACGAAAGTCGAAGCGGAGCTGCGCTTTATATCCTTTAGCAGCTTCTGTGTCATTTGAACGACTAACTGGAGATTTCAGGAATTTTGTAGTCGCTTTGTCAGTTGTAGAGATTCCACGGAATTACCAAGACGTTCTGAAGGATAATAGATGACGTCTAGCAATGGAGGAAGAAATGGCAGCACTTCAGTCTAGAGGAACTTGGAGTCTGGTTCATATACCTGCAGATGTGTCACCAATGAGCTGCAAGTGGATATTTACAGTTAAGCAGAATGTAGATGGCAGTATTGACAGATACAAGGCTCGTCTTGTTGCTCGTGGCTTTACACAGACATACGGGGTGGACTACCTTGATACATTCTTGCTAGTAGCCCGCCATTCCACTCTACGGATCTTGCTGTCAGTTGCGGTTACTCATGAGTGGCCGCTATATCAGTTAGATATGAAGAATGTGTTCTTATATGGTGACTTACAGGAGGAAGTCTACATGCAACAGCCACCCGGTTTTGTTGTTGAGGGGGAGTGTTCCAAGGTATGCAGACTTCATAAGGCTATCTATGGCCTTAAGCAGAGCCCCAGAGCGTGGTTTCAGAAGCTCTCAGATCTTTTTGAAAAACAGGGATACAAACGTTCTAATGCTGATTATTCCTTGTTTGTACAAAAGATTTCCAGAGGTATTATTGCAATCATGGTCTATGTAGATGACATCTTAATTACAGGTGATGATGTACAAGGGATAAAGAAGGCGAAAGAAATGTTGGGTAGCGAATTTGTCACCAAGGACCTTGGAGTTCTTAGATATTTTCTGGGACTGGAGTTCGCCAGAAATCCGTATGGGTTGGTAATGTCTCGGAGAAAATATGTCACTGACCAGTTGAGTAAAACAGGAATGCTTGGTTGTCGACCTGCTACCACACCAATGGACCCTAGTATGAAGCTATATGATGATGATACAGAAGAGGTGGATAGGAGAAGATACAGAGAACTGGTGGGCAAAGTTCTATATGTCACTATCACTAGGCCCGATATATCCTTTGATGTGAGTCGAGTGAGCCAGTTCATGGAGCAACCACGTCAGGTTCGCATGGATACCATACATATGATACTCAGGTACCTCAAGTCATCTCCAGGTGCGGGTCTGTTGTTCAAGAAAGGCAAGGTGATCTCTATCTCAGCCTGTGCAGATGCGGATTATGCAGGGTGTCCCAAGGACAAGAATTCT
Source organism: Ottelia alismoides (assembly GCA_037367405.1). Classification (NCBI taxonomy): domain Eukaryota; kingdom Viridiplantae; phylum Streptophyta; class Magnoliopsida; order Alismatales; family Hydrocharitaceae; genus Ottelia; species Ottelia alismoides. The sequence goes on along the minus strand of JAZKJV010010554.1, from coordinate 299,901 downwards.
ACCTCTGGGTTTGCTGTATATGTTGGAGATTCCCTAATATCGTGGAGGAGCAAGAAACAAACTATGGTAGCAAGGTCTAGTGTTGAATCTGAATATAGGGCAATGGCTCAGGTTAGCAAAGAAATGATGTGGGTAAAGGTTGTGCTTACAGATTTACATATAGAAGTCCCACTTCCTATGGCTTTAGAATGTGACAATCAGGCAGCCTTGTTCATTGCAAACAATTCAGCATTCCATGAACGAACCAAGCACATTGATGTTGATTGTCACTTTATACGTGACATGATCCAGAAGGGATTCATTGCTACATCCCATGTTAGTTCAGAAAATCAAATTGCAGATATTTTTACCAAGGCATTACTGCGAGGCCCGTTTCAGAAGTGTGCATCCAAGCTGAGCATGATTGATATCTATGCTCCATCTCGAGGGGGAGTGTAAACATATATTATCTGCTTATGTAGTCTTTTATTATTTTCTATTCCTGTCAACTCTTTATGTAATTTATCCATAGGCTACTCTCCTATATAAGAGAGCCTAGGGCTGATGGAATAAATAAGTTCTCTGTTTTTCCCAACAATCATCATATCAGCACTACAATTCTTTTTCATGTTATATCATAGTTCGATGAATAAATCTAGACTCAAATACTTCCATATATCAACTCAGAATATCAAACCTAAATGTAAACTCTAAAACCTTCGGTCTGATACCACAAGTTGTCACGACCTGTCCTGCTAGACGAGACAAACGCAACAAAAGTCCAACCCTCTCTTCTAACTCATGACAAGCATGCATAAAGTTTAACAATAAATTCATTTTCAAATATCATCCATTCCTTGAAATCATCATCAAAATATATTCCTCACCAAACATCGAAAAATCCAAAATAACCATCCATATCAAAAAGCATCTTTAAACATATAACAAATTGTTCTAGTTACAAACTACCATTTACAACAATAGACTATCTTCCCATTACATAATTATGTTTCTCTTAAGTTATACAAATCTATCTTGAAGTACAAAAAGTTACCAAAAGATCCAAAATAGGGTATAAGATGATATAACCTCCAGCTATTGTGTAGTGGTTTTGGGCCTTCTAATATTCTTCCTCCAGTATGTCTGTAAATAATAATAGATAATAGAGGTTGAGTCTAAACTCAAAATGAGCTTTAGACCCAGTGAGAAGGTCTCAAACATTTTAGTAACAAAAGAGAGGCTATTTCTGAAGTAACTTTGCATAAAACTTAAAAACATTTGATAAGAAAATACTTTAATAAACAAAACTTGAAGCTTTTATAAGTAGATATGAAAACATTTTTTTCTAAAAGGAATAAATGCTTATAATCTAATTCTATATGTTAGAAGTATTGCAATTCTATATTACTAATCATAACTGTTAAATTAACACCATTGTAGTAAATTGTACTAAATTCATGAATACTGAAACAAAATCGAGTCATATACGTAGACATCCTCGAAGGCCAAAGAACACCCCGCATACGCCCCAAAGCATGAGTCTATACAGATTACGGACCCAAAGTCCTCCGAACCATATCTAATGGTATCATTAACAATATCCAGGCTTTGGTATTTGACGCGCATTTTTCTGGTTTGGATTGTAGGCTCATAGCTCTTCGAGCTTCTTTTTCATCAGGGAAAAGGTTGAAAGGATTGAGATGCTAATAGCATTCTTCATCTCTGGCCAATGTGTGTATTTGGAAAGCTATGACATCGAAAACTTGATGAGAGATTATTTTGGTAACTATATGATTGCATCAGAGCAAACAAGGCAAGCTACTTGCTCCTAGAACGAAGTTCTTGTGCATAACTACTTTCAAGTAAGTTGCACATAAGTAGGACGAGAAAGTAGTGGGAGGCGTATTCTCAGGTCTCGTTGCTTCCTCACTCCCTTTTCAGGCTAGTAAGGGGACCTTCCTTCTGGATATGGTACCATAGAATGGAATGATGTCTTCGTTGGGTCGATGCATTTGTGTAGAGTGGGAATCCCATTTCACTACTGGTAAGGGGGATAAGGTAAAGGTCATTGTATTCCAGGATAATCCCAACAACTAAGCTCGTACACAAGAACCCCTTGGTCTCAAATTTCTTTCTTAGTGGGTGATCAAGGCTAGGCTGTCAGAGAAGGTTGACCATACGCGCACAGCGACCGCTTTGAGAGTTCAACCACCCACACCGGGACTCTATGCTTTCTGATTGCACCAAATATATATCCCCCTTCCATGGTCCTGGAATTCCAGACTATTCGTGGAACCCTCCCATTCTCTAACACCTTAAGGCTTAAGTGGTATAGATAAGATAGGATTCACCCGCAATTACTTCTTTTTTTGTTGTGTGACTACTTTCCGACTATCTGAAACTTCCTCTCTCGTCGTCTGGTGGCTTCGTCATATCTAATGATGTGTTTCAAAGGTATTAAATGACATCATCACATCTAATGGCTAGTTCACGACTTTTTGAGAGTAATTGTGGTGTTCAACATTCATATATTCTTTCTTTTTGATTCATAAAACACAACTATAAGCTGAAAAGTGTACGATATATGGATCATATCACTGGATAAAAGCTTTATTTCATGCTTGTAAAACTTCTATTGCACGATTACAAATAAACTGAATACTAAAAATTCTCAAGTTGTATCGTAACCTTCACTATATTGAAAGATGAAAAGTAAAATTTTTCTACCGTACATAAAACTTGAAGCATCATACTACTTCGATACAAGATTGGAATACTAAGCTTCATGTACCATGGATAAAACTTATCTGATTTCCAAAGTAGTTAAAACATGTATAACTGTATAATCTAACGATAATTACAAGTTTTAACATCAAATTTAGTTGTCAAAATAGAGGTGAATATTAAAAATAGTGCTTGAAAGACCACTTGAGAGACCACTTACATTCAATTTAATGTTTATGCATCTTAACAAGTTTATCTCGATCCAAGTAGAAAGAAATTTAATGTATGGAATCTGCTAACCCATGTTTATACATGCATGTGTTGACATCCAAAATAAAGATACGATCTCTTCTCTCCTTATAAGTTGATGTTTCTTAAGAAAAATTCAGTAGAGTTTCCACTTATAAAAAGTAATATTTCTTAAGATTATTTTGGTAGAGTTTCCCTTGAAAAGGTGGTGTTTCTTAAGAAATTTTCAGCAGAATTTCCTCTTAAAATGTCATATTTCTTAAGGAGATTCCGGCATAGATTCCCCTTGTATGCTAAAAAAATGTGAAGAGATGGCTTAGATCTACTCACCTTTCTCCTGAAATCCTCTACGCCACGCTCGTATTATGATCTTACCTCAACTTGCAGTCAGAGTTTCGCTACGTTCTTCCCCACCACTCTCACCTTCTCTCAACCTCTCTGCTAAAGTTTAGGCTATGGAATGGATGGGTTGAGAATGAGAAGGTATGGGGTATGTGTAGGCCTCCAAATAGTGAAAATAATCGATTAGGATCCATGGTTTCAGCCCATTGTTTGTCAATACCATGATTTTCTCTAATATCATGGTTTCCATGCTAATGGTTTTTTCCCATGGTTATAACTCATGCAAATCATGATTTTTCTAATGATACTTAATTAGCATTAATTACGATTAATTAGTACTAATCGAGATTAATAATCCTTAGCTATATTTAGTCCACATTAATCCATAGTTAAGTTCCTCAATCATTTGCCATGTTGGCTAGGGTTTTCATGTGGTTTCATAGGGACTCTAGAGTAGAGACCCTATTTCTGAGCCAGTATAGGATAGACACAGTTCTCCGACGAGGAGACTTCTTCAGACTCCATTCTCCAACGACCATGGACTCCGACGAGGATGTCTCCATGGCTTTTTCAGTTCGGCCCTTTCAGGGTTGGAGCGGTTGTCCACATGCTGTAGCGGGCCAGAGTTCTCCAAGTGGAGACTCATTTCAGTTGAAGTGACTCTGACAAACGCAGTACAGAGCACATGCTCTTCGACAAGGAGATTCAGTTTGACTCACACTCCATCCCATTTGTTCCTCCTCATCTGCACGACATGAGAAGCAATGCCCTCAACAACAGCTGACAGTTGTTCGCGTTGAGTTGATATTGTTTGTAGTGTCTTGTATTGTGAGTTTGAGAGATTTCTTTCTGTTTGTACAAGCTGAGCATTGCATGCTCCATCTTGAGGGGGAGTGTTAGAGTATGCGTCATTTATCATGTAAGATGAGTAAATGGATCCTTGCAAGATCCATTTACCACATCCAGGAGTTTAGTCCCACATCTACCAGTGGTGGAACTTGGAGGCTCTATGGAGGCTATATAAGAAGTCCCATACCTTCTGTATCAGATGAGAAAGTTCAATGAACAAATCAGCCCTTCGAGGCGTTCGCCCGTGGTTTCATCCCGCTCCTTCGGGAGTAGGGTTCCACGTTAAAATCACAGTGTCCATATTGTTTCCTTTATATCTCTGATTCCGTTGCCGCGTTATATTTTCTAACAATTAGTAATCTCCTTAATCATGATTAACTCTTCCTAATGATAGTAATTATGGGTTGATTTCAAGCTTAACAAACATCAACTATACTAAATTCAAATTTTCATGGAATTCATAACATACAATTGATATGAATCAAGATCTGTTGGAATTGTCTCGTCAAGATAGATATCATAACAATATTTAAGTTGGGATCTAAAGAACTTCAATGTAGCACTTTTATAGTTATAACATCGTAATGATGTTTAAAAATAAAAGTCACGTTTCTTTCTCAAAAAATAAAAGTCACATTTTTCAATCAGACATTCATAGTTTTAATACCTCTTTAGTATGAGAATGTCACAAACTACCTCAAGCACAAGGTCATCAATCAACTCAGCAAATTCAAGGGAACTAGGATCATAACCTCCTCGCATCCTAGGGAGATCAGATAAAAGTTGGAAAACATTGAAGTCTCCCCCGACCATCCAAGCCTCACTAGGGTATCAACTTCTGGTGTCATGAAGATCCACCGATAAATCAGATCTTTGGTCTAGTAAGTAGGATCCACAAACACATGAGACTACCATGTGCATACCAGAAGTAAGAATCTCTAGATGCATAGTCAACACATGTATGCCCCTAAGCTCTAAGATGAAAGAGAGAGAGAGTCTTTCCAAGCAATGACCAAAACCCCTGCATTGCCCGTAGCATCAATAGTTCTATAATCGGACAATGAATCAACACCCAAGGAGCTCCATATGAAGCTGCAACATGAGGAAGGTTTTGTTTCTTCTAACATTACAATATCACAACTCCGGTCTTTCAAAAGAGTAGCAATTGATCTTTGCTTTTTGGGGTCACCCAGACCTCTCGCATTCCAAGTTAAGAGCTTCATTAAGATAACTAATTTATAACCGAGGTTAAGACAATGCCCGCCACCAGGGCAACTTGTGCTTTAAGTACTAAGACAATCACGGGCCCTTTCCCAATCGCAATCGATCGCCTTCTATTTTTGTAGCACTTCATTTTTCCGCCATTGTCCCCTCCCTAAGACTGAAAGGGAGGAGGATCATTTGGGCTAATCAATCCCAATGACAATCTCTAAAGCAATGACTGCTTGGTCAAGATTAGCGGTTCAAGTGGGAAAAATAGGTCGAACAATGGACCCATCTAGTAGAGGTTCCATAACGGGAGCGAGATTCACTATCTGTAAATAATGTTGTTCACTAGTAAGTGTAGTAGTAGCAGATTCGAGGGGCAAGGCGGCTTCGAGATCCACCGTTGTAGTGTGAACAAGAGGTAGCGCAAGAGCAGATGTCTAATACCTCTCTCTTAATATGTTTGGGGCAGACACCTTAGCGTGTTTACCGCTTTTTGACTCAAAAGAAATCTTAACATGTATAAACAATTTTCCTCAACAATTTCAGTTCCAACTGCAATTTACAAACACTTCATTATGTACAGCATGCATGCCTTCCCTGGTGGATTATTTGACGGCTATCTAGTCAAATATGGATGTAAGTAAGACATAATAGTTGTTTACTAAGTTGGGATTGTTGATTTCTCCTACATTGTGCTTATCGTGATCAAGACTTTGTTAAAATCCGCGTGTTTTAGTAGCAAGTAATATAATGAGCCTAATTATCTTTATAGTTTAATGTGTAGCGTGTGTTATTGTTATTTTTGATACATACAAATAAATCATAAGATTCATAACATTGGTGGGAATTTTAAAAAGATGGGCTTTACCTCTGGATTAAATCCATGTTGAAAGAAAATTCCTTTCAAAATCAAATGAATGTATCACAAAGCAGTCGTGAAACTTGATGTGCTCTATGAATCTGAATGTTGACATGTGAACGATGGACATATGCATAGAATAACAATAGCAGAAATGAAAATGCTAAGGTGGATGTGTAGTTATACACAAAAAGATCATATTCGGAATGATACGATCAGAAGGAAAGTTAGTGTAGCTCCAATAGAAGAGAAAATCGCTTAAAATAGTTCGGCCATTTGCAAAGGAAGCTGGTTGATGGACCAATCAGAAGATGTGATATATGGGATGTTGAGCCGCATAAGAGAGGGCGAGGAAGGCCTAAGATGTGTTGAAATGAGACTATCTGAAGGGATCTTAATTATTAGGATCTAAGCCCGAGAATGACCCAAGACAGATCTAAATGGAGGCAAAGAATCCATGTAGTCGACCCAACTTAATGTGGGAAAAGGCTTTATTGTTGTTGTATGGGTTTTACCTCTGGATAGCCGAGGTAGACTCCACATCAACTCATATTTTTATTGAGGCATCGTTTTGGGCATATATTCTTAAATAATAAATTACAATTTTGCTAATGATCAACTATTGTATTTGCGTATTTTCCAGCTTCGACGGACTTCAAGCATCATAAATCAAAGTCCAAGGGTGTATGTGCAAACGAAGCATTGCAAAGCTGCCAAAGCATCAAGACATCAAAAAAATAGTTTTTTCCTTATTTGGATTATGTAAAAGATACTAAGAAAACATTAGAAATCAAATTCCTTTCAAAAACAAACCTATTTGCATATTTTCATTCTCCTCTTTGCTTACAGTAAGACACTTTCAAATAAATGATAGTCCTTAAGTATTATACAAGTTTTCCCATTGTCTAATTTTCTTGTCAAAATAATCCCTTGAACATTTTAAGCATCAATACCTATCAACTTCCCTCACAAGAATGCAAAGCAATCTTGAAATCACCATTACCATCAACCGATCACTATTGATTATGAAACGATGGATACACCCAAATCAATCATCTAAAACCAATACCAATCAATTACCTCATATGTTGCATTTCCTTAGAAACTCAACAGTAGCGAAGGTTGTAAAAGTCGATGGTCAATACTCGGTCTGTCGGGTCACTGACTAAGGATTAATCGATAGTCATGCGACTTATCGGATTTAGTTTGACTTTAGTTGATTTTGTTAAATTATTTCTAAATACATAAATCATTTTTATACATACATTCTTATATATACATATATTTAGACATTTTCAATATATTTACATCTACAACTACAAAGTTATAATTCATTATCAATGATATAACACGACCTAGTACAATTCACTATAATTATATAAGGAAAACAAAAAAACATTCTTCATATACTCCAACTAAATATTCACCATGTCCGTTACTTTTCCAAACAAAACGTTTCACCATTTAATTTTCAAAAAGTGTTGAGCTAAAACAATAATAATATTTAAACAAAGATTAATCTAACTAGCGAAGTAAATGTTTACCATCCACTTGGAGGGGGAGGAATTAGCTTCATTTGAAATAAATGAACCAACCAAAACCTTGAAAAATCAGCCTTCACTAAAAAAAATGAAAACATCGTTGAAATCCTAAGTGGGGCAGATGGAGGGGAGGGGAGATTGCCCTTGCGATGGAGGTGAGAGAGCATTCAAAGCTGCAAGCACAAAAAAGATGTTGTCTTCGAGCGTGAGAAGGTGTCATCTTCGAGCATGAGAGCACATGGTGGCGAAAGCAGATGTGGTAACAAGTGGCGATTGACTCCAATGGTAAGAGAGAGGTAGTGGTGGCGAGAGAAATCAAAAGGAGCAGCAAGAGGTAGGGCGTCTTCGAACATGAGATTAACGAGCGGGAGCAGTGATGTGGTTCAGGGGTTTGGGTTGTGGTTGAGGAAGGGGTATCGGGGTTTTGGAGATGGGAGGGGGTTTATTGTCTAGTGGTAAGTCCCCAAAACCACCATCGGGTAATCAATTACAATGGCACATCAGGTTCATGGGTCCCCAAATTAAAAAACAAGCACTTAGTAGGCCAAATTGTTCACCGAATTACTCGTCCCAACTGACTAATGGTTGGGTAGGCCTAGTTGACTCAGCAACGCCAAGCTTGCCATCAACATCAACTTTCTACCTCAATCAACTAAAGATATCTAGTCATCGTCATATCCACTTCTTAATCAACTTAAGTGATTCCAAAAGTTCAAAATTTCGAAATGTGATATAGTAATCAAGCTTGATTAGCCCAGCAACCAATTAGTATTTGTTGGAGTATGTATCATATGTATAAATGGGTAATTGGATCCATCCAGGGACAAACTACCACACCCACATGTTTAGTCCCACATGTACTGTTAATGGGACTCCAGTCTGTTTGTGGGCTATATAAGAAGCCTCACACCCATTGCAACAGTTGAGAGAGAGAGAGAGAGATCAATACGGAGTATCCGAGCTGTTGGGAGGCCTTCTCTTGTGGTTTCATCTCGCTCCTCACGAAGTAGGATTCCAGTTAATCCCAGTGTTCTTCCATGTTCCTTATTCTGTATCACCGATGCGCTTCTGCACTATCGTTTTCTACATGGAATCAAAGTGGGTACGATTCTGAGTGTTCTTGAAGATTTGGAGAAGATAGTATTTTGGATTGAAGATTATTATTATTATTCATGTTTGTGATTCGTCCAACATAAGGTTCTAGGGTTTCTTCACCACTGATTCCAGCAAGTTCCATGATTTGGTTTAAAGATTATTATGGTTGTGATTTGTTCCTCAGAGTTGTGCAATATTGATTCAGCAAATATTGAAGATAAATGTTCCGCGCATCATCAAATTCAAGGAAGAAAATGTAGGGTTTTTTAAACCTTAATTGAAGATTCCATCCAACTATTAGAGCCGGTCTGATTGAAATCCCCATGCAACGGTTCATAGGGTTTTGAAGCCCCAATTAAGGTAATTGGAACCCGAATTCTCCTAGTATGGCCACTCCTAGTCATACGCCAGTATCCATGCGATACCAGTATTGCCATGCCCGATCTTCACTGTCGTCTCTATCTCCAGGAAGCACCATGATGAACTCCAGGAAGCATTGTGATGAACTCCAGGTGCACCGTGAAGCGTAAGGCCCTCTTCTAGGCCCTTTAATCACGTGTGAGTCGAATGTGTATATATAAATGATTTTAGCATTTCAGCGCAATCTACAGGAGATCTCTTCTTTATGCGATCTAACGCAGTGTAGCCCTCTGCTGAGCAACTCTATCCTCTACGACTCCATGCGATTGGCGGCTGCAGCATCCTCCACGTGTGAGGCAATGCTTCCTTCACGATGCCCCAGTCACAGTATCAACACCAGCAAATGCCACTATGGGAGTGGCGATCGATCCAACACCTCTCATACACTAAAAATCGAGGCCCCAACTGTGGGACAGTCTGCATTATAAAAAAAGAGGGGGTGTTATTTTTAAGCACAATTTCAGGCCACATGTGCAAATTGTTTGGGCTCAAAGTTTTGTTGCTGCTTTTGTATCCGAAAAAAGAGAGAGAGCTTCAATTGGGCCTAAACTGGATTGTGATTTCAAAAAAAGGAGGAGATTATTTTAGAAAGATGCATACAAAAAGAAAAGGAAAAGAAAAACCAAGCGAAAAAGATGTGATTAAAAAAAGAGAGAAGAAAAGGTAAAAAAATAAGAGGGCTTATTATTTTTGTCTCTCCCTATCTTCATGTCTTCACCCAACTTGGTCGATGTCATCTTTTCGAACCAGTATGGGAGAAATGGGGAGTATTATGTAGGGTTTTACAGGTCAGATTCGGATTCTCTAATTCAAATTCCAGACCATATTTCAGACTCTACAATTCAAATTCAAAATCTACGTTCATTTTATTTCAGAGTTTACAGTTTTATACGTACATGTATTGCGATCATTATTTCATAGGCCCTCATCTTTGACTTGGACTCAGGGTTTTCATGTGATCTAGGGGGACCAAGAGTGGAGATCCTATTCTATAAGCCATTGTGGACTTAGGATTTTCATGTGGTTTCATAAGGACTCCAAAGTAGAGATCTCATTCTCTGAGCCAGTATAGGAGACCCAATTATCCGATAGGGATACTTTCAATACTCGATTCTCCAGTGTCCGTGGACTCCAACGACGATGTTTCCATGGCTTCATCCGGTTTGGCCCTTCAGAGAGATGAAGCAGTTGCGAGGTAAAGTTCTCCATGTGGAGACTCATTCCAGTTTTAGTGACTCTAGCAGGCGCAATACAGAACGCATGCTCTCCAATGAGGATACCCAGTTCAGTTCACACTCCAACCCTCCAGTTCCTCTTCACCAGCACGACATGAGAAGCAACGTTCACGGAGCCATCAGAGTTTATGTTGAGTTGATATTTTCTGTAGTAGCATATATTGTGTGAGAGAGTGATTTCTTTCTATTTGCCCAAGCTGAACATTGCATGCTCCATCTTGAGGGGCAGTGTTGAAGTACGCGTCATAAGTATAGATGGGTAATTGGATTCCTCCAGGGTCCAATATTGCCATTAGACCTGGTCAATGGACCGGGGCCCCGCCCGCCCAGCCCGCTCATGGGTCGGGCTTGGGCCAAGAGATTTCAGGAATGGGTCGGCCCGGCCCGGCCCACTCTTTGACCCACTCGTCAACTGGGCGGGTCGTGGACATGTGCCATAAAACCCGGCCCGACCCACACATATAAAAATATAGGTTTAAATATTATATTTTATATACATTTAACATAATATACTTCAAGATTTTATTTTACAATATCAATATTACATCTTATTTTATAGTTTACATGCAAAGTAACACATATTATGGTTACTTGGATTTAGAAAGATTAGATGATGCTAAAAAAACTTAAATATCTCCATAAATTTGATTAAAAAATAAAAAAATACTTACTTTACATTCGGCCCATGGGACGGCCCGGACCAGACCTAGGTCGGGCTTGGGCATTGAAGTACGGCACGTGGACCGGGCCGGGCCTTGAATAGAGGGCTTTAGAACCCCAGCCTGTTCAGCCCGGCCCGGTCCACATTTTGGCCAAGTCTAATTGCCACATCCATAGGTTTAGTTCCACATCTACTGTTAATGGGACTCTGATCTGCCTGTGGGACTATATAAGAATCCATACACACATTGTAATAATTGAGAGAGAGATAAATACAGAGTATCCAACATGTTGAGAAGCCTTCTTGTTGGAATTAACGGTATTGGGATAGTTTGATGCAATTTGATGGTCAATATCAAGTTGTATTGATGTATCTCAATTCCTGGAATTCAATGTTTCAACCATGTGGGGTGCTGTTTAGTCTCACATCGTGGAGAGAGAAAACTGGGACTTGTTTTATATGTGGGAAGTCCTGAGACTAGTCTGGAAACAGACTAGAGAGGATTTTAGACCACAACACACACGCACGCGCGCGCGCCGCGCCGGGCCGTGCGCGGCCGCGGCCGCGGCTGCGGCGTGGCAAAGACCGAGTCGGTTTTGTAACCGCGTGTTTTGAATTCCAAGCGTTAAGCCCCTTTATCTTCTCACGAAAACGTAACCGCCCGGACGCCTTTAAGTATCTCTTAAAGGGCGTGGGTGTGGGTTACGAACATCCATTCCATTCCTTCTCTGTGCCCTGCTCTTTTTCGAGGACGCTCCTTTTTTCTCTCTCGATCTCGGGTTTCGTCTACGGAGGTGGCTTTCGAGGACACTCAAGCACGATGCGCACCGTCAACGAACGTGGACCGTCGGACCCTGGGAGCGGCACGTCAAGGCCCTGTGCGCCGGTAAAGTGGGGGGCGTTGTCTCTCTAAGGGGAGTCCTACAACAGGACGCTTCGGTTGTGATCTCTAACTCTACCTTTCTTTGTCGCATTGTTTGTCATGTTTTTGATTTCCGGATTTCTCCCTTGCGCGAATATGCATATGTTTTTTTAATTGGATATTTCTCTTATCACTGTTAACCTGGATTCATACATATGAAAATCTGTTCTGTAAATCTGTGATTATGTGGATTTTTGTATGTATGCTATGGACGTTTTTTTTCTCAACAATCTTAGAGAGACAGCGTTATAACGTGATAAGAAAAATGTCGGATTTGAGGTTTCGGTCTCGTGTGGATTTCACTGGTATGCCAGAGAAATTCGGGGGTCAGAATTTCAAGCGTTGGCAACAACGCATGAAAATCTGGCTGACCACGATTGGCCTGATTTCGGTTCTGGAAACCGAGTGACCTAAATTATCTGAACAAAGTCCAGATCCTGAGACGGTTAAGATGGCGGATGCGTGGAAAGAACATGACCGTCTGTGTCATGGGTGCATTCTCACTGCACTATCGAACGTTCTGTTCGATGTCTATGGTGCATCTACCAAAACCGCCAAGGATCTGTGGGAGGAACTGGATAAGAAATATAACACGGAGGATCTGGGTATTGAAAAATACTCAGTATCCAAGTTCCTGAAATTTCAGATGATTGAGGGCAAATCGGTTTCGGAACAGGCTCATGAGTTTTTGTTATTACTCCATGGGTTAGCCTTCGGCAGAAATGAAACTTCCTGAAAAGTTTCAATTTATGTCGATCATTGAGAAATTTCCCAAGTCCTGGGAAGATTTTGGGATGTCCTTAAAGCACAGGAAGGGGAAAATTTCTCTGGATGATCTGATGGTCTCGATAGCCATTGAAGAGGAGCATAGGAAACAAAAACCTGTGATGCCTGTAGACGTGAACCCTAAGGTCAATGTCATAACCTCAAAAGGAAACATTGCTAAAGGGAAAAATAAGAAACTAAAAGCCAAGGGAAAAATCCAGAAAAAACCAAAGAACAAACATTGCTGGCAGTGTGGACAGGTTGGACATTGGAAGAAGGATTACCCTTCTCTGAAGACCCAACAGAAGTCTACGGATGTCGTTCCTTAGGCTCTTGTGCTGACTGAGGGAGGCGGGTCCGGTGAGGGGTTTGTCTCAGTGAACCCTGAACTCTATTTTGTAAACGAGCCTAATGAGTGGCTTGTTGATACAGGTGTAAATGTACACATTTATACTAATAGAACATTCTTTGTGTCTTATCAGGCTTCAGCCGGTGGAACAGTAATGATGGGGAACAGATCTGCAGCCAAGGTGCTTGGGTCCGGACAAGTCGAGCTGAGATTCTCAACTGGACGAGTTTGGACTTTGCGCAGGGTGCTGCACGTTCCTGAGATTAAGAAGAATGTTTTGTCTGGTTCTTTATTAGTTAGAGAGGGTTTTCAGTTAGACTTTAAATGTAATAAAGTAGTTTTTCTGAGACATGGTATTTTCTTTGGAAAAGGATATTTGGCTGATCATGATCTTTTATTTAGAATAAGATGTGACATTGATAGTTCAGTTAATAATATTTCTGGTTTTGATTCTTCTACTTATGTTGTTTCAAATATTGAATCTACTGATTTATGGCATGCTAGGCTAGGACATGTGAATTTCAATTCTATGAAAAGAATGATGAAACTCGACATGATTCCTAATCATACTACAGACAAACTCAACAAATGTGAAATGTGTGCTCAAGCTAAGTTGCCTAGAAAGACTTTTCATTCTGTGAATAGGGAAACTGAAATTCTAGACTTAGTTCATTCTGATATTTGTGAGTTTGGTGGTGTGATGACTAGAGATAACAAAAGATATTTTATCACCTTCATAGATGATAGCAGTAGATAATGTTATGTTTATCTGCTTAAAACTAAGGATGAAGCCTTAGAAAAATTTCTTATTTTTAAGAATGAAGCAGAAACACAAGTCGGGAAAGTAATTAAACGTCTAAGGTCAGATAGGGGTGGTGAATACACATCTAAGATATTTGATGAACAATGCAAACTATTTGGCATAGTTCATGAGGTCACTGCACCATATTCACCACAGTCCAATGGAATAGCAGAACGAAAGAATAGGACCCTAACTGATATGGTCAATGTATTTTTACAAAGTTCTGGACTACCATCTTACATGTGGGGGGGAGCTTTGAATACGGCCTGCCATATTCTGAATAGAGTTCCCTTAAGGCATAAAGATAAGAGTCCATTTGAACTTTGGAGAAATAGGAAGTCAAGCCTAAAATATCTTAAGGTGTGGGGATGCCTGGCTAAGGTCTTAGTCCCAGAACACAAGAGAAAGAAGCTTGGACACAAAACAGTTGACGCGGTCTTCTTGGGGTATCTAGAAAATAGTTATGCCTATCGATTCCTAGTAATTCGGTCTGAGATCGCATGCATAGATACTAATACTATTGTTGAACTTCGTGATGCTACATTTTTTGAGGATATTTTTCCAATGAAAAAAGGGATTCCTGAAAATCTGACTAGTGGCGTAGCTTCAACATCTGGTTCTATTCCACAACAAATAGAAAAGATGTCAAATGTGGGGGCTACCTCTTCTGAACCCAATGAACTTTTGGAGGATGTTGAACCTAGACGAAGTAAGAGACCTAGGATTGCTAAGAATTTAGGTAGCGACTTTGTCTCCTACCAAATCGAGGGTGATCCTCCCACATACAAGGATGCCATGGCTTCTACTGAAGCAAGGCATTGGAAGGACGCTATTAAATCTGAAATGGATTCAATCATTTCAAATGGCACGTGGGAATTGGTCGATCTACCTCCTGGGTGTTCCACCATAGGAAGCAAATGGGTATTCAGAAAAAAACTTAGACCGGACGGATCCATAGAAAAATATAAGGCAAGACTTGTAAACAAAGGTTTTAAACAGAAAGAGGGTATTGATTATTTTGATACATATTCTCCTGTTACTAGAATGACTACGATTCGGATGCTCATTGCGTTGGCCTCCATACATGATCTCACAATTCATCAAATGGATGTGAAGACTGCTTTCTTATATGGCGATCTTGAGGAGGAGATCTATATGGACCAACCTGAGGGATTCGTAGCATCTGGTAATGAGAGAAAGGTCTGTAAGCTTGTAAAATCTCTTTATGGATTAAAACAAGCTCCGAAACAGTGGCATCACAAGTTTGATAAGACTATCCAGTCTTATGGCTTTATTGTTCATGAATCCGATAAATGTGTGTACTATATGATTAAAGGTGATATGTTTGTTGTCTTATACCTATATGTAGATGATATTTTGATATTTGGATCAAACATAAGGATAGTGGAAGAAACCAAGAGGTTCTTGAGCAGTAAGTTTGAGATGAAGGACTTAGGAGTTGCTAATGTGATTTTGGGGCTCAAACTGATTAGATCTGCTAATGGGATAGATGTGTCTCAGTCACATTATACTGAGAAGGTTCTTGAAAAATTTTGCTATCAGAGCTGTAAATCTGTATGCACTCCTTATGATTCATCTAAACCCCTCTGCAAGAACAAGAGTGGAGTACCTGTAGCACAGCTACGATATTCCCAGATTATAGGAAGCTTGATGTATCTTGCGAACTGTACTCGACCTGATATTTCATTCTCGGTTGCAAAGTTAAGTAGATATACGAGCTGTCCTGACCGCACTCATTGGGAGGCCTTGGATCGAGTGTTGAAGTACCTTAAGGGTACTACACTTCTTGGACTGCATTATGGTAAATATCCTCCTGTCTTAGAAGGATATAGTGATGCAAGTTGGATAGGTCAAATGGAGGACTCCGGGAGTAACGGTGTGACTGGGTATGTATTTACCCTTGGAGGCGGTGCAGTCTCCTGGAGGTCTGTGAAACAGACCATTTTGGCTCGGTCTACTTTTGAGGCAGAGTTGTGTGCTTTGGACACAACAGGTATTGAGGCTGAATGGCTTAGGGAGCTTCTCTTTGAGATGCCCATGGTGGGTAAGCCGATACCGGCAATTTCTTTACATTGTGATAGCATGACTACTATTGCAAAGGTAAAGAGTTCAAAGTACAATCAGAAAACAAGAAGACATATCCAAGTTAGACTTAAGTCTATTAGGGATTTGGTGTCTTCTGGAGTGATTGCTGTGGAATTTGTTGGTACCAAAGAAAACACAGCAGATCCACTTACAAAGGGACTTGATAGATCTTTAGTCCAAAAATCCAGACTTGGGATGGGGCTGAAACCCATTGAGAGTTTACCCGCAGTAGCAACCCAACCTAAATGAGTGGAGATCCCACAAAATAGGTTCAATGGGAAAACAAGCTGTAAGGGGAACTGGTTGGCACTTAATATGCAATACTTTGCATGTGATTCCTATCCCTGAAAAGTCGAGTGCCTGAAAGCTGCAGGAAAAGGTTGAGTATTATGCTCTTAATGGATTGAAGCTTTTATAAGCAGGATGTGAGCAGTGCATCCTTGGAGAATGCCACCTATATGAGTATTTCTGTGGGCCGCAGATAAAGGATGAGGGTTTATCCTTTAATATACTCATGAAACAGGGTAGGGTGCAAGGCCATTAATAGCACCAAAACCAGAAGATTGTCACCATAGACTTCACTCCGTTGTTACCTCTCGATACCATTACATCAAAGGATTAAATTTCAAGACATAGTTCACTTTATTCCTGTGATGGTGAAAGGGGATAACTCAGGTAAAGGTTCAAACCGGAAGGTACCTTTACTGAAAGCAGAGTGTGGAAACCCGAGATTCTTGGCTCTTCGTGTTTCAACAGTGAATTCGTGGGGGATTGTTGGAATTAACGGTATTGGGATACTTTGATGCAATTTGATGGTCAATATCAAGTTGTATTGATGTATCTCAATTCCTGGAATTTAATGTTTCAATCCTGTGGGGTGCTGTTTAGTCCCACATCGTGGAGAGAGAAAACTGGGACTTGTTTTATATGTGGGAAGTCCTGAGACTAGTCTGGAAACAAACTAGAGAGGATTTTAGACCACAACACACACGCATGCACGCGCGCGCGCGCCGGGCCGGGCGCGGCGCGGCCGCAACCGCGTGCGTGACGTGGCGTGGCAAAGACCGAGTCGGTTTTGTAACCGCGTGTTTTGAATTCCAAGCGTTACGCCCCTTTATCTTCTCACGAAAACGTAACCGCCCGGACGCCTTTAAGTATCTCTTAAAGGGCGTGAGTGTGGGTTACGAACATCCATTCCATTCCTTCTCTGCGCCCTGCTCTTTTTCGAGGACGCTCCTTTTTTCTCTCTCGATCTCGGGTTTCGTCTACGGAGGTGGCTTTCGAGGACGCTCAAGCACGGTGCGCACCGTCAACGAGCGTGGACCGTCGGACCCTGGGAGCGGCACGTCAAGGCCCTGTGCGCCAGTAAAGTGGGGGGCGTTGTCTCTCTAAGGGGAGTCCTACAACAGGACGCTTCGGTTGTGATCTCTAACTATATTGTCGCATTGTTTGTCATGTTTTTGGTTTCCGGATTTCTCCCTTGCGCGAATATGCATATGTTTTTTTAATTGGATATTTCTCTTATCACTGTTAACCTGGATTCATACATATGAAAATCTGTTCTGTAAATCTGTGATTATGTGGATTTTTGTATGTATGCTATGGACGTTTTTTTTCTCAACACTTCTTCCGTAATTTCATCCCGCTCCTCACGGAGTAAGGTTCGACGTAAAATCATGATGTTCTTCCATGTTATTTATCCTTAATCTCTAATATGCTTCTACGCTATCGTTTTCTACAATATCTATATCAAGCAATCATCCTTCTGTTACAACCGAATGATCACGTAAACCAACCGTCTTTTGTTGGATTTAATCATTTTACCTTGAAGAGTTGCAACCAGTGGCCAATCTAAACATCTATGTTGGATCCTAGCAGCATTCTAGAGATGTAAATTGATTCTATTCACGCAATACATGTTCTCTCTTTTTTTAGAAAGTGATGGGTGATTACACTCGTAAATAATCATCTATAAACTCTATTTAATATAAAAATATGAATTAAAGGTACATCAACTATGACTGCACACTTACATTTTCCATGTAAAATCGTTCTTCAAGAAAAATAACTTAGATAAGTAACATGAATTAAGCTAACATCAATTAGATACCACATCCTCGTGCAACAAAATCGTTTCCGTGAAATCTAATCGTAAGGCAGTCTTGACCATCCATAAGGTAGAGATGATCAAAACTTTACATAAATAAGATCCGGACTGAACCCGTCAATTTACGTCACTTTGTGGAAGCCGAGCATTACCCCAAGTAGCGGAGGAGAGTGAAGGCGAGGCGGGTGACAAGGTACGTCTCCGCGGCGGCGTGCTCAACGTCGTCCCGGAACGATGACTGCCGCACGATGCTTCCCGTCCTCGCGTCCCCGGCGCCGCTCGCTGCCCTTCGCCGCCGCTTTCGGCCGCTCACTGAGCGGATCATGAAGGGCTCTCCGTCCTCTTCCGTCGACGACGCCGGCGAGGCCTCCGCGTCCGGCGGCATTTGCAGCGGTGGGGGAGAGAGAAGGAAGGTGGGCTCGGACTTGAGAAGGGGCTTTTTGCATACGTGGCGGGTGGAAAGAGGTGAAGATGGAGGTGGAGGTGAGGGTGCGTCTGCGGGGGGAAGAAAGTGGGGTCCATGTCTGCAGATCACGTGGCTGGAGGGAATACGTAAGCGTGAAGGCGCGTGGTGGTTGTTTCTACGTTGCCAGATGTGTCCGTGGTGGTTTTAAAAAACAAATACAATTATCTGATTATTTGTTTTGAAAAGGGATATTGAGTGGTTTTTGTAATTACCTCAGAAATTCTTGATAATCACGAATTACATCCTGAATAATACTTAACCTTTACAAGGCATATCCTTGTGTCAAGTTCCATCTTATTTCTCCGTTAACATTGACGGAAAAAGTCATTATTGACCATTTTACCCTTCAAAACATATCATATTTATAATATGATGCCATTTTGTAGATCAAACAAAATAATGCCCCCCTCCCTCTCGGCAAGCCGCAGGCCTTCCCATTCGCCCCCAACAAGCTGCCCCCCCTCCGCCCCGTGCCTTCGCTCCCCCACATGCTAGCTTCAAACCTCCCCCCGTCCCCGCGCCTTCGCCCCCGTCCCCACGCCTCCGCATGTGAGCTCCCCACACCCCCACCTCCCTCCTGACGCACCCCCCCCCCCCACCATCCGCCTGCAAATCCCTCCCGATGCCCCCACCCCCCGCAAGAGCCCCCTGCCTCCTCGATGCCACCCCCCAACCCGCCTGCAAAGTTCCTGCTGCCTCTGCAAATCCCTCCAATGCCTCCACCGACAGGAGTCGATTCCCCCCCCCCCCCCCCGCCGCACCGCCTGCCGCCTCGCCTGCAAATCCCTCCCCTGCCTCCATTGGCAAGAGTCGATTCCCCCCCCCCCTCCCCCCGCGACGTCGTCCCCCACCTGTAAGGCCCCTCTCTAAATCTCCCCCACCTCGGCGCGGCTATTGCAAGTCCCCTATCGCCTGGAACAAATCCGATTTCTTTTTTCTTACCTGTTTTACTTTTGATTAATTCTAGCAATTGGATTGTGCACTGATTATATTAACTCACTCATATGGTTGAGTTAATGAACTAAATTAACGGAAGGTTACGAGTGTAAAACAGAATTTTTATTCAGGGATCTGGGTGTAATTCATGACTATCGAGGATTTCCAGGGTAATTACAGAATTACTCAGGGTTATAGGTGTAAATATCCTATTCAAAAAATAGACATGAACATGATTTTTTTTATGAAAAAGATCTAACGTTGAGGAGACGTTAAGAATCTTATTCCTTTTCCGATTACTGTAGCAAATTTCTAGAAATTTCATGAATCCCGTCTTTTCCATATTCCTTCTTGTGTGTCTTTTCCTGTTTATTTACTATATATTAAAAAGCTTCAGTAACAGGAAATTTCCAGGCGATTTCATCCCTCTCGTCTTTTCCATATTACTTGGTCTCTGCCTTTTCCCGTTTGCATAGCCTATTGACATGTCGTCATCGAATGCTCTAGGAACCCCATGCATCTGTCGCACCCGAAGGATTGCACCCGACGGTTTATCCCATTTTTCTCATGCACGTAAAGTGTGGATGCCGACAATAACATTACACCTCTTCATATTTATGGCATCCTCAGCATTCTACCGCAGATCATCTTCTCGTTGTTGTCATGTTCCTGTTACTTTTCATGTCGACTGAATTCATCAAGGTGAGTTGTTGTTTCACATCTCACTGTTATTATAGCTCACTATTGTATGAGTTCTGATGTTCGAGTGTGATCTGGTCGATAGTTTTCTTGACGTATTTTGTTGTTTCACGTTTGTTTAGCTTTCCGGTGGTCGGCTGCTACCATTCTGCCTTCGCTTTACCGTTTGTCATTCTGTTGTCCGATACCAGTTCTAAGGTATGATCAGTCGCTCTACTTTTTCATCAATAACATTTCCGCCTTGGCATTGTACTACTTCAAATTGTTTTTTTTTCGTGCTTTTGGCTCATTGGAAACAACTAATTGATTTCGAAGGAAGAAGCTACACATGTTCTGTACATCTTCTAAAAAGCTAGGAACTACGGTTTTTGTTTTCTATGATATTATCATGGTGGATAGCTTGATGTTAAGCTCCAGACTATACCTACGTAGGAGTTTGTTACAGGAATTCTTGATTTTGTACATCTGCTTAAAAGCTAGGAACTGTTTGTTTCCTATGAGTGGATAGGTTAATGTTGAACTCCATACTATACCTACGTAGGAGTTGGTTGCAGGAATGCTTGCATATTCCAAATATCTGTTAAAAAGATAGAAGTGGATTTTATTTCATGTGATATTATCATGGTGGATAGCTTGATGTTAAGCTTGGACTATACCTACGTAGGAGTTGGTTGCAGGAATGCTTACCGATATATTCTTTTTCGTTCTTTTCAAGACCGTAGATGTAAGGTAAGCTTCGGCTGAAATCCAGACAATGAATTTTGTGACTAAATCAGATAGATTTTCTTAATCTCGAGAGCACGTACAATAACTTTTTTTCGTTCGAGAGAATACGAATTATTTCTAATATCATCTTTTAGTACCATGTCATTAGTCTAGACTGAGATAAAAACCAAATATCCAATAATTGTAAGTCAAAGGAGTAAATGTTTATTTCAACAACCACCATTAAAAAAAATTATGTGAAGGGCCTTATTTACCATGACATAAAGTAAATGTGGTTACAATTTTCCATAACCGAACCATATGTTTAATGAACCATCTATTTAACGAAAGTCAATCATAAAACTATTAGTATTATACATAGGTATAATAGAAAGCACCTCTGGTTTAATTTGCCCCCTCATCCGTGACGGGGTGAATTCTTCTGAGTTATGAAGATTTCGGTAACAGAATACTCCAGAATTGTCTAATAGATATAAATCCATTGATGTATTTTAACAAATTCATTGAAAAGGTATGTTATGATTTCCTTGACGAAATTCCAGTAAAGTATGAACAAATGACTAGATTGTAATTTACGCATGTAATTCGAAAAAACATGGCCTCAAATGCAAACATTACTAACGTTAACAAAGTATATTGTACCACTTACCTGTATAAATAGTGTTGTTAACAAACATTGAATTACGCCTTCAAAAAGTATTTAATTAAAAACAAAATACCTAATCTACTGTTACTTCAAATCTTTAAGATTCGTCATAGTTTTTTTTTCAACTGTCAATCTAATAACCTTAACCGTTACTTATCTATTTATATTTTTAACGATGACTTCTTTCTTTCATATATAGGAATGCACATCATTGAAGAACCTAACTTTTTGCTGTTAACTATCGTCTACGTGCAATAGACATAAAAGAAATGAAAAAAACTTCCACACTACAAAAGACGTTCTTTGTTTGTACATATTCTTTTTTAGATGTATGGACATATCTTTTTTATCTGTATAATTATAAACATATATCAAGTTATGATAATATATAACATCTATCTTATAACATTTCTCAAATTCTTTCCCCACTTTCTTATTGATATTACTATTGACATTTTTGTCCCACATCTGCTTCAGTGCAAACATATCTGATAAAATCTCTCCCGTGCAGAGCACGGGGTTGCACACTAGTTTATACGTATTCACGTTACATATACAGGTGGCATGCTTCAACATAATTTTATGTACAGTCTCTCTCCTCCAAAAATGAACACATTCTAGGACTAGAAAATAACAACCGTTCAAACCTTACCTGATTCAAACCCGAGTTAAAATAATAAACATGAAGGTAAAGTACTTAAGATTCTATGAATAATTCAGTAGTTGATGTATTGTAATGGGATTCAAATGGTCTCACACTCATACAACAATTATTAAATTGGAGATTTTCCATTTTCTCTCTGCATGTACACCTTTCTTTCTATTCTATTTGGCGTCCTCTAATTTTGTTATCTTGTTAATACAATATATCTTATTATTTCACTTTATTTTAGATATTTGGCATATGGATTTAACTTATTATTTATGGATGTATAAATATTTAAAAATAAATTTGTAGTAAATCTATTTGAAAATCAAATAAAGATACAACTATATATCAATGCCATGAGTATATTCGATCTTTAAAAAATCTGATATATTCACTAATTATGATATCATCAAATCAAAAAATTAGTAATGTAATAAAAGAAATTGTTTTAAATTTTAATATAACAAATGTAGCTATTATTTAAAAAGTTATGAAATTACTTTTTTTATTTTTTACAATAAACGATATTAGTAAATAATTGTTTATTTGAAAATTAATTCCTTGCACCTGGGGATGTATGTAACTCCTTACACCCAACCTTTTTCATTATTTTGGATTTTTTTGATGAAACCTTGAGGGGATTTATTTAGTAGAATAGTGTTTCAATTTTGGTGTAAAATAAAAATATTCACAACATGTTCATCTAGAAGAACTCAAATTCAACAATGTTAATATTGTTAACATTAGATAGTCTTGATGGATGTGATAGAAATCTCGAATCAACTTAAAATTGGGTTGACACTATGATGATATATAGTTATATAAATCTCTCGAGGTTTTATTTCAAATAATTAAACAATAATAAAAATGATCGAATGAAGGAAGTTACATGCACCCGTCGATGTAGAATCATTTTTCCATGTATGTATTATGTAGTGCGTATGTATGTATGTATATAATTGTGTGTGTAGTAAAATATATCATTTAAAATCATTTATATTATAATATAGGTATGATATACATATATATATATGATTTTGCTTCAAATTACAAGAACAACACTTTCCCCTTGTAAAATATCGTAATATTCGACAAAAATACCATTTGTACATTAAGAAATACATAAAACACACGGATGTGCACTATATTTATATTATATATGTAATTAATGTATATGTCTATATTATGCATTAGATAACAAAAATCCAATTAGTCGATTAGAAAACACACACAGAGAGAGAATCCACATACATTGGTCAATTAATCAAAGCTATCAATGGACTAATAAAAAAGAGAAAACTAGTCGGTTGGAAAATCCAATTAGTCAGCTAATTTCATGTTTGATTTGAGACATAGGTGTATGTTATGCATTTGCATGATATTTACAATGCAACTCTCTCGTAAAATAAATTGCAAGAGCTCTCGAAATTATTCATCTTTAGCTTCTTCCGGTATTCTGTTCACTGTTAGTTTTATGCATTATGTTGATGTAGCTTATTGTAACTCTATCATCTTGTAATAATTTTACACTAAGCTTCATCAAAGCATCTTTTTTATCGTGTTTTTTTAATCTAAAAAAACTAAAACAAGAACAATTCATTCTTCATCATTGAAAGTATGCATGCATGTGTGAATACCACTAACAATATCTCTATTTTTACGATGGTAAAACAATTTTGAAGTGTTTAGCAAAAATATATAAAGTGTAGCATGTGTTGAAAATATTTTACATAAAATCCTTCTTGTGAAGTTAATTATTGAAGCGAATTATTATCCTTGCCTATTTATTTAAATACTTGATTAGCAACGGATATTAAGAACATACACACACACACAGAACTATACAATGATGTAGTTGCATTATCACCTTTACATATTTCACATTTGCATCCTAATCTCTATAAAGTTGTGTTCTATCATGCATATAACCAAAATCTAATCCACTAAATTAAACTTGATTTTTCCTGACTCAAAACGATAATGATTAGTATTACTTTTTATTCCTTGTCTATCACCGCCCCCTTCAGTGTAATATTCTCTTTACATTATGGACAATAATGCAATGTATTCATAAGAAAGATGTGGGGATTTGCAGTTACAAGGGGAGGGTTGAACTAGATTCGTTTAAGGATGAGATAGAACGAGATACGTGATTAAGGAGATGGAGGGCCACACCTGGACCAATGGTAAGGAAATAGGCTCATAGATTGGGACAAAAGGGTGAGCTTGATTATATGAATGGAAGGAAGATGTGTTCATGATCGAGGGAGGAAGGTCCAAGATATGATCACAATGGTGGGAAAGGCGAAAGACGCGAGCACGATGGCAATGTCGGGTAAAAGAGGTGCTCAATGGGATGAGGGATTCACATCATGTGGGGGTGTAGGAAAGGGAAGCATGCTTAAGATAGAAGGGCAAGGGAGGGAGACATAAGCTACACAACATAACAATGAGGGAAGGGAGGTCGATAGTTGAGCTTAATATAGAGATTGACAACGTGAAGATGCAGGAGAGGGACAGATAGATGTGAATACATGAAATAGGGCTTTTTTATGAATGTTTGACTCTCCGTGGTAACAAGTAACAAGGGTAGTGATGGTAAAGAAGGAGATTCCAAGTGCAACAAAATGCAAGAAGCATGACATATCAAGAAGAACTATCCATTGATTAAAAAAGATCAAACTTCAAGACACTTGGGATGATTCAAGTACATCTCTAGTTATGATGAAGTACATGCCTTGAATATGTAGGCACAATTAATTCGAACAATGAGGATGATTTTTTTATGGTAAAATTTTAACGTTTCACAAGAATTCTTTATTAAAACTAAAGTGCATGGGAAAAAAACAATTCTTTCGAAAATGATGGTTTTACTTGAACAGAAAGCTTCCTTGTAAAATGAAAATATTTATCTGAAAATGAGATTTTAAAACTAAGAAATAGATTTTCTTGTCTATAAAATTACATGTTCTAGATGGAGGGCATAGGAGTCTCTGTTTTTGACAAAATTCGAATGGCATAATGGAGGGATATATAAATGAGTATACATTGTGATATTTTCCAAGAAAGTAAAAAAACGTGGAAGATATAGGCTCCGGTGCATGTAAAATTACATGCACATAGGTGCATGCTCCCCAACCCCCTTTATAAATATCCTCTACAACCTTATGAAATAATAGTATACCTTATTAAGTTCGCAATAATTAATATAACCATGCTATCTAAAGTGCAATAATAGTTTTGATAAATGTAATCAATTACTATTTTTAATGATAAAAAACAAATCCAAAAAATACACGTTAACTTCTAAAATCAATAAAAATCCGAACGCTGCTCTAAAAGGTTAAAGACCCATAAAATTTAAATTAAACTTCTAAAATCAATAAAAATTTGAATATTACTCTAAAAACCCACAAACTTTGTATTACATAGTTTTACTATATTTCAAATAATATCCAAAACCCAACCAAAATTTAAATATAAAAATGTTAAAATTCAAATATAAAAAACTTTTAAATTCATAACTACTTACAGAAAAATGTTATAAAAATATACAAAATATCAAAATAATTTAATTGATATAGGTGATTATGGTATAATAAAGGTAATTGATGTATATGGGCATGATATAATTCCACAACATTTTAGGAACCACGACGTGCTATAAAGCAATTTTCTTATTAATGTAGTAAAAAATATCTAAAATAATTTCCGCACTTTCATTTTTGATGCTAGTATGTAGCGATATATAATGAGTACGGTCAGAGGTCCATATGGATTTAAAATTTAGTTGTATACATATACCACAAAGTTATGGATTGTTTTTTCTTCGAGTTTTTATGAATTTTTTAAAGCTTTATAGATCAATTTTTCTAATCTCTACGTAATGCAAATAACGACGTGAATGTCTTACGAGTACAATTGAAGTATATATACTATAGATAACAAATACTACGCTTACATTATAAACAATCTTTTAGGGATTATATCTTCAAAGAAAAATTCATTATAAAATTATATATATATTATATATTGTATTTATGCTGCAACATTCATGTATAAGAGATCAGTTCAACATTGCAACATCAATTCGTTCCACCCGTGCAATGCACGGGTATGCACAAATTATACTCATGCATAATTCGTGCACTAGCTTAGGGAGATTGAATTGGTATTTAGTGCTCTAGATTGTCCGGATGAAAGGAAGGAGATATTTGTCATGTTCAGATTGCGATATAAAGCGAAAGATTGGTGGGAGACATGCAAGGGTATTTATTTCCAAGATGAACAAATTGTTCCCTGGAAGGAGTTCGTGAAGCATTTCAAGGTCACTTTAGCTCTATGCGGTCTAGGGGAAAGTAAAGCATGAATTTATTGACCTACAGCAAAAGGAATTGAGTGCGGAAGATTATACTGCTCAAATTATATCATCTGGAAAAGTATGGAAAGGGAATTTGTGAAACCGAATGGGAAAGAGAAAATAAGTACGTAATGGGGTGGAGAATAGGATTACGAGATAAGGTTTTAGGAAGCATCCTGAGACACTTGCTAAGGCAGTGAATGCAACAGTGACAATTAACGAGGAACATAAACTGACTCAAGATTAGCTAAAAAGGCAAGGCGAGGCAAGTGGAAGTTCTCATGATAATTTTAAAATCCCTATAAGAAGATGAAGACTAGTTACTACGGCAAGGATGAGGTCAGGGTCAAGCGTACTGATAGATCGCCTTTTCCTATTTGTCCTCGTTGTACTAAAAGACATACGGACAAATGTTACATGATTATCGGAGCATGTCTGTAAAGACCCTCTCTCTACCCCTCTTAATTAAGGAGAATTAATATGTACGTTGTAGCAGGTGATTGTGCAAGCAAGCCAAGCAAGACACAGTTCATTTCAATCCCCATAATTATTTCTAGAAAAATATTTATCCATGAATCTCAAACTAACTTCAAGCCATATTTTCCCCAAATCATGCCCCTATTTTCCACAATTTTATGAGCAATAAGAATCAACTCACTCAAATGATAGAGATTTATAATAGCTTCAAAATGACATCAAGATCACAAAAATTGGATGATAAATGCTATAGTTATGATAAAAAAGTCCAATGGCATATCTGTAAATAAAATAAGTATAGAAATGATTCAAAAATGACCTTCTGGGGCTCTTTTGCAAATTTTAATAGTAGATGGGGGATTACTGTAATTTACTAGGTGGGATATTTGTGTGAATTTCAGGAAACGCAAGGGTATGGGTGCAAGTTCTCCAAGGTCATGCACGTGAAACATGTGACCGGGCCTCTTCGTGATTCTTCTGAACTAGAATGGTAGCGCGTGCAATGTACCCCAGTCACGTGAGACAACTCCATGAGGGGGCACTTTGGGTATCCTAGAAATAGGGAGGTTCTCCTCTAGAACTTTACCCAAACCACGTGCATAAAACACGTGACCTGGCCATCGATCTGACGGTGAGGGGCGCCTCCTGTGCTTTTGATCCAAGGGCTAACATTGCCCCATCGTTCGACGGGTCAGATATCTCTCGATACGTAATCAATGGTCGAGGATGAAGACTCTGTGTATGGTTGAGATGAAATGTGTGCCATGATCAGAGGGTACCTATGGCATATGGCGTTGAACGACAAGGATCGAGTCCCCTCTCCCGATAAACGGTGCTTGTACATGAGAAGTTCTTCTTCAGCTCCTTTTTATCTGACTGATCTGGAAGATGAGATTTTCAGATGGCTCTGATGGTCAATACACGATAGTTGATGTGAACGTCAGAGGAATGTTGCGGTGGCATCGATGGCTTTGCTCTAGTGAAAGGGGTCGTCGTCCGCTCGTGCTTGAGTGGCTCCTAGGCTCCAGTACCCTGCAAATGATGGCTCAACTCAAGCTTAGTACTTTGTTTCAACATTAAATACCAATGAAAGAGAAGTGGGTAGAATGGTGTGAACTCCGTTGTTGGTGGAGGAATGGAGATGAGTCGATGGAAGGTCGCGAAGGAGATAGAAGGGAAGCGGCTGAAGGATGATGATGGTGGTGGTTCAATGGTTTGTAGATTGGTTGATTAGAGGATGATGATGGGTTGAGGATAATGAAGAGCGGGTAAATTTTTGCCTGGCGAAGAAAACAAGGAAATATAAGAGGAGAAGAAGAAGAAGATGGGTAAGGGGTTACTTGGTAATCTCGCTAGGAGATGGAGTGGCATTGACCGACTCTAGTTGTTGCTACGAGGAGATGGCGGAGGATCTCCAAAGCTTAGTTGAACATGAATAAAGCAGCAACACATGGAAGTGACCCTGCAGATCTTGCTAAGGGAGTTCCATCGGAGGACAGGTTGCTGTCACCAACACGTACCTCAGCTCTCTCTTTCTCTCTTTCATCGGTCAAAGATGTAGATGATTTTGATAGAGGAAGATGACGGGATTATTGATGAGACCAAAAAAGTCCTATATAATCATGTCGAAATGTTGTTGTAGCCAGGCAATTCAGAGATTCGTCAAAAAATGATCACACTGAGAAATGATATGGAAAATCTAATCTCAATGCGATTGAATTTATTTATTTTACTTGGGTAAGTCTCAAGGTTGAACTCATGGATATAATATGAGGGTCTAGAATTAATATTTAAATAATCTAAAAATTTAGGTTTTCAGAGGGAGAGAAATATTTTTTGGTGTTTTTTGAATTTTTCACTTTTTATGGATATTTATTTAAAGTGATGTAATTAATTACGAAAAGAAAATATGATGCATGTGTTTTACAAAATAATTTTATGCAACAAATAATGCTATGCTATGTGAGACAAGAAATAAATAAGTGCAATTTTTTATGCTTTTTAAATGATAATGAAAATGACGCAAGATGAAAAGGCAAGGTGCAAAGCAGGCCAAGCCAAGTGATTCGGCAAGTTAGACCAAGCAGAGCAGCCAAGAACAAGTAGCCAGTCAAATAATCCCATACCCCAATCATCAATTAATCATAAATAGTTATTCAATTTAATTCTAATTATGTTCCTAAAATAAATTCCCAAAATCAATGTAATTATTGAGCAATCAAATCAATCACAATAAATATATGAGCTTGAAATATCAAATAATTCCTTAAATAACTCATTGTTCAAAAATATTTCAAAGCATAAATCACATTATTATAGATTATAGAGAATAAATCAAATTCAAAATGACACTAAGAATGCAAAAATCCAATACATAATGCTCAATATATGAATATATGAAGTTCAGGGATCTAGATGTAATATAAATAAATAAAATACTCATAGTTATACCCATGGGAAGGATAATTATGGAATTTATCAAAACTGCTTAGGCTTCTAAGAAATTTACCTCTGACAGGGGTTTTTTTGTAATATCTGGAATCGCAGAGGAACCGTCTGCAATTTTCCCAAAGTCATGTGCATTGCGCGCATGACCAGGACCTACTAGTTATTCTAAAGGTTGCAAGGGCTCAGTTGTAAGTCTCCCCCTCGTACGTGCGAAGCATGTGAGGCGAGGCGTCCCAGGTCTTAGTATGGTCACTCCACATGTCGATCGATGATGGATTCGGATCAACTAAGGTTGTAGGCTCTGGTAAGGCAACTTGGGGTGCACAGGAGCAGTCTGATGAGAGCTTGATCAGACAGTCAACTTTTGGGCGAGGTTGAATGGCGTGGATATGTGTTATTCCTGGTCTATCGTCAGTTGTAGCTTCAATCTAGGGATCTTCGTCTTGGTCTTCTGCTTGGATGATGACAGTGCTACGGCGGTGGCGAGCAAGTGTTGGTTGGTGGTCGGCGAAGGCTAAGGCGGTGAGATGAGATGGTTCGCCTGGAGATGAAGGTTGATGTCGAAGTAGTGAACAGAGAAGTTCCAGGCATGGTCAAAGAGAAAATTCAGAAGGAGGTGGAGCACAGGGAAGGAGAAGAAGAGGATGAATGTGATTCGCCTGAAAGGTGGAGGAGAAAGGTGGTTTCACCCCAGATTCTTGCCTCACCTGTGGGCATTCACGCTGAAGCTCTACTAGCCACCTGAGAGGTAGCAACAACATGAGAGAGGAAGCCCTCGTGGATCACACCAGAGGTTGGGTCTTCGTTAGAGGGGATAGGGCACTGCCATTGTTATGTTACTCTAACCCTCTCCCTCTCTCGTAGTATCGATCAATGGTGGATCCTTTGAACGGAGATCAGAGATGGGTATTTGTAGAGAGAGCAAGAGTCGTAGAGACGAGGCTATGGGAGAGAGGATAATGAGGGTTGAAACGGACGGTGGTTACAGAGGGGATTAGAATCGAAGGTGTTTGGGAATGGGTTGTAGGTGATAGGGTTTGTTAGAGCTTTGGTCGTCGGGTGGAGGATAGGATAGAGGTGGATAACGGCGATGGGTCTCCGATCATTGAGGAAAGGAAATGACTAGCGCTAGTTGGAGGTGATAAGGATTAGGTGAATATGGAATAGGTGATCGACAGCTGGGGATCAGGAGATGCTGGCATGGTGGAGCAGCTCCATGCGGAGGCTAGCAGAGGTGGCGTTGGGAAGGCAGTGGAGGTAGGAGGTGACCCTCACGTCACTACAAAAAAAGACGGGATTGGCGTGCATATGATGGCTCGTAATGTGCACGCCAAGTGCATGCCATGTGCACGCCCCACGTATGGGCGAGCACATGTGCTCGTTTAGCCCGTGCTCGCTTCTACGAGAGTCGCTCCGGCAGGTGGGCGAGCACATTGGGACGCAATATGCCCGCCTGCTTGCTGGCATGCACAAATGTGCTCGCCGCAATGATCGCCCCTATTAAATAGGGCGATCAATCATGGAGCACCTGGCGAGCACATGTGCTCGCCCAAACTGAATTCCAGGAAAAAATTATACAGGTTCGACGGGGTTTTGACGCCCCGTCGAACCTATATATCCTACCAATAAACCACTGCAGGTTCTTATCAGAGTTTGCTAAGCATATATATAGTATACCAGTTCGTCAACTAAGATAACTAGCACTAACAAGTCAAAATCACGCAATATACATCAACTTAGAAATAAACATTCAAATTTAACATATAAATACTACAAATATATGTTTGAAGCAACAAAAGACAAGTAAAATTAAAACAAATTATACTATCAAAGTTCATATAAATTAAAAGATGTGCTAAAAGTTCAACAACAATATAAGTCAATACCAACAACAATTTACTTCTTCTTTGATCTAAAAAATTTAGACATTAAACCCTGCTTCAATTTCTTTTTTTCCTTCTCTTGCTCTTTGAATCTAGCATACATGTGTGCCTCTTCTTCAGGGTTGTTCTCCTCCTCCTCTTCGTAATCAGATTCAATCTCCTCAGGTTGAGATGCACGCCATTGTGACCTATATTATATATGGAAGATATATACCCGTTACTTACATTTTGTAGATATAGAAATATAAAATTATTAATCATTCTAAGTAGAATACTTACATGTACATCGTGAAATATTCTTGGAGCTTCGTCACCTGCTCCACCATCATCGCCATTTGCAACTCCATTGGAATTGATGATTGGGACGGATGTGGTTGTATGTACGACGGCTGGGAGTATGCACAATAGGAATGATGATGTTCCTCCACGTAGTATGGAGGAAGACCACCAATCGTCTGCTTCCTGTTCGCCACAACGTCCCTCTCCTCCAACATCTTATAAGATTTTCATTGTTTAATATGAAATTATATATTACAAATGAGTATAGTAAGATAATATTTATCTATACCTGCTTCCAGATTGTTTTATCAAATGATGGTTGCTCTCCAGTTGGATCACCACTCCATTTTTCTGCAGATAGTGCCAAATAACGATCCTGAAATACAATGTGAAATATAGAAAAATGAGTTATAATATATCATTCAATTGCAAATAAATTGATAGACTTACCAACAATTCTCCTGCTTCAGGAGTGGACCACTGCGACTCTCCTTCTTTCCCACTCACGTGGGACCTCGACCACCACTCTTGAAAAGAGGGTTCTCTTTCCAACCTAGCTGCCTGAAAAATAATTTTAAGATGTGATGACAACATTGATCTGATTGTGGCTTTTAGAGCCACTTGTCGATTTAATCCTTTGTTTTTGGCGGTTTGTCCTTCTAGCTGTGAACCTTCTTCCAAATTCCGCATCTGCAACGAATGCATCACAGAATCCCGTCCATCTGTAAGGAATATGTTATGATTATTGATTACTTTAAAAAGTTTATTACAAATTCTTTAAGAAATACAATACCTATCTTCTGTACACCATGTTGACGGGAACCTCTTCATCTCCTCAAAATTCATCTCCTCGCATCTCGTCTTCGCATGCGAGTCTCTCCTTGCCTTGAAAAATGTATCGCTCATTCTCTTCTCCGCCAAACGAATAAAGGCTCGACGATAAGCCTCCTTCCCCAGACCAGAACCAAGGTAAAACCTACTCTGTAAATTACAACAAAATATCAGATCCAAAAAACTTGACAAAAAATTTCTATATCGCTTCTTAAAAATTTTTCTTAGAGAAACATGTCAAACAGTCTCTCCTGTTCTGCAGCAGGGATGCGACACCATCTAAATTGCATGCAAGTCAAGTGTGTCTTGATTATGTTGGTTATCTCCTTTGTCACCCTGTTGCTATTCAAAAAATCCCTGCATTTGGTAAAATTTGCAAATATGATATAATTTATAAATATTTGGAAAATTTTAAATGACAACATTTAATAAAATCTTATCGCCCATCCGCTGTAACCTCCAACAAAGGGTGGGACGCCAGTCTGTCCAAATGCAGCAGGTAAGGCACGGAGGTGCTCGGATGTCCAGAAGAAGGAGAATCAGAAGCAATTGATGTCCGTGCTGGTATGGGGACCGGGACCGGGAATCCAGTAGGATCGGCTGAGGTAGATGGCTCTCCATAGCCGCCTGCATAAAAGGGTGGCGGAGGATAACCAAGAGACTCGTAGTAGGCTATGACCCGTCGGACCTCATCGGACTGTGAATCTAAAACAACATCTGGGGTGGGCTGCCTACTGGATGAAAGCGTGTCTGAGGATGATGGTCGATTGGATCGATGTGATCCATGAGCCCCGCCACGTCCAAAAACTGTCATGACTGTAATGATGATGTGTTAATTACATACTTATTACTAAAGATTTTAGACAATTCGATTATAATTGTGTAATAAAACTTACAACTAATCTTCATCATTTATTTTGGTGGGATTAAAGGATATTTCTTCATTTTCTTCGTTTTCTAAGTTTTCTGAATCATCATTTCTGGAGTCGGTATCATCTTGTAGGTCAACACAAAAAACTTCATTATCAGCCAATCGAATCGATTCGATGATTGGGACTTCTTCTATTAAGTCTATTCGTTCATGTGTCGGTGTGAATGCTTCATCTATGTCATCTTCATGATGAGTGTAAACATTAGAAATATAACCTCGAGAATTTATCTTCACAACAGTTAAAGTTTCAGCGCTCTTTCTCTTCTTTGATACTTGTGGGAGATAACATACTTGATCCGCTTGAGAAGCTAAGATGAATGGTTCAAATCTGCGTATAAATTTTCTTGGTACCACGTCGACACTGTTATTTCTTCTATCGAGTACTACACCTCCATTGGGTTCATACCAATTACACATGAAGAGAATTACTTTATTCAAGCCTGGTATACTATATTCCACTTCTAGTATCTTCTTTAAAATTCCATAATAATTCATATGATCTTCCTCATAACATGATCCACGAACCATCACTCCATGATTCTGAATTGTTAAATATTTACCGGAATTTAAGGTATGAAAACGATAACCATTGCTGCAGCAAGAGTTGTAAGACCAGACCTTATAAACAGGTCCTTCTCCAAAATATTTTAAAATATGAGAATAAAAATCACCACCGTCCAACTATTTTGAGCGGTCCTTAAACCAAGCTGGAAATTGATTCCTATATGTGCCCAGAACTTCGTCATCTGAATACTTGGGATTTTCCTCAATAATTTTTTTCCTAAATTCCCTAAATTTAGTAAGAGTAACATCAGAATTATTTGAAATAGAATTTGAATATGTAGCATTAAAATCTGGACCCGCAACATCCATAACCATATCTGCAAAAGGCTCTTTTGCTTTTTTCAACAGCTCGTAAAATTCTACAGACTCTCCATAGGGTTCCTCGTCTTCTAAAAAAGTAGCATTAAAATCTGGACCCGCAACATCCATAACCATATCTGCAAAAGGATTACTATTGTCAGCTTCTTCTGCATCATTCATCCTGTCCTCGTAGTCCTCACCATGCCTCCACCAAATTCGATATCCTTCCATGAAACCCATTTTATAAAGATGTAACTGAGTTTCATCCTTTGATCTCTTCCTCAATAAACGACATTTCTTACACTGATACAAGATAGTTCCATCTGAATCCACGACATGGGAACCTTGTGCGTAAGCAAATTGTATAAATTCCTGAACACCTCTTTGAAAGGTATCTGCTATACGTCCATCTACTACACGGTTGTACATCCACTCTCTATTTGTCATATTGATCAACCTGAACTAAACAATTTATAATGTCAAATCCGGAAAAATATGTGATGATACCTAAACGTATCCCATTATTGAGATAAAAGATGAGAATAGAAGTGTTTTAATTATGTTATCACTTGAGCCTGTCCATAAGGATTCAAACTTACTAAAAGATGATCGTTGTCACAAGCTTATTTATTTCTAACAAAAATTCGGCAGCATAACCCTGCACCTCTCCCGTATATCTCATAAATCAATCACAATTAACTTTCAAAATAATCATATTAGTGATTATTTCGATAGTAAACTATGATTGATTTGGTATACCGAAGAGGAATGGGTTATGAACCGAATTTCCGTAAGAAATAAAGAGCTTGTGACAACGATCACCTTTTAGTAAGTTTGAATCCCTACTGACCCCCTTAATCCGGGATCTCCGAACTAAGGAAAGCTAACATAAATGTAATACTTTAAGATCACTTTACATCATACATTTATACGTGCTACAAATGGGACTATAAAATAATCTTAAAATATTTATTCATTTTTATTAGCCGAGCAATTACGTAAATTTGATTGGTTAACGATGGAGATAGGGATAAGTGTGATCCTAATTTAGTGCCTAATAAAGTGCTTGGGTCACTAATATTTGATGGGCACCTGCAAAAAAACGAATTTTAAACCTGCAAACATCAAAATCCACGACCATTGGTCAAACATCCCAAAGTGAGTCCAATAGTGCTGTGAAAAAATAAAAAAATATAATACATTTAGAGATGATCAAATCCTCCAATGTGTTGCACACGCCTCCCGTTGTGTAGGGCCACACACCACCCGTTGTGGAGGGACGCACTGTGTGTGAATGATTTTGTGCGATTTTCTAATAACAAATGGATAGTGTTTTAGACTTATCATCAACCTAATTATAAGTTAATGTGATATACTTAATCACATTAACTAGAATTTAATGTGATAATAAATTATCACAGAAGCAAAATTTCTGTTTATAGTTACTATCACACACCGATGATTTTAACTTAAATAAATGTCTAATTTTACATCCACTAAATAATTCTTATTCTCAAAGGATTTGTATCTCCCATCACCTCTTTCAGTGAACCTAGTGCTATGAAACTAGTGTTATGGCACTTCTATATATCAACATTCCTGATGTTATTAAACTAATCTTATACCACTTTTCAATGAATCTAATATATGAACCTAGTGTTATGAAACTAATGTATCTCTCATCCCATCTATACCAACATTCACCTACATCACTATTTAAGCACTTATTTGCTCTGTCATTTAATCAAGCACTTAACATGCCTATAATAATTCATCTATATTAGACAAAAATTTACTCAAATATAAATAAAACTACATATTAAACAACTATAGGAAGTATAAGCAACAAGATTAACAACTAGTGAGATTAAATTTAAGAACAAAAAAATCAAAATATCAAAACCCGAAACCTCTAAAACAAGTATAAAAAATATAAAAATGAATGAAATACTCAACAAAAAGACAAAAGATGATAAGATATACCTAAAGATGGGTGTCTGTGCGATTAAATGGCCAAAAGGAAAGCCCTCGATGTGACGCCGGCGGAGCTCTTATCGCTGGAGGGGGAAGAAACATGGAGGAAGTCACACAAGAATGAGGGCTAGGGACGCCCAACGTTCTGTTTACGGGCGCGGGCGAGCACACTTATGTGCTCGCCCCGTGCTCTTTAGGTGCTCGCCCGAAAATGACACGTGCCCGTTCCGCCGCGCCTTAAATTTCAAATTGGCGAGCACGTCTGGGCGAGCACTTGTGCTATTAAAGTGCTTGCCCATTTACGAAAACATGCCCGCTCCTACAGATTCAAAAGGGCAATCATGCAAGGCGAGCACATGTGCAGCCCACGTGCACGCTAGGATTTGAGCGAGCACGTGTGCTCGCCCAGTGCACGCCAGCGTGTGCACACCAATCGCGCTTTTTTTGTAGTGCGTGTAGGCCACGTGAGGAGGAGGGTATGGATGGTCACATGCATAGCACGTGAGGTAGTGTGAGAGAGGTATCACGCGGATGGCGCGCGTGTAGGGAAATGAGAGGCTTGGCTCATGTGCTTGGCATGTGGAAAGAGAAAGGGCGTCTTGGAGCCAAGTGGCTCCATTGAGGTTACGCCACATGGCGCGGCTTTGACCAGATATTTCACCAGTGCAGTAAATGTGCAATTAAATACATAACAAATATCAAATGGACTCTAACGCAAAAACGACTAGCATGAAAAATGTACATCTAACTATGAACCACCATGTGCAAGAAGGACCTAGATGTGCTTGGACTATGGAATGAAAGCTAATATTTTTTGGTGATATTTTATGTATATAAAATACCAAATTTTGGCTTTGTAAATTTTATCTGATTTTTTGATGATAAATAAATTTATACAAAAATTAAAAATGGTGTGGAATAATACAATGGACTCAAATTCATTTTTTTGCAATTTTTATGAGTTAAAACTAGGTCATAAAAAATAGGGAAGTGGATTATGTACAAGTGGATTAGGTCGATAAACTCAAGTTAGAATCTATTTTTACAGTTTTTCCTTTTAAAAAAATTATTTTTATATAACTTATTTAAATAATGAATAAAATAAAATAAAAAAAGAAAATAATTGAAATGAGTGAAATGTGCACATGAATTGATAGATCAAAATCAGTGAAAATGTACAATACACAGTTATGTCCAAAATCCAATTTTCACGAATGGACTCCGATTCTTTTGAATTTAGTCTTGATTTGTAGATAATTGAATATAAATTAATTCAAAAGTGAATAGAGTTCATTTTGATATTATATGAGAGATATATCAATGTTTCCGTCTGTCTTTCCTGAAATTTGGGTTTGAGATTATTTGAATACGTTAAAGTTAACATTCTTTAGGATTTTTCATGGATTGAGGTTAATGATATGTACATAATGAAGTTGGTTTCATGTCAATTGGAGTTAGCATGAATTGATTAAAAATAGGTGAAGTTAGGTAAAATTATATAGATGATTATGAATGCGGAAATGAATGCTAATTTATGCAAATAAATTTTGAGTGCATGAAAATTAATTTTATGCAGTTAACATGTAAATAATCATAAATTCTCATGACGAAGCTCTATTTTCAGCTAATTAGATTGATGAATCACATATTCATAAACACCCTATACTTAAGTTGTGCTCGTGAATTTATGAAGAGTCCCCTGTGCATGGATATTTCTGCATATAATGGAAATCGACGATGCTTGGCTATAATATTCTCAACCCCGCATGCGTTCGGAAGAAGGCCCGACCGTCTGCAGGTTTGGAGCTCCGTGACAACAGCCCCTTGCTTCATTGAAGCTTCGATTCCGTTGAGGCCCTGATATGGGTCCTGAGGTTATGTCTTGGGATATGATGACGTGCAAGCTCCTCAACCATTAAATTACACCCAATTGAGCGTAATCCAATGACAGTTGAACTTCCTCCTTTTATGAGCACCGCCGTGCATTACAACGCTAGGATTGAGCTCCGACGAACACGTGATCCCGCCTCTGCCTCCTCTTCCTTGTGCATAAGGTAGTTGGACATCAACTGAACTCCGACGAAGATGCTAAGTCCATCAAGAAGCTCTGAAAGCGTCGGAAAGGGCGAGTCGATGAGGCTTCGTCGGAAGTGAACCTCTAGAACAGAAGCTCTTTGAAATCTTCGGTTATTTAGGGGGGGTTGACTTGAAAATTATTAGAGAAGCAATAACCAAAGCAAAACTAAAGAATTTGCGTGCGTGAATGAGTGAGATGGTGCCATGTGCATGCGAGGGAATGGATGGCAGATGGGTTCCTCTTCAACAATTGAAAGAATACAGGGGGCGACGTGGATCAGGTTATGGAGAAGAGAAATTGTGACACGAGTCCTCCCACGAAGGTCGATGACCTCTGGTTAAGATCTGAGTGGCTTTAATTGAGAGATTTAAAATATACAGTACATGTAATTAATTCAAAGAAAATCGAACAAAAACACAAGCAAAAATAACCTGGAGATTGAAGAACATGGAGGTGGAGGAATTTGGCTTGGGCTTGAGGTCCTGCAAATGTCGTGGTCATTGCTTAAGCAGGATAGCCATACCTGGAAGCTCGAACATCCGTTCATGGCGGCTGTGGAATGGATCTAATGCCATGGGCCGCACCGGAGATCAAACACCGTCGGCGCTTTCCATTCACTCTTCAATCCTATCACGAAGGAGAGCGGGAGGCTGGGCGGAACCTCGTGTAATGGTGGACAATCGTTGCGGCGACTGGTTATGGGGTATTTGAAGAAGAAGAGATAGTGGTTTACATGTGGTTTTATGGAAGTTCCAACCGCTGCCATTGATAGGGAAGTTAGATTTAGGAAGTGGTTATGGAGTTGGCGTGGATTATGGAAGTTAGGAGGGGGATTTAGCGATGAAAATTGGAAGACAAGGTGGTTGGCGATGGATGGATAATAGGAAGAAAAAAGGGAGGTTTATCAGTTTGCACTGAGGTTGAAAACACAAGAGGGCCGTTGGATCTGGAGATCCAACGGCTGTGAGAGACGCACGAATGGAGAGCTCTGATCTGATCATGAGATCAGATCGAGCGGTGGAGGACTGAGTGGAAATAGAAGACTCATATCAAATTGATCAAAGAGATTGATGGTCCAGATCTTGAGTCGGTGGCGACAAAAGAAACGAACCACGTAGGCAGATGAGGAGGCACCATGTGGCCCAATCGGAATTAATCGAAATGGAAAAATCAGAAAAATAGAAAAGAAATAATTAATAATTGAATCAAGGAAAGTGCTGAACATAAAAGTGGAATTCTCGCTGAGATCTACAACTTTCATGTATAAGTCAACGAGAGAAGAGGTCATCTATACATAGATAAAAAAATAAATACATGTTAAAATAATATAAAACATTTTTATTTTATTTTTCTTTTGTTTATTATTTTTATTTTTATTTTATTTTATACGACATTATTTATATATAATATTATACTACTTTTTATTTGATTTTTAATAAGAAATAAATATATAAAATAATACATCATAATAAGGTTATATAATATAGTGTAATTAGAGTTAGTTATTTACAACGCATAAAAATACAGTTAATGTTAATTGTCATTGAATCTTAGTGATAATATTAAGCATGTGAGATAATAATAACGAATAATGTTGATAAATATGGAATTTATCAGTCCCCGAGCAACTAAGGAAATGGCGAGGTGGAATGAGATTGGGTTCCATACCAAGATCATGAGCAAAAGGTGAAAATGGATCTAGACCCGACCTTTGGATTAATAGTTTGGCGGAACTCCTGAGATAATTATGGTTTTAAAATCAACAGCCTCCAAGTTCTACACATCATTGTAACAGTTTTGCCTCAGAAGTCATCTTAAATCAATCTTCCTCCCAAAGCATACCCCGTGAACATTAAATAACCATCTCATGTGTGTGAAGGGTGTTAGCTTTTCCCATCAAGAGTGCCAGACCACCATGCAACCCTCTCCTCCAATAACTCATCCTCGGGAAGTCAGGTATTTCCTTCTAAGTTCAAGTACGTGTTGTGTCCACAATCGAAGGAGGGAGAAGATAGAAGGATAAGAAGAGAACTGAAGTGGGGCCAGTGTAGCCACATCTCCTTGTGAAGCCGTCCAATGTAGCCAGGTCTCCACTAAGATTTGCAATCGCTTTGAAGCTGGACCAATGTGGTCAATATGCATACTTTTTTTCTTTCTTTCTTTTTTTATTTGAATACACTGGGCTTCTATTTTGTGGAAAGAATTATTGCACGACATTGATCTTCTCGTGCCTCTACGAATATAAAATCTTTCATTCCGCACATGTTTTGAGTTCTTTAGAAAAAATTATGCCAGCAACATCCCTTATCTGAGGCTTTATTTCAACCCGTACTCCGGTTGTTAGATGTCCATGCTACTACAAAAGAGACTCATACAGTCTTCCAACACCTCATCTGAGTTGAGTTAAGTGCATTGTGCAGGAGTACAAATTAATTCCCTATTCAAGAGTCGTACCCATAATGAGGCGAACAAGTTAGATACAAAGAGTCAAAGACTGCACATTATCATGTGGAACTCGAAGAATTAAGTCCAAGACCTGAAGCTTCTAAAATCATTTTTCTTAGTGAAGTTACTCTGAAAATTAGGTGAATTAAGGCCAAGTCAAGACCAATCTCGATTACTGCTCATAAGTTGTTTCAGAACCCAAGGGCTTTTCACCAATGCATGTAATGCAGGATGAGGTGCAGAAGCGTGAAATTAAAACACATTTTTTATTAACTTTGTTTATATTATCCATATTGTACACATTCCTACGCATTAGACAAATTTCTCAAGTTTTACAAAAACTACCCACACCCCCTGTTATTTGTATATACCAAAATTACAATACCATATAGTATAATGCAATGCAAGAAATGTACATGATGCAACTCACTTCCCCCTATACTTATTTTATGTTAAGTATAGAAGAATGCATAAGAAGGAAGAGGAGAGGGGTAGAAGTCAGTCGCCCCCCTATACTTAGGCTCTTGGTCATCCTAAGTATAAAAGAGAGCAAAAATGGGGTGGTCAAGGGTAAAGAGTGGAATGATGTATATATGCAGGCAGGCAGATCCCCCTGTATTTAGGCCTTGGCCTAAGTATAGAAGAATTAGTACAAGGGAACCGATGAGATCGAGGAGAAGGTTCTGATGTTCAAGGAGGTTTTCGACAGATCTTGAGTCGGGTGTGTGGTGGGAGGGAATATGGATGTCAAGAACGTGATGAAGAAGATGAAGATTCCCAACCATTGTCACAGTCATCCTCAGAATAGTAGTGTTCAGTGGGGGCTCTCCAACTAAGTTGTCTATGATGTTGCTTTCTCACTTGGTCAATCGATTCGACCTCGAATGATGAGTACTTTGATGGCACGGTATCCGTCTGGTCATATCTAATCACACTGGTCCGTGTACTATACCCTGGGGCAGAGTCCTCTGAATAGTTCATGTCTATGGTGATGTACTAGTCGGTTTGCTAGAACTTGAAGCAGGGAGAGGAGGAGGATCAGAGTGCTTCTTGCCTCTACCAATAACCAGACTAGAGGTTGTAGTTCTTCTTAATTGAGTCTAAGAGGTACTGGCCATTGGTTCTTCTTTACATGAAGCACCATGTATGTTGTATATGTTCTGTAAGGTCAATACATGTCCTGGGTATTTGCTCATAGTAGGTTTTGGCTTTATCGGCTTAGTTGTTAGATCACAGTAATTATAAAGGAAGTCCAAAATAACTGTGTCCAAGTTTGATGACTTGGATGTGTTTAGATCAAGCTCATTCACCTTGGTAGCAGCTCTGCTAACCTCGATAGTAGGATCCTTAGGGGTCTCTCTCTCAATGTTGTCTCGATGGTCTGTGGAGAGGTCTGTTCTTGTGAAGGGTTTGACTTATGGGTCTCCTCCGTGTCACGACTGTCGATTTCACGTTCGGTTGTCTCAGGGTCATATGTGTCCTCGAGAGTTTCATCGTTATAGTTATGGTTCAGGAATTTAATATCTTGAGTCTCACAATCGATAGTCGCTCTAACAGAGGCTAAGAACGACTTTCCCAAAATGATGGGAGACCCAAACAACTGTCCTTAGTGCTCAATGTCCAGCACAATGAAGTCCAATCTATGTTTGACACCTTGGAAGCTCATGATAACTGAAACAATTCATCTTGGTCTTTTTGTGGATCTGTATGGAAATTGAACGATCACTCTGATCTGTTTGTGTGG
Source organism: Ottelia alismoides (assembly GCA_037367405.1). Classification (NCBI taxonomy): domain Eukaryota; kingdom Viridiplantae; phylum Streptophyta; class Magnoliopsida; order Alismatales; family Hydrocharitaceae; genus Ottelia; species Ottelia alismoides. The sequence goes on along the minus strand of JAZKJV010010554.1, from coordinate 257,252 downwards.
TCCAAGTTCAAGTCAGTTAAACACGAACTTCAGAAGGATGTTCAGGGTTGAGTCATCATCAATTCGAACATGAGCAAACTCGGTGCTCTCAATCTCTCAGGTAACCCTAGTCAACTGTTTGACTCTGCGGCTTTTGCTCTTTACAGTAATCACCATTGAACTGGCCATAGCGATTAAATGAAATTAATATATAGATATCTTTTTACCCGTCTTATTGGGTAATAATTGACTCTTCACAAATCTCTGAAGATCGTGCGCATGTTCTATGGCCTTGATTAATGGAAGCTCTAAGATTAGACTTTTACAAATGCTTCCATATCAGTGTTGTCCATTTTTATGAATTTTTTTATTTTTTTTCTAATTTTTTGTATTTTTAATAGAATTAGTAGAATGGCTAGTGGACCAGTCAAATACCTGTGGCGTTTGTGTTTGAAAATTTTCCACAGTACAAGTCTCGGGTTCATTCTGTGTGGTCCTCACTTCTTCATGAGTGTCCATCATATTTCTAACCATTTGGATGTCATTATCAAGTTATTCTCTTAAAGCGTCAGCTCTCTGATTAATTCAAGCTATGTCATCTGCTATATTCTCATGACTCGAAGATGAATGATTGTACCTGTGATGTCCTGACTCCAACATGCAATCCTAAGCCGTGTAATAATCATATTTTGTGGTAGTGGCCTGGTCATGAGTCCTATTTCCTTGACTCTAAAACTCAAATGTCTGATCAAAGGAAAATAGGTCGTACTCTAGAAAAGAGTCATCCTGAGTGGGGGATGGTTCGAACATCCATATAATCGAGAATCGTGTTTCTCTGCCAAATTTAGGTTTATGAACATGTCCATCCTCGAATTCGCTCGCTCCCTTGTGTCCATGTAATACTCATTAGGTTCTGTGAGCAGTTCATATATTGAATATTCAACCTAAGAAGGAGTGGGGTGTAATGATGTTGGAGCGTATGATGGCTGGGGAAGAACCGACTCAGGAATGATGTTGGAGCGTATGATGGCTGGGGAAGAACCGACTCAAAGAGGGGATTCTCCTGATATGAAAATGGATCTGGAGAAGGTCACGATATTGTCGTATAAGTGTGACCCACAGAGTCTGGGTATGAATACCAATATCCCAGCATCTTCGAAAATGAAGGTGAATAATGATTTACGGGCCTCAATATATGCATACAGGTGCAATAATCTTTGAACCCAGGCTATTCAATACATAATGCAAACCCCAAAATTCACCAACTCACAAAATGAAGACCGTGAAAGTTCGGTCAATTATCAGTTCGATTTTAAATTGTGATAAAGCAAGATATGAGTCCACTTACGCAAGATTAAAACATGGGTTTTGTGCACTATCCTAAGGATACGCCCTCACCTCTCAAGAAACACAATATATCTTGCATTCAAGGATGGAGTTGCTCTCCTTCAAATAATGAAATTCAATTTTATCTAGTTTTTAAATGATCAATGATGTTAGCATTCCCCTTGTTTTTATTTGGTTATCGCTTTGAATTTGAGTGGAGATCAATGCACGTCTACATGGAAATTCTAATTTCCTTGAATCCAAGGTGAGTGAAAAATGAGGGAGAATCAAAAAAGTTGTGCAAAGGGAAACACTATGATGAATGCAGAGTCGGAGATACTTATAGTTCTTCCTTGCAAATTTCGTGCAGGATGTTAAACAGAATTGAAATTTCTCTAATCATGAATGTCTAATGCATGCACGTAAAACCGCACCTATAACATGAATTTCTATTAGCGAGTGATGTAATGGATTAAGTTGGCTAATGAGATTCGATCTAGTCATTTAATTAAAGTGTATGTGTGGGACTAGTCCTACGAGCACAAAAATAAACCTAGTAGCTTTGATAGCCACAGTGCAATCCTAGGACTATGTCAATCACCATAAAAACAGGGCATGATAGGCTGAGTGTCCAGTCCGTCTACAAGCGCGAGTATTCAAACGAAGACCACAGTAAATAAGCAGAATAATTACAAATTATTTACAAAAAGAAAAGAAAAGCTCTCTCTCCCCCAAAATAAGACAAAAAAGTAATTCTTCATGCTTCTCAGCGGGTCCGGTTACTCTGAATTACGTCGGCTTCCAAGAATGCCGCTCCAAGTCCACGGGATGCTTCACGCAAAAAATAAAAGAAATAAATATCAGAGAGATATTCACAAAAATATATAGAAGAAATAAAATAATATAATGATGAAAAATAAACAGAGGAATATACACAAGAAACCGGGGGTCAGACTACCCAGGGAAGAAAAACCTAAAATTTAAACTATTTAAAAGCTAATACTAAACCGTATACCTCCCCGACAATAACACCATTTGACGATCCTAAAAAATATCCTAATTAATTTTTTTCCGAATTTTTGTTGTAGCCAAGAAATTCAGAGATTCATCAAAAATTGATCACACTGAGAAATGATATGGAAAATCAAGTCTCAATGCAATCGAAATTATATATTTTACTTGAATAAGTTCCAAGGTCGAACTCAGAGAGGTAATATGAGGTAGAATTAATCTTTAAATAATCAAAGGAATTTAGATTTTCAGAGAGAGACAAAATTTTTATGGTTTGTAAATGATAATGAAAATGATGCAATATGAAAAGGCAAGGTGTAGAGCAAGCCAAGCCAAGTGATTTAGCAAGTTAGACCAAGCAGAGAAGCCAAAAACAAGTAGCCAGTCAAATAATCCTAGACCCCTATGATCAATTAATCATAAATAATTATTCACTTAAGTTCTAATTATGTTCCCAAAATAAATCTTCTAAATCAATGTAATTATTGAGCAATCAAATCAATCAAAATAAATATATGATCTCCAAAGATCAAATAATTCCTTAAATAACTCGTTGTTAAAAAAATATTTCAAATCATAAATCTCATTATTCTGGATGATAGAGAATAAATCAAGGTTCAAAATAACACCAAGAATGCAAAAATCCGATAAAGAATGCTCAAGATATGAATATCCGGAGTTCAAGGACCTAGATGTAACATAAATAGAATACTCACAGTTATACCCTTAGGAAGGATAGTTCTGTAATTTGCCAAAACCACTTGGGCGTCTTCGCTATTTACCCTTAGCAGGGGTCTTTTTGTAATATATGGAATACCGGAGGGCCGCCTGTAATTTTCCCAAAGTTACGCACACTACGTGTGTGACCTGGACCTTTTGGTTATTCTGGAAGGGTGCGGGGGCTCAGTTGTAAATTACCCCTCATACGTGCAGAGCACGTAAGGCGAGGCATGGCTTGAGGGCCTTGGTTCGGTCACTCCACATGTCGATCAATGATGGCTTCAACTCACTCAAGGTTGTAGTCTCGATTAAGGTGGCTTGGGGAGAACATGAGTCGTCCAATGAAAGCTTGATCGGACGATCAACTTTTGGCAGGTTGAACGACATGGATTTGCATTATTTTTTATCTATCATCAGTTGTAGCTTCAATATGGTGCTCTTCATCTTAGTCTGCTACTCAATTGATGACGGTGCTGTGGCGATGGCAAGCGAGGGTTGGTTGGTGGTCGATGAAGGCGAAGGCAATGAGTTGAGATGGTTCGCCTAAAGATGAAGATGGACGTCGAAGTGGTGAACAGAGAAGATGCAGAAGGGGTCGAAGAGGAAATTCAGAAGGAGGTGGAGCACGTGGATAGAGAAGAAGAGGATGAATGTGATTCGCGTGGAAGGTGGAGGAGAAAGGGCATATCACTCCAGATTCTTGCCTCGGTCGTGGGCGATCACGCCTAGGCTTCGCTAGCTGCCTGAGAGATAGCAACAACACAAGGGAGGAAGCCATCGTGGATCGCATCGGAGGTTGGGTCTTTGCTAGAGGGGATAGGTCACTGTCACTGCTCCGTTGCTCTAACTCTCCCTCTCTCATATTATTGATTATCAGTGAATCCTTAGAACGGAGATCGGAGATGGGTATTTGTAGAGAGAGCAAGAAGTGTAGAGATGAAGCTATGGGAGAGGGGATAATGGGTGTTGAAACCGGTGGTGGTTACAAAGGGAATTAGGATCGAAGGTGTTCAGGAATGGGTTGAAGGTGATAGGGTTTGTTAGAGCTTCGGTCATCGGGCAGAGGATAAGATAGAGGTGGTTAACGATGATGGGTCTCCGATCATTGAAGAAAGGAAGGGATTAGGTTAGCTGGAGGTGATAAGGATTAGGTGAATATGGAATAGGTGATCGACGGTCGGGGATCAGGAGATGGTAGCTGGGCGGAGCAGCTCCATGGGGAGGCTACGCAGAGGTGGTGCTGGGAAGGCGGATCGGCTAAAGGTAGGAGGTGACCCTCATGTCCAGGGAACGCGAGGAGGAGGGAGATGGATGGTCACGTGCATAGCACATGAGGTAGTGTGAGAGAGGTGTCACGCGCATGGCGCGTGAGGGGAAATGAGAGGCTAGGCTCACATGCTTGGCACGTGGAAAGAAAAAGGTGACCTGGAGCCAAGTGGCTCCACTGATGTTGTGACACATGGCGTGACTTTGACCATTTATTTGACCAGTGCAGTAAATGCATAATTAAATACATTACAAATATCATATGGACGCCAACGCAAAAATGACCAGCTGAAAAGCGAGAATGCGAGAGCCGCTAAATAGTGGTCTGACAGGTCAGACTCACTGTCGCTGATGCGACTACTCAAGCCTCCTCGGTCTTCAACAATTAACCCACACAATCAATAAAGCAATCAAGAGCAAGGATTAAAATTTATTATACCCTACTAACAATGTATAATGGCAAGCAAGTAGGGGTCGAACACAGGAAACAACGGTGCAGAGTGTAGATAGAAATCCAAACCCTAGGTCTAATGAATCACTTAGCCAAACTAATTTCTTTTTGTGGGTTTTTAATTTTTAATTTTTTAATTTTTTTATTTAATTTTTAATTTTGTATTTTGATTTTTAATTTTCTTATTTTTATAATTTTATATTTTATATATATATATTTTTCTTTTTCAATATTGGAATATAAAGCCAATGGAATAAAAGACAAGATAATCTATTTATAAAAATGCACAAAAATAACCAAAAATTCAGAAATTCAATGTTTTTAATATTTTTAAGATTTTTTTACCGTTTTTGTGATTTTTGGGGATTTTTTAAGGTGTTTTTGGTATTTTTTAAATACTGAAATAAGAGAAAACAGTGGAAAGTGTGTTGGCTGTGAGGAAAATGGAATTTAAAATTACCAAATAGCAATAAAAAATTTTCACACTATTTTTCAAATAAAGAGAACAAAGTAAAGAACAAACAGGAATTGAGTTTGTATTTTTTGGAGTTTTCTTTGATTTTATATATTTTTTTGAAGTTTTAGAGTCTTTTTAAATTTTTAGTGTTTTTCTTTTGAGATTTTTTAATGATTTTTGGACTGACACTAAAATATGATAAAATAGACACTAGGGATTTTTTTTGGAATTTTTGGAGGTATTTTAATATTTTTTTGGTGTTTTCTAAGTTAGACAGTGAATAAAAAGCATATTTTTGATTTTTAATAAATATAAAAATATAATAAAATTAAAAACTAAAAATATAGCGTGAAAATAGAAGCACACAGGAGCTTAACCCTATTTTTCGAGAATTTTTCACAATTAAATGAGGCATGAAATAAATAAGCTAAGCACACAAAAATCCTAAGCCTAGCAGGGGTATAAATGCAATTATAAAAACATCCAGGGGCTCAGATACAAATTTCACCAAAGAGGCACGCACAGCTCACGTGAAACACCATTCGCAGGGGCATAAATGTAATTAATAAAAACTGGCAGGGCATACATGCAATTTATCCAAAAAGATATTTAATTAACTACGCACAGGGATGTAATTGCAAATAATTAAAAGTTCTGGGCCTAACATGCAAAATACCCACAAGTCACGCGCCCCAATCACGTGAGGTGACGTGGCGTGGACTAAAGTGCAAATAGTGAAACTATGAGGGCCTAAGTGCAAATATTACAAAACTTTTTAAACTACGAATGAAAGTTTTTGGACTAAAGAGTAAATACAAAAAATCGTGGGTTAGAAATGCAAAATACCCACGGGGCTCGGCCGATGGCGTCCCACTTATCCACGTGGCGCGCATCTGACGGTGCGTACCCCTTCGTCGCGGACGACTGAGATTAGATCTTCATGGCTCGATCGGACGGCTGGAGGCGCTGGCGATCGGACGACGGGCGTCGCGTCTGGAGGAGGTGGTCGATCCAACGGCAGGGAGGGGTTCACGAAGAACACCTCCCCGGCGAACTTCGAGCGACGATTGCGGCCGACACACGGCCGCTCCGGCCCTAGGATCAGAGGCAAAATGATCCTGGGGCCCTTCCGCGTCAGCAGGTGGTCTCAGGCGAGGCAGGGACGGCGCGAGGTGCTCGGACGGCGGAGGCGACCTGGGCGGCTGGTCCTGGGGTCGTCGAAGGTCGATTGAGCCTTCTCTTGGGCTCAGACCTGCAAGGTTAGATGCACAAAACCCAGACGAACAAAATGGTGGGGCCTGATGGTTCAGATGAGGCGATTAATGGTGCGGGCGAAGAGCTCCGGCGAGCGGCGGAGAAGGGAGCTCCGGTGACTCGATCTGAGCGAGATCGAGGGGAGATGATGGGTGGAGCGGAGTGACGGAGTGAAGGGGAGAAGGATGGAGGTGTTTTGGACGGCGATGGATCACTGGAGTGGCCGGAAACATCGGGCGGAGCTCAGCTCCGCCGTGGCTTCGATCGAGGATTCTAGGCGATGGGATGAACGAAACTCAAAACTGCTATAGACCTAAACTGACCTACGCTACAGCTACAGGAAAATGGAAAGAAAAGGGGGAGAAGCTCACCAGAGACGACGGGCGATGAAGCACGGCGGAGCTCCGACGAGGGTCGAATCTCTTCGATTCAACGCCAAACGCTTCAAACCCAGGCTCGATTCGATGCCTGTTGTCACCAGGAACACGAAGGGCTAGGGGTTTGAGGGTAAAAATGGCGGAAGAAGGATTAAAATTCGAATTGAAGTCGGGGGTCCTCTTTTGTAGGGTTGACAATCAGCGTGGAAGACGAGGGTCCAGCGCCTCGATCGATGGTCCTTGGCCCAAGGAATCACCTGGGCGTGATTCACCATAGATCGAGGCGCAAAAATGCAGAAGACGTCGACACGATTTGGTGCAAGGTTGGACCTAGAAAATGGCGAGAAGATGGGACAAAAACCTATCTGACAAGTCTGGAAGAGGAGGTCAGACAGTTGACCGAGGTCAACTGTCAGACCAACCTGGTTGGTCCACGTGGACCAACCAGGAAAAATCTTCAAGAAATTATTTCAAAAATCGAAATAAAATAGTAAATGGATGAATTTCAATTTGGTTAAAAAATAAAAAATGTTTATTAATTTATGAAGTATTTTATTATGAATTTTATTTATTTTTATGAGGCTTATTTTTACAAGTTCACTTTTTTTACCCCATTATAGGTATAATACCTATATACTTTATTACTTTATTTTTCTTTTGTGTATTTTAATTCTATTATTTTTATTTATTATTTTCTAAAATTGTAAAATACTTTTATGTACACAAATATATTTTTATTTTATTTTTCTGAATTGTTTTGTATATTTAATAAAATATGAGTATAGAAAGTATAGGTATACCTATAAGTATTGTATCTATGTATTGTGTATACATATATTTTATTTTATGTTTTATTTAGGTTTTTATTCCAATTTTAATGTACATAATTATTATAAGTATTATTTACAACATTATAAAAATATAAAAATACAAAAATAATGAATAAATAATAAATTGAATATTTTAATCTGTATAAGTATACAATAGGGGTCCAAAACTCAACTTTCAAACCGTAGCCCCGCCAAATGCGAAACCACCGCCATTAAATAGATTATTTTATTCTATATACAATTAAAGGTGAGTATGCTGCATTTGGAGTTGTCGTTTGTGAGATACGGGTCTGGGAAGTTGAGATTCTGGATTCTTATTCAGACCATAACTTTTTACCTGTACATTATTTTTCTGTGAAATCAAATTTGTATTTTTCTTTATTAAATTATCTACAACTTTCATGTACAAAGTTTCTTTATTTGATGCACAAAAAGTGGAACCAAAAATGGGTCCCAAAATGAATAAAGAATGAATGAAAACTATAGGTATTTTATCTGTATTTCTGACCTTATCTCCCCCTACTTTATTCCTTGTCGACCTATTCATCAAGATGCCTAGGTCTCGGGGTTTCGGATCATAAAATATTTACAATATTTTATTCTTTTTCTTTTCTTTTTTTATTCTATAATTTTGGCTTTAATTACAGTATTTTATACACTAATATGATGCACATGCATGAATGCTAAGATGATGATTTTAAGGGTATTTACAGGTATTTGCTAGGGTTTTTGGTGCCAAAATGATAGAATAAAGATGATGAAATGTGGATTCATCATCCCCCTATACTTTACCTTTGCTAGTCCCTAGCAAACACTTATGCAATAAGTGCAAAAAGAAAAAGAAAGAAAAGAAAAAGAAAAAATATGGATTTTATTTGATTATCAAACTTGTCTTCACAAAATCAAAGTTTGGAGCTTAAGTCGGACCTTTGAAATTTTAGTGCGGGCGGAACCTTATTAAGAACCGAATTTGAAATCCAACAGCCCTTGAGAATCCCAAAACTCTGTCCAAGTCTCCTCAATAGCCAAGTCAGAAATACTTCAATTCATACGCAAACCCTTACGACTATGAATATGACTCGTACAGTGTAAGTGATGGTGGCTCTCCCCAACTAGAATGACAAAGAAACTGACTTCTCCAGCACGACAACCCAATGATTCCCCAATCCAGCAACTCCATCCTCGAGGAGCGGGGTATTCCCTTCTAAGTTCAAGTGGCAACCAGCTCAAGAGGAGGGGGTGAAGAGAAGAATGGACGGTAGCCAGTGTAGCTACCTATCCCGGGATGCAAGACCAGTGTAGTCAAGTCATCCTGCTGCAGGCTCACATATTTGACTTTGGAACTCAAGCTTGCTTATTGACTTTGTACATACTTGCAGGCTCTTTATTTTTGTACATGCTTGAACATTTTTTTTGAATACTATATACAACAGCATTTACATAAGGAGTTTTTCCTCTTGAGCCAGTAGACTATCCCTTTTTTGAAGCTTTATCGCAACCCACAGCCTCCTGTCTTTAGACTTCCTAATCACTGGACGGGTTGGGGGTGCACTTCCCTCCCTAGAGGAGGACAAATGTTTCCATTTGTGTGCGTCTCATACCGGCAAATCTAGTCCCCTCACCACTCCAACTGAGTCGAGCCATGTGAAAGGTGCAGGTGTCCAAGTTAGGTCATTATCAACAAGAGTCGTGCGTGTGCTCCGAAATACTCTACTTAGGCGTCCAGAATCCATTGAACCAAGTCCCGTGATCCTCAAAGAATTAAGTCAAGTAGACCTGAAGTACCTCAAACCCAGTTCCTATAAGGTTCCTGTTATTAGGTAGATTTTAAGGTCCAATCAAGCTCCAATCTCCGGATTTTACTTAGACTCGTTCAACTATCAAACTTAATCCGAAAAATGCGAATGCCATGCAATGCAATGCAGAGAATATTTTTGTGATGCAATTTTCAAGAATTTTGAACTTTTTATGGATTTTTGAAAAGATGATGATGCATATGCAGATGCAATTTTTTGTATTTTTCAAAAAGGTTTTTCAAATGTTTTTGGATTTTAGTTTTGCAAATGTTTTTGGGAATTTTTTTTAAACAAAAAGATTTTGGCTGAAAACTAGGTTAAAATATGTACACGGGAGTGCTTCTTATATATACAAGAAATGGATTTTAAGAATTTACACGGGTAAGTGGTCAATTTTATAAGTATATATATAGGTAGTGGTTTTTGGTGTGATGTATGTATTCCTCAAACTTATTTGACACAAGCTTTTCACACAATTTTTGAAAACTATAGTCCAAAATAATTTTTACAAACATTTTTGCAACCATGTACACACATTTGAAAATCATTTTGCAAAGGTTTTCAAAACAGTATATATAGGTTTTTCAAAATATTTTTGCAACCATTTTCAAAACCATTTGAAAATCATTTTTCAAACATTTTATTTCACACAAAGAAAAGAAATTTTACAAAACACATATTTTTACACAGGTTGAAAACATGTAACAAAACATTTTCAAAATAGTTTTCAATAGATGTTCACAAAGATTTTCAAACTATTTTTCAAACATTTTGCAAAAACATTTTCACCTGATTTATTAATCAGTAAATACAAAAAGAAGCTGAGGAATAACCACATCTTTTTATTAAGAATTTTAATGAATTTTAAAGAATTATTAGCCATATTATTAAGAAAATACGAAAGTACGAGTTATGGCTAAAGTATATACACAGTATATACGACCCCCCTATACTTAGCTTGAGATATGTCCTCATAGATCGGAGAGAAAAGAGAAGACATAACTCGTACTAAGTATAGACAAGTCTAAAGAATAAAATAAATAAATGGATGAATGAATCAAACGAATGAGAAGTTGACCGTCCCCCCTATACTTAGGATCAAATAATCCTAAGTATAGCAGACTGTACACAACGCAGGGAGGGTCAAGGGTGGGAATGAACAGATCGTACTCAGATTGTCTCCCCCTATACTTAGGGTAAAATATCCCTAAGTATAGACAAGAAGAGGAGACAATGGAGAGGATTAAGAGGAATAGAAAAACTCGGGGTGCACACCCCCCATACTTAGGACAAAGTACGTCCTAAGTATGGAAAACTGTCTACAAGGGCATCACCTTTTTGATAGATACAGAAGGTAGAAAAGGAAAAGAAGAAAAGAAGAAAAGAGATGGAATTGGATAAGAACAACTCGGGATGCGCATCCCTCCTAAACTTAGGATAAAGTACATCCTAAGTGTAGCAGTGATGAAAGGGATGGCATCAATTCGGTAGAACAAGATAACAGAAATTGAAAAGAAGAAAAGAAGAAAAGACGAAAAGGGAAATCATTCAAAAATGTTTTGATGTGCTTCGCCTTCCTCTGCCTCTTTCGAGATACTCAGCTCATCCTCATAGATTACTTGAATTGAGTCAACGACGGCCATGAATGTGTCATGTTCAAGGTACGGCTTCAGAAGCTGTCCATTGACTACAAAAGGTTGTGCGTCAGCCGACAGATTGGATATCAATACACTTCCGTTGTCACGCACCTGCCTAACCATGAACGGCCCGGTCCATTTGCTCTTCAATTTGCCTGGAAAGATCTTTAATTTCACATCGAACAACCATACCTTCTGACCTGGATCAAAGGACTTGTGGCGGATGTGCTTGTCATGCCATGTTTTGACTTTCTCCTTGTACATCAGGCTGTTGTCATATGCATAATCTCTGAATTCCAGTAATCTGTTCAGATCTAATTTTTCTGTTCTTTCCTGCTTGCTTGGAGTCCAAATTACAGATATTAATAGCCCATAAAGATTTGTGAATAAGTTCCACGGGCAAATGACATGGCTTGCCATACTCCATGCGGTAGGGAGACATTCCCAAGGGAGACTTGTACGCTGTTCTGTAAGCCCAAAGAACGGAATCAAGCAGCTGAGACCAGTTCTTGCGATCAGGACGCACAAGTTTCTGTAGAATTGTCTTGATCTCCCTATTCGAACATTCAACTAAGCCATTGGACTGCGGGTGGTAGGGTGAAGCAACACGATGCTCGATGCAGAATTCTTGGGTCAGCTTCTTCACCTCTCTATTTATGAAATGACTACCCCCGTCAGATATGAGAATTTTGGGAATCCCGAACCGTGCTATGATGTGATCTCTCAAGAATCGACAGACAGTCCTACTGTCGGCGGCTCGGGCGGGAATAGCCTCCACCCATCGACTGACATAATCGACAGCAAGCAAAATTATACTCATAACCCTGACTGTTAGGAAACGGCCCATAAAGTCGATACCCCATGCGTCAAAGACATCTGAGATCTGAATGTACTTCAGAGGCATCGTATCTCTCATTCCTATGGTTCCACCCATCTTCTGACAGTCAGTGCAACATTTGACATACTCATCTGCATCCTTGAATAATGAAGGCCACCAGAGGCCACTTTGAAGAACTTTTGTTGCCGTTCGTTTGCCTGAATGGTGTCCTCCAGAATCTTGATCATGACATAGAGCGAGGACGCTTGGAACTTCCTCCTGAGGAATACACCTTCGCCAGATGCAATCTGCTCCCTCACGAAACAGATACGGATCTTCCCACTGGTAAAAAGTGATTTTAGACAAAAATCTGTCTATTTTCAACTTAGGCCAGTCCTGTGGAATTTTCTTGGCAACTAGATAATTCACAATGTACGCATACCAAGGGAGTGAGGCGACAGACAGAATCGATTCATCTGGAAAGGTCTCTGTGATAGGCTGCAGGTTCAGCTCAGGAGACTCTGGTTCAGGAAGTCTTGACAGATGATCGGCCACTACATTCTTTACCCCAGTTTTATCTCTGATTTCTAAGTCAAACTCCTGGAGGAGAAGGATCCACCGGATGAGACGTGGTTTGGTGTCCTTCTTCTGCTGTAAGTACCGAATGGCCGAATGATCAGTGTAAATGATAACTTTGGACCTAAGGAGATAAGATCTGAACTTTTCCAGAGCAAAGACTACCGCTAGCAGCTCCTTTTCAGTAACAGTGTAATTTCTCTGGGCTTCGTCGAGCGTTCGGCTAGCGTAGTGAATCCCAAATGGTACATTATCTTTCCTCTGTCCCAGCACAACTCCGATGGCATAATCTGACGCGTCGGTCATAATCTCGAAAGGCTGAGTCCAAATCGGGTGGCTGTAGGACAGGGGCCTGCGTGATGAGCTCTTTCAACTGATTAAAGGCAAGGAGCACACGGTCATCTACAATGAACTCATTGTCCTTGCTGAGCAGTTCAGTCAACGGTCTGGCCAGTTTGCTGAAATCTTTGATAAATCGTCGGTAAAATCCGACATGGCCCAAGAATGACCGGACTTGCTTGATATTTGTAGGTGGCTCAAGTTTTGAAATTACATCCACCTTGGCTGGGTCAACCTCCATGCCACGTTTCGAAACAACGTGACCCAGCACAATTCCTTCGGTCACCATGAAATTGCTCTTCTCCCAGGAGAGCACAAGATTCACTTCGCAGCACCTCCTTAAGACTCGGTCTAGATAGTCCAGACATTGATCAAAGGAATCCCCGTAGACCGAAAAGTCATCCATAAAGACCTCGAGAAAGCTGCCCACTATATCGGCAAAAACTGCAAGCATACACCTTTGAAATGTTGCTGGGGCGTTGCAAAGCCCGAACGGCATCCGTCTGAAGGCATATGTGCCAAAAGGACAGGTGAACGTGGTCTTCTCTTGATCTTTAGGAGCAATGGCAACTTGATTATACCCAGAGTACCCATCCAAGAAACAGAAATATTCCTTCGCGGCCAATCTCTCCAAGATCTGGTCGATGAAGGGTAGCGGAAAATGATCCTTCTTGGTGGCGAGATTGAGTCTTCTGTAGTCTACGCACACTCGCCAAGAAGTCGGTACTCTGGTTGCGATCTCCTCTCCTTTGTCATTTTTCACAATGGTGATCCCTGATTTCTTGGGCACAACATGCAGAGGGCTCACCCATTTGCTGTCGGAGATGGGATAAATGAACCCCGCATCACACCATTTCTGGATTTCTTTCATAACCACCTCTCGCAGGTTCGGGTTTAATCTTCTTTGCAGTTCGCGAGAGGGTCTGCAGTTGTCTTCCAGAAAGTTGCGGTGCGAGCAGAGTGATGGATTGATCCCATGGAGATCGGACGTTCGCCAGTCTATCACCTTGCGTTATGTGCAAGTGGATTTGGTCAGCAAACTCAAGTTGGAATCTGTTTGATTGCTTTTCTGGTTTTTTGAAATTTTATTTCTATGTAACATATTAAAATGATGAATAAAATAAAGAAATGGGAAAGAAAATAATTGGAATGAGTGAAATATGCACATGAAAGCATATGTTAAAATATGTGAAAATGTATAATGCACAGTTAGGTCCCAAAATCTAATTTTCACAAATTGACTCTGATTCTTTTGAATTCGGTCTTGTTTGTAGATAATGGAATGTACATTGATTCAAAGGTGAGTAGATTTTATTTGGCCACTAGATGAGAGAGATATCAATGTTTCGGTCTGTCTTTCCTGAAAATAGAGTTTGAGATTATTTTGAATATGTTAAAGTTATTATTTTTTAGGATTTTTCATGGATTGAGGTTAGTGATATGTACATAATGAAGTTGATTTCATGTCAATCAGAGTTTGCATGAATAAATTAAAATGGCTGAATTTAGGTACAATTATGCAGATGATTATGAATGCAGAAAGGAATTCTAGTTTATGCAAATTAATTTTGAGTACGTGAAAGTTAATTTTATGAAGTTAACATTTAAATGATCCTAAATTTTCAGGACGAAGCTCTATTTTCAGCTAACTATAGTTATGAATCACATATTCATCAATTATATAAGGAGGAATTAAGAGGAAGAAGGGTTTTGGGTTTAACTGAGATTAGAAACCTGGAGATGTTGGGGACGAAGGCCGTTAGAAAGGATAATGGGTATAGGCCCGGGCTTCAACGACAGGACTGGGAAACGAGGGGGTTTACATGTTATGGGTTTCGTTCTCAAGTGAAGAAGGATTGGGTTGTTGCAAACAATTGAAGGTGGATGACTATGTGGACTTAGATAATTTGGCCTGGTTTTGGGTTATTTTGCTGGAGATTTGGGGTAGAGAGTTTTGTCTCCAAGTGGTTCGTGGTTGGAGGGGATTGGGATTAGTCCATTGGTTGGAAGGGGATAGAGGCGTGGAGGAATTGGGGATAAGATCAATGGTGGGGTGAGAGGTTGATCGGAGAGAGGGTAGCACGGTTGGTGAGTTGGAGTCAGCTTATCGGGGATGGGTTGATGGTTGGGTTCAGTCGTTTAAGTGGAGTTGGGTTACCAGAGGTTGGGAGACAATAAGGGAAGTAGAAGGGATTATGATAGAATCTATTGGGGGGGTTAAGGTTAGAGACAGAGGTCGATCTCGGACAAGATGCGGAGGATGATGGGTTGCTGGTCCAGGCAGTTGGGGGGCTGGAGAGGATTGGGTTCCATCGTTAGGAGGAAAACCATGCATCGATGGTTGGAGGTAAGAGGCAGTGGCATGGCCATAAGATCTTGCTTGATCCAACTATTAAGAGGCCCTCACGTGAGTACCATGTGTGGGGGTTGGGACTAGGGAGGAAATAATGACGATCGTTGGATCTAACTTATCCAATAGCCCATAATGAGACACTAAAAGATAAAAGAAGGTTGACCAGGGGTGAGGTGGATTGACTTGTGGTGCCGATTGGACTTAAGTGGCGAATGGGGATGAGACACGTGGGCACTGACTTTGACCAATGCAAAGAAATGCAATAAAAATAAAATAATAGATGAATGCAAATGCAAGAATGCATAAAATGAGACTTGTAGTTCTTTTAAAGATATATAAAGTTTGTGAAGAATTCAAATGCAAATGAAGTCATTTGTGCAAGTTATGACTTTTTATTTTGATTTTCTATGTAAATAAAATGTCGATTTTTTATCAGTATATATGTACAATACATAATTCGGTCTCAAAACTCAAGTTTTCACAAATGAAATCCGGTTTCTTTTGATTTTGATCTTGCTTGGTAGATAATTGGGTGTAGATTGATTCAAAAGTGAGTAGAATGAAATTGAACGTTGTATGTAAGAGATACCGGTTTTT
Organism: Ottelia alismoides; assembly: GCA_037367405.1. Classification (NCBI taxonomy): domain Eukaryota; kingdom Viridiplantae; phylum Streptophyta; class Magnoliopsida; order Alismatales; family Hydrocharitaceae; genus Ottelia; species Ottelia alismoides. The sequence continues at coordinate 241,466 of JAZKJV010010554.1, read as the reverse complement.
ATGGCTTTCTGTCATGGAATAAGGGTTTGGGTTTATTTCACATGTATACAAGTTAGTATTTTTTAGAACTTTTCACTAATTAATATTTGTGATATGTATACAATGAAGTTGGTTTTATGTTAATTAAAGTTAGTGTGAATTCATTAAAAATAGGTTATGTGAATAGTTACGAGTAAATATGATAGTAGGATGGAATGCTAATTTATGTAAATTATTTACAAGTGCATGAATGTTAATTTTGAATTATAAATACATAAATGCATCTAATTACACGGGTAGAATATCTTTTTTCTGCTAATTATAGTGATGAGTCACATATTCATCAGTTTGAAACGTGGCATTGGCGATAGGATGGAGGAACCAAAAAGTACTGATAACCAAAAAGTAAACGTAGTACTTCTAATATTTTGGCATAAAAAATAGAGTAAAAGTAAACACCATTGTACACGGAAGAGCAACCTCGACATTATGTGTAGGTATCATCCAGATAGATCGAGATGCGAACCACAAGGATTAGAGCCAAAAATGCCCTAAGTGGGTGTACCTTGGCTCTCAGTTGCACACGTTGCAAGCACTTACCTTCGACCTTAAAAAGTGATTGAAGAGTAAGTTTTGTTTACTTGAATAGTTTTCAATAAAGATGACAACACATGTACGCTTACTTAATATAATTGCTTGCAAAAATCATGATAAAATTGGAAAGATCTAATAAGTTGAATTGTTATGGGTTTCAATGTGTTGCGTGTGAATTTGGGTTTGCTTTGTGCATCGTCTTGTGTAAATTTTAGCACGTGCACTTGCACTCAATCAATCTTGATTCTATTTCATTCCCACCTTCCACTTCGAAACTGTGATAATATTTGTACTCATACCCCGAACTCCACAAGTTGAAATCACTACACTATATCCCGACCATTGTCATCTTCTCTTCCTTTCATATCTCGTCCACTTATTCATAATAACATTTGTTTTGATTTGACTTTTGCTTATTTACCCTACGAGGTCAGAACTCCGACTAACCATGTCGCATCTTCATCCTTCACACCTACTTCACCTTCTTCATATCATTGACCTCTACCTCATTCGACTTTAGCAAATAAAACCAAGCAACATGTAGAAATCAAGAAGATCAAGGAATATACAAATAAATTAGATAAATTAAATGTCGAGATACATAGAATATTATACGAGATGAAAATGAAGAAAAAACACAATTATCAGACACTCAAGACCATCGTGATTATTTTCAATAAAATAATTCAATTCTTGTTCAAGAAAACCACTTAATGGAACTATCTCCTACTCGAAATGATCCTTTTCCCAAATACAATCATTTCTTATTTTAATAAGAACATAATGTGGTTCAAGAATGCAAGTTGCTCAGGGAAATATGTATGACTCCCTCCTTGAATATGATCAATTCTCACTTGGGCAGGAACAAACCCCTATCGGTGACAACTAATGGAACGATTATTATTCAACTCATAATTACCTTAAATCTTGAAAATGCAGAATATAGAAATCCACCTACTCATCACATAACCGTGACAGACCCAAAATCTACCGTATTATCCTACCCTCTCTACCTTTATTTCAAAAAGAATATAAATAGAAAATTTTGGAAAAAATAAAGATATTGAAAAAAATAAAAAATTCTGAGAAAACTATTGAAGTTACCGACATGGAGGATTTACGAAACACATCATTTATCGGTTACCATTAAGTGAGGTCGTAGAACACATGCCCAATCTCAAGTGATACTTGAAGAATTTGTGTACTCTCAACAAGAAAGCAGATACAAACACAAATAGAAAGACATATTGTATTTATGGCCAGTTCGATGATTATTAAAACACTACAAAAAATCATGTTATTACTAGCACATTGATGCGACCACAAATAGTGGTTTATGCTTGCATTAAATATTACGAGCACTAGTCAACTACTTGTGGTTGCATAATTGAATATGTGACAATAAATTGTGGCAGCTAAATTCGCGTCTCAGCATGCGGCCACAAGTAGTCTCCCATTCGTGGTCACAATTTTCAAAACATAACCCCAGCCACAACCTGATTTCAACTCTTCTGCATTCTTCTCCCTTGTGCCTGCCCTAGCTCCGCCTCCACTAGCCACTATTCCTCCTCCCCACCATCCTCGCACACCTCTCCTCATCATGCACACCATCCTCATCCACCTCTCCTCCTCCTCCTCCTCCTCATGCACTACCTCATCCTCCACCGCATTCTCCTCCTAAACATCAGCCCTATTATCCTCCCCAGCCTGCCGCCACTTCATCCTTCATCCCTCGCCTGCGACCAACAAGCACTACCAGGTACAACTCTTCTCTATTCATTCATTAATCTAATTGCTTATTTCGTATTTTGGTTCATTTTGTCTTGTTGGATGTTGTAATTTTTTGATGCATTGTATGCGTTTGGTGAAATGCTTAAGATACAAAAACAGAAAAATATGCATTTTCCACAATTTTAGTTAATGTAATGGCATGTACTTGTGTGTTAAATGTATGTGTTTTAAGTGTTTACGGGATTTATGATACATGATAATATCATTGTTCACATAGTTGATATTTCTCATGTTTATCAGTCTTAATGTTTATTGTATATGACATTGTTATGTAATATTAATTTATTTGCATTGAAAAAGTCTATCGAATCTTTTAGATAGGCTCAACATGTAGAATGCATTTAGGGTATTGCATGAAATCGCACAAACCTCATTCACATGCGTGTGTCCTTCCACACTAGGTTAAGTGTCCCCACTGCACAATGGTTACCGTGTACAACACATTTTGGCTAAGTAACTTCTTTGGATGCATTTGTTCGTCGAATAACACGTCATCGACATGAAGACTTTGGAAGAATATGTGTCAGTCCTTTTGTGCAATCTGAAGAATATTTTTCCTCCATCCTTTTTTTAATAAATGGATCATCTTATGGTACACCTTCCCTATGAGGCTAAAGTAGGAGGTCATGTTAAGTACTGTTAGAAGTATATTTTTGAAAACTATATGTTCTTTTTGAAGCGAAAGGTTCGGAGCAAGAATAAGGTTGAAGGGTTTATAAGTGCACACTATGTTATGGAAGAAGTTGTAAACTTCTATTCAAATTAATTGCCCGATGACACATAGACCATTCATAGTCGCCATTCACATAATGAAGTTGCAACCAATGGAGTAAATATATGACTCTCTATGTCTCATCCATGTATGAAGCCATTTAGAAAGGGAACGGTTCATGTAATGAGTTATCGTGAGAAGGAAACTATAGAGATACATGTACTAGACAACACAGAGGAAGTATTTCCATTTGCCGAGTAAGTACAAACCTATCGTAATCCTCTTTATGATTATTACTAAATTTATATATATATATATTTTAAAAATGTAGAAGGTATGTGATGATAATATCAACAAATAATACGACATTTGGTGAAGCAGAGTTGGTTGAAGAATTTTGAAAGACCTTTTCATCATCATTTAAAGAACGTATTTAATATTTGGACACAATCGATTGATGTCGAAATTGATGCAGGATTTAGCTATGGGTCTGAATTACGTGGTTAGATAGTATGGCGGTTTCTATGTCAATGGGTCTAGATTCCACACATTGGATGGAGATAAGGTTCGTCATCCAACATTCAGGTGTGATGGTTTCAGTGTCATGTTATGGGGAGGACAACCTGGCCTATTATGGGATTCTTCGAGAGATAATTGAACTGGAGTATAACATGCCTGCTTATAGCCACCTCTACTTTTTTTCGTGTGACTGGTTTGATCCTCAACGAGGAGTTGACGTAGATTTGACCCATGATATAGTTGAGATTTTCAGGATAGATATATAAGAAGGTTTGAACCATTTGTCTTAGCTTCCTATGTTGAAAAAATATGTTGCATGCCAAAGTGGGTAAAAATGGAGGATGGATGGCAAATTAATGATATTAAGATGCATGATTCACGTGTTTGTGGAAGCCAATGGAGCATTTGAAGAGGGTGGATTAGTTCCTTGCTTAATTAATTAATATTATGTAATTTTGGCTTTTTTAATCATATTCAATTATCCTTCCTTAATTTCTTAATTGTTTATGATTGATATAGTTTTCAATACAGTGATGGAAATTATGAGAGGTGGTGGCTCCTCATATGGGAGGAGCGGCTCTGGCAGACAAGGTGGTTCACGCGACGACACACGACCGTCCTCTTCCCACACTGCACATACCCAAGAGGGTAATGGAACTACTTTATCAATTTTATCTAAAATTTTGATATCTTATTGTCTCCAATTTTTATATGTAACTGGAGGGTCTTAAGACTAACATGCCAGTGAATTCGTTCAGTGGTGCCTTGCTCTTGGGATGGAGGTGCCTACTCCTAGTCGTCCATCCAAGAGTGAAGGTCTTCAGCCCACTCCGATCCATCCATCCGATGCTGCTAATGGAGCTCACCGTCCCATTCCTACTACAGACGAGGCTCCAGCTACATGACGATTCATGGAGTTCATGCTCGACGGGTATCCCTTGTTCTTTTTAGGGGTTTACTACATCTCAAGTGCAATATGTTATTATTATTTCTTGCTCTTCTTTGATCCAGATACACTCTAACAGATCAATGTAATGTCGCTAAGGATTTGTGTAAGGCCTGGATGAGGTTCCAAGACCGTGAGGACTATAGATGGACCCGCATGAGTCCATTCTACTAGTAGATGATGTTGGACGATGTTTATGTGAGTGTCATAAATTACTAATTATTTTGTTCCTCGTATATTTAATTATCATATTACTGAATGCAGAACAAATATGACATTTGACTCGGGTTACTAGGGAGATGTTTTGTGCGGCATTAACCCACCTAACCACCAATATGAACACGGATAACATTTATAGGGTAAGGAAGTATGCGTTAGCGAAGTTGGATGGTGAAGTGAACCAGGGAAGGGCAAAGCAATTCCACCCTTCGTGGTGTACACTGGAGATGTAAGGAATTCCATCGCAGAATGCTTCTTCACAGTTTTAAATCACAAAACTAGTTTGTTTCTATGCAAATGGTATCAGTATTGCGAGTTTTTTACTTCTGATGACTTTGGGAGGTGTTCAACGATAGAAAAGATCAACCGAGGGAGATAGGAGATTTTAAATCCAACAGCGGTGCCAAGAGCTTCGGGATTGTGAGGAACTAATATGACATTGTTATAAACTATTATGACATTGTTATACACTTTCCATATTATCGCAGCTAGTAGCTTTGCAACGCGAGCTGATACTCAGGTAATGGTGGGCGAAGACTTACATGTGAGGGAGCGAGTAGTCGACAGTTGAATCTCAGTCTGTAGCTGTGAGTTTGTTATGCTTCTCATGAAGCTCGATGTATCATTCTTATGGAGAATAATTTTACATCTAATTATCAAATTTCGACAATTACAAAACAGTTACGATGCCCTTTTTGATAAGAAGTATGATATTGTTCCTGCCGAAGAGCGTCCGCAGTTTGACTCTTAGCTCTGGCAGCATGTGATTGATCAGCGGCAAGTGTTCACGAACCAAAGGCAAGCATTGGGGGGACTCCATCAAAGATTCTCCTCCGAGTTTAGTTATGGAACTCCGGGGTCTTCAGTGTTTATGAACGACCCCCATCACAATATACTCAGACATCTGCAAGTGGTGTAAACTTGACCTAGATGAGATGTGCGACGACTAATCTTGATAGTTTTTTCAATGTGACGGGCAATACACGTTCTAGACTCGACAACATGGAGACACTATTGACTACTCAGTAATATACTATATTAGCAAAATTTGATTTACTTATATTAGTCAGATTTAATTACGTGGTTGAATATAGTAGGTATAGCAAGAAGTCTATCGACGACGATGATGGGAGTGATGATGACGATGACGACCACTCATATGAAGAAGATGAAGATGTCCAAGACTATTTGGTGCAACGGGCATTCTGTCATGGGATCATCATCCACGATAGGGAATGCTATCCATGATAGGTGCTTTGTGTGTATGTATGTGAATGGTTGCTATGATTCAAGTGTCCTATTGTGTGAAGGGTTGATATGCAGGTACTCTTAAGAGGAACTATAGAATTCAGCTACTGGGTTTTTTTTATAGTTTGCAGGAAATGCGAGTATAAGGACATTTCCTTGAGGTGGGTATGATTAGTGGCCATTAACTGCAACCATGTTGTTGCCGTGAGTCTATTTGTGGTCCAATTCTTACGAGTACATGATTTTTGACTACTTCAAATACTTATTTCGACCACTATGAGACTACAATACGAGCATAAAACGACTATTTTTATGCTTGTAGTGAGGTAGAATTCTTGTAGTGAAAATACCAAAAGCCAACGAGTGAAAAGGATGCCCAAAGTGGAGTGTCTAGTGAAACACCTTGTATTCACCCATGCTCGAGTTAATGATGCATCAAAATTAAATATTCTCACAAGCACCATATTCGATCAACTCAAACTCAATCCCTCATGAGAGATCGTTCAACTGGTTGATCGACTCATCAAAAGTCCGAGAGGAATAATAAATTATGTCATTGCGAATTTCCAATGACATAACATAAACTAGATTCTGTTGTCCTGAACATGGCATGCCTTGGAAAGTTGTCCATGTCTCTTACTATATTTGGGAAACAATTCTTAGCATCCACTGAGGCGGTTATTGCTTGTGAGACAAGGGAATTCACTTTCCCCATGCATGATGAGACATGTCGCCCTACGGCACCCAATTACGACCTTCTACTATCGTGACTTTATTGAGACCGAGCTGATTGATGAGTGCCTTGAGTCTTATTACATTCAGGCACTTTCACTAAAGACCCGATAGAAGACCACCCACTATCTTCGGATGTGACTTTAGGAGGAATCCTTGATAACACGGTCATCAAGTCGATCTCTGTTGTCGAGGATACATCAAAGCTGGAAAAAGAGGCACCATCAAGAAAGAGTAGATATACGAACATTGAATACCATAAGTTCATTTATCTCTCATTATTTCTTGAACTATCTATAGATGATTTTATTTTGTTTTTTTATTTTTGACTACTAATCTCTTTGTTTGAAAATGTCATCTAATAAGGTAGTTAGCCTTAGAGATGGATTTTAAAATGTTTTAAATTATCAGGTTTAACAAAATTAAAAACTGTCATGGATGTTAATAGTCTATTTGAAAATTCAACTTACTTGGAGATTTAAATTTTAAGTTTATCAAATTTAAAAAAATCAATTTAAACTATTGACCATGTTTAAAAATATCACTTGAAATATAATAATGTTTCATTTTTGAATATACATGATATCTCTTTTAAAACAATATCAATATTATATGTATAATTTTATAAAACAAGATTCAAGCTCATTTATCTCTTCCATTATCTTTTCCATTCCTTATATAAAAATTCAATTTTATTATTATTTTAAAATTGAATGTATTTAGAAATATTTAAATGATTAGATTTATAAAAAAATTGCTATAGAAATTAATAATATGTTTGAAAATTCAACTTACTAATAGATTTAAATCAAAATCAGATTTAAAATTTAAGTTTATCACGCTTGAAAAAAATTTCAGTTAAATTTTAACTCTATTTAAAAAAACATCATTAGAAATAGATTCTTTTCTTATTTTTGAACATATGATTAGTCATTTAAATCGATAAATTTAAAAATATTAACATTAAAAATATAATTTAATGCTAAATGGGATTCAAACTTATTTATCTCTTCCATTAGTTATAGTACTCCATATAGTTGAATTATATGTAGTTTTCCCTTTAATCATGAAATTTTTGTTTCAAAAAATTACTTGAATCCTTAGCGATGGATTTAAAAAGGTTTAAATTATTAGATTTATCAAATTTTAAATATCATCATCGAAATTATTAATCTTTTTTTGAAAATTCTACTTATTAATATATTTAAATAAGATTTAAGTTTTAAGTTTACCAAATTGAAAAAATATCGCTTTAAAATATTAATTCTATTTAAAAACATCATTTAAACTACAATATTTTTTCATTTTTGAACATATATGATAGTTGTATACTTAACCACTCCTTAGTAGATTCCTGGTTCCGCCGCTGGTTGAGATGTACCTACAACAAAAATTAATTGTACTTGCACTCATCAAAATCCACGACTATTGAACTGTGATATCTCACCCCGGAGTGAGTCCAACAATTTTTTGAAATTTTTTAAAAATATAATACATTAGAAAGTAATGAAATCTTCTCATGTGTTGCACACATCACCGTTGTGCATGACCACACACCACCCGATGTGGAGGACAACCAATGAGTGATTTATTTTGCGCTATTTAACTGTTAATCAATGTTTTGATCTTGTACTAGCTATCTAATTATAAATTAATGTGGCATACTCAATAACATTAATTAAAATTTTATGTGATAAATAATGACAAGAGGGGTTTTAAAAAAAATAAAATTGAAATATGCATACTCTTGTATCCCTACACACATCATACACGTATACACATAGGTATCCACATTTCACACATGCATTTTTAGTGCATCCATGAATACTCCCAAACCCATACATAGACTACATACATGAACACACCTCCCATATCAGCACACACATACCATATACATGTATACTCACACATACCCCCATACCCGCAAATATACACGACACACTATGCATGTATAAACACACCCACACATCCACAAATACCCATAAGTACACATATCTCCTCACACCAATACGTGCACACCCACACATACACACACATTGTGCAGATATACAACATGTACCCATATATCCACATATACATACTTACTGTATACATATATAATCATACATACCCGCGTATCTACACATATACACATGTCAAGTATATGCACACACCTCCCCCATAACACCCCCACACGCCAATATATATGTATACACATACATAACCCATATCAATGCATATACCCTTACTATACACTTGTAAATATACATGTATGTACACATACATACACATATAGCAGATACTATACACAAACAATCACATCACCTATACTACATGCATACATAATATGTCTGTTATACTAACATTTAAACATCCTAAATTGTCTATTATTATCATTATATTTGTTCATTGTTGTATAATAATGAATATATGCACATATCACAATATTTTTTCTATCAATAATGGTTTAGGCATTTCACTAGACACATTGCATACATGTTGATTTGTATAAAAAATAGCATTTCACAATCAAATCTAACCTCTAGTTTATATAAAACTAATGATTACATAATCAAACAACATTTTAAGAAACTCAAATAACATATAGTATTGTTAAAAATAAATGAAAAATCATAGACCCCAAAACATGCTATTTCTTCGTATTATGCAACAAAAATCCTCCCCAAAAAGAGAAGAATGGTCGAAATACCTGAAGGAAGTGAAGCGTGAGTGTGTGGAGGGTCCGAACAACGATCATCGGAGACTTAATTATCGTTATAGTGGGGTTTTGGTGACGATCTTTCATGCGGAATGAGTGGAAAAGGGCCCGAGTACATTCTGTCTATAAGATGCACGTGGGCACATTTATGTCCTCATCCATTGCTCCCTTGGAATACTGCCACGCCCCACCTCATTGGTGCTTGCTTAATTTCAAGCGGGTGTGGGCACGAGTGGGCACAAGTGCTTTTCTAGGTGCTCATCAACACTCGGGCGAGCACATGTGCTCTCCCAGTCCACACCCTGTTGTGCTCGTCACTGTCTTTATTTCTTATAGTGTGGTACATGCACTTCCTCGTTCTCACTAGACTTTATGAGTTTCTTTACTTCATTGTTATCTTGACCCGAAGAAATTACCCTCTAGAAGTTTAAAGTCTTTAGAGAAGAATATGATCGTAAAGTAGGTATCTAATACTGTTTTTTACATATCCATCGCACTAGCACTATTGTGTACGAGATTCCAACTTACCCACGTTTTTAACATGGCTTAAACAAAAATCCAACTTCTGAAATATTTAACACCTGGCTTGATTACAAAGCAATGCTCATGAGGGGTTTAGGTACCGATCTTAGAATCACGTTTAGAACATAGGCCAAAGTCTCTGTTGCTATCTTCAAAAACTAAGAGGTAATTGCGCTCTACTCATCCTTGATCTCACCATATCCAGCATGGTTTTGTTGCTTCTCTCTTCGACTCTATTGAGTGGAGGAGTGTCTAAATGAGTGAGATTGGACATCATTCTTCTCTTTATAAGTTATTCTTTGAATTCATATGAGAGGTATTCACCACATCGATCTGATCGAATTCATTTAATCTTCCTTCCCATTTGGTTCTCAATCAAAGCTACAAACTCTTTGAAATTTTCAAAGGTTCCAGACTTGTGACGTAATAAGAAGATAGAACCATACCACGGATGATCACAATCAAGGCCATATAATATTGACATCCGTTGCATGTGTAATTATTGTATGGATCACATACATTGGTATGCATGAGATTTAAAATACCTTTGCATCTTATACATTTCTTGGAGAAGGGTGTTTTGAACATCTTTCCTCAAGTATTTTACATTTTCCTGATATGTCGATTAACACGTTGTATATACTTTACGAACATAATGCATGCAAAATTTCATATTTCATCCATGGGAAAACTCAAAGATGGCAACTTTTCCACTACAAAAGAAGGATTTTGCTGATTCAGATGATAGGAATCCGCACGAAAACAAGGTTTCTTTATCGTGTCTAAACCTTTACAATCCCATAGCCAACGGGTTCAACGATCGCGACAAAAAAAGCTATCTCGCACATGGATGGATTTCCTGGATGTGCTTCTCATTCACGAGGTGCTCATCGTGGCACATGGCCTTCACGCCAATGAAGAGGTCCCGGGAGCCGGATGATGGTTCTTTCGTGAGGAGGTTCCAGGAGTTTTTTGGATTTTTTATACTGGCGTCCTTTCGAGTTTCTACATTTACATATATGTCATAAGTTAATGTCTGTTGATATGGAATGGACGACAACCAAGAAGGCAGGGGTGCAAATGATATTTAAAAAAGAAGAGGTATAACTGATATTGTAGAAACAAAGAGGGATACAAATGCAAAACCCAAAAATATTACGTTTTCTTGCGCAAAACATAATACCTCACCCACACACATTTATGTATTTTTGACAAAAGGATGACGCATTTCTCTTAGCCACTGTCACCGAGTAATGCCGACCGCACTCATTCCCCTCCTCCCGGTGGGCTCAGCCACCGTGCGCCGCCCTTTCGCCGCCGGCACCCGCCGCCGCATGGCTCGCGCCTCGCTCCCCGACGCAGACACCATGAAAGTGGTGTACACACCGTGGCTGGTAGCGGGGCTTGGGAATCCCGGGGATAAATATCACGGCACGCGCCACAACGTGGGGTTTGAGATGGTCGACCGCCTCTCCAAGGCCGAGGGCATCTCCCTCAACACCGTCCAATCCAAGGCCTTGATTGGTGTAGGTATAATTTTTGCCATCTTATGATTCTCCTTCCTTCTTCGCTTCTTTCTTGTTGGAGTCTCGTGTTTGATATTGTTATGTGTGGTGCTGCAGGTTCCATAGGAGAGGTGCCGGTGTTACTCGTGAAGCCTCAGGGGTACATAAATTACAGTGGAGAGTCGGTACATGATATTTGCTTATTTTTTCCTAATATCTTTTTTCTATTATAAAGACGACTTTTTTTATGATGAAGTTGAAAATTATAAAAAAATGATTCTTTGCCATTTCCTTTTTCTTTATTTTCTTCTAAACCAAGGAGAATTAATAAGTTGAAATTTGTAGTTTAAGTTGGAAATTTTAGCTAATCTTTTATGTTTATCTGTAGTTAAGATGTTTATCATGTTAAGCGCTATTTGGGTTTTGAATGTTACGCTATGCACATAATTTTTTAAATAGTAAACCCGGATATATGGCTCAGGCCACTCCTTTCATTGATATAAAGGATCTGTACAATGAGCCAGCAGATTGTAAGAGACGTATAGTCATATATTTAGGAAAGTTAAGAAACTATGATTGTAACACCCCAACCCAAACATAGTATATAAGTGGGGGAGGTTGTAACACCCCAACCCAAACATAGTACCACATGGAAAACTCACAAATTGTGGGTGTAGTTTATAAGTGGTGAGGATTACTACTTGACAACTTGGGCTTACGCATTTTGGGTGGTTGTTAACGGGTCCAATTGAGCCCGAACCCAACAAGTTGTCCGGGCCAGTTTTCCTCAATAACGGACCGGGGACCTAAGCCCGGGACGTTACAAATGGTATCAGAGCCTTGTTCCCTCTGATAGTGGAAAGGGCTACCCGAGAGGTGGAGCCGCCCCTACAAAGAGGTTGGAGGAAAAGGCTACCCGGAACGTGCAACCGTCACTATCACTGGGAAAAAGTGATGTGCCATGTCGCAACGAGGACGTTGCGAATATAAGTGGGGGAGATTGTAACACCCCAACCCAAACATAGTATATAAGTGGGGGAGGTTGTAACACCCCAATCCAAACATAGTACCACATGGAAAACTCACAAAGTGTGGGTGTGGTTTATAAGTGGTGAGGATTACTACTTGACAACTTGGGCTTAAGCATTTTGGGTGGTTGTTAACGGGTCCAATTGAGCCCGAACCCAACAAGTTGTCCGGGCCAGTTTTCCTCAATAACGGACCGGGGACCTAAGCCCGGGACGTTACAATGATCAATATGTTCTTGAAGAAAACCAAGTATATCTAAGTACGACTACTACCAATATGAAATTAGACCAAGTATAAAGGCAAAAGAAAAACCTTTAACCTTGAACACGAAATAGTTCTTGTATTGGGAGGTGGTCGAGTGAGTTCCCATACCACCTCTTGTTTTCTTTCCAAAGTACTCGTTGAGTTCTAATTCCTTTTGTATTAGATATGCAAGTTTTTATCACATCTTCCCACCTCCTTTTTAGATATAACGTCTCCCCTTCCCCTTTAGTCCACCCATCGAATATGATCCCTCTTTTTTGCCTTACCACACTCTAATAACCTCAATGTGCCCCTCTTCCTAAACATCCAATCATCACTAGCCCATAAGTCAATGGTCTTCTTCTTCTTCTTCCCCTTGTGATCTTTGGTTGTCGAATGTAAGATTTCCCTCTTTCCCCACATTCATCATCTCTACGTCGTAGGAGGAAGTGCTATTTTCCACACTAACTCCTCGAACACCTCCTCGTTCTTCTTAAGAAGGAAAAACCCCTCTCCTCCATTATTGTACATTCTTAGGTAAATCATTATTTAAACTCTTCACAATAATCACCTCGAATGCATGAAAAGTTCGAGCTCATCTTGCACCTTGAAAAAAATTGTCTTTAAAGTTTCTAAGCGAGACCAAGCCTGCAAAATTTGACGACCCTCACGAAGGCTCCACTTTGACTGCTCCAAGTCTCTTCATGCTGTGCTCCCAAATTTTTTCAATCACAAACCACTTATCTGCCAAAATCAATTCATTAAGAAGTAGAGTGCTTTGCATGCTTGGTTTCCTTCTCCTTTTCTTCTCGTGCCATATCACTGACTTGCACCCGTATCCGTGACCACTTCTTCATGATTTTTCTTCATCACTTCTTCATTCATTCACCACCTTCATGGCAACTTCTTCAGAGATTTCATTCACTGGTTTATCTACTTCCACATCATCCACATTGTCGGCATGCAACTTTGCATCAACCACGTTTTCAGCATGCAACTTTTCAACTGAGCCCGTTCTCTTTTAGCTTCTTGATCTCTTCTTTTAGGAGTTCTTCAACCAAGCTCTCACAAGTATTGCTTCCATTTATTTTTTGGGAGATTCCACATCCTTCCTTTTCTCTCTTAGAAGAATTTCATTCCTATAATAGTTTCTGCCTGGATTTCCTCAATAACAAACCCCATTTCCAATTGCTGCACTTGTTTGATGTTGATGCTTCCCCCGTTATCTTAAAATTGGTCTAGAACTCTTGGTCATAGAAAGTGGCCGACCAACAATAGCACAAAGTTGCTGTGGCTGAAAATTAAGTATCCACGAGAGGGCTGCTCAAAGGGACCATTTGCTGCTATGGAAGAAAGCACACAAGTGCCACAAAAGAGGCCGACTGCTGCTGTTGCTGTGAGGCTTTTGCTGCTTCTTTCGTCAAGGAGCAGCCACAAGAGGGGTCGGCTGCTGCTGTGGCATTTGGGGAGACCAACTGCTGCTGCGTGTGGCAAGGAGTAGCAACATGTAATTTGGTCAGAGGTTGTGAAAAAGAAGCAACCGCTGTAAGGTTCATAGGTGTAGGTGCAGCAATGCTTGGACCAACCTAGCAAACAATCTCTTGTTTCCCCCCACCTTGATCCACTTCTTCTTAATTTTCTAGGCCTCAACGCCAATCTTTTTTCCCTTGCTAAATTTACAATCTTCCAAATTGTGCCCAATAACATAACGAGTAGAACAAAATTTTGGTATCTTCTCCTAAACAATCTGCTGCTTGAAACCTGAGAGCCATTTCTAATCATCACAGAAGGAATTTGAGTTCAAAAGAGTTCTATCTCCGCAATAACTCTCAAATAGCTTGACCTGGCAAAGTCCTACACATCTTTATCCACGCTAATGACACTCCTTAGAACTTGAGCGAGTGATTTGATCATGTGTGGATTGTGTAAATGGACATTGAGTCATGGAACTGCAACCCAAACACATGCTTAAGAGATGAGCAAATTCAGTGTAAAATATGGAGACCAACAAATTATAGATATCCATTCCGCTAAATATTTCAAATCACCTATGTCATAGGCAGGACCACCTAAATGGTCTGGCGGTAGTGCAGTATGCTTACCACCCAAAAGACCATGGTTTAAATTCTCCCTCCATTGAGCTTCCATTGCCTCGAGGAAGCTTGTTCGACAATGCATGTTGCACCCTGTCACATTCCACTACCGTTGATGGTTTGTGTAGTGGTGGCAAATACTTTACATATACTCTTAGAGTATGCCTCTTCCACGTGATTATTACACAACCCTTAGGATCTAGGTTGGACACGTGCTATGAATGATGGTATGAATGCTCTTGTTTCTAGGAGTACTTGAGATTTTGTGCCACGTCCAATATGTGTTAATCTTGCTGCTTGTAGACGGATCTTTACGATCAAACATGCTCCATATGTATTAGTGGAAAAATTGAAGGTTGGATTAGTGGCCAAGGGCTTTATCCTGGTTTGTAGTGTGGATTATTTTGAGATGTTCTCTCCAATGGTCAGGAAAGGATCTAGCCATACTGTTGAGATATTATTAGCAATGATTTATTGCTTTCTTGTATTTTCTTTTCTTTATATCTATCTTATGTAATTTTTCCAACATGTTTCTCCTCTATATAAAAGAACCCTAGGGCCTCATGAATAAGCAATTTATTATCTTTTCTCAACACGGTATCAGAGTGACGGTCCTATATCGGAGTTCTTGTACTCCATCCGTGCCCTAGCCCCACCCGTCGCCCTCTCACCTCGCGCGCTGCGCCGACAACCCCTCTCGTACGTCCTCCCCCTTTGCGTGCAGCCGTCCAGCACCTCCACCACTCATGTGCACTGTCGCACGCCCCTGAGAGCAACCACGACAGGCTGTGTGCGCCGCTAAGTCCCTTGAATGCCGTTGTTGGGCTACTGCCCAACCCCCTAGTGCTGCCACCGGCCCCCGTGACCGATTTCTCTCCTCTCTGTCACCGAAATGCAGTTTGAAATAGTCTGATTTTGATCGGAAAAGGTGATTTCAAACCTATAAATCACCTTTTTTGGTCCTAACGCAGATCGAGGTTTGATGAGGATGATTGTATGAGTCTATACGTACAACCAATCCTCTATATGATTGTGTAGACTCTCTCAGATCGGTCTACTACACCAGACGAGTTTCATTTTGGCCTTATTTTTCATAACGTTAGAGAACAAGGGTGACATTTCTCTTCATGTGCCTTCAAGGGCTTGACTCCCATCGTGAAAATGGATGTGACCAACTATGAGTTGTTGTCCATGCAGTTTTTGACCCTTATGCAGTGCAATAAGAAGATATTCTGACAAAGCTAGAGCTGGCGGATAATACTGGGGACAATGCTTTGTGTAAGCAAGATGATGCGTACGTGCCTGTTTGGATCTCTGGGATATTACCATAGAGATACCAACGACATTGTGAACCAACCCACTGCCAAGGCGATGTGGGATATTCTGGCAGCCATGTATGCCCAAGCAAAGAACGAGATCAAGATTCTTCAGCTATATTTTGCTACACGACCATGTAGAATGGCTATCCTCTGTATACATTCTACATTTTGCTTCACGACATGTTTGAGAAGCTTCGCAACTTCATGTCTCTTACCACTTCTACGGATCATCAGATGACATACAAGAACTCCACGATGGTAAGAGTTTTTTTGGCAACCCTGGATCCGGAGTATGAGTCCACACACGTATAGCCAGTGTTGCAATAGTCGACCGACTATACCGAATAGTCGGTCCAACTATGAGGTGCGGGTGGTCCCCGTGAATAAACCTCTAGTCGGCCAATAGTCGGCCTGATCGAATAGTCGGTCCGACTGGCCGACTATTAGGCCGACTTGTGACTAACTATTGGAATTTATTTTTTATTTTTAATTCTTAAGCGTTACATTAATCATTATATCACAAAAAATGTCAAAATTCCATATATATACCTTGTTGAGTGGTACTTTTATCGTATATTCTTGTTGATTGATGATAATATATGTATAAAAATATATGTATTAGAATTAATT
Source organism: Ottelia alismoides (assembly GCA_037367405.1). NCBI lineage: Eukaryota > Viridiplantae > Streptophyta > Magnoliopsida > Alismatales > Hydrocharitaceae > Ottelia > Ottelia alismoides. Next base: position 224,687 of record JAZKJV010010554.1, on the reverse strand, counting down.
TTATATTTAAAGTAATAAATATAAAATCGAATAATCCCGAATAGTCGTCCAAATACCGATTTTTCTCTCAGTGACCCCGCCGATTGAATACCAAATACTGACTTCTGCAGCACTGCGCACAACTTCCTACATGTGCGACCAAACCTCCCATGGAGGAGGCGTACGGTTGCTTCATCATGCTTCTTATCCCACCACTTGCCACCACATAGACCTTCTCAACGATGGCTGCATCTCGCGACATGGAAGGTTCTACACAATTAAGAGGGCGTGGTCCCCGTGGCAGAGGAGGTGGACGTAATGTGACTCCTGTACCTATTGCCGTCATCTAGGTCACTCTAAGGTCACGTGCTATCATAAGCATGGATACCCCACATATACTTGTGTGGTCAAGTAGATTGAGCTTCCAAACATCTCAGTTCCTCAAACAAATTCACACCTTGATGATATTGTCTCCCGTATGAGGGAGATAATGACTCCTGCTGTTGGCATCACTACATGCTCCCCAGATGTTGCAATGAGCCTTTTCGAGCTTCTTAGATATAGTCTATGCTTTTACCAGTTGTAGTAAGACAAATATGCCGGAGTGGATCACGGACTATGGTGCTTTTCACCATCTGTGTGGAGACGGATCACAGTTTAGTTCTTACAGATCTGTACCCTCTAGTAGATGGGTTGTCATTACAGGATAGGGGGAGGAGCATTTGACGCCATCTATACACATGTTGGAAAGATCCGACTGTCTTGAGGTAAAGATACTATTTAGGAAGCTATCTCAGACTGTTTTACGCTGGCTGTCAGCTACCTAACGCAACCCTCCTCAATTTACTCAGGCTTGGGATCGGCCATGGTTGAGTTCGCCATCTATACGCATGCTGAATATTTTATATGCTCCTGATTTTCAAATGAATTTGCTTTCTATTGATTGGATTACAAAAGAATCTGCATTGGCATGCAATTTTTGACCCATCTTCTCTTATGTTTCAGGACATACTCACTAACAGGGTGATTAGATGTGGTCGTGAGTAGCGAGGGCTCTGCAGATTGGTGACGTCTAATCTCCCAGTGTTGGTTCTTCTACAATTCCCATTGGATCGGTCTCTCCTTGTGTCATCCACATTTGACCCTTTCCTCTGCAGAAGCTGTTTCATGTCCTCCCACATATTTTCATGTGATCTTACTTCCAGTGTGAGGCTTACCAGCTTAGGAAACATCACTGCTCTTCGTTCCCTAGTCGTCAGAGTCATAGCAGTAGTCATCTATTTGAGCTTATTCATCTAGATATTTGGGGTCCCAGTCATGTTCCTGATATCTAGGGATACCGTTTTAATTTTGTCATTATGGATGATTATTCTAGACTTTATTGGCTTTTTCTGTTGAAAAATAAGTTTAGTCCTGTAATTAAATCTTTTATTAATGAAATAAATAACATTTTCTCTGCTACTGTCAAGTTTATTCTCTCTGACAATACATCAGACCTCATATGCCTGCACATCCTAGAAGAATGGTATTGCCGAATGCAAATACCGTCATTTACTTGATGTGACTAAGAGACCTTTTGATCCAGATGTGCTCCTCACTCTTTATGGGGTGATGCGATCCTCACTGCTTGCTACGTGGTGAACCGCATGCCATCTTTTATTTTAGGAGGAAATGTTCCTTTCTATATTGCGTTTCCTGAGAAGGATCTGTTCTCCCTTACATCCTGAGTGTTTGGCTGTGTTGCCTTTGCTCACCATTTCATTCTTGGTCATGACAAGTACTCTCCTAGAGCTGTCAAGTGTGTTTTTGTAGGCTAATCTCATACCCAGAAGGGATACTGTTGTTTGATCCGTTCCAACAGAAATACTTTGTCAGTGCTGATGTCACATTCTATGAGTCAGTTATGTATTTCTCTCCTACATGTGACATGTTGACTCCATTCGACTATGGTGAGGAGGTATATGTACCTCCTCCAGCGACTACACAACTTCTAGTACCTACTACACCTCTACCACCACCACCACCTCCATCACCTACAATACCTACACTTGCTCCTGTGGCTACTCCTACACCGCCACCCAATATTGTGGCTCAACAATTGCCATGTTTCTATATTCGCAGGTCTCATACGGTTTCCCCTGCTCATGGGCCTTCCCCATCTTCCAACACGCCTTAGATATGTACTGAGCACATTGTTTCTACCGATGTCACTAGTGATTTGTCCATGCAGCAAGATTCTTTACAAAATGAGTTGGTTCCCTCTCAGGAGGGTGAATTACAGGTTGAGGAAGAGGCAAGTGATCTTGATGTGCCTAGACGTGCTTGTGCTACCCGTTCTCTTGTAGCCCGTGTTTCTTTAGGACAAGTTTCAGAGGATTTCATGGGTTTGTTGTGGGACTGCCAGCCGTGGAGATACCACCGACATATCAAGAGGCCATCCAGGACAGTCAATGGCATCTTGCCATGGAGGAGATGACCACGTTATAGTTACATGGCACACTGAGCATCATTATTACATCTTCTACATATGCATTTGTTGTTAGATGCATGTGGGTGTTAACTGTGAAGCATTGTGCAAACGGCAACGTGGATTGCTACAAGGTGAGACTTGTGGCTCGTGGGTTCACCCAGACCTATGGGGTATACTATTATGATACTTTCTCTATTCTTCACTTCAGATCCTTCTCTATTTTGCTGTGACTTGGGACTGACCCATATATCAACTTGTTGTAAGAATACCTTTCTCTATGGTGACTTACAGGAGGAAGTCTACATGCAACAACCACATGGATTCATTGCTGAGGGGGAGTGTCAGAAGGTTTGCATACTTCATATGGCTATCTATGAGACTATGGCCTTAAGCAGAGTCAGAGAGCATTGTTTCATTAGCTCTTATATTTGATAGAGCAACATGAGTTCTTGAGATCGATTGCAGATCACTCACTGTTTGTTCAGAGGTCTTAGAAAGATACAATTGCCATACTTGTGTTGATGATATTATTATCACATGGGATGATGTGCAAGCATCCAAGCATCTAAGGATTTTCTGGGTCAGCAGTTTGTGACCAAGGACTTTAGCAGTCTACGTTTCTTCCTTGGATTGGAATTCGCTAGGAACCAGCGTGGTCTTATGATGACACACATGAAGTACATTACAGATCTTCTCTCTGAGACGGGCCCAACAGTGTGCAGGCCTGCCGCTACTCCCATGGACCTGAGCATGAAGCTTAATGATGATGACACTGAGGAGGTAGACAAGAGGAGGTACATGGAGCTGGTTGGGAAGCTCCTATACATGACCACTAACATGCCAGATATATCATTTGCAGTGATCAGAGTGAGTCAGTTCTTGGAGCAGTCTAAACATGCACATATAGATGCAATCCATATGATTTTGAGGTATCTGAAGACCTCACATGGCACTGGTATTCTATTTAGCATAGGCACATACCTTGCCGTTATAACTTGTGTACATGCAGATTATGCATAATTCTCTAAGGATAGGAAGTGTACCTCTGGATTTGCAGTGTTCATAGGGAGTTCCTTGGTATCATAGAAGAGCATGAAGCAGACGGTAGTCCCTAGATCAATGCAGAATCGGAGTATAGGGCCATGACTCATGGGAGTACAGAGATGATGTGGTTCAGATTCGTTCTTATTGACCTAACTATTGATGTGCCTCTTCCCATGCACCCCAATGCAACAACTATGCCGCTCTCTTCATTGCCAACAACCCGACTTTCATGAGAGGACTAAGCATATCGAGGTAGACTGTCACTACACTCGAGATATGATTCATATGGATTTCATCTCCACTACTCATGTTAGGTCAAGAGATCAGACAACATATGTGTTCACCAAAGCCCTAGCCAGAGGGCCATTCCAGAGATGCTATTCCAAGCTGAGCATGATTGATATCTAAGCTCCTCGAGGGGGAGTGCTGAGATATTAGTTATCATTTATTGCTTTCTTGTATTTTCTTTTCTTTATGTCTATCTTATGTAATATGCCCAACATGTTTCTCCTCTATATAAGAGAACCCTAGGGCCTCATGAATAAGCAATTCATTTTTTCTCTCAACACATACCATTCTCCTTGTTGCCAACTCTCAATGTTTGCTAGGAAAAATAGATAAAAATGTTGCATCTTTTTCATTAGAATATCTCTCCCTTATATAAAGGGGAGGCTAGGGTTACTGAAACAATTACACAAGCACCTCTAGACTATGAACTAAAGAACGTACAACAAAAATACTCCAATATTCTCTCCTCAAGCTGGAGCATAGATATCTATCATGCTCAACTTGGAGATACATCTAATGAATAGGGATCGAGTAAGAGACTTGGTGAAAACATCAGGTGTATGCTCTTCGGAGGTAACTGACTCCATCTTGATGTTCTCTTGTTGAATCATATCCCCTGTATAATGGCAATCTACCTCCACATGTTTGGTGCATTCATGAAAGGTAGGATTATTTGCATTGAACATCGCAACAACATTGTCATAATGCATTATTATAGGGCTTGGATCTGTTAAGTGTAAATCCTTGATAACAGCTTTGATCCATATTAGTTCAGTGGTGGCTTGGACCATTGCTCTGTATTTAGATTCTGCACTGGATCTGACAACTACTGCTTGCTTCTTGCTTCTCCAAGTGACTAGATTATCGCCATGATAGGTGCAATAACCAGTAGTGGACTTTCTGTCATTAGGGCGTCTTGCATAGTCATCATCAGAATATGCCACAACATCAAGTTTCTTTCTACAAGTGAATAACAAACCTTTTCCTGGAGCTGATTTCAAGTATCTCAGAATCATCAAATTGCCTCCCCGCGCATTTGGCATGGCTTGGCCATGACCTGGCTTGCCGGTTAGCAACAAATGAGACATCAAGCTTGGTGATTGTAATATACATGGGTTTTCCTACTAGGCACCTGTATTGTTTTATATCCAACATATAGAGGCGAGTCTTCATACATTCGTGCACTGCGATCCATAGGATAGATGATGGCTTAGCTCCTAATATTCTTATCTCATGTAGAAGGTCCATAACATATTTCCTCCGTGAGAGAATTATGCCACCAATATTCCTTACGACTTCTATGCCCAAGAAATAACGAAGCTCCCCTAAGACTTTGGTGACAAAGTGTTCCACCAGACACCTTTTAGTATCTGTTATGCCACTAGTATCATCTCCAGTTAGAATTATGTCATCAACATATACCAACATAGCGACCGCCCCTTTCTCTGTTTTCTTGACAAACAGAGAGTGTTCTGTTGTAGAGCGAATGAAACCAACATTGGACACAATGTCAGATAATTTCTGAAACCATGCGCTGAAGCTTTATTTGAGACCATATATCGCTTTGTAGAGTTTATACGCCTTCTGATATTCCCCGTTGGTCTCAAAATCAGGAGATTGTTGCATATACAATTCTACATTCACATCTCCATACAGAAAAGCATTTTTCACATCCAGTTGGTAGAGTGGCTAGGATAGTTAGACTGCAATGGAAATAAGAATATGCATTGTAGTGATGCGAGCCACTGGTGAAGAAGTGTCAAGGTAATTCATGTCATAGGTCTGAGTGTACCCCTTTGCTATCAGTCTTGCCTTATAATGTTCCGTGGAACCATCTGGAAGGTGTTTAGTGGTAAAAAACTCGCATGCTACCAACCACAGTTGCATCCCTTGAGAGATCAACAAGCCGCCATGTGCCTCGGGACAAAAGTGTCACCATTTCTTCCTTCATAGCCACATTCCATTCATGAACTAATAATGTCCGCTGATAAGTGGAAGGAATTGTAACAGTCAAAAGCCCATCCACAAAAGTCTTGTACTGCTCAAACAGTCTCCCTGTGGGCACATGGTTGGAGATGAGATGTAGTGTACACGTTCGTTTCCTTTTTCTAAGAGCTATGGGTAGATTAGAATAAACGTGGGAGTCTTGAATCTCTTCCTCAACAACCTGCTCGCTTGTATGTTTAATTTTCTCAAACACAATCTCATCAGAGTTCTTATCTTGACATACCTTGGGATCAGGTGCTGGTGTGATAAGAGGGGTGCCATCCGATGAGTATACACTATCTGAAATTGTTGACTACTGTCGACGCGAGAGTCCTGAGTCGGAGACTTATTTTGAGGAGTTGGCATAGGGAGACTGGCCATCTCTATGTCATCACATTTCATAGCCCGATGAGAGAGTTTGTCGTGACCATGAGAATGAATGTGGACAAAAGAGATGTACCCAAAGATTTTAGGTGGAACATGGAATATGTTCTTGTCAGGGAAGAGTAGAGAATACAATGTTTGTTCTTCCAATATGGTGGATGGCATACAATTTATTAGATATGTGGCCGTGAGAACAACAACACCCCAAAAGGTGAGAGGGGTCGCACTTTGAACCAGTAATGTGCGAGCCACATCAAGGATATGACAGTGCTTCCTTTCAACCACGCCATTCTTTCAGGATGTATATGGGCACGATTTTTGGTGGATGATCCCATGCTCGGTCAAAAAATATCGGAGATGTCGATTGCAAAAATCACGAGCATTATCGGTACGAATACTCTTAACATGAAAACCAAACACATTTTTCATTTCCATAAAAAAGTTTTTCATAACAGTACTGACTTCAGGATTGGACTTCAAAAGAAAGACCCACGAAATGCGGGTAAAGTCATCAACATAAACAAGATAAAACCTATGTCCCAATCGACCTGGGACCTGACTAGGCCCCCACACATCAAAATGTACTAAATCAAGAACATACTTGCCAACATGACCAGTACGACCTGGAAAAGAGCTCTATGGTGCTTTCCAAGTTGATAAGCTTCACATTGGAGTAATGAGGAAGTAGGAATTCGATGTAGGATTCTTCGTAATTTTGTTTGAGGCAAGTGACCAAGATGGTTTGGTCATTTGTAAAGAAGATCAACAGATGCACCCGTTAGGAGATGCGAGTGTTGGGATGTTGAGCCGGCTAAGAGAGGGTGAGGACGATCCAAGAAGTGTTGGATAGAGACTATACGAAGGGATCTTAGTTTTTTGGATATAAGCCTGGGATTGACCCAAATATAGATTTGAATGGAGGCGAAGAATCCATGTAGCCGACTCTACTTAATTTTGGGAGAAGACTTTGTTGTTGATTGATTGATTGACAAGTGACCAAGATGCAAGTGCCATGTGTAGGCAGACGACTCCCCAGTAGATGTGGAAACATGACCCGCAAAAGAAGATTATGTCAGGTGGTGCACACCCCCTTCTTCACGGCCACAACCAATCACCTGTTCCGTCAGCATATCTTGAAAAAGAGAGGCACTGGATCAAAAATGGTTCGGTAATTAAGCTCTTTGGTAATTCTGGATACATATAAAAGACTCATAGGGAATTCATGAGCTAGAAGAACATTATTTAATCGAATATTTGGAGCCACTTGAACCTCCCTCTGTCCAACAATAGGGGATAATCTGTCATCTGCCACCACAATATTCCGGCATGGTGCAACCTCTTCAAGTATAGTGAATTGATTCTTATTGCCACTAATGTTTCTTGATGCACCCGAGTCTACCAACCAATCATGCACATCAGAAGGACCGGATTTACTTCTACATGCATAGCTCAATATAGGTATACCTGAGGGATTTACGGATGCTGCAGTATCGGTGGAAGTGGCGCCCATAGTAGCTCCTGAAGAAGACGGTTGGAATGCAGTCCCATGCTGGCTCAACCGCTTAACCAGATCCTCATATTCTGCTCTGGAGATTCCCGACGAGATATCCTCCTATGCTGGTATGATCCAATGAGCCATTGGAGGGCTTCCATGCTTTCCCCCAACAACAGTCTTTAGTGTGGCCCATGCGACCACAAAAGGTACACGTGGGCTTTCCATGCCCGAAATCATGACCCCATCCCCTGCCTCGAAAAAAGGTCCTTCGGCCTTTGCAAGAGGGTACACCTATAGCCGATGTGATCTCCACACTAGTCTCTGCTAGAAGGGATATATATATATATATACACACACACACAACCTGCTAAACCTACTGAAGGCTTTTTCCATAGATGGAATCTCAGAAGTAAGGTTGCAAAAGTCGATTGTCGGTACTCGGTCGGTCGGGTCACTATCTAAGGATTAATCGGTAGTCAGGCGACTAATCGGATTTAGTCGGACTTTAATCGGCTTTAATTTTTTTTTGATTATTTTAATTATATTACTTATTTTTATACATATATTTACGTAGATTTTGTTATACTATTATAATGAAATAAAAGAAGTAATAGAATTTAAATAAAACATTAAGCATATATAATAAGTTTGCTTTTAAAAAAAGCAAAACATAAAAAAAACCAAGCAAAAATTAGCCGACTAGTGTGCTTAGTCAGATTTAATCGATACTCGGTTGGCCACCCCATTGACTAGACTAGTCGGACCTACTAGTCGGTCCAGTCAGGCAACTCTTACAACACTACTCAGAAGCAGTGATCATCCATGCTCGAGTGACTTTATATATAGGGTCCAACCCTCCAAGGAAGAGTCCAACCATCAACTGATTTCTGAAGGCAATCTACGTTGGACACGTGCAAATGGGCATATAGGAGTTCAACCTATGGAACTTGAATTCAATGCCGAATAGAATTGGGCAAGGAGATGACCATTTTGCTTGATTTGAGACATCAATATATGTCTGAAAAATCTTGGCATAATTCTTCTCTTCGGAGTACGTCTTGCGAAGACTATCTCACATGCATTTAACTATCTTGTTGTAGACAATATCATTCGTTATGCGTGACATACAACTACTCATAATCCATGCCTTGACGATAGCATTGTCTTTCTTCCATTTTGCATTCGTGCTGGTCTTCTTGGTTGGTTCCTCTTTGGTAATGATGTGTTCTTTGTTATGTCCTATCACATTCAGAAGAGATTGTGGCCACATCACATAATTCGTACCATCCAACTTGGTAATGGTACCAAAGAAGAGATTCTTCATTTCCCCTTCATGAGTAGATGAATCTACTACCTCGGACATAATTTCTCAATGAATAGAGGACCAGCACATATTTAAAGCAGATGCAACAGGAAGAAACTCTACAAAAATAATCTCAGATCATGCAATCTAGGTCATGACGACCTCTTTAAGTGGTACTCAATGTATACACAAATACCAATAATAGTAACTTCCTGATAGAGAGAAAATACCAAGCTTGGAAGTCTCGAGAGTGCACGATATGTTCCTTGGGATGGCTGAAACCCTCTGGAGGATGGTCTGGAACTGCTGGATAGCCGTGGTGGCTATTGGAAGATATCCAGTGGCGCTGGAGACAACCGTGGCTGAGATGGCGGAGCTGGAGGTGAGCTAGACACCTAGTGCAGGCAGAATCAAATGCTAGGTCGAGCGCTGGAGGCTAGATGGCGGCAATGGACGGATGCGGTTGAGGAGGCCGCTGAGGCGAAGGTTGGGCATTGGTGATTTGTTGAAGGAAGGTCGGGCACAGGAGCTACGAAAGTGGATGCCAAGCACTGGAGTATTTCGCGTATGGGGTTTTATGTCATGAGACCCACGAGAGGGAGCCTCTCTTAGGGCTCTGATACCATCTCAATGTTTGCTGGAAAAAATAGATAAAAATGTTGCATCTTTTTCATCAGAATAGCTCTCCCTTATATAGAGGAGAGGCTAGGTTTACTAAAACAATTACACATGCACCCCTAGACTATGAACTAAAGAACAAACACCAAAAATACTCCGGTACGAACAAAAGCTGGCCTATTTTTAGTTAGATGTCAAGAATGTCTTCCTTTATAGTGACATTGAAGAGGTATATATGACAGAACCACAGGCTACACCCTTGAGGGGTTTTGTGTATGCCATCTGTGCTATGCTATTTATGGCCTAAAATACAGTCCACGAGCTTGGTTTGACAGACCCATCATGGAGTAACTCCCTTGATTTCTCAGGTCTATGTCAGATTACTCCGTATTTCTTCGAAGACATGCTTTAAATACTACCATCCTTCTTGTATATGATGGTGATATAGTTATAACTGGAGATGATGGTGCTAGCATAATCAAGATAGAAGGTATATATCACCAAGTATCTTGGTCACTTGCGATGCTTTCTTGGGATTGAGGTCACTTAGCCTCTAGAGGACTACATCTATCATAGAGGAAGTCCTATCTTGGCATCCTTGCAGATACATATTTACTTGTTTGTAAACCATTCTCTACATTAGCTGAATTTAGAGTCATGCCTCCTCAAAAAATCCTTTGTCCGAGGATACTTCTTAATTTAGAAGTCTAGTGGGAAAACTTTATCTTACGGTTAGGTCATATATCTCTTGTGTTGTGAGCAGAATCACTCGGTATATGGATGGAAAACCAAGATATAGTCATTAGCATGTTCTTCTCATTCTCAGATATTCAAAGAACTTACTACGTAGGTAATGCTTCTAAGTTCTACTGGTCACACAGACATTACATCATATGTAGATGCATATTACAGAGGTTTTCTTGATGATAGACACTCCACCGTAGATTTTCCCATGTTGGATGGTGGTAATCTATTCACCTAGCTTCTAAGTTCTACTGGTCACACAGACACTACATCATATGTAGATGCATATTACAGAGGTTTTCTTGATGATAGACGCTCCACCGTAGATTTTCCCATGTTGGATGGTGGTAATCTATTCACCTAGCGCAGTAAGAAGTGAACTATTGCTTTCAAACTCGGTGTAGAAGTGCTTCAGATTCCATGCAGAAGTAGAGCATAGAGCCATGGCTCGAGCACTTGTGAGATCAGTGGGCTTGTCACCTTTCTACAAGAACTTAGATGTCCATCAAAATTCTAGTTCTTGTCTGCTTTGACAACAAGTAGCCACTTATATTGCCACCAATCCTGTCATTCACGAGCACACCGATCATATTCAAGTAGATTGTTGTTTCTCATGGATGCATCGCGTGAAATGTAAATTGCCACTCAGATTTCCTTAGAATTACAACTTGCAGATATTTTCACCAGAGCTCATCCAAAGAAGTTAATTTCATTATTGACCTCCAAGTTGGATATGATTAATAGATATGACTAATAGATATGCTCCGACTTAAGGAAGAGTATTGTTCATCTTCTAAATATTATTGATGTAAGCAATGTAATTGATGTAATTGAGATTTAACATCTTATTTAGTAGTATTGAGGCAAATGATGTAATTGAGATATATGATTTCTCTTTATATAAGAAAGCCTACTCCTTAATCAGATTATCTCGTTACGTCCCATTGTTTTCTACACCATATAAATTGGCCATTTTTTATCGTGTCTTTGGCTTCTTTTATTTGCTGGATCCTTTATTATACACGTAGGTAATTTTAACTGAAAATGACATTCTTGTCGGGAAAATATCAAATACAACGTTATTGTAAACCTTTTTAAGGACATTAGCAATTCCAACGTAAACGTTGGTTTCTCCATTGTAGAGCTTGTCGCAGTTTTTCCATTGAGGAGAGTTGTTACGTCTTCTTAAGGATTCTTTTCCCTTGTTCTGACAGATCCAAAAGATAAATTAGGTTTTAAAATGAAGATGATTTCTTTTTTGAAGTTGTACATAATAAATAACCCTGAAATCTGCACTTGATCACGGCGAGGAAAGTCTGTGTGATGATGTTTGGTTTTAAAGCTTCAGGGAGCACATTATTTACATCGTTTAAATGGTTCTTTTATTTTTCCACGGAAAAACAATTAAATTATTTGCTTACTGCGCTATTATCTTTGCAATCTATAAACACAAAAAAAGCTTAAGATGTGTTGCATTTATTTTTAAGGTTGGACCGCTTGCTGCATATTATCAAGTTCCTCTACGCCATATACTATTGGTATGCACCTGGTCTTGCGAAACATTGTAATTTACACAATGATTTGCATGTTTTGAATTCATATAAATTTAACATGTCCTACCAGATTTATGATGAAATGAGCTTACCAAATGGTGTCTTAAGACTGCAGGCGAAGGGTGGTCATGGTCATCACAATGGGTACATTTTTATGGTTCTCTATTATGAGAAATTTGATTCAATTGTTTACTATGTGTGCAGTTGAGAAGAGAAACAGATATAGAATTTTGGTTCAAAATTTTTAGGTTTCTAATATTTTACATGTTACCCTTTTAGTTAAAGGGTACATGGAGAAATATTTTTTCCTCAAGAATGCATTTTCCCTAGAAGCCTTTTTCACAGCTGGATACTTTAGAACATTTTGGCATATTCTTTAGTTAGCTATACGTTTTGACAGTGGCTACTGAATATGGTTCTTTTTGTTTTGTTAATTTTTTTTGATGATGCAATCTAGAGATAGTCAGGCTAACAAATTAAATGATTGATGCATATTAGTAACAAAATGTCCAAATTCGCCTTGTTTACACACTTACCTAGTTGAAAATTTGTATCCTCGAGTTCGCTCTTGGGACCTCCCCAAATAAAATAAACATCAAATAATTATTTTAATTAAGCACTTGATGAGCACAAATTAAGCACAAATTAAATGATTGATGCATATTAGTAATACATGGTGCTTCCTCCACCGTGCCTCTTACTGCCCGTAGCTTTTGCAGAGTCTTCATTGGGAACTGCGATGTTGTCACCGCAGCAACCTTTCTCTTTGCTCATTCCCCCTATTTTACCGACTTGGTCTAGACTGTATGATGGGGCACAAAGGTTCGGGGTTTCAAAAGAGAAATATACATATTATCAGCAACAACACACAGAGATCGCCACTTCTTCGGAATCGATTCTTGGCCCTTTCCCTCTAGCCAATGACTCTATACGTCAAGCGATTGCTGCTCTCGAAGCGGCTATGGATCAGAACTACTCGAGAATGTTCCCCTCTACAGAAAGTGCTTCACAGAATCGTGCTATCTCACTCTCGCCTCCTTCTTTGCCTGCACCTCCCATGGGTACTGTGATTGGAGGAAGATCAAAGTGCTACCAGGCAAAAAAAAAGGACCCAACAGGTGTCATTTGGCTGTTCAGAAATCTCAATGCATAAGGCCAGGTTAGCGTTGGCGGCGGACATGCTACGTGCTTCGGGTTCCTCACTATTGTTTTAATGAAAGTCCTATCGTAGAATGTTCGGAGATTGGGTGTCCCGGAAAAACGGAGCTCGATGGGTGCTCTATTTAATGATCGGGGTCGTGATGTTGTATTATAACAATAATCTAAGCTTTCTTCATGCTCCCCTTTTCTTTGGAAACCTTTGGGCTCTGGCTCACTGATGAACTTTAGAACATTGGATGCTGTGGGCTCGATCGGGGGCTAATTATTGCTTGGAGAGGTACCATGTTTGATCTGGTGTCAGAGATAAAAGGAAGGCACACCCTTACTTTATTGTTAGAAAACTTCATGACATGCTCACAGATTGTGATTTATTGTGTATATGGGCCATGCATTCCTACTTTCAGAGTGGATTTGTGGTTAGATCTACGTAGTGCGAGAGCTGCCCTCCTTGGAGTCGCATGGCTTATTGGAGGCGACTTCAACATTACTTTACTCTCTTCAGACCGCCCGTGTATGAGGGGTGAACAAGACATTGGTTTGGTTTATTTTGCTGAATCAATTGATGATCTGGAATTGGAAGTGATTGATGCTACACCTAGGGGAATTATGGTTCTCGATCTCGTATTGACCGCTTTCTGGCATCCGCATATCTACTGGAGGAATTCCCCCTCTCTTCACCCACTTCAAGAGCTCGTACCAGATCAGATCACACACCACTTATATGGGATTCTGGGGAGTTGTCTCCCACCAGAGGCTTCTTAAGGTTTGAGCGGGCATGGCTCCTGGAGGAGGGGTTCAAAGAACTGATCTCGACACACTGGAGCTCCACGGTGGTCTCAGGCTCAATGGCATTGTGTTTGGCCCGGAAACTTATTTCTTTGAGGATACGTCTATGCACTTTCAAGAAGGAGGTTAGAGAGAGTAGAAGGGTTCGTCGTATAAAGGTGAAAGAAGAAGTCTCCAGAATAGATGGTTTGGAAGACACTAGAGATCTTTCTTCAGACGAGCTCACTGCTAGAGCGATGACACATAAAGTCATTCTGACAGAGGAAAAGAAGCGAGTTGCAGAGTGGAAGTAGATATCCAGACATTCTTGGCTGAAAGAAGGGGACACCAACATGGCTTACTTCCATAGAATGGCTAGTGGGCGTCGCCAACATAACTTGATCCGCACCGTGGTCGTCAATAGAAGGATTGTGGAGGGTGACCGTGAGATGGGCCGGGCATTTTCATGATTTTTCTAGGAGGAATGTAGTTAGACCTTGGAGGTGGTTAGGACTTGGGGCTTCTCATCTCTCTGAGCAGCATGCAAATCACCTTGTTCTTGATGTTACAACGTGGGAGGTAAAAAATGCAGTATGGAACCTGAATGCAGATGAAGCACCTGACCCCGATGGATTCCCTGTCTTCTTCTTCCGTGAGTTCAAGGCAGTGGTGGGAGATGAGTGCAAGAGTTTACCAGAGGTAATGCAGATTTCAAGAGAGTAAACAAAGTTCTTATCCTCCTACTACCCGAAAAGGAAGTATCTGAGAGAATTGAAGACTATCGTCCTATTGCGCTTTCCAATGAAATCTATTTAATTCTGGCTAAGGTCTTGTCAATCAGGTTGAACAATAGATCACTTTATTTCTCCTGTCCAGTCAGCATTTATTCCTGGAAGACAATTAGCAGACAGTTTGGCCATGGCAACATAGATTATTGCAGATTGGAAGCGTCGTAAAACAAGGGGAGTTCTCTGGAAGATGGATTTTACTAAGGTCTACGGCAATGTGGACTAGTGTTTTCTTTGAATGGCAATGACTAAACCAGGCTTCCCTAGCATGTGGGTTTCATGGATGAAGCGTTGTGTTACTACTGCTTCCTATGTAGTGCTTCTAAATGGTAAGTCGGAGGGGGGTGTTTTCCAACCACAAGGAGTTAGGCAGGGGTGCCCCCTTGCACCTATGTTTTTTGTGATTGTTGCAGACAAGGTTCAGGAAAGCGATATGCGTATACGTTCGGACAGGTCACTGAATAGCGCTTAAGCGGTATGCGGGGGCATATGCGGGGTATATGCGGTTCTACGCGGTTTCCTAATTTTTTACTTAAAAATAAATAAATATACACAAAAGTGACTACAAGAGAATTAAATTTATGTATAATTGTGGTCCAACAGAAGATCTAAGAAAAATAACTTTCTTAGAGTTCAAAATAATCTCTATCAAATATCAATACTTCAATAGAACGGTTAGCACACAAAATAATTGACAACAATCAACAAAATAAAAAAGTTAGCGCACAAAATGCCTCTATTGTTGAATATAATGTCATTTATCTATGTCGTTATATTTATAATTAATCCTCCATCAAAAGTATCGAACTTTACATATAATATATTACATTCATAATAACTATTAGTTGACTAAATTAGTTTCCTAAATTATTAGTATATTATTCTTTTTCTTCCTTGCGTGTTTACTCCAATCTCACAGTACAACTACTTTGACGATGGATATAAATGGTCATGGAATGCTTGGTTGGCATACATGCAAAAGTAAGGAAAACATGGCACAAATAACACAACAAAACATGGCACAAATTAAAAAAATAAAAAATAAATAAAAAATGGGTATACGGCCGCACATACCGCATATGCGACCGCATAGCCCGCATATGCGGCCCGCATAAGCGCACAGGGCGCATAATGCGGGGTTTCAGGAAAGCGGTGCGCTGAGGGCACCGCTTACGCATATGCGGCCGCATATGCGGCCGCACGGGCCGCTTTCGTGAACACTGGTTGCAGACATCTTGTCTTGCATGGTTGAACATGTGCGACACACTGAGCTCACAACTGACTATATGATTGAGGATATATTGCTACAATATGCAGATGACACCATTTTCTTTGTCGAGGAAGGGAATGAGGAAGTCAAAGGAATGACAACGACGACCGGAATTTTCGGAGAACTGTCGGGGTTGATCCTAAACCGTGAGAAATCTACGGCTATCCCCTTTGGTCTTTCAGAGACTGATGTACTTGCATGCTCTGAAGAATTGGGAACGGATTGTGGCTCATTGTCGATATGCTATCTGGGTCTCATTTTGACTGTCGGAAGACTTCAAATTTCTATCTGGTTACCTATTGTTGAGAAGATGGAGAAAAAACTTTCTGGTTGGAAGGCGACTTTGTTATCGCGCGGTGGGCGCTTGGTACTCGTGAAGGCGGTCCTAGTGATGAACTCAGCTTTGGCGATGGTCTAAAAATTATCCTTACGGAATGCGAAGATAGAGTGTCGCTGAGGCGACCGCTCACTAAAGTCGAGTTGACATCAACAATCAACCCGCACAATGTATAGATAATATAATGCAAGCAAATGTGAATAAAAAATTATTATACCCTACAATAAAATGTATAGTGAACAAGTACAGTAGGGGTTGGACACATGGAGAACAAGGGATAGACAACAAAAATGTCTAAAAAAGACAATATTTTTTTTGGATTTTTAGAGATTTTAAAATTTTATGGGTTTTTAATTATTTATTTTTTGGATTTTTTTAAATTTTTTTTAGATTTTTAATTTTCTATTTTTAATTTTTATAATAAACATCTAGTAGTAAAAGTATATACATACATATATATAGGTTTTATATTTATAAATATAGCTATAGATACTCAAAAATCACAAAATATTTTTTTGTCTTTTTTATTTTTCTCTCGGTTTTTAGTATTTTCTTATAATTTTTACTATTTTTTTTATATTTTTAATTAAACTAATAAGGCAAAACAGTGACTAGAATAAATAAGCCGACATGGTTTGGAATTTAAAAATAGTAAAATAGCTCAAAATTTTCTAAAACTATTTTAATATATAATAAATATACTAGACAAAATTCGAAAATAGAAGTAAATATTTTTGGGATTTTTTGGATTTTTTTTATAATTTTTATAAAGATTTTATAGCTTTTTAATTTTTAGTGTTTTCCCTTTTCTATTTTTAGGGATTTTTGATCTGTAGTTTAAAATATCGAAATAAATAATATATATATATATATTTAGTAATTTTTCAAGACATTTTGGTAGTTTTTTGTATTTTTCTAAGCTAAACATGGAAAAATAGCTATATTTTTTTTATTTTTAATAAATAGAAAAGCAACCTTCAATACCTAACCAAAAAAGTATATGATATGTATATCTGGTATGTCTGGTAATTTTTTAGGAATTTTTAAAGGCCATGAGCTATTTTTAACAAAATAAAATCCACAAAAAGAAAATACAATCTAGCAAGGGCATTTATGAAAATATTTAAAGTTTTTGGATCAAATCCGAACCCACACAGAGAATAATAGGACCAAAAATATAATTTTTCCAAATATATCCCATAAACAATACTCAGAGGGGTATTTCTGCAATTAATACAAAGCTTGGGGGGTTAGATGCAAAATGTCCAGAAAATGTTACACTAATACTTCAAAAATGTAGACTGAGGCGAAATACACAAATATACGAGGGCCCTTCTACAAAATGCCCTCACCTCACGTGCATAGGCACGTGAGGTGACGTGACGAAGGACCTAAATGCAATTAATGGAAAGCTAAGGGTTCAAACTATAAATATTACAAACGTTTTTTTACTACAGATGAATGATTAAATATTAAATAATAAATACACAAAGGCAGGGGGTATGATAAAATTACTCACTCCCTCGCGCAAATGGATAGCTATGCATGCTCCACTTATCTACATGGCGCGGTGTAGACGGTTGATGACGCTTCGATGATGGACGCCTGCGATTAGAAGGTTGTTGGGGATCAAATGGCTGAAAGCAAGCATATCCAACGACAGCCGGGGCTTCTGGAGATGGAGCAAGATCTGACGGCTGTGGACTTCCCGGAAGAACAGGGAAGAACACAACCCATATTGAGCTTTAATCTGTGCTGACTGGTGACTCCGGCCACCTGGGAATGTCCCAAGTGTCGCAAAACGGAGCTAGAAGCTCCCCTGAACTGTTAGCGGCCTCCAAAAGGTCCTGAGAGCTCCGACGAAGTCCAACGAGGTCGGAGAATCTTGGGAGCTCCAGGAACTTATTCCTTGTACAAAATCGACCAAGGAGGGGTCTTTTGGCCCTCCAGAACTTGTAGGAAGCTGAGGCACACGAAGACAAGCATTCTGGGGGTCTTGTTAGGTCGCGGATGAGCGAAGATGTGATCGGGCGAAGGTGCTCCGGCGTAAGGCGGAGGAACACATAAATCCCGATCCATTGAGGATCGGGTTGACTAGAGGAATGTGGGGCGTAGAGAAATGCTTGGGAAAGAAGATGAAGGTGCCAAGTGGGTCGGAGTACGGTCGGGCAAGACGGAACAAGGGTCGGAGCTGTGAGCTCCGGCAAATGA
This sequence comes from Ottelia alismoides, assembly GCA_037367405.1. Lineage (NCBI taxonomy): Eukaryota > Viridiplantae > Streptophyta > Magnoliopsida > Alismatales > Hydrocharitaceae > Ottelia > Ottelia alismoides. Next base: position 206,291 of record JAZKJV010010554.1, on the reverse strand, counting down.
TTTTTTTGGATTTTCTGATGATTCTACAAGGAAACTAAAGGGGATAAAGACCGACCTATGCTACTGCTAAACTTATGAATTGAAAATACTAGAGATAAAGGCTTATCGGACCCAAGGAACGCGAGTTGGACCTCGCGGTGGAGCAACTCCGCCGAAGTGGCGGATCTGCTCGAATCACACCCAATTCTCCTTGCTAAGCCTTTGGAGAATCACCTGATGTCACCAGGAGGCTCAAACACTACTAGGGTTAGGGTTTCTCAGGGTAGAAGAGGATCAAATTTCAAATGGGGGCAGAGGCGATGCTATATACTCGGTGATCTTTGACCCCGGATTGTGCTCGAACCGATGCTTCACAGATCGAGAAATCGATCATGCGTGAAAGTACAATAGTCGAGGCACACAAGTCGTGAAGGAATCGACCCCAAAAGATGCAAGAGTCAATGGGAAAAATTCGAGGAACGTCAGGTCCAACGCTCTGACATACGGTGCATCCAAGAAGACAAGGAGTTGACTTGGGTCAATTAGGGATGCACCCTGATTGGTCCTTGTCGACTCACTACATGACAATATAGGCCAAATGAATCTTATTAATTGAATTTAAAATAATAAATGATTTTATTAATTTTTGATCAAAACATAAAGAGCATTTGCTTTTTATGTAGCATTCGATTATGATTTTTTTTATTTTTACAAGTTAATTTATTATAGGTTGCTTTTTACAAGTATATTTATAGGTATATTGACCTATATAATGTGTATTTTATTTTTATTTTGTATTTTAGATTTTATTATTTTATATACATAATTTATATATTTATAACTGTTTTAATATACTCAAATATTTTTTTATTGTATTTTTCTGAGTTTATTTGTAAACTTAATTAAATATAAGTATTTATTATATAGGTATATGCATAGTGCATTCCTTTATGTGTAGAAGTAGACTTATTTATTTTAGTGTCTATTTGTTGATTTTGTTTTATTTTAATTGTATACATACACTATAGAGAATATTTAAAAAATTGTGAAAATATAAAATAATGAAAAATATAAAGAATAAATAAAATGAATATTTTATTCAGATATATTATATAATAGGGGTCCAAAATCTAACTTATTCATCTTAACTCTAAATTAAATGAAATTACCTTCATTAAATAGCTAATTAAAAGTCATATACAATTAAACTTGATTTTGATGCATTTTGAGTTCATATGGAGAAGATATGAGCGTGGGGAGTTTGAATTTTGGATTTTTATTCTGAGTGTAGAATGTACAATTTGTACTTTTTTGTGTAAAATACATTTTATATTTTGCTATGTTTTTTTATCCACAACTTTCATGTACCAAGTTTATTGATTTGATGTATAAATAATAAAGAATAGAATAGATCCCAAAAATGGATTATTGGGCATTTATGAATTAGGGTTTCTTTTATTTATTGGCCCTTATCTCCCCCTACTTTATTCCTTGTCGACCCATTCATCATGATGCCTAGGTCTCGAGGTTTAGGGCCATAAAATACCTTTGGCATTTTATTTCTTTTATTTCTATTTTTGTTCTTTATTTTGACTTTAAATATAGTATTTTTGCATTATTTACACACTAAAAAATATATATGTTAATTTATGCAAAATAATGCTTTTTGCCTGCATTTAGATAGGTTTAAGGCTAAAATTAAAGAATAAAGGTGATGAAATGGAGATTCATCACTGTAGATATATATTATTAACTTATGTATCTCTTTTGTTATTTTTCTTTCCCGTTGGACTCTTTGTGTAATTTACCCATAGGCTACTCTCCTATATAAGAGAGCCTAGGGCTGATGGAATAAACAAGTTCTCTTATTTTTCCAACATGATATCAGAGCGACAGTCCTAGACCGGAGTTCGTGAGCCAAACCCTAACCCTAGCCCTACCCTCAAGCCTCCAGGCCTGCCGCCTCCACGCACGCCGCACATCCGCGTGCGCATCACCGCGCACCCGTAGCAGCGCCGCGCGTCTCCGCAGCAGCAACGCCGCGCATCACCGCGCACAACTGCGCATCGCTGCGCGCCACCGCGTGCTTCAGCACACGATCTTCGCGCGCATCAGCGCGCCTCCGCGTGCGCCCGCGTGCACCTGTGCGCGCCTCTGCAAGCTTCGCCTCCGCGTGCATCTCCGCATGCGCATCTTCGCGTGCACGCATCCGTGTGCGCTCGCGTGCTCCTGTGCGCCACCACACGCGCGTGATCTTCGTGGGTTTCTCGTGCGTTTGATCGTCTAAAAGACTTGATTCTTTTGCGCGCAGAATCCTAAATCAAGCGCGCGCACCTCCAAAGGAATGTGTTTGGTTGCTTGAAGTCTACACATGCAACTAAACCCGTTTATGTCCGTGTAGACGATCATATCTTCAGTCTACCACTCTAGTCTTCTGTTATCAATATGTCAGAAAGCAAGGCAGATATTCTATCTATAGGCGCCTTCCGAGGTCCAGCGTCGATTGTGAAGATGGATGGTTCGAACTATGAACTGTGGACTATGCAGTTCATGAGTATGATGAAGTCAACCGGTAAGAAACACATTCTTACTGAAAAAGAGCCTGCTGAGATGACTGGAGTTAATGCCTCGTGGGAGGCAGATGATGCATATGCCAAAGTATGGCTATCTGAAACTCTGGCAATCGAGATTGCCAATGATATTCTTCATCAGCCCACAACCAAAGCAATGTGGGATATTCTGTCTGCTACATATTCTCAAGCGAAGAATGAGACAAAGATTCTGCAACTCCAGCATGACATATTTACTATCAAGCAGAATGGACGTCCTCTACAGTCACTGTACACATCTCTACGAGGAATGTTTGAGAAGCTTTATGGCTTCATGCCCCTGACAGCCACACCAGAGCAACAGAAGACCTACCGGAATGCTACTATGGTAGGATCTTTCCTCGCTGCCCTTGAGCCTGAGTATGAGGCAGCACGGTCCCAGATCTTGTCAGATTCTACTATTCCTCCTATGGAGGAAGCCTTTCACAGACTGAGCCGCATCACTGTTCCTTCTACGACTACGAATCAGACTGCTTCAGCTATGGCTGCCAATCGAGGTCGTGGAGGTCACCATCATCAGGCCTGTGGCTGTGGCCCTCGTGGCAGAGGAGGCCGTGTTCGGCCAGCGTGTACCTATTGCCATCGCACTGGACATACCGAAGACACATGCTACTCTAAGCATGGATTTCCTGCATCTGCACGAGTCACTGAGCAGATAGAGCCTCCATCTGCTGCTTCTTTGGATCAGCGCTTTGATGATCTTGTCGCCCGTCTAAGGGGCATCATTCCTCCATCTGGCCCAGCCCCCACTACTGAGAACCAGTCTGATGTTGCCGCATCTGCCTCTGCATCTACCAGTGCATCTGGTAGCACATATGCATTTACTAGTAGTGGATCAGATACTTTAGCATGGATTATGGACTCTGGCGCCGCACATCATCTATGTGGCGATCAAAGTCTACTCACAGGGTACAGACAAATCTCTCCAGGTCAAATAATGGTCATTGCTAATGGTACACATTCCCCGATTACTGGTCAGGGGGATATTAGACTGACGTCATCTATGCATCTCAAGAAAGTATTACACACACCTGATTTTTCAATGAATTTGTTGTCTATCAATCAAATTACAAAGGATTTACAGTGTTGGGCTATTTTTGATCCATCTTCTCTTGTTTTTCAGGACATTCTTACGGGCAACGTGATTGGGCGTGGCTATGAGCAAGGAGGCCTCTATCGCCTCAATTAGACTCCTTTTGCTGGAACCTTATCTCTACCCGCTGGACCCATCTCTCCTTTGCTATGGCACCTGCGCTTTGGACATCTACCGCTTCAGAAACTACGTCGTGTGTTACCTCAGGTTTCGCCTCACTCGTCTATTCAGTGTGAGGCTTGTCAGTTGGGAAAGCATCATCGGTCTACCTTTCCCGATCGTCAGTGTCGGAGTAGTACCTCCAAGTTTGAGTTGTTTCACGTCAATATCTGGGGTCCGAGTCGTGTTCCTGATCATCAGGGATACAATTTTTATATAGTTATTGTGGATGATTTCTCTCGTGTGTCATGGGTATTTTTGTTAAAGAATAAATCTGAAGCAGGGAATATTATCAGTGTTGCAGAAGACGGTATTCGGTATTCAGTCGGAAGGGTCACTGAATAGAGAATAATCGGTATTCGGGCGACTATTCGGAATTATTCGGTTTTGTATTTTTTAATATAAAAATTATTTATAATACATGTATTCTTATATTTTTATACATATATGGTCATTATTTAACATGAATCCAAGATAGAAGTACCAATCAATATAATAGATATATAGAATTTGACAATTGTGACGATATTGTGGTAAAATGTAATCCATAAAAATTGAAAATTGAAAATAAAAAAATAAAAAATTCAAAAGTCAAACTCCAGTCGGCCTAATAGTCGGGCCAGTCGGCCGAATAGTCGGCCGACTATTCGGTCGGGCCGACTATTGGCCGACTGGGGGTCTATTCAGTCGGGGACCCCCCCGCACCGCATAGTCGGACCGACTATTCGGGATAGTCGGCCGACTATTACAACACTGAATATTATCATCAATTTTCTTAATGAGATTCGTAATGTTTTTTCTGCATCTATTAAAATTGTGAGAAGTGATAATGCCCTGGAATTGTGTACTCATGTCCTATCTAGTTACTTCTCATCCCAAGGGATCATCCACCAGACATCCTGTGCCTATACCTCCCAACAGAATGGGACCGCTGAAAGGAAACATTGCCATTTGCTGGATGTAACCAGGTCGCTCCTTATACAGATTCATGCTCCTCACTCTTTCTGGGGTGACGCTGTTCTTACAGCATGTTACCTAATCAATCGTATGCCGTCATCTGTTCTAGGTGAGAAGATCCCTTTCTCTCTTATCTTCCCTGGAAAAGAATTGTTCTCTCTTACTCATCGTGTGTTTGGTTCGGTCGCTTTTATCCACCAGTTGTCTCTCGGGACTGACAAGCTCTCTCCTAGGGCTGTCAAGTGTGTCTTTGTTGGGTACTCCAGAACTCAGAAGGGGTACAAGTGTTATGATCCATTGCGCAGGCAGTACCTTGTCAGTGATGATGTTACATTTTTTAAATCTGTTATGTATTTCTCAGCCTCAGGTGATCAGTTGATACCCCCTGCTAATACTGATACCATTTACATGTCACCACCACCACCACCACCATCACCGCCACCACCACCACCAACACCACCACCAGAACCGTTACCATATGTCACTATACCCGTTTCACCATTACCATTTCATTATACCCGTAGGCTTGCTTCAGCTCATGGTCATTGCTCATCACCTAGCTCGCCTAAGGTATGTTTTGAAGATATTACTATTGATGGATCTAATGATTTTTCTGAGCAGGATGTGTTAAAGAGGCCAGACGAGGACACAAATGATTTAGATGTTCCTATTGCTATACGAAAGTCGAAGCAAAGCTGCGCATCATATCCTTTAGCAGCCTCTGTGTCATTTGATCGACTAACTGGAGATTTCATGAATTTCGTTGTCGCATTGTCAGCAGTGGCTATTCCACGGAATTACCAAGACACACTGAAGGATAGTAGATGGCGTCTAGCCATGGACGAAGAAATGGCAGCTCTTCAGTCTAGAGGAACTTGGAGTCTGGTTCCTGTACCTGCTGATGTGTCTCCAATGAGTTGCAAGTGGGTATTTACAGTCAAGCAGAATGCAGATGGCAGTATTGACAGATACAATGCTCGTCTTGTTGCTCGTGGCTTTACACAGACATATGGTGTGGATTATCTTGATACATTCTCTCCAGTGGCCCGCCATTCCACTCTACGGATCTTGCTTTCTGTTGCGGTCACTCGTGATTGGCCGCTATACCAGTTGGATGTGAAGAATGCGTTCTTATATGGTGACTTACAGGAGGAAGTCTACATGTAACAACCACCTGGTTTTGCTGTTGAGGGGGAGTGTCCTAAGGTGTGCAGACTTCATAAGGCTATCTATGTCCTTAAGAAGAGCCCCAGAGCGTGGTTCCAGAAGCTCTCAGATCTCTTTGAGAAACAGGGATACAAACGTTCTAATGCTGATCATTCCTTGTTTGTACAAAAGACTTCCAGAGGTATTATTGCAATCATGGTCTATGTAGACGACATTCTGATTACAGGTGATGATGAACAGGGAATAAAGGAGGCGAAAGAAATGCTGGGTCGTGAATTTGTTACCAAGGGCCTTGGAGTTCTTAGATATTTTCTGGGACTGGAGTTTGCCAGAAATCCTTATGGGTTGATAATGTCTCAGAGGAAATATGTCACTGACCTGTTGAGTGAAACATGAATGCTTGGTTGCCGACTTACTACCACACCTATGAATCCTAGTATGAAGCTATATGATGGTGATACAGAGGAGGTGGATAGGAGAAGATACAGAGAACTGGTGGGCAAACTTCTTTATGTCACTATTACTAGGCCCGATATATCCTTTGCTGTGAGCCGAGTGAGCCAGTTCATGGAGCAACCACGTCAGGTACACATGGATGCCATACATATGATACTCAGGTACCTCAAGTCATCTCCAGGTGCGGGTATACTGTTCAAGAAAGGCAAGGTGATTACTATCTCAACCTGTGCAGATGCAGATTACGCAGGGTGTCCCAAGGACAGGAAGTCCACCTCTGGGTTTGCTGTATATGTTGGAGATTCTCTAGTCTCATGGAGGAGCAAGAAACAAAATGTTGTGGCAAGGTCTAGTGCTGAATCTAAATATAGGGCTATGGCCCAGGTTAGCACAGAAATGATGTGGGTAAAGGCTGTGCTTACAGATTTACATATAGAAGTCCCACTTCCTATGGCTTTGGAATGTGACAATCAGGCGGCCTTGTTTATTGCAAATAATCCAGCATTCCATGAACGAACCAAGCACATTGAAGTTGACTGTCACTTTATACGTGACATGATTCAGAAGGGATTCATTGCTATATCCCATGTTAGTTCAGAGAATCAAACGGCAAACATTTTTATCAAGGCATTACTGCGAGGCCCGTTTCAGAAGTGTGCGTCCAAGTTGAGCATGATTGATATCTATGTTCCATCTTGAGGGGGAGTGTAGATATATATTATTCACTTATGTATCTCTTTTGTTATTTTTCTTTCCCGTTGGACTCTTTATGTAATTTACCCATAGGCTACTCTCCTATATAAGAGAGCCCAGGGCTGATGGAATAAACAAGTTCTCTTATTTTCCCAACAATCACCTAGCGGCTTTTCCTGTGTTTTATATGTCATCTCGTCTTCTGCCAGTTGGCATCCGACGCAGATTGGAAATAATCGTGAGGAGATTTTTTGGGGCAAGTCTGGCTAGGATGGTTCATGAATACACTTAGTTGACTAGGATACTATCACATTGCCAAAGGATGCTGGTGAGATTGGGATACCAAGCTTAGACCTATGAATGCGGCCTTACTTCTAAAGTGAGTAAACATGATTTGGGGGTATAAGTGAAGAGTTATGTTATTGTCTCATCCACAACTTTTATAACATTTATATTTGGGACAATATGCCCATCATTCGTTCTTTCATCATTCAGCCTTTTGGAAAGGAATCCACCGGGTGATGCCTCGTTTCCAGGAACTTTTTAGACTTGTGCTTGGTGATGGAAGATCTTTTGCATTTTGGTGTGACAATTGAACATGGGAGGGAACACTTGTATCCAGATTCCCACGTTTATTCGCTCTAGCCGCTAACCGAGAGGCTAAGGTCTTTAAATGTTGGTCAGACAACAATTGGATGCCATCATTCTTCATGGATTTTTCAGATCATCGTTGGTAGGAATTCCTTAGCTGTCTTGACTCTCTCAACACCATGAAAGACCAACAAGTGATCGTGATCATTGGGTTTGCAAGTGTAACTATTTTACGGTAAAACGTGCCTACAAAGCAATCTCCAGACCCCCCGACACGGACACATGCCCCTATTCGAGTTTGCAATCTGATATGGGAGTTAAAACGACCTAATAGAATCAGTTTTTTATGTGGTTGTTGCGTAGAAGGCAACTTATGACAAGAGACCGTTGCGCAAGACTTTTATGGATATATCTAACATATGTATCCTTTGTGAAGTTCGTATTGAAACTGTGGATCATCTTTTCCCGCACTGTGTAAAAACTTCAGCAATTTGGTCAGAGATGGATACTACATGGTTGGATCTTCAAAATCTGGTTGGTTTATGGGAATCACTTTTTGTGGAAAAACACAAGCCTAGGGAGGATCTTCTGAGGCCTGTGGCAACTGTACGGGCTATTTGGTTAGCAAGAATCGGTGTGCTTTTTCTTCCCATCCGTTTTATAGCGAGAATGTAATTTTCATTCCAAAACTCTACTTGAACCTTGGCTTCTGTAAGTCTCTCCGTAACTCCTCCTAGTTTTTTTAATACGGGTGCGGACATCGTAGCATGTTTCCCCCTTTTTTTGACTAAAAATGTTTCTGGATTTTAATATTTTTTATATGATAGATTATTTAAATATCTACCAATGTGGCATTTTTGGTCATTTTAGAATTTTGTGAATTAGAGTTTTTTTTTGCAATTTATTCATTATTTTTGATTTTTTGAGGTATAATGTAAATATTTTTTTGAAAATGGTAGAAATGTGATGCTATATAATAAAAGCTATATTATATATCTTTTTTGGAATTTTTGGATGAATATTCCATTTTAAATGGCCTGGATATATTTTGCACTTTTTATGGTATTTGATTTACGAAAAGCTGTAAAAATAATAATTTTAAAAACAAGAAATGTGGATTATGTATATATAGGTGGAGTATCAAATGGTACTTTTATTTTATTTTAAAACTCTTTTATAGAGTGTTGCTTATAAAATCAACAAGTAAATTTAAAAATAATTAATTTTAAGCCTAAAAATGATTTTCCCCCATAAACCTTGTGCCATTGTGTATACCTTGTTACCTACTTGCGGGTAAAAATTGAAGTCCTAAATAGACCTATAGAAGTTTCAACATGGAGCAAGAATTCGTGTAGCCGATACTACTTAATGTGGGAGAAGGTTTCAACTTTTTTTCATCAAACCTATATTTTATCTAAGTAAATATAAAAATCACCTACTCATGCAATACACATAAAATAAAAGTCCTACAATTGTGGGGCTATAGTGCAAGCCCTCCAAAATGTTCAAAGCAGAAATATTAAGGCTAAAGGTTCAACATACAAAATAGAAACATGAGGGACTGAAAGGTAAAGAACTTCACTACTTTCCCTCTCAAATAGGTCTCTGAAGGATGTTGCCGAATAACCACAACCTGGAACTGCTTTCGGAGAGATCTCCTAGCAGGGGTTCTTATGCTGCACTTAAATATCCGCAAGCGTGAATCTTCCCCAATTGTCCTCTGCGGTGGGCCTTGGGCGGAACTCCTGTTGGATTGGGTTTCCTCTGTCACATCCTCCTGGGCGCTAGGGTCCTCCAATCGATGTGCTGAAGATGCTGGAAGCTGCACCTTGGGATGAGCTTGAGTTCTACTGGATGAGTCCGGGGCCGAGGTCGCCTCGATCAGCCTGGAAATGAAGAACTAAGCGGTAGCAGACACTCCGACCAATGAAACCAAGGTCGCACACAAAATCTATTCGCCTCCCCAAAGACTTGAAATTCTCACACATCAGCATCATTATGTTCTTAATAAACTGAAACGAAATAGCTGAGGAATACAGTTCCTGGGGACATCTCACTTGGATGGGTTTTGGCTACCCAGGTTCATCATACTGCTTTCCGGTGAGAGAATCTACAGCTTCGCAATGTCAGTGGGGCTGCTGGAGGATGTGGTGCCGGCGTGACATCATCTTGATACTTGGGGAGTGGATAGGGAAGGGCTTTTTTATTTCTTGGGCATACGAGATGCTGAGGGAGAGACTGCCGGTACCAGATCAAATCTAAGCAATGGAATGCTGGTTGCAGTGCAAGGCCAACACACTTTAGAAGGCGAGGTAGGGACACACACGTGGTTGATGAGATGGAAGAGGTTGGTTATCGTGGCAGCAACAGAGCAAGTTGGGGTGTGGACCTGGCCAGTACATGTCCAGTTTGTGGTTGGGCAGAGGCAGTTAATACTTGTAGCCCGTTCTGTCTATATTAACTTGTTTAATTTTTAGCTTCTGGTCTACATTAGCTCCCCAGATGGCGCTTTCTTACCAATTCTTATAACCCGTTCTCTTTTTAAGACCAATAACCATGTACTTCTATCTTATCTCTTTATTGAGGAACTGGTGGAACCTTCATTTGTTAGAAAATCATTTGTCTCAGACCCATTATTTTGTCTCCTTGTCCATTTCCCTACTTTGCAATATGAGAGGGGCTAGTTTTTTTGTTGTATAAATTATTTTAAACTTTCGTGGGGAAGGGCAACCTGCTAAGTGTGTTTGGCTTGTCTGCATTAGAAGTCGAACTTCAAAAGGATGTCTTTTACACTGTATAGGTATAGTTTCATTATATTTGTATGTTTGGGGAAAATCAAGTCCAGAAAGACAAAATTCTAGGACAATATCCACTTTTCTGAAAGGAAATCCGAAGCCGCTTGTCGTCTCTGTTTGTCAATTTTTTTTCTTCTGCGTAACCTGGAAGTTTGAAATGATCTTTTTCAGGAATTCAAATGGGCAGAAATTCTTGTTAGTTTGCCTCCATCTCTGCTTTTTTTGGAGGATACTCCCGACCTAGTATGCATTCACGAAAAGATTTGAGCAATGATAATACTCCAAATGTTTCCAAAATTTAAACATTTTATGGATTTCTCAAGCTGGTTTCTTTTTCCAATCATCACATTAAAAAATGTTAGTTTTTTTATGGATATGTTTTTACTGATGCATGTGCATGCATATTAGTGTCCTAATTGTTGTAATCTCCTTGAAGGGTAAAGAATGTTATGGATCATCTTGATGCCCGCCGCGACTTTCCTCGACTTTGCATAGGTTGGTGAAGTCTCCCATCATTTCTAAACTGATGTATTCTCAATAGGGATGAAAACAATCGAACACGGATATGAATGCATAATCAGACATGGATATGAATGAATGTATCCTTATCCATTTTAAAATACGAATACGAATTTGGATACAAATATTTACGAATATGAAAAATATATTACCATATTCTTAAAAAAGAATACGAATATGAATCAGGCACAAATATATTTGAAATCCTTAATATATTAATTCAATATATTTTTTTAGGATGGCTTACACATAAAACAATTGTAGTTGTAAATATATTCATTTCATCACAATTATATCGAACAATAGTGAATAAAGTCAAAGTTTTGTTACACAAAATTATAAAAAAATCAGCAACTATATATATATATATTAAAATGGTTATAGGAATGTGAACACTGAGTTCTTACCAATTTTAAACTTTAAAGTGATTCATATCCGCATCCATTTTAAAACGGATACAAATACAAATGTCAATGTCGATATAGAACGAATATTATAGCGGAACGGATATGAACATATCCTTATTCATTTTCATACCTAATTCCCATACTTCAATTCTGCTAGCTTGAATTATGTGCCCATATTTATTGCAGGCATCGGTAACCCCCCTGGATCCATGGATATGCGAGCTTTTCTCTTACAGAAGTTCAGTTCAGAAGAAAGGGGCCAGGTATGTGCTGCCTTTTGATACAACTCAGTTCTAGTCGAACTATTAGTTTTGTGCCCTTCACGTACTCAATAAACTAGAAAATAGTTTCTAAGCAGTAAACACATCTTCCTATGCTGTAATATACCATTTGCCAGTATGTTAGAAATTGACGTAAAAATCAATTTGTGTGTTTGGTTTTTTTTGCTTGGTAGATCGATTCTGCTTTGGACCAAGGAGTGTCTGCCATAAGATCACTAGTTCTGAATGGGTTCGACAGCGGTATCACTAGATTTAATCTATCACAAAAGTACAAGTATCATAAAGTATGAGACCTGCACCTTGATGGATCCATGCTGTTTCTTGGAGAGATCGATATGGTACTGACATCTATCTCTTGCTTTGCATTCATATATTTCATCTTGTTTCTTCCCACAAGAACAGTGGGAAGAAAATATGTATTTAGCCCAGCCAACTGCCTCTAACAGAGTGAAGCAGAGGCTCGAGCTGAGAAGGTGACACGGAAATGGCGGCCCAAGCCCTGCCCCACGACGGGAAAACAAGTCTGCACATATTGGACCAGGGTTTGGAGAAGAAGATTGAGATCTGTCTTGTAATATTGTTGCAGAGAAATGATGTCCCTATGAATCAGTTGCACATGATACGGTCAAATTTTTATGAATAATGCACGGGGGACAATTTTGAAGTATTAGATTCAGAGTTTTTTTTGTTGCTAGATAAACTAAGGAGAGGATGTTATTTGGTATATCCCCATTAATAAATTTTTTTCTCAACGGATTTGGGAGAGGGTTTATCTCTACTAAACGGAGGATATCCTTCATAATTGGGGGATTGACCAAACCTCTGAATGGGTTTAATCCTTCAAATTTCATTTGGGAAAGGGAGGTGGTGGATTTGAGTAGGTGGAAAGCCTAAAAAATTGAAGAAAATCGACTTCAATGGATATTTTTGGTTTATATGGTTTTCTTTTCTTGTGGTGTGGGTGAGTTACAAAAAAAAAACTCATGCTGTGGATGGATGCCATGCTTTGTTGTTTTTGTGAGGGTGGTTTTTTGTTGTTAAAAATCTTGGGCGCTCTTGTGCCCTTTATTTTAGATTAATGAAATTCTGATCTTTTCCGAAAAAAATGGATTTTTTTGGTCTTGTTTCTTTCTTTCCATATCGTTGTCTGCTTTAAAGAATAAAGAATAAGAGATGCTTGGATTTGACTATTTTTTTAAACTCTAGCAGCATCCTCCAAGCTTTTGACAGGCCTTTTTCTCAAATGGAGTAGATTTTGATTTCGGTCATTTTACATGCGTCATGGTGCAGAAGTTGACCTGTTATAAGAAATGATCTTTTTAACTGTGGTAATTTTGTGCCTTCAACAAAATTACCAACTACAATAAAGTAAATCTTGCTAGAAAAATTCCATTCTTCAAAATCACAGCTGCTATGTCAGTTATAGTCGTCTCTATTAACATATAGACATAAAAATTGTGATTTATAGTTAGTCAAACTTGTATTCCTTGATACATATAGATGACGAGGTTGGAAATCCTTCTCAAGTATGGGCTAGATGTTGTGGACGCCAAAGGTCACCAAACATGAATTAGTGTGTGTATCCTAATGACACTGAATTCGGCGACATGTCCCTCCATTGAGGATATGTCCAAGGGCATGATTTCACCCATGTAGTCTACCCGCGAAGTAGGACTTGATGCATCTTTGAACATGATCTCATCACGATTCAATGATACTTCTTGCACTCCTCACAGCCTGTCATTCATCAATCACTGATGCTGTGATAATCAATCTCACAGGTTATTATGCAAACTGCCTTTTGTAACCCTATCACTATGCTTATGTTGAACTCAAGTGTTGCCCTCAGGACTCCGCACTTTATGTTGAACTCACAACATCATTAGGAGATACCTAGTTACTAAAATGGTATCAAGCTTGCTTGGCCTGCCTTCCATCAAACTCGTCTTCTCGCATCTTTTCTTGTTCTATAACCTGTAGGCTTGTAGACTTTCTGTTATGAATTGCAGAAGCATGCATAAACGAGACTGATCAAGCAAGCACGAAACACATGGATTTACAAGGTTCATCTGTATCTGGATTACGTCCTTGGACAATAATGATCGATTTTCTCTATGTGGAGAAAGAAGAAAAGTTGAGAGCACTAACTCTAGGGAGTTTATATACTACTCTCGTACAGGTAGATCCTTGAAACAAATGGATCCATAAACATGAATACAAATAGGATCGCTAATAAAAGATTTGTTGAGGGCATTGCCCCCACTCCCTCTCGGGGAGGGGGGGAGAGGGGGGGGGGGTGCATCTGCTCTCCATAGACCCCCATTCCCCAAGCTAGCTGACCGGTAGCGAGACCCTCGTCTTGTTGGGTGTGTGGGGGGGGGGCTACAAAGGTTATTCAACTAGGTTCATATGGTTGGGATTCAAGGCATATCAACAATCTCCACCTTAAATTGAATCTTCTGAGAAGCTTTGCTAAGCTTTAATGTGCCGCCGCCAACCCCTCCTTGGGGATATTGCCAACTATCGACATTGAGCAAGTTCAATCAATGTTTGAACTTACTCCTAGGAAATACCTTTGTGAACATATCAGTTGGATCATCTGTTATGTCGACCTTCTTCACCTTTATCCTCTTCTCAGAATGAATGAAATGATGTTTGACATCTATGTGCTTGGTTCTCTCATGATGCACTTGATCCTTGGCTAAGCATATTTCACTGAGACTCTCACAATATACTATAGCCCTATCCTGTTGTAGATCGAGATCTCGTACTAAGTCCTTTAGCCAGATGCCTTCCTTTGCAGCTTTTGTCAAAGCCATGTACTCTTCCTCTGTGATAGACAGAGTAATTGATGGTTGTAAGGTAGCCTTTCATCTGATGACAGAACTCCCCAAGTTGAAAACGTAGCATGTAATTGATCTCCTCCCATCAACATATATAGCATAATGTGAATTTGAATGCTCATCAACTAAGCACTCTGAATCACTTCTGTAAATGAGGCCAATGCCTGATGCTCCAGTCAAATAACGGAAAATCCACTTGACTTCTTGCCAATGCTCCTTCCCCGGGTTGCCCATGAATCCGCTAACAACGCTAACAACATGAGCGATATTGGGTCTTATGCATACACAACGCTAACAACTTTCTCTAGGATTATTGATTCTCTTCCCAACATAAATGATTGAACACAATTCTCATACAATAATGGAAGAGAAGCAAACAGAATCAAGGCAACATCATCATCTTTAATCTTAACATCTACATTTCTTAAATCCATCAACAATGTATTTAAGCAATCTAGATGTTCTTTAAGAAATATATCTTCCTACACGTGGAGAGAGAATAAACGTTATTTCAATAGCAACTTGTTGGTCAGAGACTTCGTCATATACAGGCTTTCGAGTCTTAACCATAAATCGACCACATAATCCTCATCAGCAACCTCCACAATAATCTCGTCCGCCAAACACAACATGATCGTCGAGTGTATCTTTTCTTCCCGCACCGTCAACTCAGAGGGTTCGAATGCCTTCGCTCGCTCCTGATCCAACGACACCTAAATGCCCTACTACTTCAGAAGGGCACGCATCTTGATCTGCCATTGACTGAATCTGTTCTTCCCTGTGAACTTCTCGATCTTCAAATTGTGCGACATCATCTTACTTGATGATCTAGACGGAACTCGAAGGTCTGATACTGTTTTGATACGAATCGTAGAAGCATGCATAAATGAGACCAATCAAGCAAGCATGAAACACACTGATACAAGGTTTACCAGTAATTGTGCTACGTCCTTGGGCAGCAGGGTGATCGAATTTCACTATGTGGAGAAGAAGAAAAGAAAAGTATAGAGAATACCGGGAGCCCTAACCCTAGGAAGTTAATATACTACTGTATAACCGAATCTCTGAATCAAATGGATGCATAGACCTGAATACAAATAGAATTGTTCATAAAAAAATTTCGACGTAGGCGTTGCTCCCATGCCCCTGTAGACCCCTCAGGCTCGCTGACTAGGCAACGAGATCCCTGTCTTGTTGAAGTATGTTAGAACAGGAGGGGGGATGCATACGAAGATTCTTCAACCAAAGTTAGGTGATTAGGGTTCACATCATATCAACACTTTCGATATTTTATGACCTCCAAGTCCATCTCTCACCCCAACACTGCCTTGCCAACTTCATGCTTTGCTGCCACCATGACTCAACAGCCTAACTAGGAACGATACATTCCGCACCTCTTCATTACGCATCATATGATTCAACGATCCATTTCTTTATCTCCCGGAGTACGACTATTTCTTATACCTTTCAGCTCACTACTTGACTGCAATACTTGACTTGAATGTATGTATATCTTTTGCTCTATTTTTGGAACCGTGAAACCGCAAAGGATGGTCATAGCTTCGGTACAAACAGTACCGCAGGAAACAATGCTAAACTCATATATGCACCGACCAATTTCACGAAACAAACGAAAGATGAGCTTTCAAGTCCTTTTATACTGGTGAGATTCTCGGAAATCTACACCAAGCAGATTCTTTGTGGCACCAAGAGCAACAACAATAACATTAGTATTTTCCCACAATTAAGTAGTATCAGCTACGTGGATTTTCTGTCTCCAATCATATTTATTTTGGGTCATTCTCAGAGTTAAATCCAAATAACTAAGATCCCTTTGGATAATCTCATTTCAACACTTATTGGACCTTTCTCACCATCTCTTAACCAGCTCAACATCCAAAATCTCGCATCTTCTAATTAGTTCATCAACCGACCTCCTTTGCAAATGGTCAAACTATCTTTAGCAGTTTTCTCTCATCTTATCCTATATCGGAGCTATACCAACCTTTCTTCTGATCACATCATTCTTAATCTAATCTTTTCATATATGACGACACATCCACCTTAGCATTTTCATTTATGCTACTGTCATTCTCTGCACATGTCTATGGTCCACATGCCAACATTATCTTCCATAGAGCATAGTAGGCCTCACGACTGCTTTGTAATAATTTCCTTTGACTTTCAAAGGATTTTCTTATCATAAAGAACATTAGAAGCTCCTCTCAATTTTAGCCAACCTGCATTTATTCTATGAGTAACATCTCCATCAATTTTCCTATCATTTTACAAAATAGATACCACATATTTAAAATGATCTTTCTTCTGAATGTTATTGTCTCCGATCTTCACTTCAAGTCCATTGTTTTGATCAAATGCGCACTCCATGTATTCAGTCTTAGTCCTACTTATACAAAATCCTTTAGTCTCTGAGGCATGTCTCCAAACCTCCATCTTCTCATTTACTCCATCTCTTGTAACATCATCAGCAAACAACCTACACCAATGTATCTCATCCTGAATGGGACTAGTCAACTCATCCACAATCAAAGTAAAAAGGAACATACTCAGTTGAACCTTGATGCATATCGATGCTGATATTAAACTAGCCTCTTTCCATAGTGGATCCTTATACAAGATGAAATCCCATCATACATATCCTTTAAGGTTAATATATAAGACATGTACTTGTCTCTTCTCCAAAACTCTCCACAATATTTTCATTGAGACTTGTTGGGAAAATGAGAAAACTTGTTTATTCCATCCGCCCGAGGCTCTATTATATAGGAGAGTAGCCTATGGGTAAAATACATAAAGAGTCCATCAGGAAAAGAAAATAGTAGAAAGGTACAGAAGAGAATAATATATCTCTACACTCCCCCTCAAGGTGGAGCATATATATCAATCATACTTAGCTTGGACGAACACTTCTGGAACGATCCTCGAAGTAATGCCTTGGTAAAAATGTCTGTAGTTTGATCATCTGAGCTAACATGAGATGTAACAATAAATCCCTTCTGAATCATATCATGTATGAAATGACAATCAACCTCAACGTGCTTGGTTCGTTCATGAAATGCTGGATTATTTGCAATGAATAGGGCTGCCTGATTGTCACATTCTAGAGCCATAGGAAGTGGGACTTCTATATATAGATCTGTAAGCACAACCTTTACCCACATCATTCATGTACTGACCTGGGCCATAGCCCTATATTCAGACTCAACACTAGACCTTGCTACAACCGTTTGCTTCTTGCTTCTCCATGAGACTAGAGAATCTCCAACATACACAGCAAACCCGGTGGTGGACTTCCTATCCTTAGGACACCCTGCGTAATCTGCATGTACACATGCTGAGATAGTAATCTCCTTGCCTTTCTTAAATAGCAGACCCGCACCTGGAGATGACTTAAGGTACCTGAGTATCATATGTATAGCATCCATGTGTACCTGACGTGTTTGCTTCATGAACTGGCTTACTCGACTCACAGCAAAGGAGATATCGAGCCTGGAAATAGTAACATAGAGAAGTTTGCCCACCAGTTTCTGTATCTTCTCCTATCCACCTCATCAGTGTCATCATCATATAATTTCATACTGGGATCCATAGGTGTAGTGGCAGGTCGGCAACCAAGCATTCCTGTTTCACTCAACAGGTCAGTGACATATTTCCTCTGGGTCATTACTAACCCATGAGGATTTCTGGTGAACTCCAATCCTAGAAAGTATCTAAGAACTCCAAGGTCCTTGGTGACAAATTCATGACCCAGCATTTCTTTTGCCCCCTGAATTCCCTGTTCATCATCACCTGTAACCATAATATCGTCTACATGCGCCATAATTGCAATAATACCTCTGGGTGTCTTCTGTACGAACAAGGAATGATCAACATTAGAACGTCTGTACCCCTGTTTCTTAAATAGGTCTGAGAGCTTCTGGAACCAAGCTATGGGACTCTGCTTTAGGCAACGGATAGCCTTATAAAGTCTGCACACCTTAGGACACTCCCCCTCAACAGCAAAATCAGGTGACTGTTGCATGTAGACTTCCTCCTTTTAGTCACCGTTAAGAATGCATTCTTCACATCTAATTGGTATAGTGGCCAATCACGAGTAATTTCAATAGAGAGGAGGATCCGTAGGGTGGAATGTCGAGCAACCGGCGAGAATGTATCAAGATAATCCACCCCGTATGTCTGTGTAAAGCCACGGGCAACAAGGTGTGCCTTGTATCTGTCAATGCTGCCATCTGCATTCTTCTTAACTGTAAAGACCCACTTGCAGCTAACTGTAGACACATCAGCAGGTGCAGGAACAAGGCTCCAGGTGCCTCTGGACTGAAGAGTTGTCATTTCTTCCTCCATGGCTAAACGCCATCGACTATCCTTCAGCGTATCTTGGTAATTTCATGGAATATCCACTGCTGATAATGCAATGACAAAGTTCCTGAATTCTCCAGTTAGGCAATCAAACGGCATAGAAGATGCTATATGATATGACGCGCAGCTCCGCTTCTGCTTTCGTATAGCAATAGGTACATCTAAATCACCTGCCTCCTCATCTGACCTCTGTAACACATCCTGCTCAGAAAAATCATCAGATCCATCAATATTAATATCTTTAGAACATACCTCAGGTGAGCTAGATGATGAGCGGTGACCATGAGCAAAAGCAAGCCTACGGGTATAGTGGAATGGCAATGGTGAAACAAGCACAGTGACAGGAGGTGTAGGAGATGATAGCGGTGGAGGTGGTAGGGGTGCTGGTGGTGGTGGCATGTATATAGCATCAGTAGTGTCAGAGGATACCAACTAATCACCTGTAGATGAGAAGTACATAACAGATTCAAAAAAGGTAACATCGGCACTAACGAGATACCTCCTGCGCAATGGATCATAACAATTGTACCCCCTCCGTGTTCTTGAGTACCCGACAAGACACACTTGACAACCCTAGGAGAGAGCTTGTCAGTCCCGGGAGACAACTGATGGATAAATGCGACCGAGCCAAACACACGAGGAGTAAGGGAGAACAATTCTTTGTCAGGAAAAACAAGAGAGAAAGGAATCTTCTCATCTAAGACAGATGATGACATACGATTAATAAGATAACATGCCGTAAGAACGACATCACCCCAGAAAGAATGAGGGGCATGACTCTGTATAAGAAGCAACCTGGTGACATCAAGTAAATGACGATGTTTCCTTTCAGCAACCCCATTCTGTTGGGAAGCATAAGCGCAGGATGTTTGATGGATGATCCCTTGAGATGAAAAATATCTGGATAGGGTATGGGTACAAAATTCCAGAGCATTATCACTTCTC
Source organism: Ottelia alismoides (assembly GCA_037367405.1). Lineage (NCBI taxonomy): Eukaryota > Viridiplantae > Streptophyta > Magnoliopsida > Alismatales > Hydrocharitaceae > Ottelia > Ottelia alismoides. The sequence continues at coordinate 186,417 of JAZKJV010010554.1, read as the reverse complement.
ATAATTTTAACAGATGCAGAAAAAACATTACAAAGTTCATAGGTTTTGACTCGGTCGGTTACTGTTTACTTGGGGCCATATAATGTGTGACCAGGAAGATCAAGACCAGAACGAGAAAGGAACGAACTCGAAGATAGCCTTAGTAACTAGGACAGAGAAAGACACTAGGCATTAATGAAATTGATGATAATATTCCCCGCTTCAGATTTATTCTTTAACAGAAAGACCCACGACACACGAGAGAAATCATCCACAATAACTATATAAAACCTGTATCCCTGATGATCAGGAACATGACTAGGACCCCAGATATCGACATGAAACAACTCAAACTTGGAGGTACTAATCCGACACTGGCGACTGGGAAAGGTAGACCGATGATGCTTTCCCAACTGACAAGCCTCACATTGAATAGATGTGTGAGGTGAAACCTGAGGTAACACATGACACAGTTTCTAAAGCGGTAGATGTCCAAAACGCAAGTGCCACAGTAATGAGGAGATGGATCCAGCAGGTAGAGATGAGGTTCTAGCATAAGGAGTCCGACTAAGGCGATAGAGGCTGCCTTGCTCATAGACACGCCCAATCACGTTGCCCGTAAGGATGTCTTGAAAAACAAGAGAAGATGGATCAAAAATTGCTCGACAATGTAAATCCTTTGTAAGTTAGCTAATGGACAACAAATTCATCGAAAAATCATGTGCATGTAATACGTTCTTGAGATGCATGGATGGTGTCAGTCTAATCTCCTCCTGACCAGTAATCGGGGAATGTGTTCCATTAGCAATAACCACAGTACGGTCTGGAGAAATCTGTCTGTATTCTGTAAGTAGACCTTGATCACCACACAGATGATGTGTGGCACTAGAATCCATAATCCACTCTAAAGTATCTGATCCACTACTGCTGGTGAATGCATAGGTGCTACCTGATGTACTGGTGGATGCAGATGCAGACACGGCAACATCGGAGTGACTCTCAGAAGTAGGTGCTGATGCAGCGGGACCAGATGGAGGAATGATGCCCCTCAGACGGGCTACAAGGTCATCAAAGCGCTGATCCATAGATGAAGCAGATGGAGGCTCGATCTGTTCAACAACTCGTGCAAAAGTAGGAAACCCATGCTTAGAATAGCATGTGTCTTTATGTCCAGAACGATGGTAAAAAGTACATGATGGCCGAACACGACCTCCTCTGCCTCGAGGTCCATGGCCACGGAACTGATGATGACCCCCATGACCTCGATTGGATGCCATGGCTGAGGCGGTCTGATTCGTAGCAGATGAAGGAACAGTGATACGACTCAGCCTATGAAACGCTTCCTCCATAGGAGGAATAGTAGTATCCGTCAAGATCCGAGAACGTGCTGCCTCGTACTCTGGATCAATGGCAGTAAGGAAAACACCCACCATAGTGGCATTAGGATAGGTATTCTGTTGCTCTGGAGTGGCTGTGAGAGGCATGAAGCTATAAAACTTCTCAAACATTCCACGTAAAGACATGTACAATGAGTGTAGAGGCCGTCCATTCTGATTGTAAAGATGTCATGCTGAAGTTGCAGGATCTTCATCTCATTCTTTGCTTGTGATTAGGTGGTAGCCAGAATATCCCATATTGCTTTGACAGTGGGCTGATGGAGAATATCGTTAGCAATCTCAATTGCTAGTGTTATGAAAAGCTGGACTTTGGCATATGCGTCATCTTCCTCCCAAGAGGTATTAACCCCTGTCTTCTCAGCAGGCTCTTCCTCAGTAAGAATGTGCTTCTTACCGGTTGACTTCATCATGCTCATGAACTGCATGACCCACAGTTCATAGTTTGAACCATCCATCTTCACAATAGGTGCTGGACATCTGAAGGCACATGTAGATGAAATATTTGCCTTGCTTTCTGACATTATGATATTGGAAGACTAGGGGAGTAGACTAAAGATGTGACTGTCTACACTGACATTAACAGGTTTAGTTGCATGTGTAGATGCAATCAACCAAACCCATCAATCTGGAAACGCACGTGCGTGGGACGAGGCTGGAGTTGCACGCGCGCTAGCCTAGGGCTGCACGCACACGGAAATCACACGCACAGATGTACGCACAGATGCGCTTACAGGATTACGAGCAAGAGCACGTGCGGGCACACAGATGTGCGTGCAGATGCACATATGCGTGTGCAGGCTCACGAGCAAGGGCACGCACAAGCGCGTGCAAGAATGTGCGTAGGCGATCAGGTATGCAGATGCGCGTGCACAGGTGCGCAGATGTGCGTGCGTGGACGCACAGATGCGCCTACGTACATGCACACATATACGTGTTCTGATGCGCAAGCGCGTGCGCAGGAGCGTGCGCACTCAGGCAGGAGGTGGCGCACAGGGGCACGATGTCGGGGCAGAGCGAGGTGGCGCGAGGCGGCGCGGGGCATGTGCAGAGGGCTTGAAGGTGGAGGTTAGGGTTAGGGTTTGGTTCGAGAACTCCGGTCTAGGACCGTCGCTCTGATACCATGTTGGGAAAATGAGAAAACTTGTTTATTCCATCCGCCCTAGGCTCTCTTATATAGGAGAGTAGCCTATAGGTAAAATACATAAAGAGTCCAACAGGAAAAGAAAAATACTAGAAAGGTACAGAAGAGAATAATATATCTCTACAAGACTGTCGTAAGTCTTCTTCAAATCAATGAAAATCATATAGAGGTTCTTTCTAACTCTATAAATCTTCATTTTTCTCCTCAATAAGTGGATAACTTACTGGTTGAACAACCTGACATAAATCCGAATTGGTTTTCAATTACTTGGGAACTTGCCTCAACCTTCTTTCGATCGTCCATTCTCAATTTTTCACAATATGACTCATCAGTTTGATACCTATATAATTCGAACAATTTGAATGTCTCCATTACTCTTATAAAAACAGTGAATAGCTCACTTGAAAAAAATGATGGAAACTTCACCAATATGGTAAATATAAGTACTGAAAGTGCTTGATGCAGAATAGATTTTTTTAAGTTGGGAGTTCAAGATCTAAGTTATGTCTGCAGTCGATCAATGCAAAATATTGAGAGGAAAATTAACCGAGCTTTTATCGCATTTACTGTTGAATCGTTGATGATGTCTTGTAAAATGAGGGACGGTAACTGTGAAATACATACATGAAAATACAAAGTGTTTAACTTACTCAAACTAATCACAAGAATAATAAAATATTATATGGAAATGGACGATTCAGAACAATGATAAACCCTAAAACTTTCATAACTGTTCACAGTATATGCTTGAAACTTGAGAGAGTTTCTATTGATTTCACCCTGTCATTGCGTGCAGCTTTAAACAACTAGTCGAAATACTCCAGTTAACATATTGTAAAAAAGACGTAAATGCAAATGCAATCATTTTAAAACATGGATTTTGCTCTGACAAGCCTTACTTTTATTACATAAATAATCAAGCATTTTCCCACTTTAAGTGGGATCGACAGAGTATGCTAAGTAGCAACAAGTTATGCATTTGGATATAGTATTCTGATCAGATAGACATATCTTTTCTGTGATACTCGAAACGAAACAATCTGTGTACAACATGAATCTCGTACCTAATCATAAGAAGAGGCTTAGTTAGCCCAAGGTGGCTTCCCAAACTTTCCCCACTATTTGTCAAATGAATGGTGGTTTATGCGCTTGCAATGCGCACAATGCTAAGTAGGCTGGCCATGACCACTTTCACGATAGAGCCCTTGATCATCGGAGCGAGCTCCATGTCTAGAAGAGTCATTTCCTAGCCTAAAGGAACCAAGAGCTGTAGTATTTATAGATGTTGCAGATGGTCGACCAAATCTACACTATAATAACATCGATTTTTTCGAAGACAACTGTATATATTCTCTAACTTAGAAATGGGCTCAAATGCTAATTGTTGATCTCAAGACCGGAGCCAGGATGGTATTTAGGAAGGGACACAAATAACAATATAACAATATATTCATCTAATGAAATTAACTGACATATTTAATATCTACAATGCGAATAGAAAATTTAATTGTATGCTTTCTGAAACTATAAAAAATGATTGTGCTCTTTTAAATGTATTGACAACTAAACTCATATATTTTAATACAAACTTAACAAAATATAAATTTTCTATACATTTATGATAGATATTTAATACATTCTTAAAAATGTATAGGTCAATGGGCAATTCAATTGGGAATAAAAGATGGGTAAATTTTGCATATCCTATCAATATAGACTCCAGATATTTCATTATTAGAAAAATCTGAATGTGTCCAAAGTACCAAATAATGATTCACTATTTGTTAATTCAATATTTTCTTCATTTGTATTAATATGTCTGTAGCAAAATTAGAAAAAAATGTATGAATTGTTGGATATCTTATAAAAAAGAATCTAAATGTATTTTAATTTTGATAATTCCCATATATAATCAATCCGAAATTCTAACTTCATCTATGATAATTCTAAACAATAAGTTTATTCAATATATCTAATTCAATCAATTTTGTTCCATCAAAATTTATTTTCAACATTAGACATTTTCTAATATATCAAAAAAGATTAAAATCATAAATTCAATGTTAGCAGAAAAATTATGTAATTGAAAATACCTGTCCTTCGAATTTGAATCTTAATAGCAACAAAAAATTTTCCAATTTCATATGTGACTATCAATGAAGGTAAGGGAGGGACGCTGGAGAGAGAACGAGAGAGAGAGAGAGAATTAGAGAGAGAAAATAGTTGGGAGAGAGTGAGAGTCTGCAAAAGATAGAGGGAGAGAGAGTGCGTTTAAGAGAGAGAAAAGGAATTTTAATTTTACGAGAGAGAGTGAAGGGAGATATTTGGGGATGCTTTCCGGAGAGAGAGAGAGAGAGGGGGAGACGACGAGAGTGAGTGCGTGCAAGAGAGAGAATTAGAAAGGGGAGTACGTGAGGGAGTTATGGGAAGGGAAGAAGTGGGGATGCTGTATTTGGAGTGACATTTTTTCAATTATATACGGAAGGTATTAATTTTTCAAAAATTGAGGGGCGGCATTTGCCCCTCCTTACCCCCTCTCCATCCGTCCTTGGTTGATCTCTAGCAGCATGATATTGAGGACAGGGTCCATCCAAAAAAACATGTAACTGCACCACTTGGTTCTATGATAAGTCTTCTTGTCACAATAGGAAGGTTCAAAGATAATTGGAATCTCCAACAGAAACTCCATTATAGTGTAGTGGTCAACCAGGTACGTTTTAGTTGGCATACCAAAGCCTAGGGTTAATGCTATCTAATCTCCTCTCACTAAACCTATGGAAGTACTTTCTCTCCAAAGTAGCATTGTCCATGGTAGTCTACTTATAAAACAAGTGGCTGCATCATGTGGGAGGAAAAGTAGACCCATGATTTAGCCTCTACTAGTGATAATCTCGATATATTCGAGAAAGTGGTAGTAAGTCTAAAATATGAGACCAAATCACACATGTGGATCAGAATGGTAGACAGACTAATGCGAATCAAAGTCAGAATAGAATCGGAAGCTACGGAGGGTGCATGTAACCATACACGTTCTCTAGAGCAAATAAAATGTACCTCTAGCCCAGACATATTTATGGTCCATGAAGCCAACTAAATCATTTTAAATGCAGCTAATGACCCAACAAAAGAATCATTATGTTGTATTTAAAGTTGATGTAATTAAGTTCTAATTTGGTAAACCTATGTAATTACATTGGTTTTTAATTTGGTTTCAATTGGGAAACCAAATGGCTATGGAGAGGGAAAGTTGAGAATTCTCAAATTTGAAACAAAGAGTAGTTTAGGTGAAAGTTTAGTGCCACATCTAGTGTTTGTAAACTTTTGGTGGGCTTATATATGAGTGCACACCCCAAGCTCTTGTAGCAATAGTAGAGATGATGAATAGAGGACGACACATGCACACACACTCTGCTCTGTCTCTGTCTCTCCGTCTCCGACATCGGCATCGGCTCGGGCTTGGGAGAGTTAATTTGGATATTGATATTTTTGCCGCGTGTTTCATTAGCGGGTCGAATAAATAAATTCCACGGATTAATTGTGATTCATCCACTTCAAGAGAATTCGACTCGATTCCTCTTAGCCGAAAGGGGGCATTTTCGGAATTCGAAAAGATGCCCATTGGGGGCATTTTTGGAAAACGGAAAATCGCGCCCTAGGTCTTTTTATACCCTCCCGCTGCATGCTGTTTCCTTCACTCGCAAGAAAAACTTTCCACCGTCGTTGCTCTCTTTTTCTCAACTGCAACCATTTTCTTCTCTCTTCTCTCGGCTGCAAGTTTTCTAAGGTACTCTCGAGAACGATCTCATCGGTGTGTACAGGCGAAGACCGTGAACCATCATATCCTGGGAGCGGACCGCCAGTACCCATCGTACCGGTATTGTGGAGGCGATATCTTCTCTAAGGACAGACCATCCCATTGACGCTTCGGTGATCTCTTATCTAATCTACTCATTGTTTTGTTTGCCTCAATTTATTTATTGCTTTGTCTTTCCTGGATCTCGTCTTAAAATGATTTACATGTTGTTTAATTGGTTTTATTGGTTCCCGCGTGTATCTTGTAATTATTATATGAATCGGATATGCTTGATTATAATTTTCTTAATCTGTGATGCATTGATTCGTATTTGTATAAATCATGAAAATTACTGTTTAATAATCACATTATTAGTCCTGTTGTCAACACATCAGACTTACAGAACATCTAAGGCAACACTAGAATTGTGTAGGAAAGTAGGAGTGACATTGAGGGTAGCATTGATGAGGCGATTAAAGAAAGTCAACACCACCAAGTCATGCCTGCTGACGATAGTCATGCAATGGAGCAAGATTGTTAGTGGAAGTCAACGAGACATGGATTGTTGGTGCAGAAACGAGAGAGGAAATAAAGTATGTATATAACACATATCTAGGACTGTAGATACTAAGCAGAAGAAAATACTATGTTTGCTGGACAATGAAATCCTAACCCTTCTTTAATAGAAATGTTCAGTATAATTACAAGAACATCCTTACAAAAAAAAGAAAATAGGAAAAAGGACATAAAAATAAATAATAAATTACACATCGTAATGAATCAAATGAGTGCTCTTTATAGGCCGAAAAAATGAATATGACAGAGCTACAAATAAAGTGTGACTATATCACCAATAATACATATGAGCTAAACACAATTATCTTATTGAAATCTTAAAAAAAAAGAGTTCCTCATATTTTCTGACATAATTCATCTTCAAAACGCAACTCAGAATCCAAAAGATAGTTAAGATATATGAAAATGCTTACTGACTATCCAGTACGCATCAAATTCAGAGCTTACTTGTTAAAGGCCAATAGAATGCAATTGGCATATATAAATAAACCAAATTTTCAGCATAATTAATCTTGAACAAGCAACCCAAGATCTACAACAACCACAAAGCTTTTTCCCACAATTAAGTACTCGGCTACATGGATTCTTCGCCTTCATTCAGATCTATCTTGGGTCAATTTCGGACTTATATCCAAAAAACTAAGATCCCTTCTGTTGAGATTTATCATGTGAAGACTAATTAGTTGAATACAAGTAGAAAGCATTGCTGATGTGGCTGATCTCCATGCTGCCTTCTGATTGGCTGAGAGATCTTGGGCTGGATTGCTGAGGTGTCTGATCCACCACCTGCATTCTGATTGGCTGAGAGCTCTTGGGCTGGATTGCTGAGGTGTCTGATCCACCTCCTGCATCCTGATTGGCTGAGAGCTGATGGTGGGGATTGCTGAATGCTTTGGTATTCTTTTGTTGTAGTATAAAAGGAGCCTTGTGGCACTACATATTGTATCTCAACTTCATTCAAGCAATAGTAGAGAGAGTCTGGTGTGAGCAAGTGGAGTAGGCACATTGCCGAACCACTATAAATCCTTGTCTTGTGCGATTGTGCGTGCTTTCTTCTTCGATTGTGGTTCTACTCGTGTGGTGCTTGATCGGATCCGTCCCCAACAACTGGTATCAGAGATCGGTTCGGAGATCAACCTCTACACAGATGGCGGAAGAATCAAAGGTCAAGATCGAGAAGTTCAATAGATCGAACTTCGCGTTCTGGAAGATGCAGATTGAAGATGTTCTATATCAGAAGGATCTCTATCTTCCGATCGAAGGGAAGAAGCCCGAAGCCATGAAAGATGATGAGTGGAAGGTCCTAGACCGAAAGGCTCTAGGAACGGTAAGGCTCAGCCTTTCTCCATCGGTGGCTTCAAATATCGCAAAGGAGACAACGGCGACAAATCTTTTCAAAGCTATTGAAAAGATGTACGAGAAGCCATCTGCATCAAATAAGGTGTATTTGATGAAGAAGCTTTTCAATTTAAAGATGAGTGAGAACTCCGTGGTAGCTTCACACTTGAATGATCTGAACAACATCATCAACCAGTTGGAGTCTGTGAAGATCGTGTTTGATGATGAGGTAAAAGCTCTTTTACTCCTCTCTAGTTTACCTGATAGTTGGAATGCTTTAGTTGTAGCGGTTAGCAACTTCTCTGGTTCTGCAAAGTTGAAGTTGGAGGATGTTGCTGGTCTTCTTCTTGGAGAAAAGGCACGACGGAAGACGTCTGGGGAAGAACACTCGTCAGGTTCTGCCTTGAATACAGAAGGAAGAAGCAGGAAGAGCTATAGGAACCATAAGCATTCCAAGGGAAAGTCGGTACGAGGAAGATCCAAATTCAGAGATCCGAAGTCAGTGGTCTGCTGGAATTGCAACCAAAGGGGGCATTACAAGACAGAATGCAAGGCCCCAAGAAAGCAGAAAGGAGAAAATAACAAAGGTAAGAACACCCTAAATCTTACTGATGATGATGATAGCGATGCCTTAGTATGTGTTGCAGATGCTAGAAGTGAGTCATGGATTGTGGACTCGGGTGCTTCATTTCATACCACTCCACAAAGGGATATCCTCCAAAATTATGTGAAAGGTGATTTTGGAAAGGTATATCTGGGAGATGATGAATGTTGCAGCATAATTGGAAAGGGAGACATTGACATATCCCAACCCAATGGTGGCTTCTTGAGATTGAAGAATGTTAGACATGTACCTAGTCTAACAAGAAATCTCATATCTGTCGGACAACTATCAGAAAGCGGCGTGGTGACATCATTCGATTCTGATTCGTAGAAGATGTCAAAGGGATCATTGATCCTTGCTCGAGGTAAGAAAGAAGGAACCTTGTATATTGCATCAGGTTCATATGACAGGATAAATGTTGCATCATCTGGGTGTGATGCTAACACTTGGCATAGACGTCTTGGTCACATGAGCGAAAAAGGAATGAAGATCATGCAGAAGAAGGGAAAGTTGATGGGATTGCAGACCGTTGATCTGGACTTCTGTGAAGATTGTATCTTAGGAAAACAGAAGAAAGTCAGTTTTACAAAAACTGCAAGAGTACGAAAAATTGAAAGACTGGAGCTGGTTCATACAGACATATGAGGTCCATCTCAGGTACCTTCCCTTGGCGGATCTCATTCTTTCATTACTTTCATTGATGATGCAACTAGAAAACTGTGGGTTTATTTTATCAAACATAAATCCAATGTATTTGAGACCTTCAAAATGTGGAAGGCCTTAGTTGAGACTGATACAGGTTTAAAGTTGAAATGTCTCAAGTCAGACAATGGAGGAGAATACTGCAGTGAGGAGTTTGAATCATACTGTGACAAGAACGGGATCAAAAGATTGAAGACGGTCCCAAGAAAGTCCAGACAGAATGGTGTTGCTGAACGCATGAACAAGACTCTTCTAGAGCGTGCGAGAAGCATGAGGTTACATGCAGGTCTACCAAAGCGACATTGGGCTGATGCAGTGAATACAGCTGCATACTTAATCAATCGAGGTCCGTCTGCTGCTTTAGATGGGGATCTTCCAGAAGAAACGTGGACAGGAAAGGAGGTAACATTTTCTCATTTACGTGTCTTTGGATGCATAGCTTATGTTCACATTGAGCAGGAAAACAGAGGAAAGCTTGATCCTAAAGCAAGGAAGTGTATCTTTGTCGGCTATGGTACAGATAACTATGGATATAGATTGTGGGATTTGGAGAACAAGAAGACAGTAAGAAGCATTGATGTCACATTCAATGAGTCTTCCTTATACAAGGATGAATTGATAAAAGGAAAGACAACGGAAGAATCAGACTTTGTGGAGTTTGATGAAACTCCTGAACAAAGCACATCACAGCCAAGTGATGAGAATATTCAACCTATCCCACAGAATAATCCGCAAACTCCGGTACTACGGAAATCTTCCAGAATCAGCAAACCCACTGCAAGGTATTCACCTTCTTTGAATTATTTATTGCTGACTGATAATGGTGAGCCTGAATGCTTTGATGAAGCTCTACAAGGTGAGGCAAGGAATCAATGGGAGCTAGCCATGGATGAGGAGATGAACTCTCTCTCTCAAGAAGCAAAACGTGGGACTTAGTCCCACTACCGAAGGGAAAGAAGGCGCTACACAACAAGTGGGTGTACAGGGTGAAGGAGGAAGCTGATGGTTCCATTAGATACAAGGCTCGGCTAGTGGCGAAGGGTTTTCAACAGAAAGTAGGAGTTGATTTCACAGAGATCTTTGCACCTGTTGTAAAAGTCTCAACCATAAGAGCAGTATTGAGCATTGTTGCAGCTGAGAACCTACATTTGGAGCAGCTGGATGTTAAGACAGCATTTCTCCATGGAGATCTTGAGGAGGACATCTACATGCAACAACCAGAGGGATATGTAGCTACTGGAAAGGAAGACATGGTATGCAAGCTCAGAAAAAGCCTTTATGGCTTGAAGAAGGCACCGAGACAATGGTACAAAAGGTTTGACGATTTCATGAGAAATACTGGATTCCGCAAATGTCATGCTGACCATTGTTGCTACTTCAAGAAGCTGGGTATGTCTTACATCATTTTATTGTTGTACGTAGACGATATGCTTGTTGCAGGCTCATGCAAGGAAGAAATAGCAAATCTGAAGGCAATGCTGTCTAAGGAGTTTGAAATGAAGGACCTTGGTCCTGCAAAGAAAATCCTTGGAATGCAGATTAGCAGAGACATGAAGAACAAGAAGTTGAGATTGTCTCAATCAGATTACATCGAGAAGGTACTAGAGAGATTTAATATGAAAAATGCAAAATCTACTCTAACACCTTTAGGAAGCCACTTCAAACTTTCAAAGGAGAAAGAACTCGCTATGAAGGAGGAGCATGAGTACATGTCAAAGGTACCCTACCAGTCTGCTGTTGGTAGTTTGATGTATGCAATGGTTTGCACAAGACCAGACATCTCCCATGCAGTGGGAGTTGTGAGCAGATTCATGGCGAATCCTGGCAAGGAACATTGGGAGGCTGTGAAGTGGATTTTACGTTATTTGAGAGGTACCTCTAACGTGGCATTGTGTTATGGTAACACTGAAATTTCCATTCGAGATTTTGTGGACTCAGATTTTGCAGGAGATATCGATGGCAGGAAAAACACAACGGGGTATGTCTTTACCCTGGGGAGTGGAGCCATTAGCTGGATCTCTGGGCTCCAGAAGATAGTGACCATCTCACCACGGAAGCAGAATATGTGGCGGCAACTGAAGCTTGCAAGGAAATGATATGGTTGAAAGATCTGATGAAAGAACTGAATAAAGAATGTGAAGATTGTCAATTATCCAGGGACAGTCAAAGTGCAATTCATCTTGCAAAGAATTCCGTCTTTCACTCGAGGACTAAGCACATTGATGTGAAGTACCACTTCATTCGGACGCAGCTAGAAGATGGTCAATTTAAGTTGAAGAAAATCCACATACTAGAAAATCCTGCTGACATGTTCACAAAGTCTGTAACAGTGGAGAAGCTGAAGACATGTTCAGCTTCTATTGGTCTTCAAGCATAAAAGACAAGGGAAAGCTCACACCAGGACTACTGAATATGTGGTGTATGCTACAAATCAGTCTTCAAGTGGGAGATTGTTGAGATTTATCATGTGAAGACTAATTAGTTGAATAAAAGTAGAAAGCATTGCTGATGTGGCTGATCTCCATGCTGCCTTCTGATTGGCTGAGAGATCTTGGGCTGGATTGCTGAGGTGTCTGATCCACCTCCTGCATTCTGATTGGCTGAGAGCTCTTGGGCTGGATTGCTGAGGTGTCTGATCCACCTCCTGCATCCTGATTGGCTGAGAGCTGATGGTGGGGATTGCTGAATGCTTTGGTATTCTTTTGTTGTAGTATAAAAGGAGTCTTGTGGCACCACATATTGTATCTCAACTTCATTCAAGCAATAGTAGAGAGAGTCTGGTGTGAGCAAGTGGAGTAGGCACATTGCCGAACCACTATAAATCCTTGTCTTGTGCGATTGTGCGTGCTTTCTTCTTCGATTGTGGTTCTACTCGTGTGGTGCTTGATCGGATCCGTCCCCAACACCTTCGTATGGTCTCTTTCCAACACTTCTTGGGTCGTCCTCGCCTTCTCTTAGCCGGCCTAACATCCCAACACTCGCATCTCCTAACTGGTGCATCCACTGATCTTCTTTGCAAATAACCAAACCATCTTAAGCAGTTTTCTCGCATCTTATCCTCGTTCGGAGATACACCAACTTTCTTTCTGATTGCATCATTCCGAATCCGATCTTTACATGTGTGTCCACACATCTACCTTATCATTTTCATTTCTGCTACAACCATTCTCTGCACATATCTATGGTTCGCAGGTCAACATTCAGATCCATAGAGCATATCATGTCTCACGGTTGCTTTGTAAAACTTTCCTTAAATTTTTAAAGGATTTTTCTTATCACAGAGAACAACAGAGGCTTCTCTCCACTTTCGTGAGTCTGCATTTATTCCATTAGTAACATCTCCATCAATTTCCCCATCATGTTACAAAATAGATCCCAGATATCTAAAAGAATCTCTCTTCTGAATGTTATTGTCACAAATCATCACCTCGATTCCTTCACCATTATTTCCATCAAAGGTGCACTCCATATATTCCGTCTTAACCCTACTTATACGAAAACCAAAGATCTAGTTTCGCAAAAAAACCCTAGCATGACAATTCTTGACTACAATACAATTTAAGCAAACTATATAAGAGAGAGAGAGAGAGGGAGAGAGAGGGAGAGAGAGAGTAAGTATGCAATATTGAGCATGTATGGGTGACAAATTCATGTATGGGAAATTCCATTCACTAAATCATTAATAATTACATGTAGTTCATCCAAGAACTAAACAATTAAAGCGCATGCATCATTACATTCTCAACATAGTGTTGTCACTCCCTAAATATCAGAGCATTCCTGGTTAGCCAGATGACCTAACATGGCGCAAAGACCTCATATGCTCAATCCTATCCAGAATTGTTCATGACTCGAAGCATCAAACTATTCCAACATGGTATTCCACTAAACCACTACATTGCTATTACACCTGAAGAAGAGACAGTCAACATCTCACACCTCTCCCCCACATACGAGGTAAGAGACTGCTAAACCTGAGACAAGGCATGCCCTAAAAGCCATTGCTACTAACCTCTTTCTGCAAAACAACCACATAAAGATCTTCACTTTCAGAGGCACCCATCTATTCAAGACAAATTTGCATTCTCTAGCCAAGCCTGCATCCATCACCATGTTATGAGATGATAACACCGTTCATTCCTTCTTCACAAAGAATTTAGAAGACCAAACTTAGTGGTCAAGCCCTCCACTCATGCTCTCCTCAGTGCAAGCTACTCCATCACATGATCAAACTCCAAAACACACTCATCTGGAAGATTTGAGCTGAAAAGTGGTAAGCACGCGCAATCCTCTGTACCCAAAGGGGACCGACTTCCGCGATCAAGGCCTCCCTGCTTGCAACCAACGTAAAGATTCTAGGAATCTAACTTTATAGTTATGTTGTTTTGCTTATGACCATTTTGTCTCTATCGATGATATGATTTGACTGGTTATGATAACATAGTGATTCACATCAAAAGGAACTCTTGCAGAAAGTCTTTGTTATAACGGATCTTGGACAACTTAACTATTTCTTGGAGATTGGAGTTACAAGGAATCCACATGGTATAGTACTCTCTCAAAGTATGCACTTGAAATTCTTGAAGATATATACATATGGAGTGCCAAGCCTTCAAATTTTCTATTAATGTCTTTGCTAAATCTAAATTCAGTACAGAGCAATTCTTTGAGGACATTAGGCTTTACATATTCATTGTCAAGAAACTTGTATACTTGACCATCACTAGACCTGATATATCAACTTTGCATTTAATAGTATCAAATAATTCAAGGAGAAACATCATTATAATCATTGCAAGGACTTATATTCAATTCTCAAGTATCCGAATGGTTTTCTAAGGAACAAACTATACTTACAACATATATTTCGAAATTTATGCTAAGCTTAATGAAGATTATGCCAATTCTATTGATGAATCATGATGATAGATGCACTATTACCAACTCTTCTACTTCTCTACTTAAAAATTTGGTAACCTGACACAACAAGAAGCAATACGTGGTTGCTACGTCAAGTTTTAAAGCACAGTAACACGTTATGACTAAAAGAGCGAGGTAAATTGGGTGATATTGCTTGGAGCGGACACCTTTGCCTGTTCCCCCTTTTTGCGTAAAAGGTTGGCATCCATGTTACACTCTTAGCCTGAAACATGATAATCGTTTGGTTACCTTGCACGGCATCTAATCAAATCAACTATTTTATGAGAGGACAAAATGTTAGAAATATTATATTACAATTATGTAACCGTTCGGGTTCCGTAACCCTTAACCCTTCGGGTTCCGTAACCCCTCAGGGGTATTTATGTATTTTTCCTCTTGTACTCTCTAGGGTTTTCTCTCTATATAAGAGACCCTAGCCCTATGGAATAGATATCCCATTTGTCTCTCTTCTCCACATGGTATCAGAGCAACGGTCCTAGATCGGGGTTCTGACCTAAAATCCCCACCACCACCTTCAAGCCTCGCAAAAGCCTGCGCGGGCCCTCTTCCCTGAATTAGGGCCCCGCGCAAGGCCCTCCAATCGCCTCCAGTATAGCAACCCTCCTACTAGCGCTACCCTGCACTTTCAAGACCTCCTACGAAGGTCGTCAGCCCCACAGCTACCATCCACGGGTACCGTAGGACTCTTTGGAGATCCAAAACTCATCATGGACCGTTGCCAAGAATCCAGATCTGCTGTCCATTGAGGGTTTTCATCCCTTCTTCAAGGGCAAACGTGAGTTCTAAGGCATTTTTTAGCTGTTATATGCATCCTTAGTTGATCACAGGATCTTCTTTTTATTTTAAGACCACCATGGCACCTTCTTCTACCGAGACAAAGTCCTTGGTCACGAATATTATGGCATAATGCACTACTATCAAACTCAAGGACACAGAAAATTATGTGCTCTGGTCTCGATCTTTTATGGTGTTCATTGGTGGTCAGAGGAAACTCTACATTTTGTCTAAAGATCCTTTAGATGAAAGGACAAAGAGTACGACAACTGGCAGTCTAACAACTATTTGGTTATCAACTGGATGGCCAATAGTGTTGAGGCTCACATTGCCTCAAATAATCTTTACAAAAATACGGCCAAGGAAATGTGGGAGGACCTCGAGCAAATATACTCCCAGAAGAAGACGAAGTCATGCCTCGCAGAAAGTTACAAGCGAATCTGGTCGGCATCTCAGGGTGATTCTACCCCCATCGACTACCACAAGCATCTATCCAGTCTGTATGAGGAGCTTGCAATATTCCAACCCTCATGTTGCACCAAACAAATACAAGAGCGTTCTGACTGGCATGTATACCGCTTCCTTGATGGCCTGCATTCTAGATGCCATGCAGCGAAGGAGCAATTTCTTATAGGGATATTTACACCTATAACCCTGAGTAGTTCCGTAATTACCCCATGAACCCTCGATAATCATGAATTACATCCAGAACCCCGAATACTGCTTAATCTTTACATGGCATAACCCTGTGTCAAGTTCCGTATTGATTCTCCTTTAATTTTGACGGGAAAAGTCATATATTGACCATTTTACCCTTCGAAACACATCATATTTATAACATAATGCCATTCTTTAGATGAAACAAAATTATGCCCCATCTCCCCGGCAAGCTGCCCCGCTCTCTCTCGCTTGCTCTCGGCAAGCTGCCCCGCTCCGCCACCCACCCCTCGCGAGCGAGCTTCAGCAACCCCCTCCTCCCCCCGGTTGGCAAGCTCCAGCCGTGCCCTCTGCCTCCCGCATGCGAACTCCAGCCGTCCGCCCCCCTCCCTGCGTCTCTGCCTCCGCATGCGAGCTCCAGCAGCCCCCACCCCTTCCCCTCGCACGCATATGCTCATGCTGACCTGCAAGCTCCAGACCTACCTCCCGTTCTCTTGTACTCCAGACAACCCCCCTGAATGCCGGCAAACATGAGGCACCCCCATCGTGCCGCAAGCACAAGACCCCCTGCCCGTACATCTGCCGCCTGCCCCCTCCCTCACGCGCGCCTCTGCCTCCCGCATGCGAGCTCCCTCCCCGCGTCTCCACCCCAACCCCCCTGCGCATCTGCCTCCTGCACCCCCCCCCCCCCGCGCCTCTGCCTCCCGCATGCGAGCTCCCTCCCCGCGTCTCCGCCCCCAACCCTTCTGCGCATCTGCCCCTTCCCCCCACCCCACGTCTCCTGTCCCTCCCCCCAGCCTCGCCCCGCGCCTGCAAGGTCCAGACCAGACCCCCCGTCGCATGCTGGCAAGCTCCAAGCACCCCCACCCCCTGCGCCCACAAGGTCCAGACCAGCCCCTCCCGCTCGCCCAAGCTCCAGGCACCCTCCCACCCCCCGTCGTGCCGAGACCAGCCCCCCGTGTTCCAGGCACCCTCCCGCGCCCGTAAGCTCCAGACCAGCCCCCCGCTCGCCCGCACTCCAGACCAGCCCCCCCTCCCCCTGCTCGCCCGCACTCTAGACCAGGCCCCCCACACAAGCTCGAACTCACCTCCTTCTCTTTTTTTATTAATCTCAACCGTTAGATTCATTGATTGGTTGGATTAACTCAACCATCTGGTTGAATTAATGGACTACACTAACGGAAGGTTATGCGTGTAAAACAGAGCAGTTATTCAGGGTCTTGAGTGTAATTTGTGATTATCGAGGGTTCCTGGGGTAATTACGAAATTACTCAGGGTTATGGGTGTAAATATCCCTTTCTTATATTAGATACACTACCAACAATGAAGGCCATCTTTGGTCGACTTAAGAAGCTTGAGACATCCGCTGCCCGGTCTCCCGTCTTACCTTCACCAGAGAACTTTGCACACATCGCCTCATCTGGACGAGGAGGCAGATACAGTTTGCGAGGAGGACACGATCGTGATCCAAGTCGTGGCTGTGGACGGGAATCTGGACGAGGCCGTGACTTTGGTCGTGGTTGTGGGCGAGACTCTACTGCTCCATGCACTCTGTGGCAGGTGGAACCACCCGACTAAACGATGTTGACAGAAGTTTGGCATACCTTCTTATCACGCCAATAATGCTTATGAGAATGCCTATGATGTGGAAGAGGCATCGCCTACCTCCGGTGGCAAGACTGTTCATCTTAATGATGCAGATTACTCTCGCTTAATGCAGATCCTTCAGACTCCAGAGTCTACCACCACTAGTAACACTACAACTGTTGCTCTGGCTACTCCTTCAGGTACAATAGCCAACTGTACTATCACTCCTACTCCAGCTTAGATTATTGATTCCGGCGCCTCTATTCATCTCATTGGAGAAGATAGTTTGCTCACCTCTTCCATACCATCTACCTCTGTGAAATCAGTTCAAGTCGTTAATGGGACTCAATCACAGATTACTACTGTCGGAACTATGGAATTCTCTTCCAAGCTCCGACTTCCGGAGGTTCACTGTGCTCCTGATTTTGCTCTTAGCTTGCTGTCATTTAACAAGCTTTGTGTTAAGCTTCATTGTCGTGTGATATTTGATGAGTCTTGTTATTTTCAGGACATTCGGACGATGCAGATTTTTAGTGGGGGTCATGAGAAGAACGACCTATATTACATTGACATACCCTTGGACTCCAATTTTGTTGGTGCTGCGTCCATCTCCGAAGATCCGCTCCTATGGCATCTGCACCTTGGGCATCCCTTTGCCAAGGCCATCTCCATGATGTTTCCTAAACTCTCTACTCTGAAGCCCTTTCAGTGCGAGGCATGTGAGTTCGGGAAACACCATCGAGCTTCGTTTCCTGTTCGTACTGAGTCTCGTAGTACTGTTGCTTTTCATCTTATTCATTGTGATGTTTGGGGACATTGTCCGATCCGTACATTAAGTGGTAATCGCTATTTTATAGTTTTCATTGATGATTTTAATCGATCTTCTTGGGTATATCTAATAAGGAGCATTCGGAGATTAATCAAATTGTCAGAAATTTCTTTGAATATGTGAAATTTTACTTTTCTAGCATTGTTAAGATTATTCGTTCTGACAATGCTCTTGAGTTAACCCAACATGACTTGACCTCTTTTTTTGCATCCCAGGAAACTGTTCACCAACATCATGTCCATATACCTCACAACAGAATGGTATAACTGAGAGGAAACTCCGATACTTGCAAAATGTTGCTAGATCTATTCTTAGTCAAATGAGTGTTCCTAAACAATATTGAGGAGATGCTATCCTTACTGCAGTGTATCTCATCAACCGTGTTCCTTCATCTATTCTCAAAGGGGCAACTCCATTTTCCTTACTTTACCCTATTGAGTCTTCTTTTCCCATAGCTCTTCGAATTTTTGGTTGTATTGCCTTGTTCATAACTTTCATGCATCTGACAAATTATCCTCTCGTGCCATCAAATGCGTCTTTTTTGGATACTCTCGTACCTAGAAAGGCTATCGTTGCTATGATCTTGTTTTTCGTCGATATTATGTGCTTGCTGATGTCACATTCTTTGAGAAAACAAGTTATTTCATACAGACTGTAAGTGACATTCCTCTGGACTTCCCTCCACCAATTGTCTATACTCGCCAGCGTACCTCTATACCTTCTACACCAGTGTCTGTACCTTTGCCTGCCCCTTTTATGCATGATGATATGACCACTTTGAGTGCTCCCACCATTGCTGTTCCGGATGTACTTGGGGAGCTTCCTATAGCTCTACACAAACAAAAAAGGCAATGTACGTATCACCCCATGTCGCATTTTACTTCTACAGATGATTTATCTAGCTGTTACAAGAGATTTGCAGATGCTCTGAATGCTATTTCCATTCCAAAAGATCATTTCAGTGCAATGCAGGATCATGGTTGGCGACATGCCATGGATGAGGAGATAGATGCACTTACCTCCCGATGCACGCGGGATCTTGTGCCGTGCCCCCCGGGAGTTCGCCTTGTGGCTTGTCGATGGGTCTTCACGACCAAACAACCGTCTGATGGTTCTATTGACAGGTTGAAAGCCAGACTTGTTGCCAAAAGTTTCATACAGACCTTTGAAGTTGATTATTTTGAGACCTTCTCGCCTGTTGCCAAAATAGGGTCGATACGTACCATTCTCTCTGTTGCTACCAACAAAGCTTGGTCCATTTATCAACTTAATGTGAAGAATGCCTTTCTTTATGGTGATCTTGATGAGGAGGTCTACATGATGCAACCACCGAGGTATGTAGTCGAGGGGGAACATGTATGTCGACAATGCAAGGCCATTTATGGCCTGAAACAAAGCCCACGGGTATGGTTTGACATGCTCACTACAGAGACCAACACACTTGATTTTCAGAGGACAACATCTGATTACTCTGTCTTTGTTAGACGACGGTCTACTGACACGATCATCCTTACTGTCTATGTTGATGATATGATTATCACAGGAGATGATGTAAATGGTATTCAGGAGACCAAGACCTTCCTCCAGAAGGTCTTTGCCTCGAAAGATCTTGGCCAACTTCGTTATTTTCTTGGCATCAAAGTAATACACACTACAGAGGGCTCCATCTTTCACAGAGAAAGTATTGCCTCGATATTCTGACTGAGGCAAGACTTCTTGGATGCAAGCCATCTAGCATCCCTGCAGAAGTGAGAAAATATTCAGCATTTACTGATCCAGCTTTTGAGGATGTAACATGATACAGAAGCTTAGTGGGAAAAATACTCTATCTCACTGTTACTAGGCCAGATATATCATATGCTGTGAGCAGAGCCAGTCAACATATGGAGAAGCCTCTTTACAGTCACTGACAGGATGTTCTTTTGATCCTTCAATATTTGAAGGAATCTTCCGGACGTGGACTCTTCTATGGGGTGAATGGATACACTAATATCTCCGTCTATACAGATTCTGACTATGCTAGCTCTCCTGAGGACCGCCGATCCACTACAGGATACACCATGTTTGTTGGGGATAACCTTGTCACTTGGCGAAGCAAGAAGCAGATAGTGGTCTCCAGATCCAGTGCGGAAGCAGAATACAGGGCAATGGCTCAGGCCACATGTGAGATCACATGGCTTGTTTTTTTCCTAACAGAACTTGGCATGTCAGTCGTCACTCCCATACCCTTATATTGTGACAACAAGTCTGCCACATACATCGCCACCAGTCCAGTTTTCCATGAGCGGACAAAACACATCGAAGTTGATTGCCATTTTATTCGTGATGCAGTACGAGGAGGACGAATCAACACTACTCTCTAGGATTTTCTCTCTATATAAGAGATCCTAGCCCTATGGAATACATATCCCATTTGTCTCTCTTCTCCACACAAAACATATATAAATTGATTGTCACTTTGTTCCTGATTTAATCGAAAACATATTCCTATTTCTTTTGAACTTCAACTAGTAGACATACTCATGACATACCTACGCAAGAAAGCGTCATGCCTTATTATGCATCAATTCATGCATGCATGACTGGCATCGATACGATAACTTGAGGGAAATACTATTTCATATATTGTTGTTTGTATATTAATATTTTTGTACTAGACTTGTGTTTAATTTTTCTTGACGGAAAAGTTATTTTCTTCGACACAAATGATATCTCTTTAATGAA
The DNA here is from genome assembly GCA_037367405.1 of Ottelia alismoides. Taxonomy (NCBI): domain Eukaryota; kingdom Viridiplantae; phylum Streptophyta; class Magnoliopsida; order Alismatales; family Hydrocharitaceae; genus Ottelia; species Ottelia alismoides. The sequence continues at coordinate 165,375 of JAZKJV010010554.1, read as the reverse complement.
CCCAATTAATGACTTGATAATTAAATATGTGAGCTCCCTTCCTAAAGTTTAGGATTCAAATCTTACTAAACACCATTCTAAAATAAGATAATTAGTCAGTTATCTCAAATTATGATATGATCTTTTTCCTTTTCGGAGAAAAATAACGAGGAAAATGGCATCATATACACTAAAAACAATGAAATTGAGAATAACAATTCAATCTAGAAGACTGTAATAGATTTAAATCAAATAGTTGATAGGTCCAAATCATTAACTCCTACTATGAAAATGTTTTCCAAGGTTCATGTTCTTCATAAGTGAGAGAAAGTATATAAAACAAAGGGACAATGGAGAATCTCGTCAGAATATTGTTGGAGGGAAACGAAATTGTCCATTGTTACGACGTTGAAACCAACAACAGTAATAAGTTGTATACAGAGGAATAGATGGTTAGTTTGTTGATTAAATACTAGATGTAATCCTCGATTGGTAGGTAATGATAAGTTCATCAAATATTGTTGGAGAAAAATGATTGCCCATTGTTATGACAGTGCAACAAACACAATGAGTCAAGGGAACTGTAATATGTTGTATAAAGAGACAGATTGTTAGTTTGTTGATTCTGACACTAAAAGTAATATCAGAATGGTATTTATTGTACAAGATGTTACATGTAGCTCACTTGTGAAGAAAGCCCTGATAGATTAATTAGCAACAAAATAATCATCATGAAAACAATATACGAGAAAGATTTATCACCAACTGTGAGACCGTTAAACTCCTAGCCCAGCTATAATAGCAACTGACTAGGGTCTTCGATGCATCAATTGTTGGATCATCTGCGCACTCTTCCACACATGGGGAGCATCAATAGCATGGTACTGAAGGCACTCCAAGGAGGAAACATGTACAAGTTATGCACATGTTGATGAACTGTTCATGTCGAAGATGAACGTGGATGAAGTGCTATAAGACTATCAGTTACCTCCTCCTTAATATGAGAACCAAATTCTGCATCAGAATCATGAATTGACTCCATTTTGTTCCTTAAATCACAGCTCTCAGGATTCAAGATTTCTTTGGCTCCATCCAAAATGTAAGGCTCAATCATATTCCACAAAGCAACTGCATCAAGACTTTGAAATCCTATCCAAAATACCTTTCCCTTTCTCTTGACTCCGCAGCTTAATGATTTACCTAAAAAACATTTGACAACTCTTTCAGCATCTTCTTGTCGTCCGACTCTTAGCTTCAACAAGATATCACCAGAGGAGGTTCTCAACCCTCCATACATGTACCAATATGCCAATACACGATTTGATAACCATCTGTGGATAAGTCTCGGAACCGTAAGCCTCCCTTTCGGCCAGAATTGATCGACAAAGAAATCGAAATTTACATGTGTGATTGTCGAAAAACTCAACGGTATATCATTCTCATCACCATCTGATTTTCCATGAGAACATAGCCACTCATGAAATCGGTTGTGAATATAAGTCCTAAGAAGTTGATGTATATCAGAATCCTCTTCGAACTCAAACACAATGGAGCAACCTTTCCGATGTTCTTCTGCTTCCATCGTTAGACCACCAAGAAGCAAGCCCATCAATATCTCCCGCTGCTCTATGTCAAGCTTCAAGCTAACTGGCTTCTTGACAACCTTCTTCTTCAAGACACGAATGTACTGAATCTTTTCCAAATAGGCCGGATCGATATCATATTTCTTTTGAAGCATCATGTCACACAATTTCTCCACCTTAGAGTGATCTCCAGATTCAAGAAATCCTCTCAAGATGATATTACAAGCCTGAGCTGACGTCCCTAGGCCCTCGTTTGCTTGTATTTGATTAAAAATCTCCTCAGCCTTTTCAATCCTTTTATCCCTTACCAATGAATCCAAGTAGATGTTATAAATGTTCATATTTGGTCTACACTGCAGAAGGCACTGATGAAATGCCAACTCCAACTTAGCATGCATCTCCAAACTCAGGTACATATCCATCAGAGCAGTGAAAGAAGGCGCCAAAGGTTTCAATCCACTTTCCATGAACTCGACCATCAAGGATTCCGTAATCTCAACCTCCTTTGCTCTCGACATCACCTCGATAATCTTTTGATAAGAAACAACATTAGGTGAAGTTTCATAGGCATTCATGCTCCTAAATAAATTTAGTGCGCTCATCGGTTCACTGATCTTGGCATAGATCTCCATCTGATACACAAAGGCTTGAGACGGTACTCCAGAACCAAGCTCAAGTATCTTGTTCCACGTCCTCTTCCCTTCCTCGACATCTCCCACCTTTGAGCAAGCTCTCATGATCGATACCAGCACATCCCTACTCTCACTAAACCCGGCTTTGCACATCTCCTCCCTCAGAGCATCAATCCTCGCCCAATCCACAACATCTTGATAGCTGTGCAACCATATCAATCCAGCATAAATATCTTTCTGAATCTCAAGCCCACAAGTCTGGAGATTGCGGAAGATGCACTCAGCCTGATCGAGAAAATGCCTCGCGGACACACCCTGCCTGCTCACGATCGTTCGGAACAACGAATTCTGCAAGCTCAGTGATGGGCGATAACCACCCGATCGAATCATCCGGTTGTAGATACTGCAAGCCTCCTCGAGAGACCCTTCAACTGGGGCGCTAAGGTATGCAACAATCAAGACATGAAACGTTGACTCCTTTGGGAATTGTCCGCATCTGATGATATCATCGAACACGTCACGGCATTTTGAAACCCGTCGCTCCTTCCCGAGGCAATCCGCGAGCTTCGTGGCTAGAGGAAAGTTGAACTTGTACCAGTGCTGCCTCTCCATCCACTTGTACACCTGCAAAAAAGAAAGAAAACCTTGTATAAATTCAGCAGGGAATGCAATTGGGCGGATCCATATATGAATATGTATGTACTATATGTTCTTACCTATCCGATATTGACTATTAGGGGAAGTTACATTATCATATCCTTTAAAACAAATACTAATACAAAACAATTATGGATGACTTATGGATAGGTAAGAACATATAGTACATACACAAGATTATATTAAATACATGTATTTGACAATATAAACCATATTTATATTTTAAAATGGACGTGCATGAACGAATATTTGCGGACTTATAAATGATATCTCTATCCATATCCAACCCATTTTGAAACGGACATGGATACAGATTATCAAAATATGTGTTGATTACACATTTTACGCCGTTAAAATTGAGTGGGGCATTTCGTCGAACATGTGGTGGGCGGGGGTAACGGACCCGGAAGGCGGAGTCATTCTCACGGATGCGGAGGCAGTGGAGGAGGACGTAGGTGGCGTCGTTCTGGGTGAGCCACTTGCGCTGGGCGTTGAGGATGCGGGTGAAGGTGGAGTGGTTGTAGGAAGGGAGCTCTTTGCACAGCCACGCGACCTTGGACCTCCGCCATTGCTCGGGGAGGTCCTCCAGCTCCTTCACACCTACTCCCTCTTCTTCCTCGTCCTCTCCGGCTGGCCAATTCGACGGAGGATGGGAGGCAACCTCTGCAGCAGAAGCGGAAGCAGAGGTGCAGGTGAAGGGGAAACGGTGGGGCGGCAGATAGGGAAAGAGGAGAGCCGGTGGGCGGCGGGGAGCGGGAGAGGCGGAGAAGTAAAGGACGGGGACGCTGCTCCCTCGAAGCAACAGCATGCTTCCGATGCGCTGCGGCACCAAAAGTGTTAGTTAACTCTTGCGGTGGGATACACGCGGTTTCTTATTGCACCTAACTTGAGGAAGCTTTTTATTTTGTTGTGTCCTAGGCAAGTCGTCTCTTCACGCAGCTTAAATTTTAGCCAAAGCTATTTTTTCAAAAGATGACTTTCATGGAATTTGTTTACATGAAAGTCATAGCTTCGGTTCTCTTCAAAAAGAGATTTTTGAGATTTTTTCTCAAATATCAAGTGTAAAGCTAAAGTCGTCTATTCAAAAAGATGACTTACCTACGGTATATAAAAAAACGGCGCATCACAAGTTACAACGAATTAAGTTGTACATGTGCATGTTAGATAAATTTTCTCTTGAAGTTGCATCTTACGACATTCTATTTTGAGTACACTACAAAAAAGTTCTTCAATTATATAGCCGATTTCAATGGCATACATGAATTTCGAAAAGTAACAATGTGGTACCCGATCTGTATGATTTGTCTCAATGCGGCATTTAGTTGATCATTTTGTCTTTCTAACACTAAATCACAATAGCTCAAAGCTACATTAAGACAAATATTAAAGATCGAGTGCTGTATCGTTATCTTTTAAAGTTCAAGTATGACACATATATCAAGTCTATAGTTCAGGGACTTGTGTAATTTTACATCTTCGCCACCATACCAATTTTGACATCTAAATTCATTTCTGTTTTAATTTGATCCTTAATATAGATACATATATCGATTACTTTGCTATCCGCTAATATCTGTGCATCTATCCACATATCTGTTTTATATCTAAATATTGTTGTAAATTTATTTTAAATATATGTGATATATATATATATATATATATATATATATATATATATATATATTTGACATAGCTGTTAGGAAATAAATATATTTAATATATTTATATCATGTGTAAGCCATCCAATACATGCATATTCAGGCTAATCAATGGAGTATTTTTGCCATCATATCTATTTGACCCGTATATGTTTTATAATAAAATGTATATATTTGTCAATATTTATTTTCGTATCAGTATTTGTATTAAAAAATATATAATGATATGGTAACATCTATGTGTATATCCGTGGTTAACCGCTTGCATGTTTAGGTACATCACATAAACGAACCCTATGTTTTGGAGAGATATCAAAGAGGGACCCGATGTAAAATCCTATATTTTGAGCCATGGATTTTGGAAACGTGACACTTTGTCAACTATACCCCTTTTCTTCTTAAGAACGACAAAATTAACTTCTTGCATACGATCTATTTAATTCAAAGATTTGATAAGTAGTTATGGAATAACTATATGATGTTGTATGATTATAATATGACATATAACTAAACGAGCAAGGCTTCCCACAACCCTAGATGATGATATCTGTAAGGGCAAGTTTATGATTGTCTTAAAAACAAGCAGACATTGGCAGAGTTTTTTTATAGTAAAATATGGATATCCTAAAATGTCGTAAAATTTAATCGAGACATTTTTTGGCATTCACCAAAGTTGGGGCCTTTATATAGTTTAACATTTTTAATTAGGAAAAATAGGTATTAACTTATGAGTTTTCTTGCTTCTTTTGAAAGGTGGTTGGTTGGTTAGTTAGCTTTGGAGGAAAGATTTGAGCGAGTTCACGAAACAATTGCAAAAATTATTTATATCAGCGATCATGTGAGATTGGGCTTTTGTGATGGTGAGATTGGTAACCTCCACCACACATTTTTACCGTCATTCACGACATGAAACTTTTGAGATTTAGATAGAATAATGAGTGGAATGTGTGTTTCAAATTTCATGTAAAAAAACACTCCCAACATGCGCATCTTGATTGGTCAATTTCTGCAATTCTAGAATCATTAAAATTCGATAGTCTTGATGGATGGGATATATGCCTCAAATTAAGTTGAATTTTAAACGATTACCATGGTGATATGTGGTGATCTAGACCCCCCAAGGTTTCATACCGTAAATGATGGTAAGATGACTGTTTGAGATCACCTATCTCACCATCTCACAAAAGCCTCATCTCACAGGATCGCTCCTCTATTAGGGGATTTCTATATATTTACCTTACGATTTTCGCGGTAACCCTTTGCATTTGGACGCGTTGTGGACCTTGTGGTAGGTCAACTCCTCCAATCTCCAAGTGGAGCCCGAAGATGGTGGAGACATACTTCTCCATCTTCTTCATCTTGTTGTCGAGGTCCTTGGTGGGAAGCCACATGGCCAACTGAACCACAGATGCGATCACATGGTCGAGGTTGACCTCGGTGCAAGGCGAAGGAGACTGATATATTAATTGTTTGTTTGATCTACTTAATGGTTTGTCCATCAATTTAACAGATCATAGATATGTGCCATAAAATAATTTATCTATCAAATTGGAGACTGACAAGGATAAAAAAGCGGGTGAATTTTACCACAAACAGCTTGTGATTTTCCATACATACAAACCACGTGGTAAAATTTGAATTCAAAAGCATGCGATCTTGCTAAAAGCTCCTCTTTTCATGCATCCTAAAGAAGCAGCTTCATGATTTTTTTTTAAAATGTGATTAAAGAACTTTCGCGCCTTACCTTGAAAGTTGCTTTCTAGCTTCCACTAGGTTGGGGTGTATTATACATGATGTCAAGGCAGTGAGAACCCCTTTAACAAAGTTACATAGGTCATTTTGACGAGTTCCTTCGACATGGTTCTCAGGAGACAACCTAGAAAACTCTACTTACTCACCAGTAATAGTTGGGAGCATGGTCAGTGAAAGGATCATCCTCCCAATTCAATGTTTTCCCCAGACCTTTCAATCGAAAATAGATATTTGTGCTGCAGGCATTGAATGCTCTCCTCTGCAAGACGTGGGCTTACATGACCTATGAAAAGCTTTTCTTTCCAGGCCATCATCTATCCTGCACCCCAACTACTCATGATTTAACCCGCTTTTAGGCCTGGGTTACCTCCATCTCTACCCCTACATTTTTGAGTTGGTATTAATGGTATACGTGATGCGAGTAGCAGAAGCAAACAAATGTAGACCGTACGAGCAAACACACATGCACATAGATTTACAAGTTCACGTTTAACTGGACTATGTCATCAGATGTCAAAGATTGATTTCATTATATGCGGAGAAGATAAAAATACATGAAATATTAAGAATCCTAACCCCGAGGAGTTTAGATAGTACTCCCATTATAAACAATTCCTGGAGATAAATGGATCCCATTGCCCAAATAGAATTTTGTTTGGCATGTGTTGTACTACAAGCTTCTCCCACCCTTCTTATGTAGGATGTAGAAAAACGATATTCAACTCGGTGCAACATAATAGATGGTTAAGATTCAAGATATATCAACAACATGTCCTAAACATGGTTTAAAAAATTGGATTGGACCGATCGGTCGGACCGGTTGGACAGGGAATCAACCCCGACCCAGTCGGTTCAACTAGTTTCATGTGAGTATTTTTTAAAATAATAATAATGAACTGGGTTGGATAAATGGTCGGATCAGACCAGGTTGACTCGAATTGAACATATTTTGATGGCTTTGGATTGGCTATTGGTTAGGATCGTTGGTAACTAGACATAAAAGAAATAAAAATCAGTAGTGTTTTGAGATTATGAGATTATACTAGATTTTGAATATAATCTAATAAGATAGAGAATAATGGTGTAAATATTTGTTTCGATCTTCTTTACAAAAATGCATAAAAAATACAAATCTTTTAATATCATCTTGTTGTATACATGGCTAATTGGATACCCACTTGCCGAACCCATCTAACCTACACATGGTTGGACTTTGAACAAATAATATACCATATAGTTCGATATTCTTTGATCTACTCAGTGGTTTGTCCCTCAATTTAACAAATCGTAGACGTGTACTATATAATGGTTTAATTTTACTATTTTCATTATGAATATTGTTACACTATGGTAAATTACTATTTCGTTGTCATGTTTATCTTGTTACCATTCCACTTTACCAAATTTTGATTGGTTATTGTATTGACGCATACATATATTTGCATACTGTATCGGGTTTTCTCCGTTCAGAAAATAGTCCGATCGGTCTGACCATTAAATTTGGCCCGATCCGATATTTTTGAATTGATAGGAATGATGACGTCATGCTGACATCATCTTCAGTACGATCGTTTTGAACTGGCAGTCCTCGACCAGGTCAGACCAAATCAAAAACTTACCAGTTCAATGTCTGATATGGTTTTGAAGATCCTGGTCCCAAATATTCTTTATCACACCATTTATAGCTACAGTTAAATAAAAAAGTTAACATCAAAAATTTATTCTAATACTAAATATGATCAAACACAAATACAACATCATATCACATTTACCATTCTGACCCTTCTAACAACTAACTATACGAGAGAAGATTATGCCAATTCAACTTAACCGTCCAATCCAAAGAATTGGTAGAATGACGAGAATTGGAAACTTCTAAAAGTGTTAGGTCTATCAGTCCATGGCTTGATAGAAAGCATGTTGAGATGGAAGGAGCTAGGACACCATGTCAACTACTAGTCCGGCTTTAATGAATATTTGAGTATATCAAAATATTCATCCTTAATAAAATTGAGATTTACAAACCACCTATAACCAAAAGTGAGGTAAAAAACTAATACATGTTAAACTTGAGATGTTTTGACACAAGGAGCATTTCCTAGATATTTTATTCTATAGAAAATGATAAGCAAAAGCGATAATAAGAATAAGATGATAAACATATGAAGAACACAGAGATTTTGTGTGGAATCTTGCTCTATAGGGAGTGAGATGAAACCACGAGAGAACACCACTAAGGGATGATTCTTCTATTCACTTCCTCAATGGATACATAGGATATGGGGTTCTTTATATAGCTCCACCAAGGCACCAAACTCCCACCATCACACAATATGGGATTAAACACATGAGACGCCAATGACATCCTTCAACACTCCCCCTCAAGCTGAAGTATGAAATGATCAGCTTGGACAAATACAAAGAAGATACTCACTCACTGAATACAAAACACTACAGACAATATCAACTCAACGCATACACTGTCGGCTGCTGTCGAGGACGTTGCTTCTCATGCCATGATGATGAGGAGGAACTGGAGGCTGGGATGTGAATTGGACCGAACTGAAATGAGTCTCCCATTGAGATAGCTCTGGCATGTAACATGTCTTCTTATCTGAAGACTGTTCCATCTCTCTCAATGGTCGAACAACAAATGAAAGCCGTGGGAATATCCATGTGTACTGGAGTTCACGGTCATTGAGTTGCCTTGAGAATATCTATATACAAGGAGTTCATGGTCAACAGAGAATGGAGCAAGAACATTGAGTTTCCCATCGGGAGAACTCTATACACTGGGTCACTCTAACAGAGTCCCTCAAATATTCAACACTCCCCTTTTCTCCCATACTTGTCGGAGGTAGAATGATACTCGATTAAGTTAGGAGAACAAATGAAAAGGGGTCAAACAAAAAACTTCAATTTTTCTTCCTTCCTTCCTTCCTTCCTTCCTTCCTTCTTATTCTCTCTTTCTTTCGACAAATCATTCTTTTTTTTCGACTATTCTCCCCTCTTTTGTATGGTTTTTTCTCAAGCTGTTCACATTTTTTTCAGGTTTCTCCCTTTTTTAAAATGGGACATCCTGTTGTAGCACGGAACCAATTGGACCTGAAATAAACCCCCTCCCTATCCCCATTATTTTAATATATAGAGGGCATCAACTGTTTAACTAGTGGAAGCATGAGGTTTAGTAGTAGAAAGAGGTATTGCTCTTGCACTATCTAAAATGCGTGTATGGACAATTTTGCTCACTAAACACTAAACTCAAAAGATAAGAAAAGAGTGAAGCAACAACCATAAAGGGAGTCCAATAAGGATATCATCCAAGCAGCATCCATGAAGGGAGTCTAATAAGGACTCACACATCATAGATGCGTGGAGATCACATCATATGCGATCTAGGTCGACTAGTCACATTAGTCGATGGGGGAGCATAAATTTTAAAAAAATTGACGGAATCACATGGCTTGGGATCCTTTCCCAATCCATTCCATCAAGATCAAACAAGTATTAGGCTTTCTTCTTGAAGCGTGTTTGCGATCTTGTAGCCTCTAAGTGAAAAGATCTCCCGTCTCAAGTCTGATCTGATGTATACAACACCTGCGAGCACGTTAATTAAATGCATGCTGCTCGCAATCCTTGGTGATGATCCGAGTTAAGAACCTCCTGATTTCATCTATGAAATCCATTGTCTTCCTCGCTAGCATGAAGCATCGAAGAAGACAAAGATCCATGAGCAGTCGATCCGACAACACAACGATGGAGGAACTCTCCATAAACCCTAGAGTGGACGACCACTTGGGGTTGAAGAGGAGAGCCTCTTGGACGTGTATAGAGAGGGAGAAAAATATATTTTGTTACTCCAACTTGTGTGTTGAATTGTTGTTGAGAAACTGACAAGGGTTTGCCCTTCTCTTATATAAAATTGTATGGCTAGGATGTACTCCTAATTGAAATCAATGGTCTAGACTTTATTGCAATATTTTTGCCACAACAATTAATTAATTTAAAGAAATAAATAAGTTGAAGATATTCTTCAATAAAATTATTTTCTATTAAATCAATTGCATGTGGAATAATAGGAAGGAGGAGAGCTTGCTTCTCAAATAGGATGGACGACCACCGTGGAGACTTTCTCCATGTGGCCATCTACTCCTATTCGTAGGTTAGCCTTCTCCTCTTTTCTAATTAATGAGATTCTCGATATCATTATATTTTTCACATGTTACAACAACTTTTGTTGCTTGAATTTCCATCAAAATTATTCCAAATTATTTTATGACAATTTCAATCATACCATTGATAATTATGAATCATATCCATCCATACAATATTATATGTAAAGCACATTTATATTTAATTATACAATGTGAATTCAATTCACATTTAGTTGTACAATGTGATTTTAGTTCACATTTAGTTGTATAATGTGAATCAAATTCACACTTACGTATAAATTGTAAATCATATTTACAATTAAATCTCTCTTATGATATTATAAATCATAATCATAATATTTATGATTATTGTGGATAGTGCTATCCATATTAATCACATCCATGATAATTAAATCTAATTTAATTATCTTAATTATCTCTCTATATGTGTCCAAATAATGTGAATCACATCCACATTATTAATAATATTAAATCATATTTAATCATCAATTTTCCAATATTCAGGTGTTGTCAACAATACAATTCTTCTTGAACTCTTTCAAGAATAGCGTGCCTTCTTCGCGGATATTTGGAGATAAGGACACGGTGATTGTATATTCCATATATAATGATTTGGATGGTGAGATCTAATCTCATATGCAGATCTAGAAGACCTCTCAGTGATGTTTGATCAAGTCAGACATAATATCTAATATTCTCATTGCATCCGAATCATATTCAGACCAATATCCAATATTTGGACTAAGATTGGATAACTAGTCTACTGAGTGGAGTCCGTAAAATCCAAACATGTCTCATCACTCCCTCAGAATGGAAGCATCATGGTTATACAATCGATTAAAATCACATCACCCTCGAGTATTCCTAATACCCGTACATCCTGCATACTGGTAGACCAAGAACAAACTTGAAGTTCCGACCTTATTTAAATTATCTCCTTCAAGGTTTTATCATTAAGTTTCTCATTTAATCATTGGAAATATATATCAATCATATGCTTTCTAGAAAGCTTATATCATATCTTCAAATCTTATATTGTTTCTAAAATAAGACAACTAACACTGGAATTTGGTTTATCTCAATATATCATAAGTGAGCTCATATCTTCCGGTTCAGTAGTGAACATGTATGATCCCTTTGAGAGATCGTATTACTCATATGCCCTCGTATGCACACTAGCTCATCGTTGTATAGACCTTGATTAGGTCATCAACATAATGGTCTACCTAATTCACATACTTATACATATAGTAACACATTTGTCTCTAGTCAGAGGATGCATGCCTATATGCGACATCATACGATATGGGTCTTAGTTATCTCGATCTCATTAAATCAATTCTTTGACATAACTCTTCCAACACTTTTGAATCTCTATTCACATGCAGAGGACCTGCATCAAGAGGTCGGTTAGATGTTAGCCTTTGGAGTAAGGATTGCCATCTCCTTCTTAGACTGGAGATCCCTTCTTGATAATCACTTGATTTTATGGTTTGAGTCCTAAATCTAACTCTTTAGATATTCAACCTTACACCAACCTTTATGATCCAACTTTTGGATCAACAATTGTAAGATATCAAGTTGGTCATGGTACATAAACCTAATTGTACTAAGGGATCTATTATACAAATAAACTATTCTTCATTTCAGATAAAGGAGTGAATTGGAATAACTTTTATTGCATAATGGCTTGCCAGAGGCTCACAAGTCCAACAAGCCTCTATGATCCAATCATTGAATCAACAACTGTATGATTATCAAGATGACCATGGTACATAACCCTAATTGTACTACGAGACCTTATAAGTGCATTCATTCATTATTCTCATATAGGGAATGAATCACCAATAACTTTTATTGATATATATAAAAAGGATTACAATAAAAATTATTGCAGAAATGGTTCACCCGGACTTACATGTCCAACAGTTACATGAAACGATATCTTGATAAGACAATAATACCCATGAATATCAATTGTTTTCACTTATTGTTGCACTTGTACACACACACACACACACACATATATATATATATATATATATATATGTACACTGATTTGTACTTAAATATATATAGAAATTGAACTTAGCCATTTCAACATACCTTGGACCCTAAGTGAAAGTGCACCAATGCATAATTTTGCAAGTTATCCATTGAAGCATCTTTTGTTTGTGTTTAAAGATTGTTTCATTGATACATGCCAAGTTGCATTGGTACATCAATACATAAAATTGTTCAATAGTTTGTCATGAAAGTGGATAGAAAATTTATTATTATTAAGGCCTCCTTAAGCCTATGTACCATACTTTTCACCATTCTAATGCACAACAAAAGTGCAAGTTCTTTACCTTCCTAAAATACACTACACTCTTGCGATTTATTTTCTGTATTTAAGAAGATTCTCTCTTCAAAGCAATATCTGATGTTCACCTTCTTTGTGCTCTTTAGGATTGCTCTTTCAAAAGACTTCTGCTCAGATCGATTCAGTTTGCATTTCCATATTCATTTAGTTTTATTGGAATATTATATTTTATCATTATTCTTGGTTACTACTGAAATATTCTGTGTGAAGGCCTTTCTTCTTGAACAAAATATAAATCCTTGTAAGCGGTTATGTTTCTCGAGGTGTTCTCCTCCATTGAAGCTTTTCTTATTATATAGACGATAAATACTAGTAAGTTATTTGCTTATAAGTGGTTTGGACTAAACTTGAATTATTTCTATTAGCGAGAGGTTGTAAGACTTATGTAAGCAAAGTTCAGGCAAATGACATAGTTTTTATGTAGGGTGAGCTAGTATAAATTTCGATGCATTGTGATTTTTTTGTTCTTATTTTTCTTATGATTATTGAAATTAAATTGTTTAGATCGATCATTTTCTGATAAAACACTATTCGCTCCCCCTCCAGTTACTATTTCTTCAACCATAACCTTACACACTTTTTCACTTCTTCTTTATCATTCTATACATGGTTCCAACAATACATCTTTTTCCAAATGAAATCAAAGGTGGCATCAACTTGATGGTTTATATGAAAGGAAAAATGCAAAGGACCTTCAAGCCACTACATACACCATGATTAGATCGCTAAATTGTATTTTTCTTCTCCATACACCAAATTGGAGATCGATAAATCTGGAGTTAAACAATTTAATTTAAGTTAACATAAGTGAATTGATTGTTCTAATTCATCCTTCTATGGCAGTCTTCAATGCATGCATGAAAAGAAAACAACAAGCTTTCATCTTGAGATGTCCTGCAACATATCATCATTTATCCATTCATGTTGGTTTTGTTGGCACCTTTTCTCATCATGTCGAAAGAATATTTTTTGTGGGTTGATGTTGAAATCTCCTAAATGATCATAGCATTATCATCCAAGCTCTTGATAAAGTGAATATTTTGCTAAATATAAGTGTCTTTACAAGTACTTAATTGATGTAATAGCTTGCTTGTCTCAGTAGAAAGGGTAGTGGAAATCACTATGATAAAGACAAAAACATATGGTTTTTTATTTTTGATGAATAAACTTCATTCTGTTTTGAGAAAAACACATGAATTTTAAGGTCCCATTTGGATAAGGGATTAAGAATAAAGAAGAATAACTGATAAGTGGAATTTATTTCTCAATTTTGTTTGTTTGGATTGCATAATAAGTAGGGACTAAGTGTTGTAGTTGTTGCTTTTAGTGGAGGTAGAATGCAAATCGAACATGTAAATGAGCAAACATGAAATAGCCATGACAAAATATTTATGAGGTTCATTCTTAACCCGGTTACTTTTTCGACAGTGACAGGCGATCTCTCTGCAAAGTATAGTATAAGAACACTAGTATAGATGATGAGAAATAGTTCTAATCTTAAGGAGGGTTATAGATCCAAAGGCTCGCATGCTCTAATGCACGTGAGACACTAAAGACTTGAACTTTAATATAATAAATAGCAATGGCTCCTATATTACTCTTAATCACTTTATTTGTCGTCGAATTCAGACACGTCTCGTACTATCGTGAATAAAATGGCGAAAATTCTTCTCAGCTAATCTGAACTTCATCTCCAGGGTATGTTGTTGATTGGACCAGGACTCTTGGTCTTGCAGTAGAAGACTCAATCTCTAGTAAATCGATTAAATCTACGATGAAGGTTCAGATTGGGGCACAGTCAGTGAAGGCTTGTGGAGGATGAATGAGGTGGTGCATTTCAGAGCTGGAGCTGTAGGCGTGAATTGGGATCGAAGAGGATCAGAGGTGGTTGCAGATTATGATATGAGGCTCGATTGGTCGGAACGATAACAAAGTGAATCAAACCTGCTTATGCCACTGCTGGAAAACATTGCCTTCTTCTTTTTCGACTCGTGCGATCTAGAATCAATGAGGAGTTACGATGAGATCTTCTTGCACTGCTTGCGTGATGAACCTGGACTCATGAAGAAGAGGGCTGCAAACATCAGCCTGGAAATTTCGTGCTACCAAAATCGAATTTAGAACTGAATCTCGAACAAATCAAGAACATAAAAATTAATCTTCGAGAATCGAACCGCTCTGATAACATGTAGAAAATGATAAGCGGAAGCGATAATAAGAACAAAACGATAAACATATGAAGAACACTGAGAATTTACGTGGAATCCTACTCCCTAAGGAGCGGGATGAAACCACGAGAGAATGCCACTAAGGGTTGATTCTTCTAGTCACTTTCTTAATGGATACATGTGTGTGTGGCTCTTTATATAACCTCTCCCAGACACCAAACACCAAACACCCATCCTCACACTAAATGGGACTAACAACATGAGCCACCAATGACATCCTTCAACATATTCCATAAGGTCAAAAAAACGCCACCGTTCGCAATGCCTTAGTTCAATTTTTCTTAACACTAGACTTCGACCAAAAAAATTTCAAATTGCAATTACATCAGGTCGTAAAAAAGCATGTCGTCTTAGCCTCCATTATGTCTCCCCTACGTTTATTGAAAGTGGTAGCAAGTCGACTCTATCAGTATTCACCCATGATGTATAGAAAACACATAACCTTTTAGAAAGCCTCTCATTCAAGAGATTGAGAGAGAAGAGATGGTTGGGAAAGGGCTCTTGACTGGTGAGATCGTGATCTTCAGGTCGACGATATCTTTCACCTCCCGATGTGAGGTATATATAGGATGCGAGCTTTCGCATCGTCTGCCCTTACCCTCCACACACCCACCAGTTGCAGTCTCCCTTTAACCCTGTTCGTGTAACTGCAAAAGACAGTTACAAGACCATGAGACCATTCTAGTCGATACTAACTTCCTCCTAGACACCTTAGATGGTGATTTCCTTACTTCGGTTAAAACTAACAAAACTAGGGTGGGCTAATAAATTTGATTTCTAAAACTCCAAGGACCCACAACTCTGCCATGCTAATTACACTGCAAACTCGTGTTCTTCTTTACCTTCTTTGTTAGGATGGCTTTGACAGGTTCCTCAGGGAAGCTTATCCATCATAACCCAGGTCAGGAAAAATTGGATTCCTGGAGCCATGCTGATCTTTTGTGCCAACGTCTTCTGGATTTGATTTGTATGCCAATGCCTCCTTTTGCTATGGACCAGTTTTTTTGGAAGGTCACTCTTTTTTTCTGGAAGAAGAAGAAAAAGATGACAATAGCTATCAAGATAACAAACTGCAGAAGAATATCATTTGTCATATCACATAGGACCAATCATCAAACTTATACATGACAATATCACAACTGAAAACAAACGTTGTCCAAATGTAATAGGGCGAATCATCAAACTTATACTTGTTTTACAGGGCACTATTAACACATCTGCTCTCAGACTGTTCGCATAAATAAAAATAAAAATAATACTTTACAACTCATATCACAACAAATGCAGGAAGGAAACAAAAAATTAGAGAAACCTGGACGAAAATGTTATACGAGTTCATAGCATCACGCAGAACAATAAATAAACTCACTCCAACGTCCACATTTCTTTTGGGTTGGTCGGTTAATCTCTGTCCAGACTGAAGAAGAGCATTCCTCATGTGACTATGAAAAGGGAAGCTGTGAATCATCAAGGTTCATCCCTTCTTGCCAGAACGACTCAAGTGAAGATTGAACCATCTCTTCTTCGCCTTATCTCTCGCATCCAAATATCCGTCATCCATGGGACTTCCAATCCTGGAGTCCAGGCTTGTGCTTTTCCCACTGCTGCTAGTGCTTGCACTGGGATCCGTGATTGGCTGAAAGGAGGTAAATAAGGAGTGGATACCATCTCTTTCTTTCAGAAGCTCTTCAACCTGCACGAATAGTTGAGCAGATATCACTACAGCTGAGCAGGGAAAACATGATGAACGGCCAAGGAACGAACTGTTTATACAGAACTATGGAATCTTAAGAGCTAATATGTTCTAAATAGTAACGGAAAATAAGTGGAAGCCTCGTACATGAAGCTCAGTTCCTCCATAATACGTTTGCTTTTCTATCACCAGTCTCGAACTTTGAGTAAAAGAGGGTTACATTAGTTAGGTCATAAACAATGTAACACTATCAGATCTCTTTTAACATGAAGTTTTGCATGCATTCAGAGCTCGTTCGGGGAAGTCCAATCTAGTTACATGCTGCATGACTCAAATGTAAGCGAAAAGTTGGCAAGTACAGCTACATCATCTTCCGGTAAGATATTGTTGAGATGTCTTAAATTATAACCCGTCAATTAGCTCAATGAAATTGGTCCCATGTCAACGACATCTTCACTTAAAGGGGAATGGAGCCTCACATCCTAGGCAATCTCACTAGATTTGTTTGTAAGGAGTGGCTATACATGTCCCCTGAATATTAGGTTTAAAGTGATCACAACAATAATCGATAATCATATCTTTTTTCCCATATAACGAGGAGAGATTTTCCCATTTACAAGGATTGTAGCTCTAAGTACAGGTGGAACTTGTATATCTGTTTGTTCATGTAAATTGTTTTCCTTACATGCTCGGTATTCATAAAGACGAAAACTAAATGGACCCTGACATGGTGGGCACATGTCAGTTAAAAATTAGTATCAATACACCAACATTTGGTGCAACACTAATTCGACGTCACACGAATATGATAAGGATCAATGATAGTTCGAAATATTGCGATATATCGACAATATATGCCGATATATTGGTATTGACAGATTTGGGGTATCGAAACTGCTGGGACCTGGCAGCAGGGGAGACCATTTCGGTGGGCTAGGGCAGCCCGCAGGTGGCAGCCTGCTGGGGGGGGAGGCCGGTTCGGCGGGTGCCTGCTGGCAGGCGGCGACCAGCGGGTGTTGGGGGGGGGGGGGGGGGGAGGCGTGTAGGGTTATGGTTGGTGGGATATAGGAACCTCTGTTGCTCCGATATCATGTTGAGAGAAAAGAATAGCATATCATTGAAGAGACCCTAAGGCTCTCTTATATAGGAGAAAAGTCATGGGTTAATTACATGAGAGGTGCATAGAGAAAATAGAAATGATAAATAAATACGAAGAGATACAACTATCTCAGAAACTATTACGACACTGTTTTCTAGGATTTCGGCACATGTCGCTTGATATCTCAACGATATATTGTGAGATGCCGATAGAAGGAATCTTGGAATAAAAAATAATACATTTTGACTGATATGGGCAATAGTGCCCATTTCAATCCAATTTCGCCCAAAATCTGCTGCTGTGGTGTGCTCTTGCTCTTCCTATTGGCTTTGTTGAAGGCATGGCTTCCAATCTTTACTATTTTTGTTAATATTTGGGTGATCTTTTGAGAGTTTCCGTTCCTTTTGTGTGTTGCATTTTCTTGAGTTCTTTTGGAAGATCTCGAGTATTTTGCGATATATGGAAAGAGTAAATTTGGGGTTTTGAAATCTATGATGAATCAAATTGATTTTTTTGTAAAGTAGAAACTCGTATCTCATGTTTAACACTAATAAAATAAGATTTCAATATTTTATATTTTTAAATTATGAATTTATTAAATTCGAAAATTAAACCTAAGATCTTACTAGCAAATACTTGATTTTCGTGTTTTGTGCCTCATGCGTAGTTTTCCCTAATAATGTAGCCTTAACTCTAGATTTAAGATGATTTTTCTTACAAATTGAAATATAAAAACCTTGATACTATGTTAGAGACTAAATATTCAAGACTTTATGCATGTATGAATTTCAAAAATTATAAATATAGTAAATCCACCCACTTCAATGGTCTGGAGGTAGTGTAGTGTGCCTACCGTCCAAAAAATCAGGGTTCAAATCCCTCTTTACGGGGTTGTGTTAGGTAACCAACAACCAACAATTAAAATAATCGGATCCTTCAACATGGATTTGAGAAAGAATTCATGTAGCCGACCCTACTAAAGTGAGAGAAGGCTTAGCTATTTTAATAAATATAGTAAATCCGAAAATTAAAACAAAAAATAACTAGTACATAATCAATTGTTCCCCATGTCTCTCATGTGGTTGTTCTCTAATTTTCTTCGCAGGTTTTGCTTGGGAAAATCCACTGTTCCTATTTGACATCTGATGGTTGTGAGGGTCAGAGACAATAGGGAAATTGGTTAGAGATATGCCACTACACCAAATGACAACGAATCTAAACCACGACGCAACTTACGTGGGAAGATGCTGAGAGGAGGCAGTATTAAAAGGATGAAGCATCATCTTATTGGCAACAAGAATGTTGCAAGTGCACGTGTTGTTCCAAGGATATTAGGGAGTTGGTGAAAGCTAACTTGGAGGGGAAGAAGGAGAAGGATCAACAGAGGCGAGAAGGGATGAGGAATTCAAAGAGATTAGGAAGGATTTCAATGCCATATCTGATTAGGATGACGATGATTTCATCTAACCCAGTCGATATTCAAATCCAGTAGAGATGAGGGCTTACATGAGGGCAACACAAAAATTGTTGAGAGAGTTTGAGAGGCAAGAACTCAGTGGACGAGGCGGCCTCTATGGTGTTGGTGGCAATGGGAGTAGTTTTGGAAGTGCACCAGTACCACCACCCACCAAAAACACAAGGAGAAGGGAGTCGACCCTTCTTGACGAGGAGCAGGTCTATGTAGTACAATACAATCAAGGATCTGAGATAGAGGATAGTGAAGGACATGTTTTCAAATACTAGGGGGAGAGTAGACAATGCCATGAGCAAGCTCTTTTTTGGGAAAAGCATTCATGTGAATGCTGCTAGTGGACCTTTCTTACAACACGTAATCGACGAGATCGTTGCCGTAGGACTGAGAATGAAAGCTCCCACATCGTTACGAGATAATGGACAAGTATCTCACGACGGAGGAGGAGATGAACGAATACATCAAGGAGATGACAAGGCATGGTTCGAGATATTGTGATATATCAACGATATATTGATATCGATATGGGACTGATATATCGAGCGATATGACGATATATGCCCATGAAAAGGCATTTTCTTCACAAATGGTTGTCGATATGGGCGATATATCACCGAAATATCGTATCGACATGAGGCCGTATAGACTTCGATATCGACATTTAAACCCTTGTGATAAGGAGACGGCATAGTATGTGGTGAAGTTGATGTATGGTCGTTGGAAAAAGTTACATGAGGAAGTAGATCAACAACTTGTGTACTGTGAAGGGAAGACGATTTTTATGGAATTCGTCAACGCATCTGCGTACGTGAAATACTAAAAATACCTACTGAGGTTATTATAGACATCATTAAAGATATTGGGAAGGAGAACCTTGTCCAGATAGTCACAGACAATGATACCAACTTTAAAAAAGCCGAAGAAATGATCATGGCTTCTAGCAGCTATAACATTTTTTAGACGCCGTATGCTGCATATTGCATTAACCTGATTTTGAAGGACTTCAACAAGAGAAACTAGTGGAAAAGGTGGTGGATCAAGCACATACAATCATCACATTTATTTAAAATCATTCGAAAGTTTTGCCATTGATAAGGAGGATGCACAATAACAAATTCGTCAGACATGGGATCACAAGGCTTGCAACCAATTTTATAGCATTGTAAAGCCTGAAACAACACAAAATTGAATTGAAAATCATGTGCTGCTAAGGGGAATGGTTCGAGATACTCGAGGCTCAAATGGAAGGAGGGAGGAAAGTGAAGACATTGATCAATGATCTCCAAATCTAGGACAACGTGACACGAGTCATGAAAATCATGGAACCGGTTGTGTCTGAATTAAGGATCGTGGATGGTAACAAGAAATCGACCATGGGATGGGAGTGATTTATGAAACAATGCCCTGAATGATGGAGAAATTGATAAAAATATTGGAAAAAGGATTCAAAGCCCAGCTAGACATCATTCACGCATGATGGTCCAAAATGCTCTCGCATCCTCTTCATACATCTATTCTTTATCTTCTGACTAAATTGGAGGATGGGTACTATATAATTTATCTCGATTAAAATATGAAAAATATGGGTGCTCGTGCCCAACTTATTATTTCAATCCAAAGTACCGATACAAACACAGTCTTGGTACCAATGCAGATCTTCTAGCAGTTGTTCCTGGGATGTGTTAGGATCATTTGGTAGAATTACCACAGTCAATAATAGGGAAATACCCTTCATGGTTAGTGTTGGAGTATTTGATTGTGCGTAGGTTGAGTTGTAGATGGGTAAATGGATACCTCTAGGATCCATTTACCCCATCCATGTGTTTAGTCCCACATCTATCAGTGGTGGGACTTGGAGGCTCTGTGGAGGCTATATAAGGAGCCCTAGACCTCCTGTATCCATAGAGAAAGTGCAATGCATAGATCAGCCCTTTGAGGCGTTCTCCCGTGGTTTCATCCCATTCCTTAGGGAGTAGGGTTCCACGTAAAAATCTTTGTGTTCCATGTTTCATACTTCTGTTCTTATGCTCTGTTTATCATTCCGCTTCCGCATTCCTATTTTCTAACATGGTATCAGAACGGGTCGATTTTTGAGGATTATAAGTTCTTTATTTTTTCAAGATTCAAAGTTGGAGTTATTGTTCTTGAAAGATTATTTTGAAGATTTCTTGTTCAGGTTAATTGTTAGGTATATTTGCAAATATAGGGTTCTTTCCTGAAACCATAATCCAGGCGCATATCTTGCATAATCTTCCATGCGATGCACCTTGGCGAGGTATGACAGCTATCTAGGGCTCCACAATCGCAACTCCAATCATCTCAAGGCGCCGTAGGAGTCCCCGAAACAAGAGCAGCCATCGCGAAACCCCCAGGCGGAGCCTTCAATACTCCGTTCTCCATAGCCAGGAGGTGCGATCCGGTGCCTGTGCTCGATCCCAGAAGCACCACCATGGGTCGATCATCTTTAGGCGGCGTGCGATGCTCCAACACCCACTTTCCAAGCGCAGGCGGTGCATTGATCAATCCATTGTGAGATCAGGATTGGGCGCAATGGATGGGTTCATTGTAAAACTATCATCAGGCGCGCGAGAATTAATCGCCATCCCCCTCGTTGGCAGCACACCAATACTGCAGGTTGTGCTCTTCTCCCCACAAACAATAGAGCGGCGGTGAGACCTCGTTCTCCAGGCGTCGCCCCCTCCGCACGAGGAGCTCCTCTCAAAGGTGACCACACGCCCCGCGCACTCCAGCCCCATCGCTGACCACATCTCCCTCCAAGTCCGCGCGCTCCAGCCCCATCGCTGGCCCTGGCATTCCATGCATTCCGTATAGGCGACGCGTGCCTCAACGCCCCCACTCCAGGCAGACTTCTCCCATGGCAACAGCTTCGCGCGTAGACAGAGCGAGCTGCAGGCGATTCCTCCAAACGCGCAGCCTTTCGGCGGCTGCATCTCCTCGCAGCACCCCTCTCTCCCCGGGCGACGCAAGGCGACCACGATCAACTCCTTCATGGCAGCGCAAGGCAGCGACGTGAAGAAAGAAACCGGGGGGGGGGGGGGGCTACTGCATGGGAAGGGTTCCCACGATGGGAACCCTAAAGGGGGGCCTGATGACATTTTAAAAAAAATTGTGTGGGGTTATTTATTGTAAGCCCCAAGTGGACTTCTGTTGCCTTAAAAAAGGGGGCAATGAATGAAAAAAAGGAGAGCGAGGACCTGTCATGTAAAAAAAAGAAGAAAAAGGCGCATACAAAAGAAAAGTTATACGCACATTTGCAAAAAAAGAAAATAGAGAGGTCGAGAAAAAAGGAGGTAATGGCCTATTTGCAAAAAAAGGGAAAAAGAAATTTTTTGTGGGGTTATTTGTTTGAGAGCCCAAGTGGGCTTAGTGATGTAAAGGCCCAAGTGGGCCGATGATATTAAAAAAATGTGAATGGAGGAAACAGGAGGGGGAGGCCCAATGTGAGTAAAAAAAATAAAAATAGGGACCAACATTAATAAAAGGGGGGAGGGGGCACAAGTTAATTTTTTTGAAAAAGATGCATACAAAGAAAAGCCGTATGCAAGGAATTTTTCCAAAAAAAAATGATGATTTGCAAAGTCGTAAAAAGATGATGATACGACTTATAAAAAATGTTAAAAATTTTGAAAAACCGAAGAAAAATAGTGATACGGCTTATTGATGTTTTCTACCCCCAATTTATTGTCTTCTCCTAACTTGGTCAACGATTGTCATTCCGACCATTATGGGAGAAAGGGGGAGTATTGTGTAGAGTCACAGGTCTTCTTCAGATACAGATTCTTCAGACCAACCAATTGTTCCAGACTCTACAGTTTCTCAGATGTTCAGACTCGATGTCAGGTTCTGAGTCTGCAGTTCAAGACGCACAACCTTCTTCAGTTTTGTGGTCCCCGTCATTCTTGTTGTTTCGGCCAAAGTTTTTATGTGAGCCGTAGGGACTCCAGAGAAGAGGATCATTCCCTATGCTTATGAGCAAGGGTTTTCATGTGGTCTCATAGGGACTCCAGAGTAGAGTACCATTCTCTGAGCCAGATGGGAGAGACCCAGTTCTCCAACGAGGAGACTTCTCCAGACTCACTCCAGCCCGTTCGCCCTCCTCACATGCACGTCATGAGAAGCAACGTCCTCGGCAACAGCCGACAGTTGTGCTCGTTGACTTGATATTGTCTGTAGTGTCATGTATTATGAGTTGAGTTTCTCTAGTTTGTCCAAGCTGAGCATTGCATGCTCCAACTTGAGGGAGATTGTTGGAGTATTTGGTTGTACGCAGGTTCAGTTGTAGATGGGTAAATGGATACCTCCAGGATCCATTTACCCCATCCATGTGTTTACTCCCACATATACCAGTGGTGGGACTTGGAGGCTATGTGGAGGCTATATAAGAAGCCCCGGGCCTCTTGTATCTATAGAGAAAGTGCAATGCATAGTCATCCTTTTGAGGCGTTCTCCCGTGGTTTCTTCCCGCTCCTTAGGGAGTAGGGTTCCACGTAAAAAAACTTTGTGTTCCATGTTTCATATTTCTGTTCTTATGCTATGTTTATCATTCCGCTTCCGCATTCCTATTTTCTAACAGTTAGTATCTAACACTCCATATGTTTAGTACTCATGCTTCTTAACAACTATTATTTATTAACATTGATTTTTCTCTTTTGAATTTTTCGTAGTTGAATGGTGGTTACTAGGTTAGAAGATGTAAAACCTCAAAGCATCGGATTACACTAAATCTATTTTCTAACATGATCCAATATCCAAGTCAGTTAAATGACTGCTCTATCTTTTAGTACTCATCAAGACCTTTCCAATGAGCCCAGAAACATCGAAATCAAAATTTGTATGAGAAAGTTATGCGCATTTTATAATCGATTTATGACTTTTGGACTCAGAACCGAACCCGAGCTCAAGATTATATAGTCCCAAGGGGATCAAGTTACTTAGCCACCTGACCCATTACCGAAGAGTCGCCGCCTTGGCAGAGCTCCGCCACTGGCGATTATTTCCATCGTCCGATCAATGATCCCAAGGTGCCAACACGAAGATGATCGTGAGGTCATCACCGTACACACACCCATTTCATGCGAAGCACCCCAAAAACATGATTTTTAGGAAGGAGGAATCCAAGTGAACGACTCCAAAGGTACGGATTTTTAGTATTTTGCCTTGTTGTTGAATCATACAATCACTGTGTATCACATGTGCATGCTTTGAATTCGGATTTGGTCATTTTGTGTGCATGCAAATCGAGTTTTCAAAATCATATCACAAAAATCGAGGTTGTTATTCGGACTATTCGTCTGTTGGATCGTCATGGAATTTTATACATGTATGAGGGAACATAGAATTATACATACGGAATTGGATCCCTGATCGGAGACAAAAGATGCCCATCAAAACGCAGCTGTAGTTGTTCCCATCCATATTGGGTCGTAAGATTCGTGCTAAATGCATGTACATGGGAACATCCAATGGTTGTAATAAATATTTGTAACTATTTGTTTATTGGAGAAAATGTAATGAAAATTGAGTCCGGCATGTAAATGAATGAAATTAATACCATTTGACGAGCCTCGTGAGAAAGAGAGAGGATCATCAAAATACCCAGATCGATGTATATCACATAATGCTGATATCTTGTCGTGTGTGGCTCGTGGTCGGCTTTTCCTATGAGGTTCCTACGGATGTGATTTCCTATGGTACGTCTTTACCTTGCACATGGATGCATTTCTCATGGTGTGTGGGTAGTAGAGTTAGCGATTGCAAGGGATGTACAAGCAACACATCAAAAATATGACATAAGACTTTCTCCATTTTAAGTGTCAAAGTTCATCGAGATCCGTCTTGCGAGGGATGATCCTGATCATGAGGATTTTTTGGCAGTTGATTCTCACCGCTGACTTGTAGATGACAACGAAATGCAGTTTAGAGATGACCTAGATGATGATGAGGCCAATGAAATGAAGAAGAGGTGATTGCATAACCAAGTCCTGTGGAGAGGGGTCGAGGGCGAGGACATGGACAAAGACGTGATGCTCGAGTTGGACGAGGATAGCGACGACATAGCCAAGCAGTTGACTTTGGGGACTTCTCATAGCAGACACCCACATAGATGGCCTCAAGGGTTGATTTTAAGGCTCCATGTCATGTGCATGCCACCCCTGATAGTCCGTCCACACCAGCAGCTCCAGTGAAGGAGAGGAGCCCTACTGACGTCAGCCCTTCGCATTGCTCCCCGTTTCCAGCACCGCATATAGATGTTGTTGAAGTTGACAATGTTGGTAGATCTCGCATTTTACAGATTGACCAAGCTAGCCAGATCTGGCCCGTCGCCCAACTGGAGCTTGAGGTGCCTCCACAAGAACCAGAGGAAAGACCACCAAAGCTGAGGTATTCCGTAGGAGGAAGCATTAGCGATGTAGTACTTATATATACTCTTATGTATTACATGCATAACTTGCCTATTCTTAGATCAATGATTTTTTTTGGTTATAACATGTAGTTCCTCTTGTATGAGCTTGTTCACTTTTATTAATTATTAAGATAAATATAGCTTTGCCTCTTTTATGTAATTTTAGTTTCTTCGAGTACTTATCATGTAATTAACCCAAGGGTTTTTCTCCTATATAAGAGAGCCCTCGGGCACGTCTAATGCATGTCATTCATTTCTCCCATCATGGTATCGGAGCAACGGTCCTAGACCGGGGTCCCGGTATCCCACCCAAAAACCCTAACCCTAATCCCTTCACCCGCCACCCCCCTCCGGTGCCACCGCAGCCCTCACGCGGCTCGACGCCCATTCTCTCGCCACCCCAGCGGCCCCTTCGGCGCTCCAGCGGCCAGTCTGCACCCTATCGGCAATCCCGCCGCCTCCCAGCGGCTCTGCGCTGCCCTCCGAGCGACCCCTTGCGCCGCCCCCAGTGACCCTTGCGCCTTCGAGCGGCACCGGCGGGCTCCTGTGCCCCTACAACCGCCCTCCCGTATGGCATTAGCCTCCTCCGCACAGCACCAGCCGCCACCGCCACTGTCTTTTCCGCCTTAGGACTAGGTTCAGCGCGTTCACGGAGATTAGGGATGGTTGTATGAGTCTACACATACAACCTATCCCTCACATGATACTGTAGACCGACCAGTTGTTTACCTCAGTCGGTCTACGGCTCTTCTTCGATCATGTCAGAGAACAATGGTGATGTCTTCACATCTTCAGGTGCCTTCAAAGGGTCGCCCCCTATAGTAAAGATGGACGAGACCAACTATGAACTATGGTCCATGCAATTTTGTACCTTGATGCAGTGCCATAATAAGGAGCACATACTGACAGAATCCGAGACGGAAGACAAGACTGGAGCGAATGCGACGTGGAAGCAAGACGATGCTTATGCTCTTATATGTCTCTCTGGGACGTTGACTACAGAGATTGCTAATGACAATGTGAATCAACCCACAACAAAGGCAATGTGGGATATACTGGCAGCTACATATGGGCAGTCGAAGAATGAGAGCAAAATCCTTCAGTTACAGTTCGACATCTTTTCCACCAAACAGAATGGAAGGCCACTCCATGCACATTTCTCTCATCTGCGGGGCATGTTCGAGAGATTACATAGCTTCATGCCGATCACAACCAGTACGGAACAACAACAGTCATATCGAAATGCCACGATGACGGGGGAATTTCTATCCTCCCTTGATCCTGAGTACGATGCAGCCCGCACTCAACTTCTGACCGGCGAGACTATTCCACCTATGGAGGAGGTGTATAAGAGATTGAGTAGGATTACTAGCGCATCAGCGTCTACAGCACAACCTATTCCTTCATCTATGGCTGACACCCGTGGCAGAGGAGGATCATCACATTTTCGAGGTCGTGGACCTCGTGGTAGAGGGGGAGGTAGACATCGTGGTCCCTGTACTCACTGTCACCGTCTAGGCCACTCTGAGGAAACATGCTTTCACAAGCATGGATATCCAGCCTCTGCACGTGTTGCGGAGCAGACTGAGGCTGCAGCAGTGCCTCTTCCAGATACTCGCTTTGATGACTTTATCTCCAGACTCCGTGAGATGATGGCTACACCTACGACTCCTGCTCCAGGTTCAACGGAAGCTGCAGCTCCTGCCAGAGCGGCATCTAGCTCCTCAGGTATCCACTATGCACTTACCAGTACTACGTGCTCAGACTTGACAGATTGGATTATAGATTCCGGGGCTTCCCATCATATGTGTGGCAACAGAATGCAGTTTACTACCTACAGAGGACTTGCGCCAGGACGATCTGTAGTCATTGCCAATGGGGTTCGATTACCCATTGTTGGCCAGGGAGAGATTACTCTAACGCCTTCCTTGAGCCTTCAGAATGTCTTGCATGCACCTGACTTTAAGATGAACATGTTGTCTGTTAGCCAGCTTACTAAAGATTTATATTGTCGTGCCATCTTTGACCCTTCTACTTTTGTGTTTCAGGACATACTGATTGGCAGGATGATTGGAAGTGGCCGTGAGCAGAGACTCTTGTATAAGCTTGCTATATCATGCATGCGCTGGACTTGCTACTATTCCTTCTGGATCTGTTTCTCCATTTCTTTGGCATCTTCGATTTGGCCATCTTCCTCTGCAGAAGATGTGCCATGTCTTACCACAGATATCTACCCATACTGCATTGGATTGTGAAGCCTGTCAGCTTGGGAAGCACTATCGGTCTTCGTTTCCAGGTCGTCCGAGTCGTCATAGTAGTCGGTCTTTTGAGTTGTTTCACTTTGATATTTGGGGTCCAAGTCGTGTCCCTGATCTTCAGGGCCATCGTTATTATATGGTTGTTGTGGATGATTATTCCAGACTATCATGGGTTTTTTTGTTGAAACAAAAGTTTGAAGCTGGTACTATTACTCGAAAGTTTATTCTTGAAGTGAATAATATCTTCTCTACCAATGTCAAAGTAATTCGCACTGATAATGCTTTGGAGTTTTTAACATTACATTTGTAAGATTTTCTCAGTTCACAGGGTATTGTTCACCAAACCTCGTGTAGTTACACTTCGCAACAAAATGGTGTGGTGGAACGCAAACACCATCATCTTCTTGATGTCACTCGAACATTGCTGATCCATAGTCATGTCCCTCATTCCTTTTGGGGGGATGCTGTTCTTACTGTGTGCTACCTAGTGAATCGTATGCCGTCTACTGTTCTTGATGAAAAGGTTCCCTTCTTGATTGCGTTTCCCGAGAAGGACCTATTCTCCATGACACCTCGAGTCTTTGGATCTGTGGCTTTTGTGCATATTTCTACCCCTAGTCGTGATAAGCTCTCACCAAGAGCTATCAAATGTGTGTTTGTTGGGTACTCTCGTACTCAAAAAGGGTATAGATGTTATGATCCGGTGAGTCGACGATATTATGTAAGTGCTGATGTTACTTTCTTTGAGTCCATCATGTAATTATCTTCTACAGGTGACAGACTGTCCAATAATAATGCCGATGACATTGTTGTTCCTCCACCTCCATCTCTTCCAGCACCTAAACCTGAGCAACCATTACCACCAGCTTCGCCACCACCACCACCACCACCTGAGCCCAAATTCTTACCCATTGTTTACACTCGCAGGTCTTCTACTAGCTCTTCTGCTCAGGGGTCGTCCACATAATCCAGCACGCCTCAGGTATGTCTTGATAATAATATTCCTACTGATGACACTGGAGTTTTACAGCATACACAGGATGATTCTGCTACAGAAGACAGAGAGGATGCAGATTTGGATGTTCCTATTGCGCTAAGGAAGCCTCGACGCAAATGTGCCACATACCCACTGGCTGCACATGTTTCTTTGGATCATCTTTCTGATGAATACAAGAAGTTTGTTGTAGGACTTTCTGCGGTCACTATACCTCGAACATATATGGAGGCTTTACAGGACATGTGGCGTCAAGCCATGGAAGAAGAGATGGCGGCCTTAACGTCAAGAGGGACATGGACTATTGTCTCGGCTCCACGAGGTGCATCGATTGTCATCTGCAAGTGGATATTTTCAATCAAGCAAAACGCAGATGGGAGTGTGGATCGTTACAAGGCGAGGTTGGTGGCCCGTGGCTTTACCTAGACATATGGGGTGGACTACCAGGACACTTTTCCTCCAGTAGCGAGACACTCGACGCTTCGGGTCTTACTAGCAGTGGTTGTTTCACGTGATTGGCCGTTATTTCAACTTGATGTGAAGAATGCTTTTCTCTATGGAGACCTTCAAGAGGAAGTTTACATGCAGCAGCCACCTGGGTTTACTACTGAGGGAGAGTCCCAGAAGGTATGCAGATTGCAGAAGGAAATTTATGGCATGAAGCAAAGTCCTAGAGCTTGGTACCAAAAGCTGTCAGAATTAATTGAGCAACATGGGTTTAAGAGGTCCACTGCAGACCACTCGCTTTTTGTCTAGAAGACATATAGAGGTACGGTTGTCATTCTTGTGTATGTAGATGATATTATTGTTATAGGAGATGATGCTCAGGGCATTTAGATAGCCAAAAAGTTCCTAGGTAAAGAATTTGTGACCAAGGATCTTGGTACTCTTCGCTACTTCCTGGGATTGGAGTTTGCCAGGAATCATCGTGGTCTAGTGATGACCCAAAGAAAGTTTGTCATGGATCTCCTTTCTGAGACAGGTATGACCGGGTGTAAGCCTGTTATGACTCCCATGGATCCAAGTATGAAATTAAATGATGAGGATACTGAAGAAGTTGATAGAAGAAGGTACAGGGAACTAATTGGAAAGCTTCTATAAATTATTATCACCAGGCCAGATATTATATTTGCTGTAAGCAAGGTCAGTCAATTCATGGAGCAACCCAGAAAGGCACATATGGATGCTATCTTTATGATTTTGAGATATCTGAAGAACTCACCCGGTTCGGGACTCTTATTCAGTAGGTATGCTTCCTTGGATGTAACAGCTTGCGCAGACGCTGACTATGCAGGATGTCCCACAGACAGAAAGTTTACTTTGGGGTTTGCAGTGTTCGTTGGACACTCACTTGTCTCATGGAAAAGCAAAAAGCAAACTATGGTGGCTAGATCAAGTACAGAATCGGAATACAGTCAAGGGAGTGCAGAGATGATGTGGGTTAGATCAGTGTTAACTGATCTTACCATAGAAGTTCTTCCTCATATGCAACTTTTATGTGATAATCAAGTTGCATTATTCATTGCTAATAATCCTGCATTCCATGAATGTACAAAACATATCGAGGTGGGATGCCATTACACTCGAGATTTGATACAGAAAGGACTTATATCTACCTCCCATGTGTCTACAGGAGATCAGACGGCAGATATCTTCACCAAGGCTCTATCTCGAAGCCCATTTCAGAAGTGTTGTTCCAAACTGAGCATGATAGATATATATGCTACAGCTTGAGGGGGAGTATTAAGATAAATATAGCTTTTGCCTCTTTTATGTAATTTCAGTTTCTTCGAGTACTTATCATGTAATTAACCCAAGGGCTTTTCTCCTATATAAGAGAGCCCTCGGGTACGTCTAATGCAATTCATTCGTTTCTCCCATCATTGATGTTTTAAGATTATGTGAGAGCTCACATGTATGGCTCAAGTGTATAAAATGGCTCAAGTATATGATCTTGAAAAATGTTTGAATGCATCCCAAACAAATTTTGATTCTTTAAAGTTAAAAGCAACTCTCTGAATAGAGTTAATAACTTGTTTTTTGGGAAGCAGAGAGAGCAACTCCTAGGAAAGGGAAGTTGTATGGTTGCAAGCTCCAGAGAAATGGGGCAACGGCTACCAAACTCATTTGTTATGGGAGAGGCAACGGCTTCCTTACAGTTAACAAATTATAAAGTCACCTGGGGGTCATGATGAATAAGAAACCCCATGTACCATCCAGGCGAATTTTCCTTGATTTGTTGCAAGATGTCCATTCAAGTGCTCAATGAAGCTGTAGATGATGGGTTTCCAAACGTCATGCTTCAATACTTACAACGCTCATAGCAGCCCCTGCGAGGGCTCTCTTCTCCGACCTCCAGATCGCATCAGCAACGATTCTCATACCTCCAGACCACTGTGGATGATGCTGCCCAGAAGATCGCGCTGCAACACGTGCAACAATGACGCAACCTTCATGTGTGATCCCTATGTCCTTTGCGACTTCAACTCCAGTTCTCTCCACAGGAAAGATGGAAGCCGTGACAGCATTATCTGGATTTATTCAATGGGTTCTTAGATAGGAACCCTGATCCCACTAAGGTCTGTTGACCTAGTTTTAATTTAATTTGGGCGCTACTGGAGTGCAGACACTGATGTACTCTGTTAAAAAAAGAGAGGTCTGAAACGATGAAACGAAAAGGGCTTGAAAAGAGAGAGGAGATAATCTGTGAAAAAATTGGAGAGCAGCCACTGTTTTAAAAAAACAAAACAAGAAGAGAAGCGGGAGCGTTCAAAAAAGAAAGGATAATGGCGAAAAAAAGGAACGGCAAAAAAAAGATAGCAAAAAAAGTACTATTAAAGTCCAGGAGAAAAAATTGAATGGACTAAAAAGATGACGGTTCAAAAAAATGCCGATGATGTTAAAAAAAGGCAAGGATGTTGCACAAAAAAGAGGAGAGATTAAAAAAGGAGAGAAAAAAATGAAGTATCTTGTTGTTGACCCCCTTCATTTGTTCTCCCAATTTAGTTGAGTATCCTTATATTTCTGACAAGTATGGGAGAAAAGGGCAGTGTTGGGTAGCGGTTTCAAGACTATACCAGTGTTTGAGGCACTCTAAGTTAGAGTGACCCAGTGTTTCAGAGTTCTCACCTGGGAGACTCATTGTTTTGCTCCATTCTCCATTGACTATGAACTCCATTGTGTATGGATATTCCCACGACATGTGAGCGTAAACTCCACTCTGTATTGATATCCTACGGCATGTGACCGTGAACTTCAGTGTGTATGGATATTCCCACGGTATATCCTATTGACTGTGAACTCTAGTACGCATGGATGTTCCCACAGCAAGTTCCAGTGACCAGGAACTCCACTACGCATGGATATTCTCATAACATTCATTATTCGACACCTTCAAAGAGATGGAGCAGCCTTCAGTGGATGAGATATGTTGTGGGCGAGAGATCTCCTGGTGGAAGACTCATTTCTTTATGAGTCAGTTCGCACTCCAGCCTTTGGTTCCTCCTCACCAGCATGCAATGAGAAGTAACATCGTCGATGGCAATCGACAATGTATGCATTGAGTCGATATTGTCTGTTATGCCATGCAATCAATGTGTAAGTGAGTGTTTTGTTTTCTGTTTGTCCAAGCTAAGCATTGCATGCTCCAGCTTGAAGGGGAGTGTTGAAGGATATCTTTGGAGGCTCATGTTTAGTCCTACATCGTGTGATGGTGGGAGTTTGGTGTCTTGGCAGAGCTATATAAAAAGCCTCATAACCATTGTAAACTTTAATAAAGTAAATAGAATATCAACCCTTTAAGGTGGTTCTCTCGTGGTTTCATCCCGCTTCTTAGGGAGTAGGGTTCCACGTAAATTAATAAGGCCTCAAATATTGGTTTCCACCAAAATTTGGTATGATGACCGACTGAAACTAAATTTCTGCCGAAATTCGATCGAAATTCTGACCACCATTCACTCTATTGGCAACCCTAAAGGCTAAAATGTCAACAATTTAGGTCGAATTCCGTTTACTTGTCGATTAGAAATTCGAGTGAAATTCCGTCAATTTTGGCGATATTTGATGCCATGATGATCGATGGATCTCAAAACAGAAGTGAAAGTTGATCGATTACAATGAAAGAATTATAAAACCTGGTGTTAGTAGAAGGTTTGAGTCATATGTCACTGAGAATGAAGTAATTGATCAAATCCTCATGCTCAAAATCTACAAAGCAACACTATTTAGGGATCATACCCCAATAATTACAGCATATGTAATGGCTTGTGGTTGGATTTGGGTATGGCTCGTGGCCCCCTCCTTATATTGTAGAGATATATTTTATGTTTATGTATCTTCTTATATATTTCCTTTTCCCTTTGTCTACTTTATGTAATTATCCCATAGGTTTCTCCCTATATAAGAGAGCCTAGGGATCAAGGAATAAATGGATTTTCTCATTTTTCCTAACATGGTATCAGAGCGACGGTCCTAGACTGGAGCTCTCATACCCCCACAAACCCTAACCCTAGCCCCACCGCCACCCCTCCTCTCTCTCTCTCACGTCCTCAGCTCTCCATGCTGTCGCACCTTCCCGCTGTCGTCGCTAGGGGCCGGCGCCGCCCCTCCTCTCTCTTGGGGAGTCGCCATCCTCTCTCTCTTCTTAGGATGTCGCCCACCTCCTCTAGGGGGTACCACCACCACCCCTCTTTCTCTAGGGGCCTCCACAGCCTTCGACTCCTATTTGATGAGATTAGTTGCTTGAGTCTACATATGCAACCAAATCTCTTTATGTCAGTGAAGACAAAAGCTTGTCTAGTCTACAACCCTAGTCTTCTCTAGCTGTCATGTCAGAAAGCAAGGTAGATATCCCCCCCCACCATAGGCATCTTTAGAGGTCATGCACCTATAGTAAAGATGGATGGGCCGACGAATTGTGGGCCATGCAGTTCATGAGCTTAATGAAGTCAATTGGCAAGAAGCACATTCTTACCGAGGAAGAGCCGACGGAGAAGAGAGGGTTGTATGCCTCATGGGAGGCTGACGATGCATATGCTCAGGTCTGGTTGTATGGTACCTTGATACCAGAGATTGCAAACGATGTCTTGCATCGGCCCACTTCCAAAGCCATGTGGGACACTCTTGTCGGCTGCCACGTATTCACATGCCAAGAATGAGACGAAAATTCTACAGCTTCAACATGACATCTTCACCATAAAATAGAATGGTTGACCCATGCATGCTCACTACACTGCCTTGCGGGGAATGTTTGAGAAGCTTCACAGCTTCATGCCCCTCACGGATTCTTCGGAGCAGCTGAAGACATATCGGAATGCCACGATAGTTGGTGTTTTTATGGCCTCCCTCGATTCACAGTATGAGGCCGCTTCTTCTCAGATTATGACATATGCTACCATTCCTCCCATGGAGGAGGCCTTTCAAAGATTGAGTCGGATCAATATCTCAAGCCCAGCTCCAGTGCCAAATTCCTCTGCTATGTCGGCCTCTCATGGAAGAGGCGGTCCATCCCAGTTCCGGGGATAGGAACCACGTGGTAGGGGTGGACGTGGTCGTAGACCACCTTGTACATATTGCCATCGATCTGGTCATACAGAAGATACATGCTACTCTAAGCATGGTTACCCAACGTCCTCCTGCGTAGCAGAGCAGATTCAACATCATGGCGCTCCACCTACATCGATCAATGATATGATGAGCTTGTGTCTCGACTGAGAGATATCATGCCCCCAGCTAGCACTCCTTCACCTGCTTCCGAGAGTAGTTCAAATATTGTTGCTACTGTAGGAGCCAGTACCTCAGGTAGTGCCCTTACCTCTACTTCTCATCATGGTTCAGATATCTCAAAATGGATTATAGATTCTGGTGCAACACATCATTTGTGTCAAGACAGAAATGAGCTCATAGTCTACAAGCAGGTCTTTCCAGGAAAGACTGTGGTCATAGTAGATGAGACTCATTCCCCAATCACAGGACAGGGGGAGATCAATTTGACGTTAGCTATGCGATTGCAGAATGTGTTGCATGCCCCTAATTTCTCCATGAACTTACTGTCTATTAGTCATATTACTAAGGATTTACGTTGTCGAGCAATATTTAACCCATCATCTCTTGTGTTTCAGAACATTCTCACGGGCAAAGTGATTGGCTGAGGTTGTGAGTAGGGTGGGCTCTATCGACTGGTCCAAACACCATATACCGAAATATCCTCTCATTCTACTGGACATGTATCTCCTTTCTTACGACATCTGCGCTTCAATCATCTTTCACATCATAAACTGTGTCAAGTCCTTCCCCTTATTTCACAATGCTCGTCGTTCAACTGTGAAGCATGTTAGTTAGGGAAGCACCATCGGTCTATCTTTTCGAGTCGTCGGGGTTGGAGCAGTAGCTCCCCTTTGAGTTTTTCCATGTAGACATTTGGGGTCCAAGTCGTGATCCCGATCATTAGGGACACAAGTTCTATTTACTTGCTGTGGATGATTTTAGTCGTTTGTCTTGGGTTTTCTTGTTGAAGAATACATCAGAAACGGGCAATGCTCTTATGAATTTCATTAAAGAAGTGCAGAATATTTTTTCCACCTCTGTCAAAACTGTAAGGACTGATAATGCTCTTGAATTCTGTACTCATGTGCTCTCTTATTTCTTCTCATCTCATGGCATTCTTATACTTACACGTCCCAACATAACGGTGTCGCAGAAAGAAAGCATCGCCACCTTCTTGATGTCACACGTACCCTCCTTGTCTAGAGTTGGGCACCACAATCTTTCTGGGGTGATGCGGTTCTTACAGCTTGTTATCTCATTAACTGTATGCCCTCGTCGATGCTGGGAGAGAAGATACATTTTTTCATTGTTTTTCCTGACAAAGAGTTGTTCTCTCTTACCCCTCGTGTTTTTGGGTCTGTTGTGTTCGTCCATCGGTTGTCTCCAGGGATTGACAAGCTCTCTCCTAGGGCTGTCAAATGTGTCGGGTATTCCAGGACTCAAAAAGTTTATCGTTGCTATGATTTGTTACAAAGGATGTATTATGCCAGTGTAGATATCACATTTTTTTAGTAGGTATGAGGGACGTGCTAAGGCTTGCTGCTGCTATGGGTGGTGTGGTTAGCGCGGAACGAGCTTGTTTTCAGAGGATTGGGATTTTACTATGATAATGTTTTGGGGAATGCTAGAGAGCCCTTTATGAATCAATTACTCTACTTTTCATTTATAATATTTTTGGATGGATCTCTAAAGGGGATTCATCCCATCTTCTCAAAATAAAAAATAAAGTCATCTCCAGGAACAGGATTGCTATTCAAGAAAGGAGCAACTCTGACCATCTCAGCATGTGGCATGTGCAGATACAGACTATGCAGGATGTCCTGATGACAAGAAGTCCACTTCGGGTTTCGATGTATTTGTTGGCGATTCACTTGTTTCTTGTAAGAGAAAGAATTGTGGTTGCTAGGTCAAAGTGTTGAATCCAAATATAGAGCTATGGCACAAGCAAACACATAGATGATGTGGGTTTGAGCAGTGTTAGCTGATTTACATATAGATGTACCTCTTCCTATACAGTTACAATGAGATAACCAGGTTGTCCCATTTAATGCAAACAATCATGCATTTCATGAAAGAACTAAACATATTGAAGTGGACTGCCACTATACACAGGACATGATACAAAAGGCTTTATTTCTACCTTACGTCGGTTCAGGAGATCAAACTACATATATCTTTACTAAGGCTTTACTCAGAGGACCATTTCAGAAGTGTTCATCTAAGCGGAGCATGAGTGACACCTATGCTCCATTTTGAGGGGAAGTGCAGATATATATATGTGTGTATGTGTGTATGCATGTGTTTTTGTATTGTTTCCCGATTTTCTTTTCTTATATCCATCTTATGTAATTTACCCATAGATCTCTCCTCTATATAAGAGAGTCTAGACTCTCAGGAATAAACGCATTTCTTTCTTTTCCCAACCGTCTTCATTCGGGCAACCTCATGTAACATGTAAAAACAATTGCAACCATGCAACATACAAAAATGCAAGGATTTACATGGAACATTCATCCAAATAGAAGGGAAAAACACATGAGGGGATGCCCTAGCGCACCATGGATAGATTTTCCTTTGCTAACTATAGGAAAGAAAACAAGGATGAGTCGCATATATATACACATAGAGTTAAATGGATCCTCATTATGACCCATCAACCTATAACAAAGACAATCCAAACTCCCCAAGGAGAAAAAATATGCTTCGGTAGAAACTGGGAAGGAATTACCGTGGTGGTCTATATATAAAAGCTTGAGCATCTTTTCAAACGAAGCCATCCTGCTATGTGGGGTTTGAGGAAGGAACGTGTGTTGAGTTTATTATACAAAGATTTAACTCAACGACCTTTGGTTACACTTGATAACTTTTATCATGGTACCAAGTTTCCCCTTAGCTAGAGTATCTTCGGCTGAAAAGTAAAAGAAAACTAATGGTATATACACGATTTTTTGTGCAGTTTGGCAAAAGTTGGATCGCAAGCAATTGAGTATCAAAAGAGTAAGCAATTAACTATAATTTTATTTTTTTATGGCCATCGGTTTCTCTACTTGCGTAATTTTTCAACATCTAAGAAGTAAATGATTAAAATGTGCAAAGAAATGACTTCAATTAAGACATACGGCTTGCTTCTCTCTGTCATATCTGGTGTTCACTTCCTGAAAACGAGCCAATGCCTACAGAATGCATCAGAGTAACCAGTAAGACATGTTATTACGAATTAATTACTAAGACATGTTATTATGAAATGACAGTGTCAATATAAACCATATCTATCTACAAATCAAGCCAACGAAGAATATATAATTGTTACTTTTCTATATTCTGATTCAAACTGTTGAAGATCATTTCTCTTTTTCACAATTTGAGACTCGATTTGCTTGAGCTTCTCAGTTACATCTTCAAATGACTTCGCGCATATTGCTTCAATTGTATATGACGCAGGTTTGAAAAAATTGTCACCTGAACAGTAATACACTGAACTTGAAGCAATCCAATTTGTCTGAAAAGAGGCATTAGATGGAAAGGATTTATGAAACAGTCACTAACCATAAACAGCAAAAACATGGGTTCCAGATTTTAGTTCAGATAATTCACAAGGTTGGAGACCTTCAAGTCTTTTGAAGAATGCAGCATCTGGGTCTTTAGCCATTGCTAACTACACCTTAAGTAATGACATTTAGCCCTTATCCTTCAAATTATCGGGCTCATTTGAAATGCAGATATATATGGGCTTACCGCATTTACAGTAGAATCCATACGATATGCTTGAAAATGTAAGAAGTACATTCCAGCTGATGTGACCTTACCGGCCTTCTCACTATCTTCCTGAGCATAAATACAACAGTGAAATTGCCATTTATTTTCAACACAGTAACTGGAACGTCGAAACAAGACACTTAGTAAGGTGCCAAATATTAAAGTCCAGGGGCATGCAAATATTGCTTTTTTCAAAAGAGAGGTGGGTGGGAGAAACAATACATGTAATCTACCATACAGATCTATGTGGATTTTGTGGAAATTGTATTTGATTTAAGTAAGAAACCAAACGAAAATCAGAGTTCTGTAATTGGTGTTTTTAATATATCTAGCTACGGAAACAAGCATGCAGCATTATCATGAAATAATACCAGCATTCTTAGATGGGTACCAGGTGCTCATGAATAAATACCAATACCTACAGGTGTGCTGTTACGCAGTAAATGATAACGGTACACTTATCTTTACTGGTGCTTGTGAAATAATATGTGTGAGTGAGTATAATGTAGTTGAAATAATCAAGTTAGTGGAAGGGCATCCTACTCGAAGATGGATTATGGAAAATAATGGGATTTCTACTGCTAAGAGTGCATGGGCAACAGTCAGAAAAAAACGGAGTTACTTGAGGTAGAAAATATTCGGGATTGTGGTATGCCTACCCAAATTTCCGTATTGTTGTGGAAGATGCTTCAGAAAAAGGATGCCATTTGAAGCAGATTTTCAGAGAATGGGGTTTTCACTTCCTGGACTACTGTCAAGTTCTGCCTTCAAAAGAGTAAAGGAATTTGGGAAGGTTGAAAACATTTTCAAGCCTAAAACTAGAGAGACTTTCCTACGTAATATGAGAAGAGTTTGCTTGGTTGGGCTTCTTTGGTTGATTTGGCTTGATTAAAAATTGAAGATTGTCTGAAGAATACATTAACATTTGGCTATTTGTCAAGAAACTGCAATGTGATGTGGATTTGATTACACTCTACATCAAGTCTAAATATGTTATTAATAATGGTGAAAGAATTTTAATGAGAAGAAAAGGTATCAACTATGGAGGAAAAAGAGTCCCATAATAGTTGGAGAATATTTTTATGGGAGAAACCGCAATATGGTTTTGTTAATTACAATACAATCTGATCGTGGATAAATATCCATTTCTGTCCAGATGGTGCTTCCGAAGGCAATACAGTTCTGGCTCGAGGAAGGGGAATAACCAGGATCAGAATAGAAATTTTCTATGGCCTGGTATGCTACCTACGCTCCTTCTCCTTAAGAAGAAAAAAAGGTCGATCTGCTGCTGCTTTTTTCAAAGCAGATCTTAGTATCCCAGGCGGCTATCTCTAGCTTCCTCCTCCTTCCGTGTATAATCCTGATGGCTTGATAGAGTCAGGGACTGGGAATTTGTACTGTTAATCCAGTTGGACCTTGTTGACTGAGACTGCTACAAGAGGGAATGCCCCCACCATGGCAAGATAGAGCCCTATAACCTGGTTTTCGCATTGGACACATTTGGCTGGAGCTAGATTCTGCTGTTCTTGTCAATATGATCAATCAGCATTACTGTCAGCTTTGCAATCTTATTACTTGGTGGAAGGATATTCTTCTGCATAAGCACTTGATTTAGTCACTCCTGTTTACAGAGAGGGTAATTCTATTGCAGTTTTTTTAGCTTATCAGGGGATTCTACCGAAGTATAACGCTGTATTAACTCAGAAAAAGAGCTTCCCAAAGAAGTGTATAGGAATTATAGCTGGAAAGAAGCAAATTATCTTGTATAAGATTTGAATAATATGCTGGTATTAGAATAGCATCTGGAATTTTCATTGGTATACTGAGCTGGAAGTGCACACATCAACTGGATGTGTGCATATCGGATCTTTCTAGAAAAACCTATGAAGCATAAAAAATGAAAAAGAAATCTCTTCCTTATGTGGTGAAGCTACGGTTATGGTTTTTCCATATCACGGACTTCCTGTCAAAACTATAGTCCTAATCTAATTATCAAAATTCCATGTGGCTAATTCTTTGAAGGATTGGTTGGAGTTTGACTCTTATCTTAGGAGGGGGCACATATCAATTTGATGTGAGCACAAAAGTTAAGTCCCCTTTTTGGGTAATTGGATTTTTTTTGTTTGCGTTTCATTGTACTTGTTTCTCCTCTTGCATTACAGGACTTAGGAGACAACATGTTCAAAATTAAAGAAGATAATGGTTCTTTTCTTGTGAGAAATGATCCTAATGTTCGGATGATACCATGGCTCTTTTTTGAAGCTTACCCAATGTCTGGAGGCGATTTCATTCTAATTATTTGGTGAGGCCAATGGCTTCGGATTCAGAAAATGAAGGATAATAAAAACATTGGTCTGGTTTATCCTTGGCGAGGATTGGAGGAAGTGCACATAACATTGGATGTGTGCACAAAATCTAAGTCCTCTAACATTCCATAATGATTGGGGTAAAATACCATCAAAGACTGTCATAAGCGAGAGCGGGGAACGAGTGGAAGGAGCGAAGTGTGGAGAACGGAGGGCTACCCGCAGCGTGAGTTGGGCAAAAGTCGTGAGCAAGGGTGATCGGAGAGCTACCGGCATGGAGAATGGAAGGGCACGGCGGTGCCGGTGCGTGTAGTGGGCGAGGGGGAGAGAACCACTTTGGAGGGTCCCTCAATGAGTTGTCTTCGTAGCGGGGACAAGCCTTGGAAGGAGGAATGGAGGCGGAGGATGATAGATGGCGAAGCGTCGTGGTGCTTCCGTTGCGCCAGCGGTGATCATCTGTCGAAGGCCTACGCAGCCACGAAGACGCTCTGCTTTCGGTGTGGGTTGGCTGGTCACTTTCGAAGATCTTGCTCAAGCAAGAGTAATAAGCTAGGTCCGAGGGTTAACGTGAAGGCAGTACAGCAGCGGACCACCCTGCTACCGAAGGAGGTCGTGGCCCTCTTCGCCGCCTTGTCCGAGGGTGTGGCATCTGATCACCCGCTGGACGGCATGGTGATCAGTGAAGGCGATGAGGATATCATCTGTGCGATCATTGAAGGTGTCATATGTGCCCGGGCCATCATATGGCAGAGATTGCTGGTGCTGGAGAGATGGTATATACACAATGGAGAAGGCATACAAAGCTCTGAGGGGACCCATGACTTACAATCCGAGAGGATGTGAGGCGGACTGCAAAAGGATCCGGAAATGGAAAATCCTGACTCGGGTGAAGGTTTTCTTGTAGATCTGCAGAAGGGATAGGGTGCTGACTGGTGAAAGACTAGCGTGTATCTTTAATGGATTTGCTCCACCCTGCTCTAGGTGCCACGAGGAGGTCGAAGACTTAGATTGTCTATTTTTCACTTGCAGGTTTTATGCAGAGGTCTGGACTCTTGTTTGGTGACACAACAATCCGCTATGATGGGATGGATGGTTTTTGGGAGGTCATCGGAGAAGGTTGGGGACGTGATGAAAAGGAGCGGGCTAGACACATAGCACTCATGTGGGCGATATGGATAGCCAGAAACGGCATGGTGTTTCGTAGGGACATATTATACGGGAAAAACGTCGTAACACATGCTAAAGTACTGGCCCAGGTTGGGGCAATGTTGTTTGATCTTCCTTCCGGGGTGTACGATCTGTGAAATCATGTAAACTTCCTTTTTCGTGATTAATGGTAAAGTTTTTTAGCACACACCTATACGGGTAGGCCTTTTTTCCTTTCAAAAAAACATTCCATAACAACTATTGTTTTTTTTTTTGGATCTGCTGGATTGTATTGCTAATGCTCTTCTTGTGTGATACAAAAGCTGGATGGTGAATGGAACTGAAGTGAAGATCCAAGGATGATGTCTAGTGGTTTACCCCTTGAAGGGAACCTTTTGTAAATCAAGAGTAAATAAAAGGGCTACTTGAACCCCATAATATTGGACTTAAGAGCAATTAAAAGAACTAGGGATTTTTACACGTGATCCCTTCCAAGTTTTTTCACTAAAAATTATGACCGTTTTTTTGCTATTACACTTGTGCTCCTGTATTCTTACAAAACTCACAGTATCTCAGGGCCATTGTAAAGATCCTGAAAAAACTAATTAAAATTGTAAATTAAGTGCAACAGATAGAAGATCATTAATAATTCAAAAGAAATAGACCAAGAATTAGGTGAAAGATCATATTACCTGCAAACCCAATCCATAACCTCCATGCACTTCTTCCTCAAAGTAAAGAAGCTTTAAATTTTCCAAAAGACAATTGAATGTCAGACATCCATACATCTTGGAAATAGGCCCAACTAACAATTGAATCAGGTATTGGAGGTTATGACTCCCTGCTCTTACCTTGAATTTGCTTTGGGAAGCTGAGGTGACTCTGACTACTATTCCTGCCTGAGCTTGTTGCTCATTAATGGAGACACCAAAAAAATGAGCACTTTGTTTCTCTACCTGCAGAAGACAAAGAGATTAAAATCAATTTTAATGGATCGATAGGAACAAAGCATAACGCTGTCTTAAAGCATACTTTCCCATTCACTGAAGTCCCAAGAGGTAGGGGCCTGATTGTAATCTTTCCACTTCGAGCTTCTTCAAGAACATTGACAGAAACTGTAGTCTTAATAGGAACACCGAGCTTGCTGTCGAATAAAAAAAATCTTCAAGACTTTTATTAACAGAAATTAATTCATGATTTCTAACAGTAACTTTACCTGAATAATGCTGCAAACATCGTGTTCACAGTTCCCAGGTTGGACAAATCAATCTCCATGTCCATTCCTTCATTCTCAAGAGCCTAGAAGCCGGTTGAGAATCAAACATCACAAGCTAGTCCAATTGTAAAATATTTTAAAGATTATGTGGAGGTTTACATATCAATGTGCATGATTGAACAAATGAACTATTTCCCTACCTGCTGGGATGATTTGGATTAGAATGTAAGCAATTTATAGGTATTCAGTTGGACTGAAAATGGGTTTCAAATATTCAATTCAAGCACAAATGGAAGAATCTATAATATGTCCAATTAAGTACATGTTCTGATAACATACTTGCGAAACAACTTTTTGTAAAATAAATCGTGTGTCCATAAGTTCGCTTAAGGATATTACTTCAATCAATATGCTATTTTAATAACCTAATTGGTGAAGCATATCACATGTATCTTGTCAACAATAATGCAAATTAACAGAATAATATATATCACTTGGTGTCATTGTCAAATCTAATCCAATTCAATAAAATAAAATATGAACACTGGATGGGCCGATTTTGTTTTATGGAGGATGGGCTCTAATCACAGTCAAATTTCCTATTGAAGTCCAAAATGTAGTCCAGGATGCATCCAATTATCTGAGTTTGTAAGTGGGTTACTCAGTCAGACTATTGCAACATCTTGATATGGGTGCCTCTTTATTAAGAATTTGGGATGCTTACGATTTTTTTTCTAAAGGAGGTTGATCCACAAACTTGAGAGGCCGCTGTCCGCTCTAAAAAAGTTGGATTTAAAATTCAAGGTATTGGCCTCACCAAACCCAATCTGACCAGCATACACCCGTCCCCAATATGAGCTACGAACTTAAGAGAGGGATATAATAAAATAAGACAAGATGAGTTGAACCTCAAATCCAGAACTATCATACTGCCTTCTTTTCTCTGGATCAGATAAAATGCCATAAGAATATGCAACTTCCTTGAATCGTTCTGAAGCTTCAGGATTGCAAGCATTTTTGTCAGGGTGGTACCTGTTATTTGTTCAAAGATGGAACTTCAGGACTTTTCAAATACTAGAATCCACTAAACCGCCAATATAAGGGAGGAAACTAGCATCCACAAGCTTGTTGATGAACTCTACATGGAAATTACCTGATCATTCATTACAACATACAGAATAATAAACAACAGAATGCCAAACTGGACAGAATAGCTGGACTATTATGAAAGACAAGAACAACCAAAGCAAACCGTGACTTTCCTATGTTAAGTAAGACCAGCAATGTGGACTCATTACATCCGATCAGACCTTATCATGGATCATCCCGAGGTTTAAATCCAAGTAGGGAAATCATTTCGTACAGCACTTCGTTGATCTTCTCCTGTTGGGAGAATCATATATTATTCTTTATTTTTTATCATATATTTTGGGTTCATGTTATCTCATAACTACTTTCCATGGTCTGATACATCGGCTCCTGAGTATTTTAGCTGCCTTCAGGATGAAACCATGCAGTTGCACATTGCACCCGATCTTCAAAGCAGCATCCGTGATTCACCTTATGCCCCCAGATATAGACAGTTTGCGGACGGATTCTTGGTTATACAACTTGTTTCTCACAGTCAAACTCCTTTCCATCCTCAGTGGAAGGGGAACCCTGACTTTGGTTAAACCAACTGCTGGTTGCAGAGTGATTGGATCCAAGTAGGCCTTCACAGTGAAATACAACCTAGTT
The DNA here is from genome assembly GCA_037367405.1 of Ottelia alismoides. Taxonomy (NCBI): domain Eukaryota; kingdom Viridiplantae; phylum Streptophyta; class Magnoliopsida; order Alismatales; family Hydrocharitaceae; genus Ottelia; species Ottelia alismoides. The sequence continues at coordinate 120,702 of JAZKJV010010554.1, read as the reverse complement.
AGATTTGTTGCTGGGCATAATGCCAAATTGGTTGTCCAAGGTTTTACCAAGACATATGTTAGAGTATATGCGTCACTTATAAGGACGCAAACGGATGCAGTAATATTCGTATCGTTCGTAGTTGTATTCGTTTTTAAGAGGATATGGTTCTTGTTTTTTTAAAACAGGCGAATACGAATATTCTAAACGATTTTTTTGCGGATACGAATCCGAATATGAATCTTGAGTTAACAAATGTGAATACGAAAAAAAATAAATTCGAATACGAACACAAATATTTGTATTATATATTTAATATATTTTTTTAAAAAAGGGATTTTTACCCCTATAACCCTGAGTAATTTCGTAATAACATTCTTAACCATAAATAATCGCGAATTATGCTCAGGACCCTGAATAAGTGTGCCGTCTTACATCCATAACCTTCCATTACTTTACTTCATTAACTCAACCAGACATTGAGTCAATCTAACCAATCAAAAATCTAATGGCTAGGATTAACTTAAATAAAAAAATATCCCAGCGGATAGCCAATCAATTTTTGAGGAGCTCCTCGACAGCGGGTATCCAGGGCGCAGGGGAACTTCGAGGAGCTGGACGCGAAGCTCCTCGGCGGCGGGTCTCTCGGGGGAGTGGGGGACTTCTCTGGGCGGTGGGGCTTGACGGGTGGGTCTCGGCTTCCAGGAAGACGGGTGGGTCTCGCGGGTTCCAAGAGGATGGGTGGGTCTCGGGTTCCGGGGAAGGGGGGGGGGGGGGGTTGGTCCATGAGGAGCTCGACGGCGGGAGCAGCGGGCGTGGGGGCCGGGGCTTCGAGCAGGGGAGGCATCGGGGGAGACGGGGCTTCGGAGGAGGAGCAGGAGCTGGGCGTGGGGCGCCACGGGGCTCGAGGATGCGGGAGGGAGGGGGTTTCCAGGAGGAGCTCGACGGCAGGGGCGGACGTGGCTTCAATGGAGAATGGCATATTATTATAAATAAGAATGAGATCTAGGGGCAATTTTATCTTTTTTCACCAGAAACCGTCAAATATAACGGGTATATCAAACAGAATATAATACGAGGTTATATCATGTAAGAGTTAACCATTACTTGGGGTTTCTCATGTAATTCACGATTATTCAGGGTTATGAATGTTGCTACAAAATTACTCAGGGTTATGGATGTAAAAATCCCTTAAAAAAATTAGGGTTATTACCCCAAATTCCGTTCCACCATCCCACCCCCGACTCCCTTTTTCTTCCCCCGCCATGCCGTCACCCACGCCTCTCCCTGACCTCCTCCTGCTGGCAGCTGCCCACCGCCTCCCCCTACCAACATCCGCCTCCCCCAATGCCCTTTGCCGCCCCTACGCCATCCGCGTCCCCCGCCACCCTCACCTCCCCATGCGTACTCCGCCTCCCCCTGTCACCCCTTGCACCCTCCGCCGCCCCCTGCGCCATCCGCCTTCCCCGCCACCCCAACCTCCCCCATGCCACCCCGCCTCCCCCTGCACATCTCGCCTCCCCGCCTCCCCCATGCAGCCCCGCCTTCCCTTGCGCACACCGCACCCCCCCTGCCGCCCCTTGCACCGGCCCCTGCGCCATTCGCCTTCCCAGCTACCCCCACCACACCTCCCCCCTGCCTCCCCTTGCGCACCTCGCATCCCTGCCCCCCCCCCTGCAGTACCGCCTTCCCCTGCACACATTGCCTCCCCCCTGTCGCCCCGCCTCCCCCTGCGCTCTCCGACTCTCCCTACGGCCCTGCCTCTCCCTGCAGCCCTCTACCTCCCCATGCACTCTTCGCCCGCCCTCTGTCTCCCCATGAGTCATGCACCTCCCCCTACCTTCCCCCTCCCCATGTGTCGTCCGCCTCCCCCTCCCTTTGCCACCACACCACCCAACCTCCATTTGCCTCCCCCGACCTCTGCCCCTGTCTCCCTCACCGCCCCCGCCCAACCTCCCTCCGACGACGCTCGATTTCTTTATTAGCATTCTCGAGAATCTTGCTTAGGATGTCCATCATTTATTAAGGTTATTTTTCTCTACGGCCGTTGTTTCCATTCTAAATTCTATGTGGAGTTTTCTTCTAATTGGTGCATCTTAAATTCTACACCGTAGTCAACCTAGCTCCGCAGCAACCGCAACCTCCCTCCGCCGCACCCGTAATCTCCCTCTTAGTTGCAGCCGCAAGCGATCTAGTATAACATCTTAAATTCATAATCTTATAATGTTAATTCCAAGAAATCGAATCTATTTTTTTTTAGAAAGGAAATTGGAACGTAGAATGTTTTTTTGCAAATGGAGTGTTATTTTTAGAAATGTCAACGTATTGTATTTTTTTTTCAAAATCATATGTTTTTTTAGAAAGTAAATTGTAACATGGATATTGCAATATTCGTTTGGATATTCGTATTCGTTCGTAGAAGATTCGTATTCGTATTCGTATTTTAATGATATGGATCTTGATTTTTTATGTTCGTGTAACATTCATATTTGTATTCGTATTCATAAAATAATATGAATATGGTTATGGTACGACATGAATTTGCATTCGTATTCGCTCGTTTGCATCCCTAGTCACTTATCATGTAGATGGGTAAATGGATAACTCCAAGATCCATCTACCACATCTAGAGTTTAGTCCCACATCTACCAGTGGTGAGATTTGGAGGGTCTGCGGAGGATATATAAGAAGCCTCAGATCTCCTGTAACAGAAGAGAAAGTGCAATAAAACATATGGTCCTTCGAGACCTTCTCCTTTGGTTTCATCCCGCTCCTTAAGAAGTAGGGTTCCACGTAAAATTCCGGTGTTCCATATTATTTATTCTTTTTCTCTGATATGCTTCCGCATTCTTATTTTCTAACATGGTATCAAAGCGGGTTCGATTCTCGAGGATTTTTATATTCGTTGGTTGCTTGTTCGAGATTTGATTATCAGATTCAATTCTCGGGTTGTTCTTAGTTGATTATTGTTCAAGATTCGCGCTCAGGGCTTCTTGAAAACCTAATTTTTCCAGTCGTCAACATTCTGTCAACATTCATGAAGTTCCAGCAACTAGGGTTTCTACGAAACCCTAATTTTTCCTCCAGCAGGGAGAGGGTGAGGTGCCACCTTCAAGTCCCAGAAGGTGTCTCGATGGCGTATCCCACTTCTCCAGACGGCGGCTCTCCTAGTCATGCCTCGCGTGTCCCAGCTCTGGCATCACTCCTCCCCTCCATCGGCAAAGGCGGCACAAGTCAAGCCTCAACAACTCCATCACCTCTTCGATTAGGCCTATCGACACCGTGCTCCAGGCCGAGCCACAAGGAGCATCCTCTGCATCGAGGAGGTACATCCTCCAGCATCCCCCGCACCTCCTTTCTCCATCGTTGCCCTATCCTTTCTCAACAACCAAAGCTGCCCTATCCCCCTCGATCTGGGAGGCTGCGAAAGCAAAAAAAGGCAGCATCAGTTCCAGGCAGAGCCTCCCCAATCACGAGGCATCGAGCCCCAGGCAGCGAGTTCCAGGTAGAGGCATCAAGGCCCGGGCATCATCAGTTCCAGGCAGTCGAGGAGGGGCTTTTTAGCCTCGAGGCGGATGGCTCAGAAGGTCGAGGTGGTCGAGGCAGGGAGAGGCATTCTGTGAGGCATTTTCTAGATTTTAAAGCATTTCCTAAGGATTTAAATTGTCTTATTGGTAGTTTAAGATGCTTATAAATGCATAGTTGTTTAGGATATATATTTACAAGATGAATGCTTAGAATTTTAAATTTGTCCATATTCATATTGAACATTAAACTTGTCTAATTTTTTCAGGAAGTTTTTAATATTGCACTTTTAAATACACAATCCCTAAATCTTAAAGAAAAACTAGTGTTAAGAGAGGTGACATAATGAGCGATGTAATATACCAACTAGAAAAAATAAGATTAGATTCAAGGCATGTCAATGTTGTCATATTTTATATATTAGTCATATAACAAGTACATTTAATCATAATTTTTTATACACTACGATATTTTTAACAAAAAATATGTCACCTTTGGTACTTTAATGACAATTATAGCCCATGATTCCATTTTTGATTGGGTAGAAATTTAGTAGATAGATTTATGGAATTTACATATTCTTTCTTTCACGTTTTTATCTTCATAATTTCATCATATGTTACAATGTTATATATTATATGTAGAGGAAAGGGATCATACTCCATGGAGTAGGTAACTTACCTACTCCATTCTCATTTTTTGCCATTTCTTTTTTTTTGAAAAAATGCTTCCATGGATTTTCATAACTATATCCCTCTAATATGTCATTTTTATCAGAAACATATACTCATATACCTTCCATCCGGAACATATAATTTTAATGGCCTTAGATTTGTTGTAATCGACCTGTTCTGGATGGAGGGCACAGGAGTCTCTGTTTCTGACGGAGTTTGAATGACATATTAGAGGGATATAGTTATGAAAATCCATGGAAGCACTTTAAAAAAAATAAAAAGAAGTTGAAAAAAATGAGAATGGAGTAGGTAAGTTACCTACTCCATGGAGTAGGATTACCTACTCCATGGAGTAGGATACCTTTCTTCTTATATGTATGTCAGTTTAGATAATTTCAGCAGTAAATATATTTATTATACTTTTTATAAGCATTTTCCTATACAAACTGAGGCTTATACATTGACCGCCTCGAGGCTACGCCTTGCCTCGCGTCCAGGGAAACGCCTCGTTTCGCCTTTCCTTTTTCAAACCTTGGCCCCCGACAGAGGCATCGAGCCCCAGGAAGTGCATCTTCAGCCATAGGCGGCGCCACTCTTCATCGTCGGTGACCCAGCAGTGATCCCAACAGCAACACCTCCTCTCCAAACGCATCCCCAAGTGGCACCACCCTATCCTCCTCAAGCTCAGGTGCTTCTTGCTCCAAGACGATAGCGGAGGCACTGGTGATGCCCCATCGTGGGCATGTTTTGCATCCTCCATGCAACAAGAAACCCCATCGGGGTGACGGATTCGGGAGAAAGGGAATCCCATTGGGAACCCTAAATATTAAAAAAACTGAAGAAAAGGGCCATTTGGGCCGTGAGTTGAAAATTTTAAAAAAAAGGAGAGAGAGGGAGAGAGAGAAAGGGGGGAAGGGAGCTGTAAGATGCAAGCCTTAGGCCAATTGTGTGGGCCATGATCTTTGGGGCCAAGTGGGCTAAGTTTATTTGTTCAAAAAATTTTTTGAGAAAAGGCACGTACAAAAGAAAAGGCGTATGCAAAAGAAAAAGGAAAAGGGAAAACCCGGAAAAAAAGTGATGAACGACTTATTAAAAAAATGTGTAACGACTATAAAAAATGAAATGAAATAGCCGAAAAAATTTGAGAAGAAAAGTCGAGAAAATTGTGACGGCTTATGTGATGTTTATTTTCCCCCATATTTTCTTGTCTTCTCCCAACTTTGTCGATGTCATTGTGTTCCGACAAGTATGGGAGAAAGGGGGAGTATTGTGTAGAGTTCTACAAACCAGCTTTTCAGATTCCGGATTCAGATTCTCCAGTCCAGAAGCAAGGCCAGATTTTTCCAGACTCTACAGATGTTCAGTTTCAAACTCAACCTTCAGATGTTTCCGAATCTTCATTTTGATTCGTACGTGTTTGCGATCATTTTGTTTGGTCCCCATCTCTTTTTTGTCAGAGTTTTCATGTGTTCTATAAGGACTCCAGAATAGAGATCTCATTCCCTATGTCATGTGAGATAGGGTTTTCATGTGGTTTCATAGGGATTCCAGAGTAGAGATTCCATTCTCTGAGCCAGTATGGGAGAGACCCGGTTCTCTAACGAGGAGACTTTTCAGACTCCATTCTCCAGCGACCGTAGACTCTGACGAGGATGTCTCCACGGCTATTTCAGTTCGGGCCTTTCAGAGATGAAGCAGTTGTCCACATGGTGTGACATGCCAGAGTTCTCCAGGTGGAGACTCATTTTTCAGTTGCAGTGGCTCTGACATGCACAATACAGAGCACATGCTCTCCAACAAGGAGATTCAGTATGACTCACACTCCATCCCGTTTGTTCCTCCTCACCTGCACGGCATGAGAAGCATCGTCCTCGACAGCAACCGACCATTGTGTCTGCGTTGAGTTGATATTGTCTGTAGTGTCGTGTAGTGTGACTGTGAGATTTCTTCATGTTTGTCCAAGCTGAGCATTGCATGCTCCAGCTTGAGGGGGAGTGTTAGAGTATATACGTCACTTATCATGTAGATGGTAAATGGATCACTTCAGGATCCATTTACCACATTCAGATTTTTAGTCCCACATCTATCAGTGGTGGGACTTGGAGGGTTTGTGGAGGCTATATAAGAAGCCTAGACCTCTTGTAACAGAAGAGAAAGTGGAATGCAACATATGGCCCTTTGAGGCCTTCTCTCTGGGTTTCATCCCGCTCCTTAGGGAGTGGGGTTCCACGAAAAATCCCGGTGTTCGATATTATTTATTCTTTTTCTCTGATATGCTTACGCATTTTTATTTACTAACAACATATACGATAAACTTCTTTGTTACTCTCTCCAATGGGTCATCTATCAACTCTCTGGATTCTCCTCTATGGGATCGTACACAATGATTGGTCTTTGCATCAAAAGGTATGTTTGTTGATGAATACCATTTATGGTCCTAAGCAGAATTCCTGAACCTACTTCCAGAAGGTGTTGGAGAGCAAAGGCTTTACCAAGTTATCACCGCATCAAATCACCTCCTTACCATGATTATGAAAGGCATAGTTGCCATGCTGGTGTACAAAAATGGCATTGTTTAGATATGTGACAATGAGTATGGTAACAAGGAGGTGAAGAGGGTTTTTTGAAGTCAAGGATGTGAAGAAGTTGCTAACCAATCACTTCATGAATGAGGATCTCGAAGTACTTCCTCATGCTAGAGTTAGCTCGTGAAAGAAGAGGACGTGTTCTATCTCAAAGGAAGTATGTCGATTAGTTCATGAGCATGCCAAACACATGCCTACAGTATGCCAACATGATGGTATAGCAATACATCAAGGGAAGAAGCGCTTCTTTATTATTGGGGCATTTATGGATGTTGTAACATATTGCAGTGCTGATTACGTTGGATGCATGGCACATCAAAAGTCTATTGTTAGTTTATATACATACCTGGCTAAAGGGTACCCTCGTCATGTGGAGAAGCAAGAAACAAGTAGTATTTCTCAGTTTTGATGCGGAGACAAAATATTGGACAATGGCCCAAGCTTCCAATGATGCAGTGAATCCACAAGGTTTGTGCATATCTTCACAAATCTCCAGGCGGGGTAATGGAGCTAAGGGGTGACAACACAGCTATTATGCATATAGAAAGCAATCTCGTGTTTCACGGGCGCACACAAACATGTAGGAATTGACTTCCACTTTATTGAGAGTGGCTCTCATTCAGAGAAGATATCATCATAGGTCCGATGTTTCTTCTACAAACTAGATAATACATATGTTCACCAAGCACTCCCAAGGGCTTTATTCAAGCGTTGGTGTGATAAGCTAAGTACGACAGATATATTTGCTCCAGATGGAGAGGGATTAGGGCGATGGAGCGCTGGTGGAGGTCGAGCGCAACTTGGAGACCGAAGGCGACTGCTCGAGAACCGTCCAAGGGAGTCTTGGAGTCCGAAGGAGGCTGGGGGAGAAGACCGATCGCGACAGGAAGGAGGAGGTGGGCGTCTTGGAGACCGAAGGCGGCTGTGGGTGAAGTGTCTGAGGTTCCTGGTAACCGAATGGAGAGCTCGGCTAGCACGGCGGGAGCTCATCGTGAGGGGTGGGCCGATGATAAAGGGAAGGCAATGCAACGAGGGAGCGGTGGTGTTGACAAGGGTGAGGAGGGGCGTCAAGGTGAGCCTGGAGATTGGGTGCATGTGTCTCGAGCCGGGTAAGCGATGCTTCAGGTGCGGCGAGCACGGTCATGTGGCGTCGGCTTGCGGGCTCCCGGCGAGGTGCTATGGATGTGGTAGAGTTGGTCACAGAAGGGCCTCCTGTTGGTTCGGGTTCAGTAGGGGCAACTCTTCTTTTCGCGCGGAAGAGATTCCGGCCAACCGTGGGGGCGAGGGGGGTGAAGGGAGCTGCATCGATGTGGTCGGCACCTGTGTGTGGGAGGGGGTGCGATCTTATGCACAGGTCGTGGAAGATTCCCGTTTGCCTGTTGGCTCGGCTGTCGCTGGTGGCGTTGTCCTGCGTCCTGGTGCCGAGTCGGTGAAGCTGGGTGTGGTTGGTGGGGGCGACCATTTTGTTGAGGGTTTGCATGGGAGGGGGAGGCCCGTTGGGGATGCTTTGCATGGGAAGGTGATGGAGGGCGATGGTGTTGGAGGGGCAGTTGTAGGGTTTGACCGTCGTATGGGTGTTGCATGGAGCAGTGTCAGCTCTCACTTGCATGGGTTCTTGGGTCCTCTCTTCGCTGGGGACTTCGTGGTCCTGGATGATTCCCGATGTTGCGTTTGTGGCCTCTCCCCGGAGCAACGGGAAAGGCTGATTACGCATGGTGCAACTAAAGACGTACTCTAGAGGCCTTTGCATTTTTCGGATGGAGTTTGCTCGAACGTCGAGGTTTGTGTTGCGGAGGTGCGAGGGGTTCCTTTCCTCTCTCGGAAGGTTCACGGCCTGGTCAAAGCTCTTCGGCGCTGGGGGGAGGTACTTGCGGTCGTGGAAGATGGTTTCAAGCCTGGTTCGGATTGGAGGATCACGCGGGTTCTGATAGAATGTACCAAGAACCTCCTTGACGAAGAAATGGGCAAGGTCTTCTTTGAGTCCATGAATATTGGTCATTTCCGCTTCCCTGTCGAGCTCTCTTTCTTGGAGCCTCCGCCGCCGCCGCGGGCGGCGTTGTTGCCGGTGGCCTGGTCTGCGGGGACGGAGGTCCCGTCGGTTGGTGGCATCGCCTCGACTTCTGGTGGAGGCATGGCGCTGCATGGGGTTTCCTCCGAAGCGTCGCCCTCTTTGCTTGGCTGCCTGCGCCCCTTCAGAAGCCTTTCTCGGGTCTCGTGCAACTATTCGCTTAGAGACGGTTTGCCGGAGGGGGTGGTGCCTGAGATTGATTCGGGTTTTGGCTCGCGCACGTGGAAGGTGGACCGTGCTCTTCATTTTCGATTCTCGGGTCCGATGTCGGGTCAGACTGCGGTAAACGTTTGCGGATTTAGGGATTTCGGATCCTGGTCTGGAGGGGGGCTACCCGCGGGTCGGTATCCTTATCGGTCCTGGATCCGACTCCGGCTTTCTGTGCCCCCTCGGACGAGGCTGGTCTGGCCTCTGATGTGATTCGGCCCACTGATTGCGATCTAACCTTTTTGGGGTCGCCTAATTTCAATTGTGGAGACTCGAGCAAGGTGGTGGCTGAGAGCGGCTTGACTTTCCTGGACCCTCTTGTGCTCGACGATGGAGGCTCGTCTCTTCTCGCCTCTCCGAGCTCTGCAGGGGTTAGCATGGCCGTGGACGCTGATAGCTCTTTAGGGACCCTTTCGGACAGGAGGTCAGGGAAAAGATATAGAAGGAGCAGGTCTCGGGCGGGGTCCTCGCGACTTCAGTTCTGTGCAACTTTGAGAGATGTTGTGGCGGAGGCGGCTGGTCTAAGTCCTATTGGGGGGCGTCGGCAGTTGTTTTAATGAAGGTTCTCTCATGGAATGTGAGAGGCCTGGGGGAGGCTGATAAGAGAAGGGCGTTGGGTTCCAGATTAACTGAATGGGGGTGTGATATTGTTCTAATTCAGGAATCGAAGCGGAGGGGGCTTGATGCTGCTCTTTGGCGTTCCTTTGGTGCGGGTGCTTTGGATGATTTTAGAGCGTTGGATGCGGACGGGGTGGCGGGAGGGTTGATTATTGCGTGGAGATACGCGGCGTTTTCTTTCAGTTCTTGGCTCCTGGGGAGACATGATTTCGGTTGTGCTGGTGAGGGGGTCGTCCGACTCGTCGATCGCTTTCTCTTGCGTCTACGGCCCCTGTTGTCACATTAAGAGGCGCGAGCTTTGGGATGACTTGTGTGTTGCGAGCTGTGCTTTTGCGGGGCTCCCGTGGATCATTGGGGGAGATTTCAACGTTACGCTTCACTCCTCGGATCGTCCCCGAGCGAGGGGTGGCCGTGACCCGGGATCCCTCTGTTTTGCGGAGATTGTGAACTCTTTGGCTTTAGAGAATTTGGTGGCAACAGATGTTATTTACACCTAGAGGAGTAATAGTTCCCGTTCTAGGCTTGATCGATTTTGGCATCTGGGAGGTTGATGGGGATGTTCCCTTCTTGCTCGGTTTCCTCTAGGCCCAGGTCTTTTTCGGACCATTCGCCGATTCTTTGGGACTCTGGCGAGGCCCCCTTGGTGAGAGACCTCTTTAGATACGAGAGATGCTAGATTCAGGAGGCGAGCTTCAAGGTTGTTGTGTCGGAGCATTGGGCTCAGTCGTGCTTTGTGGGCTCTGCGACGTCCAGGCTGAGTCAGAAGCTTGTGTCGCTGCGGAAGAGGTTGGCTCTGTTCAAGAGGGACTCCAGGTCGGCGAGAGTGACGGTCAGGGCTGAGGCGAAGGACGTTATTGCGAAGCTCGATGTGTTGGAAAACGAAAGGGAGCTGACGCCTGACGAGCTTCGTGAACGGTCTAGGGCGCAGAATCGTGTTGCGGAGGAGGATAAGAAGCGGTCTACTGAATGGCGGCAGCGGTCAAGATTGAAGTGGCTCAAAGAAGGTGATGCTAACACGGCTTTCTTTCACCGTGTGGCTAGTGGTAGGAGGCGTAACAATGTTTTGCGTTCTATCTCCATTGGTGGGTTGCGGTTTGTTGGGGACAGAGATATGGGGCGTGCAATAGCTGACCATTTCAGGTGTTTCACGGCGAGGCGCTCCCGGAGGACCTGGAGGTGGCTGGGGCTTGGGGCTCCGACTGTCTCGGAGGTGGACTGCGCGATGCTGACTAGGCCGATTTCCATGGAGGAGACTAAAGCTGCTGTGTGGGAATTAATAGACGAGGGGTCCCCGGGGCCTGACGGCTTTTCCGTTGCTTTCTATCGTGATTTCTGGGAGGTGGTGGGTGTGGACGTCTTTGAGGTGGTTGCCGAGTTCTGCAATGGGAATGCGGGATTCGATCGAATTAACAGGGCCATTTTGTTGCTGATTCCTAAGGTGCCCGCGACGGAGGATATTGGGGACTTCCGTCCCATCTCAATGTCTAACGCCATTTACTTGATCGTGGCCAAGGTGTTGGCCTGGAGGCTTGCTCAGGTGCTTGATTCGATTGTCTCGCCGATCCAGGCCGCTTTTGTTCGGGGCAGACAAATTTCTGATTGTATCGCGGTGGCTTCGGAGTTGGTGGCGGACTAGAGGAACTCGAGGAGGTAAGGGGTGCTTTGGAAGATTGATTTTGCCAAAACGTGTGATAGCCTGGACTGAAGCTTCTTATGGTCAGTTCTCAGAAGGCGGGGTTTCCCTGAGCTTTGGATTTCATGGATGCGGCGGTGTGTGACCACAGTGTCTTTCTCGGTGTTGGTTAATGGCGGTTTGGAGGGGGGATTTTTCCAGCCTAGAAGAGGGCTGCCTCAGGGGTGCCCCCTGGCCCCTCTTCTGTTTGTCGTGGCTGCGGACGTTCTGGCGCGTATGGCTGATTGGATCGTTGTTGTTGGGCTCTCAAGGGGCTATTCTAAGGGAACCCTCTCCGTGCCATTGATTCAATTTGCTGATGACACCATCTGCTTCATTGAGGGCGGTGTTGATGAGGTCGCTGGCATGGCGATGACCCTTGACATATTTAGTGAAATGTCGGGGCTGATTATGAATGGGGCCAAGTCTAAGGTTATTCCTTTCGGAATGACAGAGGACATGGCGCTTGAGTGCAGTTGGATTTTGGGGTCTACTCCGGGCGTGCTTCCGATTGGGTACCTTGGTCTTCCATTGGTGGTTGGAAGGGTAAGGGCTAGGGATTGGGTTCCGGTTGTCGAGAGGGTGGAGGCGCGGCTGGCTGGTTAGCGTGCGGCGCTTCTTTCCAAGGGGGGACGGCTTGTGCTTCTCAAATCGGTGATCTCCTCTATCCCAGTATACTTCTTGTCGAATCGTAGGATGCCGGTTGGGATTTGTAGGAGGATTGATATTTGTATGCGTAGATTTCTGTGGGGAAAGAATGGTGGTTCGGGGGGTGGGATTCACCTTGTGGCGTGGGATGAGGTAAGCAGGGGGAAGCTGGAAGAGGGTTTGGGGGTAAGGCGGTTGGAGTTTGTTAATGATGCTTTCTTTCTCAAGTGGGCGAGTAGGGTTTGGGGCCAGGGGGAAATTTCTTTATTGATGTGTTGCGGGAGATCCATGGGGCGGGAAGGGTGGGAAGGAGAGGGTGGAGTTGAGTGGTGCTCGAACGCCTTTTTGGCGGGGTGTGGAGGAAGTCTTCGAGGGGCATCGGGCGAGGTTTAAGCCGGAGCTGGGGAATGGGGAATCATTCTTATTCTGGAAGGACGGTTGGTTGGGAGGGGATCCTTTGAGTGCTTGTTTCCCGAGATTGTTTGCGTTGGCGGCTGACAAGGATGCGTCTATTGCCTCTTGCTGGGAGAATGGGTGTTGGTGCCCGCGCTTCGGGGCGAATTTTTCCGAGCAAAGGCTTGTTGACTTTCTTTCCCTACTTGACGTCCTCGGTGGTGCTGATGGACCTTCCGTGGGGCGGGACCATTGGGTCTGGAGGGACGGTCTCTTCTCGACGCGCAAGGCCTATGGGGCGGTGGCTCTTCCTCCGCCGGTGCGTTCGGACTTCTTGGTGCGGGACTGCTGCTTTTTCTGGGGGCTAAGACTACCTTTGCGCATTGGCTTCTTCTTATGGCTCATTCGCAGGAGGAGGCTTTTGACGAAGGACCGTTGCTCTAGGTTCTTGACGAATGTTTCCGATCGCTGTGTGCTGTGCGAGTTGGAGGTGGAAACTCTTGACCACCTTTTCTTTGAATGCCCCACGGTAAGGGGGTGTGGGAGGATCCGACTGTGGATTGGGTGGGAGCGATTGACTTGGAGGCGTTCTGTGACTCGTTGTTTCTTAACAGGAATAGAGAGAGAAGAGACCTTTTGATTCCGGTGGCGAGGCTGTGGGCAATCTGGCTTGGTCGGAACAAGGCCATTTTCTCAGGCCAACGCTTTTACAAGGAGAACTTGCTTATTCACAGTGAGAGGTTGGTGGAGGATTGGGATGGCGTCTAGCTCTCATTTTTTTCCTCTGATGTGGTGGAGGCTGTGTTGCCTCTTTGTATAGCTTCTGCTTTGTAGAAACTTATTTCCTTTATTTTTTTCTAATATATTGGGGTGAACACCGCTGAGTGTCTCCCCCTTTTTTTTGGGCTTCAAAAAAATTAGGGTTAAAGTATGAGTGTAACCCCTTTGGGTGTATGTATGTATTCTGCTTCTTTTGTTAACCAAAGCATAGCCTCTCCTTATATATTGAGACCTAAGACATATTATTCTATATATCAAAGTATTGCCAATAATGGAACATATATTTCATAAAGCATTCTATGTAAACTGAACCTAATTTTTATGGCTGTATACGCAATTTAGAATATTAACATAGTTATCCACATAAAAAAGTCTCAAGGACGTGTATGCAATACATATTTTTTATACTATTTTCTACACAGAAGTTTCAAGTAAAGTGCCATACGTATATGTGAAATATATTTTTATTATAGAACCCATAAACACGGATATATGTGTGTATAATATATGTAACAATTACATGATCAATTAGAAGGAAAAAGCATAACATGTAGGTGCCCAAAAGTAAACTCTAATACACACTCATCGAGGTTATTTTAAAAAAACAAATAAAGGAGCATATATGTATACATATAAACATGTATAATTATCATGGATATGATCCGTACTTGTAGTTGGACACATAATGTATGTGGTTACAATGTGCAAGTTTTCTCATAATGATGAGAATAGCAATTAAATATGAGGTAGGACAACGACCAAGGGTTTATGTGTCGCTACAGTATTGATCCATGAATGTGCTTTGAAAGTGACATGTCGACGTGGATCGTAATTGTCGAGATTCGAAAGATATATTTTGGCAAAGATATACGCTATCAACATTTGATCATGAAGAACATGGTTCACTACATTAAGTAGAATGGTGGCTCCATAGGAGATGATGTACTCAAAATGTTTGAGTAACTGCCAAAACCATAGTCTTAAGAGTGACGACGGATGTGGATATGATGATGGTCATCATTCTGCCATCTCTACTCGAGTCCTTAATGAAGCTTCATAATTTCATATTGTATGAAAGGGATGAAACGAGTACAAATGTTGAAATACTCAAATTGAAGTCCTCCAAGGACATGTTCAATTAGAGAAATCATTTATCTTAAGCAATGGTTGTTTAAGGATCGGGGAAGTGTAGGAAGCTTGGATCCTAACCATAATAAGAAGGAAATTCAAAGAGTTGACTATACTTTTGTGATTTCTACATTTATGACATCCAAATAGTTGGATAATTGTTACTGCTACAACAAGCCGATATACCGAAAGTATGACTATCCAAACTACTTATAACCCTCAGAGAAGGACTTGGGTAGTACATCAACATATCGTACATCTACAATTCATCATTGAAACCGACTTACTTGTTGGACGAGGAGAAAGTTGGATAGTTATATCCGGTTCTTCTACTAACACTTGCAATCGGTTGCACATGTTTATGGAGACTAGTAAACTTGATCTGAAGCTTGATAGTCATCCACATGGGATACGATACAATTGTTGCAACAATCGTAATTGAATAGATGGATACCATGTTCCACTAGAGAGCCCTTAGTCTTAGAGAATGTCTCTGTGACCTAGATGTTAGAAAGGATTTACTGTCTATTTTAAAACTTGTTAGACATAGACATATGTTCTAAAAAGAACATGCCATAAAGAGTTACGATGGGTATATTTCAAAAGGTAATCTAACATCTAGAGGACTCTATGCAACAACAACAAAGCCTTTTTCCCACATTAAGTAGGATCGGCTACATGAATTCTTTGCCTCCATTCATGAAATTAGAATATTGACGAATAGTTCATTGATACTTCTAATCCTAAAAATCAAAATCTTTACGGATCAAAAAGAGGATGAAGAACATTTGGCGATGATCTGGTATCAAAGATTGGACATGTGTCTATTGATAAGATCAACAGACTAGTAAGGGATGGACTTATAGATTGTCTAAAAGTTCAGAATTTACCTACTTGTGAATATTGTATTAAGAGTAGAATGTTAAGAGTACCCATCTTCGGGAATGGTGTAAGATACGGAGGTGTTATGGACCTCATGAATATTTATGTATGTGGACCATACACACCATAATGGATATTAATGATATGTGATATTCATTGATGATCATTTGGGGTATGGATATGTCTTCCTGACATGTTAGAACATTTGAAATGTTCAAAAAAAATTCACAAATTTGGGTTAAGAATCAAAGTTGGAAGGAAGATGAATAGAATTTGATCTGACCAAGGTAGTAAGTACATGTCAGATGAATTCAAGGAATACCTTATAGAGAAAGGAATATTTTTTCCTATCTCACTCCTCCAGGTCCACCTCAGCTCATTAGAGTTGCAAAGTGATGCAACATGATCATGTTGGACATGGCCACATCATTGATGACTCTTAGCACAATTATCTCTTAGTTTGTGGGATATGCAGTATAGTATGTATTATATATATATCCTAAACTAGATTCCATGCAAGTAGCTAGAATCTCGCATTAGCGAGTGCTACTTCATTGGTGTTGGGAAAAATAAAAACATTATTTATTCCTGGGAACCGTGGCTCTCTTATATAAAGAGACCTATGGGTAAATACATAAGACGGATATAAAGAAATAAAATAAAGGAAAAGATACAGAGAACATAGATATATCTCTACACTTGCCCTCAAGATGGAGCATAGATGTCGATCATGCTCAGCTTGGAAGAACACTTCTGAAATGGTCCTCTGAGCAAAGCCTTGGTAAAGATATATGTCATTTGATCTCTTGAACTGACATGAGAGGTAGAAATCAAGCCCTCTTGAATCATGTCTTTAGTACAATAGCAGTCTACCTCAATATGCTTCGTTCTTTCATGGAACGTAGGATATTTGCAATGAATAAGGCAGCATGATTATCACATTGTAACTGCATGGATAGAGGTACATTTATATGCAAATCTGCTAGCACTGCTCGAACCCACATCATTTATGTGCTTGCTTGTCTCATAGCCCTACACTCAGATTCAGCACTTGACCCAGCAACAACCGTTGTTTCTTGCTTTTTCAAGAAACAAGACAACTGCCAACAAGGACCGCGAAGCTCGAAGTGGACTTCCTGTCCATAGGACACCCTGCTTAGTCAACATCAGCATATGCAGAAATCGAAAGAGTTGCTCCTTTCTTGAATAGTAATCCTACACCTAGAGAAGATTTTAGATACCTCAATATCATATATATATATATCATCCATGTATACTTGTCGAGGTTGCTCCATGAACCGACTCACCCGACTCACTGCAAAAGAGAAATCAGGTCTAGTGATAGTAACATAGAAAAGCTTTCCCATCAACTCTCTATATCTCCTCCTGTCAACCTCATCTGTATCATCATATAACTTCATGCTAGGATCCATAGGAGTAGTAGAGGGTCGACACCCAATCATGCCTGTCTCAACAATTATGTCTGTAAAATGCTTCCTTTGGGTCATCACAAGACCCTATGCATTCCTAGCAAGCTCTAACCCTAAGAAATACCTTAGGGTACCAAGATCCTTAGTAACAAATTGACGACCCAGAAATCATTTTGTCTTCTTTATCCCATGCACATGATCTCTTGTAACAAGTATATCATCAACATATACAATGATAGCAACAGTACCTCTGGGTGTTCTCTGCACAAACAGTGAATGATCTGTATTTGACCTCTTGAACCCCTACCTTTCAATCAGATCCGAGAGCTTCTGAAGCCATACCCTTGGACTTTGCTTAAGGCCATATATTGCTTTATGGAGTCTACAAACCTGTTGACACTCCCTCTCAGCAGCAAACCCTGGAGGTTGTTGCATGTAGACTTCCTCCTGTAGATCTCCATGCAAAAATGAATTCTTAACATCTAGCTGATATACAAAGGCCAATCACGTACCATAGCAACTGGAAGGACACGTAGAGTTGAGTGACGAGCAACAGGAGAGAACGTGTGAAGATAATCCACGCTATAAGTCTGAGTAAATCCTTGTGCCACCAATCTTTCCTTGTAGCGATCAAGACTCCCATCTGCATGATGTTTAACAGTAAACACCCATTTGCAACTGACAACAGATGCTCCATTAGGAGCAGATACCAAGCTCCAAGTACCACGTGACTGCTGTGTAGCCATCTCTTCTTCCATAGCTAGATGCCAACGACTATCCTTCAAGGACTCTTGATAATTTCATAGAATTTCCACGACGGGTAGAGCAACAACAAATCTTTGAAATTCCCCTGTCAGACGATCAAAGTAGACATGTGAAGCAAGAGGATATGAAGTGCAGGTACGCTTTTTGCTTCCGAACTGCTATGGGTATATGGGGTCATTGTAAACCTCCTCTATCCGTGGGCCAGTCTCCTGCAATGGTTCATGCGCAGATATTTCTCCAGACCCATCGTTAGAAACATTGCAATCAGAACAAACTTGAGGCATGCTAGATGACGAGCGATGACCATGAGCAGAAGCAGGCCGACGGGTATAGAATTTTCGCAATGATGAAACAATGGGCACATGTGACTGTGTAGAAGGAGGCGATGGGGGTGGATGAGGTGGTGGTGGAACAACAAGCATAGGTGGAGGTGATGACGGCCTCGTAGGAGGTGGCATATAAACCTCATCATTGAAGTCTGATGAAGCCAGCATGTCACGTGTAGGGGAGAAATACATCACAGACTCAAAAAATGAGACATCATCGCTAATATAATATTTCCTGCGCAATTGATCATAGCATCGGTATCTCTGCTGAGTCCTGGAGTACCCAACAAATACACATTTGACAGCTCTAGGAGAGCTCTTGTCAAGACTGGAGACAACTGGTGGACGAAGGCCACATAGCCAAAAACACGAGGAGTAGGTCAGAACAACTCCTTCTCCAGGCATGACGTAAGAACCGCATCACGCCAAAACGAATGTCGGGCACGACCCTGAATGAGAAGAGCCCGAGTAACATCGAGTAAATGGTGATGCTTTCTCTCTACAACACCATTTTGTTGAGAAGTGTAAGCACAAGTTGTTTGATGAATAATACCACGGGATGAAAAGAAATGTGATAGAGTACGGGTGTAAAATTCCAAAGCATTATATTTCACTGAGGAAGAGAAAACATTATGCACTTCATTAATAAAGGTTTTGATCACAGCCCCTGCTTCAGATTTATTCTTCAATAAAAAGACACATGACAAAAGAGAAAAATCATCAACAGCAACAAGATAAAACATGTGTCCATAGTGATCAGGAACACGATTCGGATCCCAAATATCAACATGAAATAATGCAAAAAGGGAGCTACTGCTCTGATTCTGACGACTAGGAAAAGCAGAACGATGATGCTTTCCCAACTGACATGCCTCATACTGGAAGGATGAACCCGGTAAATCTGTGGCAATATATGAGACATCTTCTGGAGAGGGAGGTGACCAATATGCAGGTGCCAAGTGAAGAGAGAAATTGGTCCTATTGAATGAGAGGAGAGGCCTGCATAGGGAGTTCGAACCAGGCGATAAAGACCACCATGCTCATGGCCACAATCAATCACTCTGCATGTAAGAATGTCCTAAAAAACAAGAGATGATGGGTCAAAAATAGCCCCGCAATGCAAATCATTCGTAATCTCACTAATAGATAACAAATTCATAGAAAATTAGGAGCATGTAATAACACATTCTACAGACGCATCGAGAGCGTCAAACTGATCTCCCCCTATCCTGTGATCGGGGAATAAGTCCCGTCGGCTATCACAATGGTTCTCCCTAGAGAAACCTGTCTAGATGCTACAAGCCGATCTCTGTCTCCACATAAATGATGCGTCGCTCTGGAGTCCATAATCCACTATGTAACTCTCAGATCCATGACATGAGGTAAAAGCATAGGTACTACCTGAGGTACTAGCAGTGGCAGAGGTACTGGAAGAGGCAGAGGTTGCTACATCTGAGTGGCCTCCTGCAGATGGTGAAGAAGCAGGAGGCATAATATCCCTCAGTCTGGCTACGAGGTCATCAAACCTCTAATCTGAAGTAGGAGTAGTCGGAGACTCAACCTGCTTCGCTACCCGGGCCGACGCAAAAAAAACCATGCTTGGGGTTGCATATATCCTCTGTATGTCTCGGACGATGACAGTAAGTGCAGGGTTGACGAATGCGACCTCCTCTACCACGAGGTTCACGTCCACAGAAATGAGAGGAGTCTCCTCTACCTCGAGAGGATGCCATCGTCGAAGAGGTCTGACTAGAGGTAGTCGAAGAAATAATATTCATGCTGAGTCGGTGAAACACTTCCTCCATGGGAGGAATAGTGGCATCCGCTAAAATCTGAGAAGGAGCAGTCTCATACTCAGGATCAAGAGCTGCAAGGAATACATCAACCATGGTGGCATTCCGAGATGTCTTCTACTGTTCAGGAGTAGACATCAATGGCATAAAGTTGTGGAGCTTCTCAAACATCCCTCGCAGGGATGTATACAAAGAGTGAAGTAGCCTTCTGTTCTGCTTGATGGTAAAGATATCATGTTGAAGTTGCAGAATCTTCGCCTCGTTCCTCGCCTAAGAGTAAGTGGTTGCGAGGATGTCCTACATCGCCTTGGTGGTGGGTTGATTAGACATCATTTACGATATATATCGTCGATGTTCCAGAAAGCCAAACCTTGGCATATGCATCATCAGCCTCCCATGATGCGGTTACCCCAGTTTTCTCAACCGGCTCTTCCTCGGTAAGAATATGATTCTTACTTGTCGACTTCATAAAGCTCATGAACTGCGTGGCCCATAGCTCGTAGTTCGTCCTGTCCATCTTGACAATTGACGCTGGACCTCTGAAAGCATCTGTGGCAGGGATATCGACTTTGCTCTCTGACATCTTGCCGGGTGACAAAAAACTAGGGTTTTGCAAATCAATAGATAGGTGTCTACACAGACATATGAGGATTTCATTGCATATGCAAACTTATGCAACCAAATCCATCAACCCAAGCGAACCTCGATACATGCAGAGAAAGCAGTGGATCGGTGGCAGCGGAGGCCGGCGGCGATAGAGAGAGGTCGGCTCGGCGGCGGCAACATCTCGACGGGAGGAGGGGACCGGCGGGTGAGAGAGGCTGGCTCGACAACGACAACGGCTCGATGGGAGGAGGAGATCGACGGCGGCTGCTTGTCGAAAGAGAGAGAGAGAGAGAGAGATGAGCGGCGGTGGCGATGCCTAAAGGAGGAAGGGAGATAGGGGCAACGGGTGTGGCTAGGGTTAGGGTACAAGAGCTTCGGTCTAGGACCGCCGCTCTGATACCATGTTGGAAAAAAATGAAAACGTTGTTTATTCCCAGAAACCCTGGGCTCTCTTATATAGAGGAGAGACCTATAGGTAAATTACATAAGATGGCTATAAAGAAATAAAATAAAAGAAAAAGGTACAGAGAACATAGATATAACTCTACAATTGGGTATATAGAAAATGATATTAAATACCTACTTTATGACCATAAGACTCATAGAGTCTTCATCTCTAAGGATATGATTCTTAAAGGAACTCATAAAATCCATAGAGGATAATGAGGTTCCTAAAAATGAAAATGTAATTGAAGACGAAACACTCATTACCTCATCGAATCAGTTTGAGGGTGGTCAAACCACCTACAAGGTATGGATTCCATGTGTCAAAAGAATATGGTAAAGACCCAGCTTCATATTATGAAGCATCTGCAAATCGTGATGTGGATAAATGGAAGTTAGCAACAAAGTCTAAAGTAGACTCCCTGCACAAGTATTGTGCATGGATCCTTGAGGATCCACCTAAAGGGATTAAACCCGTTGGGTGTAAATGAATGAGAATGGATTATCATTATTACAAAGAAACTGTTGGGAGACGGGCAACAAGCTGCGCCGCCAATCCCTTTTGGATGGCAAATCCAATTCTTTGGAACACAACATCCATAGACAAAAAAATGGAAAACGTGATGGGAATGTAGACCTTTGAAGCATGTCTCGTGGCTTAGGATTACACACGAATAGAAGACATCACTTGCAATGAAACTTGCTCTCCCGTAATCATGCTTATACCCATCATGATAATATGGGGCTCAAACAAGCTTATTATAGTTGGGACATCATATTTGATGAAATCATAAAGGTTGTAATTTCAGACAGAATCTTAATGAACCATATGGAGCTTACTAGGAGTGCCATTGTGTTCATCGTGCTAAATGAAGATAAAATCCTAATCATTTGGAATAATACAAGGATGATGAAAATTATTTATAGTCTAGTTATCCCATACCTCTGAGATGAAACATCTTTAGGATGCCTTTACGATCTTAGTTTTGAATCCGTTCAGAAGCAAAGAAAGAGGACATTGGGACCATCATATCATGGGTACAACTTGGACAGATCCCATAAGGGAATTCTAAGGAAAGCTTCATTTTCGTAAGATATGGTACTGACATGTCTAAAGGTACAAAGTGTTGAGGATGTGTATGCTATAGCTACATGCCATTGTGCATCAACTACAGAAAGTCTAGTGTATGTCATGATATGTACAAAAGCTAGATATCTGCCCTATAGTGGGAGTGGTAAATTTATACATCCTATTGTGGAGATAAAACACTTAATTGCAGTAATAAAAACACGTTAAAGGACACATGAATTTAGAGATAGTGATCTCAAAGTCTTTAGGATATATTTTAGTTTAAGGAGATAGAGAAATCTAAACATAAGGGTATTCTGATAAGTTGTAGTGCCAAAGGTTAAAACTATCAAGATGCAAGGCATTGTGACTGCTTTAACAAGATTGAGTATCGGTTGCACAAGATGCAATATTCACATTGGATGCAAGCACTGTTACCAGGGGATATGCAAGTCTATAACAGGACTTGGCATAGTCTTTCGGGATAGAGTGACTAATCAGCTAATCGGGCTATTTATCTACATGACTTATTATTAGCGCATGAGTATGGGTTTAAAGATTAGCCCATCAGTGGCTCTTTGGGCTAGTGGGAGATTGTTGGACATGTAAGCATATAGCGAGCCATTATTCAATAAATGTTATAACAGATCACTCTTTAATCTGAAATAAAGAATAGCTAAGTTTGCATAATAGGACCCTTCGTACAACTAGAGCTATGTACCATGACCACCTTGATATCATACATGTGTCGATCAAAGGTTGGATCGTAGATGTTGGTGCAAGATTGAATATCTAAAGGGTTAGATTGAGGACTCGACCATACCATCAATTGATTATCAAGAAAGGTCTCCATCCTGAGGAAGGTATGATATATGCTTTTGGAAAGCATATGATCAATACCGACTCCCAATGATCAAAAGAGAAACTTATTGATAGAACCACGAGGGAGAAGGCCTAAAATGGGATTCGTACTTCAGTTTTAATCACAATTTTCCAGTATACAGGATGTATGGGTATTGGGAATATTAAAGGGTGATGTGATCTTAATCGATTGTCTACCATGAAGCTTCCATTCCATGGGAGTGATGAAACATATTTGGATTTTAGTAACCGCTTAGTAGACTAGTTATCCAATCCTAAACCAAAGGTTGAAAATTAATCTAAATTGAATTCAAATACACTGAGAAGATTGGATACATTAACCGATACGATCAGACAGTTCTCCTCTAGATCTGGGTATGAGATTGGATCCCATTATCTAGGTCACTATATATGGCATAACAATCACATGATCTTATCTCCAAGTATCAGTGGAGAATACACACTATCTTTAAAAGAGTTTAAGGAATGTTTCTTGAGAGCTAGATCTGAGTATCATGATTGTTCAGTGATGTTTGAATAACTGTGTGAGAGGAGAAATTAATTAAGATGATTAAATTGGATTTAGTTATCCTAAATAACATTATTATGGATAGTGTTGTCCACAACACTTCAAATAATGATGTGGATAAAATTCGCATTGATTTCAAAAAAAATAAAATAAAATTTGCATTATTTTTGGGTCTATACAAAGAGGAATTTGGGGTGATTAAATTAGATTTAATTATCTTGGATAGGATTAATATGGATAGTGCTATCCACGGTAATCCAAGAATAACAAGTTTATGATTCACAATGTGTGTTGGGACTTGATCATGAATAGGATTCACATATTCAATGTTGATTGTGAATAGGATTCACAGATTTAATGTCAATATCAATATTGAACATTGTAAATTGTAAATAGGATTTATATTTTAATTACCAACAAATATGATTCATTTTTTGGATGGGTCTCTTGATAATTATCACAAATAATTGAGAATTATTCGATTATAATTAATCTTCAACTAATAGAAGGACTGGTTATAAGAAATAACAATTAATTACATATTATATATAAGAAAAAAGGGAGAAGAAAAGTGGACATCACTTTTTCCCTCCCATTTTATCTATTTTATTTTTTATATTAATTCTCTCCATTAGTTAGATGATTGGATTAGTTAATGGTTGATAATTTCACCAACATATTATCCTCAAGTTGTTGAGAATAAGGTTCAATCTTGGCCATCCATCTGCAATCCTAACGGTCCAAAAAAGTACAAAAGGTGGGGTAAAACCCTGCCTTTTGTACATTAACTCACTAGACAAAATCAAGTCTCGTTACTCTCCTCTCCTCTGGTAGACGTCTCCTCTATGCAAGAGGGAACTTGTCGGTGGTCGTCCTGCCTAGTCTTGGCCATCCCCATGTTCCTCATCCATTGTGGGAACCATCTTTTCCACTAATGCGTAATCATGCTGCCCGATTGCGCATAGAAGGTCGTCTTCTTCATAAACTTGAGTTTGTGAAGATGAAGATCGATTTCGTACGACGAAATCAGGAGCGAGGAAACGAAGATCACTCTGGATTGTGGGAAGCAAGCGACTCATCCCTACACCTGCAAGTGTTGTCTCCATCGGATCAGACTTGAAACAGGAGGTCTCTTGCTTTAGAGACTCCAGGATCACGAATTCATGTGATCATGATGGAACGGGTTGCGAATGGTTCCCAATCCATGTGGTTCCAACCAAAAATTCAAATTATTCGCTACTATCCTGACTCATATGATGAGTCCGTTTTGATAGGATACGATCCGATCTACACGCTTCCGTGATGTACGAAACATGATCGCCTACCTTCAAGGACATGGGTTCTAAATGCCAAATTCAATTAATATTCATATTTATATTAGTATTCAATATTGATGGTAGGATATGAAAATACCATATCAAAACCATATCCGTTCTAGTTTCACCCTAGGGAATATATGGATAAACCATGGTTATGGTAGTTTTAAATCTTTTAATTTAAAATAAATGATCAACCATTATCAATGTTTCATTGTTTAATATAACTTATGTTGACTCATATAGAATAATTGTACCTCTTCGTTATTTTATTTTTCTGTTATTCTCTTTATGTAATTTACCCATAGGCTACTCTCCTATATAAGAGAGCCTAGGGCTTATGGAATAGATCATCTCATTCACTTTTCCCAACATGGTATCAGAGCGACGGTCCTAGACCGGAGTTCTCGAAACCCTAACCCACCCCACCCGCCGGCCCTATCTCTCTTCTTCTCTCTCTCGATCGGCGCGCCTCCAACGTCGCCGCCTCCCCTCCTTTGCGCGTCGGTGCTCCTACGCATCTTCTCCAGCGCGCAATCTCCTGCGCACGAGGCCGCGCACCTGCGCCTACGCCACGCGCGCATCATCTCCTGCGCGCGATCCTCCAGTGCGCCTGCGCGTGAAGGGCACCATCTCCAGTGCGCCTGCGCGTGAAGCGCACCATCTCCAGTGAGCCTGCGCACCATCTCCAGTGCGCTTGCGCGATCTTCCAGCGCGCATGCGCACCATCTACAGTGCGTGATTGCGCACAGTGCGCGTGAAGGGTATTAGACAGTGCGCAGACCGCTGTGCGCATACCGCGTGCATCTTCGTCATTCCTGTGTGTGTGCAGATCGTAGCACGCGCACATTCATGGGGATAGTTGCTTGAGGTCTACACATGCAACTAATCCCGTCTATGTCATTGTAGACAAAGATTATCTTCTGTCATTCGCTCCAGTCTTCCGTCTCCAGTATGTCAGAAAGCAAGGCAGATATCCCGTCTATTGGCGCATTTCGTGGTCCAGCGCCCATTGTCAAGATGGATGGTACAAACTATGAACTGTGGGCAATGCAGTTCATGAGTATGATGAAGTCTACATGTAAGAAGCACATTCTTACCAAACCTGAGCCTGCGGAGAAGACTGGAGTCCATGCCTCATGGGAGGCCGATGATGCATATGCCAAGGTGTGGCTATCTGGCACATTGGCTATTGAAATTGCCAATGACATTCTACATCAACCCACAGCCAAAGACATGTGGGATATCCTGGCAGCGACATATTATCAGGCGAAGAACGAAACGAAGATCCTGCAACTACAACATGATATATTCACAATAAAGCAGAACGGCCGTCCTTTACATTCTCTCTACACATCACTGAGAGGGATGTTCGAGAAGCTCTATAGCTTCATGCCTCTTACCGCCACGCCAGAACAGCAGAAGACATACAGGAATGCGACGATGGTGGGTGTGTTTCTCGCTGCACTTGATCCAGAGTATGAGGCAGCACGGTCTCAGATTTTGGCGGACTCGACTATTCCTCCCATGGAGGAAGCTTTTCACAGATTGAGTAGGATCACAGTGCCTTCAGCAGCTGCGAGTCAGAATTCCTCAGCAATGGCGGCCAACAGAGGCCGCGGTTTTCATCACCAGGGCCGTGGACGTGGACCTCGTGGAAGAGGTGGCCGCACTAGGCCAACATGCACATATTGTCACCGAGTCGGACATAGTGAAGACACATGCTATTCGAAGCATGGATTCCCTGCATCTGCACGAGCCGCTGAGCAGATAGAGCCCCCATCTGCTGCTACCTTGGATCAACGATTTGATGATCTAGTTGCTCGCCTCAGGGGCATCATCCCACCATCTGGTCCAGCACCGACTACAGAGAGTCATACTGATGCTGTTGCTTCTGCCTCTGCATCTACTAGTACTTCAGGTAGTACACTTGCACTCCACAGTAGTAGATCTGATACACTGCCATGGATCATGGACTCGGGCGCTACACATCATCTATGTGGCGACCAGAGTCTATTTACAGGATACACTCAGATCCCTCCAGGACGGACAGTAGTGATTGCTAATGGCACGCATTCCCCTATCACTGGTCAGGGGGAGATTAGATTGACACCTTCTATGCAGCTTAAGAATGTCCTACATGCACCACATTTTTCTATGAATCTGTTGTCAATTAGTTAGATTACGAAGGATCTCCATTGTCGAGCTATTTTTGATCCATCTTCTTTGATTTTTCAGGACATCCGTACGGGCAACGTGATTGGTCATGGCTATGAGCAAGGAGGCCTTTACCGTCTGAACCAGACCCCATTTGCTGGAACCACATCCTCTCCTGTTGGACAAGTATCTCCTCTCATGTGGCATCTGCATTTTGGTCATTAATCGCTTCAGAAGTTGTGTCGAGTTCTACCCTATAGTCTCTCTCACACACCTATCCAGTGTGAGGCATGTCAGTTGGGAAAGCATCACAGGTCGTCCTTTCCCAGTCGTCCAGGTCGGAGTAGTAACTCCAAATTTGAGTTGTTTCATATAGATGTCTGGGGTCCGAGTCGTGTTCCCGATCATCAGGGACACAGGTTTTATATTGTATTTGTGGATGATTTCTCGAGAGTGTCATGGGTGTTTCTTATGAAAAATAAATCTGAAGCAGGAAATATTATTATCCATTTTCTAAATGAAATTCAGAATGTTTTCTCCACATCTGTCAAACTTGTGAGAAGTGATAATGCTTTAGAGTTATGCACCCATACTTTGGCCAATTACTACTCCTCAAAAGGGATTATTCACCAAACCTCTTGTGCTCATACATCTCAACGAATGGGATTGCTGAAAGAAAACACCGTCACCTTCTTGATGTCACAAGGTCTCTTCTTATACACAGTCATGCTCCCTACTCCTACTGGGGTGATGCAGTTCTTACTGCATGTTACCTAATCAACCGTATGCCCTCGTCTGTCTTGAATGAACAGATTCCTTTTTCACTCATTTACCCAGACAAGGATTTGTTCGCTCTTACTCCTCGTGTGTTTGGGTCAGTCGCATTCGTCCATCAGTTGTCGCCTGGTACTGACAAGCTCTCTCCTAGGGCTGTCAAGTGTGTCTTTGTGGGGTACTCCAGAACTCAAAAGGGGTACAAGTGTTTTGATTCAGTGCGTCGGCGGTATATGATCAGTGCAGATGTTACATTTTTTGAATCTGTTATGTATTTTTCAGCATCTGGAGACATGCAGCTACCACCTATACCTCCTGATGCCATATTAATGGCACCACCGCCACCACTTCAAACAACACCAGCGCCACCACCAGCGCCACAACCACCGCCACCACCGCCACCACCACCACCACCGCCACCACCAGCGCCACCGCTAGTCTCTCCACTACCATTCCATTACACCCGCAGGCCTCCTCCAGCTCATGGTCCTGACCCGTCAACTAGCTCGCCTATGGTATGTAATGAAAATATTAATGTTGATGGATCTGACGACATTTTACAGCAGGATGTAGTGCAGGAGCATGGTGAGAATACAGATGATTTGGATGTTCCAATTGCTCTACGCAAGCCGAAGAGAAGCTGTGCCAAATATCCATTATCAGCAGCTGTGTCTTTTGAGAGGCTATCTGGAGACTTCAGGACGTTTGCATTGGCACTTTCAGCTACAGACATTCCACGGGATCATCATGATGCTTTGCAGGATGCTAGATGGCGGCTAGCAATGGAAGAAGAAATGGCGGCACTTCAATCCAGAGGAACCTGGACCTTGGTTCCAATACCTCCAGATGTCAGCCCGGTGAGTTGCAAATGGGTGTTTACAGTGAAGCACAATGCAGATGGTTCCATTGACAGGTACAAGGCACGCCTTGTTGCACGTGGCTTCACACAGACATACGGGGTAGATTACCTTGACACATTCTCCCCTGTGGCACGTCATTCCACTCTACGGATCCTGTTATCAGTTGTAGTTGCTAGAGACTGGCCGCTTTATCAACTGGACGTGAAGAATGCATTTCTGTATGGCGACTTGCAGGAGGAAGTCTATATGCAACAGCCACCTGGTTTTGCTGTTGAGGGGGAGTGTTCCAAGGTATGCAGATTACATAAGGCCATCTATGGCCTTAAGCAGAGCCCCAGAGCATGGTTTTAGAAGCTTTCAGATCTCTTTGAGAAACAAGGATATAAACGCTCCAATGCTGATCATT
The DNA here is from genome assembly GCA_037367405.1 of Ottelia alismoides. Taxonomy (NCBI): domain Eukaryota; kingdom Viridiplantae; phylum Streptophyta; class Magnoliopsida; order Alismatales; family Hydrocharitaceae; genus Ottelia; species Ottelia alismoides. The sequence goes on along the minus strand of JAZKJV010010554.1, from coordinate 92,207 downwards.
CCTTATTTGTACAGAAGACGACTAGAGGTATCATTGTAATCATGGTTTATGTTGATGATATCTTGATTACAGGTGATGATGACCAGGGCATTAAGCAGGCAAAGGAAAGGCTGGGGACCGAGTTTGTCACCAAGGACTTGGGAGTCCTTTGATATTTTCTGGGGCTGGAGTTTGCTAGAAATCCATATGGATTAGTAATGTCACAGAGGAAGTATGTTACAGATCTATTGAGTGAGACAGGTATGCTAGGGTGTCGACCTGCTACGACACCAATGGATCCTAGCATGAAGCTGTATAATGATGACATAGAAGAGGTGGACAAGAGAAGGTACAGAGAACTGGTAGGCAAACTACTGTATGTCACGATCCACGTCAGGCCCATATGGATGCAATACACATGATTCTGAGATATTTAAAATCATCTCCAGGTGCAGGCTTGCTATTTAAGAAAGGAAAGGAGATCTCTATCACGGCATGTGCGGATGCAGACTATGCAGGATGCCCCAAGGACAGGAAGTCCACATCAGGATTTGCAGTCTATGTTGGAGATGCTCTAGTTTTGTGGAAGAGCAAGAAACAGACAGTGGTAGCTAGATCCAGTGCTGAATCCGAATACAGGGCTATGGCCCAGGCTAGCACAGAAATGATGTGGGTGAAATCTTTACTTGCAGATCTATGTCTTGATATACCTCTTCCTATGATGTTGGAATGTGACAATCAGGCCGCTTTGTTCATTGCAAATAACCCAGCCTTTCATGAGAGGACCAAGCACATTGAGGTCGACTGTCACTACATACGTGACACGATTCAGAAGGGGTTCATTGCTACATCTCACGTCACATCAGAGAATCAGACTGCTGATATTTTCACCAAGGCATTACTTCGAGGCCCGTTCCATAAGTGTGCGTCCAAGCTGAGCATGATTGATATCTATGCTCCATCTTGAGGGGGAGTGTTGACTCATATAGAATAACTGTACCTCTTCGTTATTTTATTTTTCTGTTATTCTCTTTATGTAATTTACCCATAGGCTACTCTCCTATATAAGAGAGCCTAGGGCTTATGGAATAGATCATCTCATTCACTTTTCCCAACAACTTAAAATTCAAATAAAAAATTAAAATAAGCACCTGGATTATAACACAATTCTTTATAATAAAACTATGTACACGTGGCTCAAATGTAAGCACAAAGAACTTTAATATTAATATAAAAACTACTAATAAAATTACATAAGCCCTCCAAACAAATAAAAGATAAAATCTAAGTTTTATATCAAACTTTATCTAAAATGTGGACTAAATCTGTGGTGTATGTGGCCTAATATGCTGTTATGTGGACTGAATATACGACCAAGATCTTATAATACCCCACTTGGAGGATCCAAATCATCACAGATAATGTCTGCTAAATAAGACCATTGCATCATCTTCCATGACAAATTCTACCAATAGGTATTGGCAAGTAGATGGAGCTTGACGTGGAACAAATCAGAACATATGGTTTGTTTAAACATATTGAATTTCAGAACATGTTGGCTTTTTTAAACATCTTGAATTTAGAAACAATGAAGAACACGAAAAAATAAAGTAATTAAGACTATTATGACTATATGGCATAGTACAGAGACACTAGGGGATGAAGCTACACTATTTAGATGTTTTGGTTATGTATATGCACATTCATTGCACATTGCATACGAGACAGGTAATGCGTGAAAGGTAAACAACTACTATAAACATCACTGGTTATTGTCATGGATGAAGAGAGAATCTACAAAAGAACCACATTTAATCTTTGTAAATCCTCCAAGACAGCTGAATAGCTAAAACGTCTCCACAAAAAAAGGCATATTTCACACTATTGTTGCAAGATATAAGAAGGCTTCTAATAAATGCCTCAACTAAGGGGATAACGTTAATTACTACCTTCTCGAGTGTTATACAGCATACTTCCATCAAACTTATACTAGACATAGTTGTTGCCAATGATCTAGAGCAAGAACTTTGAGATGCAAAAGGTGTATTTCTGCATGAAGAACTTGAAATGCATATATAATGCCACAACATGATGCTTTTTAGAAAAGGGGAGGGAATTTTCTAGGATGACTTTCTTGAGTGGATAGTCATCGATAATGATTAACAAAAGAAAGGGAAGATCTTTTGTGCTGGATAAAAAGGTCATAATGTAAGCTAAAGAAATCTCCAAGGACAAGATTATGTTTGTTACTTTCAGTTAATTCCAATGTATGGAATTGTTTTGGGTGCGGGGACAGTTCTCAATGTTGTACTATGGGCTTCCTTTAACTATCGGGATGATCTATGCCAAGGATTTGTCTAATCTTCTGAAGAAGATGGAGTGAGAGCTAGTCGGTTCAAATGCCATATCTTTATCAAATGGAGGACAACAACCCATTCTCAAGTCGATTATGTTAGTGATGCCATATCTTTATCAAATGGAGGATGACAACCCATTCTCAAGTTGATTATGTTAGCGATTCTAGTCCTTTACTTGTGGATGCATAGACTACCTATGCGGATTCATTAATGGCTAGAGAGTTTGCAGTGAGTTTTTTTTAACTACCTTTGGGATGGAGAGCGAAGTGGTATTTGCTTGTGACAAGTGAAGTAGATGGTGAGGATATAAGGTGAAAAAGAGGACCAAATGTGTCGGTCAGTCTGTAGGAAGTATCATTATTGGCTGGTGCGAAGTTGAGGGTGCCACTGCCTTCTGACTTCTGGTTGGGCATTTGCGCGGTGATGCTGAATGTAGCCCCTTATCAACATTTAGTGCCGGGGTATAGACGATCCTTTACAGTTTGGCGAGATGATTAAACAAAGCAAGAGGCTCTTTGTGACAAGTTTCCCCACATACAGGTATTAGATAGACAAAGATGCTTTGGTTGCGGTTGCCGAGGTTTCTGCACGTTTCTTGGAGCAACGTCCCATGAAGTTTTTATAGTTGACTGTGAAGTTTGAGGGCCCTAAGGGGTGCAGGATTGTTATACTTGGGGTGAGAAGTCCACGGTGAAGAAGGCCTGCAAAGTGCTAAGATGCACTGCACAATAAGGGATGTTGAGGTGGCAAAGGATTGCATATTATATTGAAAAAAAATATACTATTGGAAAAAACATTATACTGACTGTGCTCGTTAATGGGCATCATGAGGGAGGTTTTTTCAGCCTCAGCGGGGCGTCAGACAGGGCTGCCCGCTTGCTCCCCTGCTCTTCATCATTGCATCGGACGTTTTGGCGTGTATGGTTTCCCGAGTGCAGGATGTTGGGCTCACTCAGGGATACGAGAAAAATGGTCTGCAGATTCCCCTTTTGCAGTATGAAGATGACACCATTTTCTTCGGCATGGCGCTCACTCTTGAGCTTTTTTGGGGAGATGTCGGGGCTTGTCCTGAACACGGGCAAGTCAAAGGTGGTTACTTTCGGCCTTTCCGATGCGGAGGCGCGTCTGTGCAGCGAAGTGAAGGGTACTTCTGTGTCCACTTGCCCCTGTTGTACCTGGGTGTTCCTCTCTCGATTGGCAGGTCGAAGCTAGCAGATTGGCTACCGATTATTGAGAAGCTGGAGAGGAAGCTCGCAGGTTGGAAGTCTTCGATTCTCTCCAAGGGGGGACGCCCGGTTCTTCTGAAGGCGGTCCTCTCGGCCATTCCGGTCTACTTCGCCTCGTCGAGGCTCATGCCGACGGGCATTAGAAGGCGTTTGGAGAGCCTGATGCGGAGATTTTTGTGGGCCAAGAGCGGACAGGGGGCTCCCGGCATTCATCTGGTAGACTGGGAGACTATCACCCTCCCGAAGAACGAGGGAGGTCTCGGGATCAGGCGTCTTGACGCGTTTAATGAGGTTCTTCTGTTGAAATTGGTCAGCAGGATCTGGGGGTGCTCAGAGGACCTATGCACTTCGTTGGTTCGTCGGATCTACGTCATCTCAGGCTCTGCTCCGGAGAGCGCCGGTCTCCGGGTGCATCCTTCGCCCTTTTGGAAGGGGATCTTGTCGGTCATCCCCAGATTTCGTGCTCTTTTCAGACCAGTGCTTGGGAACGGGGAGTCTTTCGCCTTCTGGAGGGATGACTGGACGGATGGTGGCGCAATGTACGTCTGTTACCCACGTCTATTTGCTTTGGCTTCGGACCAGGAGGCTCGGGTTGCTTCATGTTGGGAGGAGGGGAACTGGATGCCGGTGTTTCGCTCTAGCTTCTCAGATCCACGGTTGGAGGAGTTCTTATCTTTGCTTGATTCGTTGAGGGTGTTCGAGGGCCCCTCTGGTTATAGAGACCATTGGGTGTGGCGTGGAGACGGTTTCTCGGTAAGCAGAGCGTAACAGGGCCAATTGCCATCCTCCCCCGTCGAGGTTCGTCGGGCTGGAGAGGGATTGCGATTTCTTTTGGGGTCTTGGCCTCCCCGAGAGGATCGGCTTTTTCTTGTGGTTGCTTAGAAGGAAGAGGCTGATGACCCGCGACCACTGTGCTAGGCTGCTTGGGTCGGTTTCGGACAGTTGCCCTTTGTGTGGGGCTGGCATTGAGTCTGTTGAGTACCTCATCTTCTTGTGTCGGGAGACGGTGCCTTTGTGGTTGGACCCGGCCTTGGAGTGGGTCGACCCGGGGTCCCTTGCTTCCTTCTGCGGATCTTTGTTGGTGGCTAGGCATCGATTGAGAAGGAGTCTGCTCCGCCCGATGGCCATTGTTTGGGCCATCTGGCTGGTCAGGAATGCCCTGATCTTCTCTAGGTCTCGGTTTTATAGGGAGAATGTCTGTATTCAGGCATCCGGTTTGTTGGATTCCTGGATCGCTGCTTCTTTATGATGTAATAGCTATTCATTTCTTTTAATATATGCCTGGGGCGATCAGCGTTGCGTGTTTCCCCCTTGTTTGACTTCAAAAAAAAACATTATACTATTGCTTCAGGACAGATTGATGAGAAGGGTCTTCAAGGCGCAACTTATCTTGAACACGGTGTTGTCATGTCCTATTAGTCGTGGGAGGAGGAAGGCATTTGCTCTCTTATTTTTCTAATGTGACACAACTAAGAGATTTGTGGGGGTAATAGTGCTTGGATAGATGTGTCAAGATCAGGTCATTTCTAATAGCTTTCAGGGGACGACATTTATCCAAATCGAAGAGGGTGAAGCCATTTGCGATTTTATGGTTCATCTGGTTTGTCTGGAATGCTTTGATCTTCTAAGAGGAGAGATTGTTGGGACACGATTCGGTATTGTCTTCGCTCGGATACTAGTTGTTAGGGATATGAACCATCGGATATAGATGCGAATGCGCAATCACCCACCACTACGGAAGCATGTGAAGAAAAAACAACCAAATATAATGGTGGTCGGCCACCTCTCGCGGCCGCTGGAGAAGAAAGATTAATATAATCAGAACGAGTACAACTCTCTCTGTTCCCACACTCTCTCACCTCTCTCTCACTCTTCACTCTCATTCTCTCTCTTCTCTTGTGGTATTCCCTCTTGTTGTGGCGTAGAGGCAATACCTCCACCGCCCTCTAGATATAGCCCAGTTACAACCACATAGTTATATTTCCAATAGGACTTTTAAATATGATACAACTCAACCACTATTAGGATTAGGACTATGCGTCCAATCCCATTAGGATTCTTAAATTCCTAATTCTAATTTGCCTCTAATCCTAACAATCTCCTCTTTCAGTTGAATTCCATCACGATCTCTTCATCATCTTAAGTCTGCACTGGGCCATCATCGTCATTTGCAGCTCTCGTTAGCAGGATCTCACCAACTCTGGGTGACGCACCCGTCACCGGATGCCCTCGACGTGCCCCCTCTTGGGCACTCACACAACTTAGCATTGTGCCTCATGATGTTGCACAACAAATCTGTCGTGACTAACGATTGTGCTGACGTCCTCTGGTAAAGTAAATCGCGCTTGCTTCTCCTTGTTGCACACTTCTGCAGTAGAGATGTCGATAACATGTATCTCTCTCATCGTATTGTTCGTCTTGGGAATGACTGGAGCTCCATCACCAGTCACGACCCTTCCCTTGAGCTTATACACCTTGGTCGACATTCTCGTCCCACACATCACCACGCATGCTCCTTTCCTTGCTCTGAGAACTCCTCCTTCAATGGTTACTCAATGTCCTCGTGACCCGATCATTCTCAGTGAAATCCGATTCTTCTTGGTTTTAGGAATGTGTTTAACACCTGTCAGAGTTCGTACTGCTCCAATCCCCTTGACGTCGTGAACATCTCCACCTTACATCTTGATCGTGTCATTATTACGTGCCTGATATGTACCGAATTGCTCCGTGGATGAGCACACGTGATCTGAATATGCCGAGTCCAAAAGCCATCTTGAATCTGCCTTCATCTCCCTAGAGTACGCTAGAAAATCTCCCTCACAGACTGCGATGGAATCCTCTTGGTCGGATTCAGAATCATCAACCTTCTTCTTTCAATTCTCCTTCTCACGTCTCAGACAATCGGCTATTTTGTGATCTTCCTTGTCACAATAGAAGCATTTGATCGGACCTCGTGACTTGGATCGATCTTTGAATCTTGTCCCCCTTGATCTTGAACATCTACCCTCAGTTGCCAGCACATGACCTTCATCATTCGTTACCTCATGCGTCAACCTCCGTCAAGACTCATTCATAAGTAGTGAAGCAACTATCTCGTCCAATGTGTTGATCTCCTTGCAATAAAGTAATGTCGTCACAATATGATCGTATGAAAATGGAAGGGAACTCAGCAAGATGAGTGGCTTGTCCTCCTCCTTGAAGAGAGATTTTCCTTCAGCATTCTTCTCTTCAAGTGTAAGCACATCTGTCAGAATCTTATTAAATTCATCCAAGTGCACTTAGAGCTTTGTCATATCGGTCATCTTTAGATCATAGAGCTTCTTCTTCGTCAATAGCCGGTTCGTCAGAGATTTGGACTTGTATCATCCCTCGAGCTTCATCCAAACCTCTGTTAGATCCTCCAGGTCGATGACTTCGCGAAGATGTTATCTACCAAGAACAGTTGTATTGTACTGTTCACGAAATCCCTCATCTCCTTCCACTCTTCCTCTTTCATCTTCTTTGGCTTTTTTTCTTTATCGTGGAAAATTTTCATAGGTCCTTCTTGCGTGAGTATATTCTTCACTCATTGTTGCAATAAGGTGAAGTTGTTCTTCCTTTTGAAGGACTCTACAGAAAATGATACACCCTTTGATGAAAAATTTATCATCCACTTTCCTATTGTACCTCCTTGCACGGTCTGAAAGATCAAAGCAGAATCCTCTCGATCCAAACCGTCCAACTCGTCGGGAGTGCGTAAAAGCCCCTATATGGACTCCTGCACCATAACGATTGGTTCTTCACGGTTTTTGAAGAATGCGCACCCGTTGCATCATGTCGTCTCACAACGTCGATCTCGCTCTACTCCGTCATGTTGTATCCCTCGTTGTCGTCAAAGCAGGCGTTGGTACTAAGGGACACAAACCACCGATATCGTCTCCGTTCGGATACCGGTTGTTTGGGATATGAACAACCGGATATAAATGCGGATGCGCAATCACCCACCATCAAGAAACGCATGAAGAAAAGACAACCAAATATAACGGTGGTCGATCAACTCTCGCGACTACCGGAGAAGAAATATCACTATAATTAGAACGAGTACAACGCTATACGTTCCCTCGCCCTCTCACATCTCTCTTCTCTCTCTCTCTCTCTTCTCTTGTGGTATTCCCTCTTGCTGTGGTGTAGAGGCAATGCCTCCACCCCCTCTATGTATAGCTCAATTACTACCCTATAATCATATTCCCAATATGACTATAAATAGGATGCAACTCAACTACTATTAGGATTAGAAGTCCAATCTCATTAAGATTCTTAATCCTTTTTTACTCTAATCCTGACAGAAATGTCATGTAAAAATGTGTATGTGCGTCCACATTTTTTTGATTGATTTCTAGTTGACGTGTAATAGTGGTTTTGGTAATAAACGGAGCTTTTGGTTTGAACATCTACCAACGCTGGCAACTCTTCTTTTTTCTCAAAAACACGGAGATCCACAGTCCACTACGACCAATGGCAGAGAGAGAGATAGTGTGTGTGCGCACTGCGCACGCATGTTTTCCCGACTATCAAATACTCGGAAGCGCAAGAAACGAAGAAAGTGATAACGATATCATCATTTCACAAGAATTCGTGACTATCCAATTCCCTATTAAGGGTATCACTCACCACTTTAATCCCGAATATCATAAGTATTCAAATCGTAAAACACACAAACATACCCACACCCAATCGCAACACACAATGCCGAACTCGAAATCGCCAACTACAATTTTAGATCATCGAAATTCTATTTAAAAAAGGCCATACTTGAGAGCGAGCTTCCTGTACGCCGCTTTGATCTCGAGATCGGAGGAGTCCCTCGATACGCTCAGCACCTCGTACGGATCCCTCCGCGCTGCCGGCGCCAAGGGGCCCTCCATGCTGCCGGTCGTCGCCGCTCGCTAGTCCGTCATCCCCTTCGATCCAACGGTCGGTAACGGAGGAAGAGACCGACTGGACCGTGATCTGCGGCGGAGATTGATGAGTGGAGGGGGTAGCCGGCGGAATGGCGGCGTTCCCCCGCAAACAGCTGTTTGTTGTTGCGGTGGTCTGTCCCGAGCAGTCGAGATTCGAGGAAAAGGTGTTGGGGGAACAGTGCGGTGAGGGGGTTTTTTGGGTTCGGTCCAATCAATTTTTTATATTATTTTCTAATCCTCCGTTGGCATTTTTGCCTATTTAATGTCTTTGATGTTATATAATAATAATAATAATTAATAATTTAAAAAACATCTACAATGTCTTTGATGTTAATTACTCAATAATGAATGATTATTGTTGTAAAAGCCAATTTTATATTCTGCAATTCATAACGAATAGCATATCTATTGTTGTATAACTATCAGCGAATCATATACGGATGGTTGTGCATTATTTTTCTCAAGATTTATATTTCTAATCATTCATAGCACCAAAATGGCTTTGTAACGGTGACGTTTTAAATTTTTCACGATATCGTAAATTATTAAATATAAAATGATAATAGCATTTTTCTACGGAAATGATTTGTTATACTTAAAATTAGTGGTGAATGCCTTAGCTTCTGCTATTCATTAGTGATTATCCATATACAATTGTTTATCTATTTTCAAACATTTTAACTAACCATTGCTAAACATTGAATTAAAAAATAGCACGAAAAAAGTACCAATGAAATATTGTTCTATGGATTGTCGTTAATGATATATAAGATTGTTGCTATTTTACATCTTATATATGACCATTTTAACTAACCATTGCTAAGCATTTTTTTATTACGGTAGCTATGACAAGGGATACTAAATTACTCATTGTTCAGGTCAAATTTGTTGCAGTGTCGTATAAATCTTCCATAGCAATATGGCCATGTTTAGTTGATGAGCTAACCCTCCCTTGAGGGGTTTACCTCCTCAAACCCACCATTTCTCTCGCTTGTGGTGCCCACTCTCCCCTCTCTTTTTTATACATTAAATAAATTATTTCCCTTTCATCTATTCCATCAAAAAATAATATATTATACAATCATATCATCTAAAAATTATAAACTATTCAACTTCTCCTCATTTTTCCTAACTTCAATACAATCATATCACAATAACTACTCATTTTTTTCAAACTTTAATACAATAAATCACAACGAATCCTCTCAATCCAAAACCTTCTATCCAAACACCAAATACAAAAACGTGGTACCCTCCACCAGTTTATCATGGGGTAATCCGGCAACCAAACGCACCCTATATCAATGAATATTATTCTTACTGTGAATTCAAGAATCAAATATAATGTACAACAAGAATTAATTATGATTTATAGCAATTAAAATATGTTATTATATACATAAAATAGGAAAATTTAGAAGACGATTTTCACAGTATTCGTTGCCTCACAAATTTTATTCTTGTGATTGCAGTCGGGACTCATAACTACAAAATTTTAGCTCTATATATGTGTGTGTGTGGTTGTGGGTATTTGTTGATGGTGATTCTTTCCGTTGTTACAATTATATTTGAACCCTCAGATATCTATCCCTCCATTTCCTTATCTTTTCCATCATAATATCGCCGTGTTCTAGCTTATTCTGTTAAATAATTTACTGAGATTATTTGGGAGGTCATCCATGTACCCTAGCCTTACACTTGGACAGAAAAAAACCAAAGAAGCTTCATCTACATCAAGACACGGATATGATTCAGATCAAAGGAAAAGAAAATGAAATCAAGGGAAAAGAAAATGAGATAGAAAACTGCCACTACTGAAATATCTTATTATCAGCAAAACTAAATATATATATAAAGAACCTCATGTAACAAACCCCAAAAAACAGTTCCTGATATCTGCGAAACACCATTCCCACTCCCAGAACCCTAATCTTATTGGTCCATCTATGCCCGTGCCCAGTCGGCATGCGAGCAATGGGCACGCCGATCGAGTGATCAGAACGAAGGGTGGAACGATCGTTGACTCCGCAGTCTCCAGAGCCTCGGCCGCCGCCGTCGACATCTTCTTTAACGTCGACCGAACTAACCTTCGCCGCAACCGTGTCGGGGATCTCGCAGTCGCAAAACGTTCGGTATCAAGACTTGCAGCAGCAGCTACATGTTGCCCGACATCAGTGGAGTACAAAGACAGGGAGATTGATCACACAGGACGTGGCGCTTGCGGAGGTGATCGAAGTAGAATGCGTCTGTTGAAGCAAGCAAGCGTAGGCCCTCAGGATATTGTATTGGCACTGGAATCGCCTTCAGCAGCGTTCACTGCACTGAAGAGGAGAAGAAAGCGTGCGTGGTCGCCGTCTCGAATGTCGATTCTCGATTGCAAGATCGATGATCCGATACCGGAAGATATCGAGACACTCGTCGTCGAAGCGAAATCGTTGGGCGAGTTCTTCAGTATGAGTTGAGCGTGCGAATGTGCAGATGCTGTTTTGAGACAGTTTCTATGACGATGATCAGGGCCTCTTTTTGTTCAGTACTGAAACAACTTGGTGATACTGACGAGTACTGCTGAATCGATTAATGGATTTTTAGATTCAGTTATAGATCGGACTGGAAGTGTAATGCATGTGGTACTCTTATCATACACATATATAATGGAATCTCTTTGAATTGTTTTACTCTAAAAGAGTCTTCCCACGTAGAATCGTTTCTTTTATTTAATTCCCAACAGTTTTAGTTGAATATCGAATATAAATAGTATACAAGCAATGATATCCTCTATTTATGTTATTTTCTGTTCCCTTTTCGACAACACGTTGTAACAGCAGGTCTTTGTAATTTTCATATCAAACCAATCTTGCAAGTGTAGATGAGTGACGGATACGTTAGCAGCATATCTATAAGCAGAAACTATTGAATGGAAAGGGGGTTTTGTAGACGTCCAGATCTAATTTTTATTGTTAATATCTCTTTCCCCTTTTTAGACTTAAAATTCCAAACCGAATGGAAAAATAGGAAATAACTTATTTGTTTGGGTAAATTACAAAAAAGGGTCCCAACTATACTTCAATTCTCAAATAAAGGCCTCATTTTGCAATTGTAACAAATAGAGGCATGAACTTTCAACTTAAGGGTTTATCGTCGACATATAATGGTCGTTGAAGCTTATAAAGAGCTCTATTTAAGACAAAAACATAAGATCAGGCCCCTCTTTGTTACAATTAAAAAATGAGTCCCTTAATTGAGAATTGAGGCATAGTTGAAACCCTTTTTTGTAATTTATCCTATTTGTTTATTAACATTGGCCCTTGTTTTTGATAGAAAAAACCAACATTTTATATTGTCGCCCTCCTAAATTTTGAATGTGAAAGGATGCTATTTATTAATTTATATCGGTTCACTTCTTCTTAGAAAAATCACCTTTTCAGCCATTGTCCACAGAATATATTTATTCCTTTATAATTCAAACTTAGGGGTTTGAATTTTGTATTTATGTATATTGATTGACTAAAGATTAGCCCCACATTCCGTCCATGATTATCGTAGACTTTTAAGTCATTACAGCTGGAGCTGCAAATGGAGGGATATAAGTGTTATTGTATCCTTATCATTTTCAAAATATGGATACTGAAACACAAACGTGTATCTTGCGGATATTGCGACCCCAAACTATATCATTAAAATACAGATGCATGTATGAAAACAGATATACTACTGGAATCTTGCTTATTTACGACGGTCAAGGGCTGCTGCTACAACTCTCACTACGAGAAAAGTGACATAAGGCAATGAATAATTTAATATTCGTTGACATATCTTCCATAGTTAAATATATAACAACGAATATTATTCGTTGCTTACTTCCTTAAATTCACAACGAATAATGGTATTCATTGATATATTCCTCGTAACGAATCATATAACAACGATTATTCATTGTCATTTTCTTGTAATCGTTGCTAAATTTGACAATGATTAGTGTGAATTTTAACGTATAACTCAACGAAAAAATCGTTGTTATATCGACCTTTAATGACGAATATGATATTCGTTGCTAATTAAAAGTACAAAAGATGATTTGGCAATGAATAATATTCGTTGTTATATCTTTAACATCGGAAGATATGGCGACGAATATTCAAATTATTCGTTATCGTAGGTTCAATTTCTTGTAGTGTCTTCATCCGTCGCGACTGCGGTGACACTAAGTTAAGTGTTGTATTTGTTATTCACGGTGGTTTTGGCTAATTGCCATAAGGATCAACTGTTGCATTCATTATAGCAGCTTCGAAATGGTCAATGTATATACGGGGGTTACGTGGCCATCGTATATATCCTTTAAGTTAACGACAACCATTTTAACTGTCGTATATATAATTGCTCTGTTATATGTGGCGGTTGCTCCAACCACCGTATATGAAGGGACTGAAAAAAAACAGTAGCGGCTAGCAGCTGTTGTTCTCCACTTTCTTCCACAAACTCACCTGTAAAATGTAATATATAGAAGGCTAAAATGTTTGTGGAGCACTTAAGAGTTCCATTGCTCACAACCAACAATTTCAAATCTAAATTGCATAACCAAAATCACCAAATTCAGTCTCATTTGTGTACATTAAAGATTAAAATGTATGTTACATTCAATATATATATATGGATACATTCTAATATAAAATCCCAAAATAGTCATACTAGACTAATACAACTAACATTGTAGATCCAAGATTCCAAAGCATAGATAGGGGTCGGGTCGTCATCGTGGTCTCAGCATGGAAGGATTGGAATCGAACTACATGTGCTCCTCCAAGATAACTCAGCAATCAACCTATACATCTCTTGCATTGTCTGTGCATTTTGTTGCATAGTCTGGGTATTCTGTTGCACGATCTCTCGTAGTTGATGTTCCCTCTCATGTGACCTATCGAGGTCGCGTCGCATCTCTACCATACCCTGCTTCAGCTGGTCAAACTCCTGCTACGATGGATTGTCGCCTCGTCCATAGAAGCTTGACTTGGTGGCAGCTACACCGCCAAATAGGACTCATCCAGAATATTTGCGTTGATGGAGGGAAGAAGTGGCAAAATGCCTCCTCGCTAAGATGTCTGTGGTCCAAAGAGCCTTGATCCGAAGGCGGATGATTGTTGATGAACTCCATCATTCGTCCCTACATATGTAACATTTTGACCATGTTATATACATACACACTTAGTACAACAAACGAAAAAATCGATTGAATCCACCAAATAAATCAATGATGACGAGCATGGGCTTCTGTGTATGTCTCATGAATGAAGAATGTGTTCAGCTCCTTATCTGTGGTCTGTCGAGTCATCTCAAAGAGCCTAGCATGGCTCATCTTGTTCCTTGTCACAACCTATACAAGTATATGACTGTCATATTCATATCAATTCATCCTTGTTTTGTAAGCATGTTAGAACATAATAACTTACATGCTTGTGTTTCAAGTTGTCCAGACTAGTCCTTCCCAAGATATGAATAGAACCCAGTGCTTTATTTGCATTTCCTTTATTTTTGACCGAATAATCCTGTAATTTAGGAGATCATATCAACATTATAAACTTAAGCAAAAATTTACAATTAGGAAAGCGTACCATGTCGTTCACGCATCTCTCCTTTAACTCATCGCTCTCCCAATACTGGATGGCCACCTCCCACTCGGTTGGATGCCAATCAAAGGGTGGATTGGCTAATGCTTCATCCACCATCATGAATCGGTCATAGTGCTTTTAGATTTTTCAAAGAAGATTAAATAGTGTATCAATTGAATCAGCAACATATCAAATGTACTAACCTTCTTTTCCCTCACTCGGGTATCGCGATGTAGCTTCGTTGACTGGTGCAAGATCCCTTCCCCGAGTTCAGGATCATCACCGCAGTTAAAAATGTTCTTTATAACATACAACAAGTAGATAAATCAGATATTTAATAAATATCTTAAATGATTTATTTAATTGAACATACCTTCACATCATAAATGATGAAAACCTTCAAACTGGAGGGGACATTCATAAAGTCTGTGGTATGTATCGACACATCTGTTCGCATCGCGATGGACGGTCCACTAGAAAATGGCCCTACATACTCCACTGAAGCCCGGCATGCCCTATTTAGTTGCACCTTCACCCTTTCTCTAGGCTTTAGTCTACTTAATTCGATGCATTTAGCAAGACCCATCCCCTTGCATCGCAAATCTGATTAAGAACATCTCATTGATATGTGTGATCTAAAAGAATAAGATACTACTTAAATTTATACTTGACGATGAATCACTGGTCTCTGGAGGAGCTTGCAGATTGACTGCAACCCCATCAGCATCCTCCTCGACTCGAGGGCTATCTACAGCACCCTCAACCACCTCATATATGGTGGCTTACCTCTCGCTCGTCCTCGTATCAGTCATTCCCACTAGAAAATCAAGTCCGATCCATCTGCATTATTTTAAAAGAACCATATCTACATCACATATTCATAATCATCTTCATTTATATTTAAACCCACAGAAGAAATGTCCACGTATACAACATGTAAAGCAATGGATATTTACACATGCAAAAGAATCTGCATATATATATATATATATATATATTGAATAATTTCAAGGATGGAAACATTTTTAGAATCATACCAAAGTTCATACATCTCCATCTTCTTCGTAAGCATCAACCTCATCGTCATCATGCTCTTTATTGCTAAAATCCTTGATTAAACCCCTTAGGAGTTATTTTTATCGGTATTATCCACCCTAAATTACTATTATCTTTAATGTAGAACATTTGGTCTGCCTGACATACTAATATGAATGGTTCCACCCTACCTAGTATGCTTTTTCTTTTTTTGAGGCTAATATATCCAAAATTTGGATACAACTTAAATCACTTGTCTTTAAATACATCGTACCATTCACATTTGAATAGCATCCACGTGCCGATCATGTTGAAAACTCATCTAAATTAATTCAATGATATGGCCATAGCATCCATCACGACCCGACGATAGGTTGCTTTTAACGAGCACATCAGATAAGATATTTGCTTTCTTACTATTAGATTCTGAGTAGCTCTTGAATCTATAACCATTTATGTATATCCATTGTGTCTGTGCACATAACTGAACGGGCGTCTGACCAACACATCGAATCCTCGATCCAACAACTATCTTGTTCAAATTTCATCTGTTGCACTCGTCTTCCGAACCACTCAATGAAATCGATCTTCCTTAAGCCCATTAAATTACCATGATGACTTTTCCCTTTGAGGTAGAATGGATCAATTTCAAGCACTTGTTTTAGTGCATATAATTGTGCCAACTATATCTCAACCTCTTGCATTGACTGGAGAATCATTTTGTTTATTGCTCGACCTTGGATATCGAATATTAATATATGATCATCATCGAATTCATTATAAGAGCACCATTTCTTTCAAGATTTTTGAAACATTGCTCCTCATTGTTTATGTACATCATGCAAAAAGTGATGACAATTGATCCCTCTGATTTAGAATGATTAAGCGCATAACTCTTAAGTTTTTTAAGGTATCTCTTTATTGGGTACATCCAACAGAACTGAACCGGTCCTCACAACTTTGCTCCATCGGCCAAATGAACTATTAAATGAATCATGATATCAAAAAAGGTTGCTGGAAATAAGCGTTCCAACTTGCAAAGTATATCAACAATCTTCTCATCCCATTTGTCTAGATGTTTTGGGTCTACTATATTAGTACATACAACCTTGAAGATTAGACCTAACTCGGTAATTGGCTCAACAACTGACTGAGGTAAAAGACCACGCACAGCTAGAGGAAAGAATACTTGCGTATAGACATGGTTGTCATGACTATTAAGCCCACTAATTTTCTTATGGTTGTCGTTCACGCATCTGAAATTGTTCGAACAAGATCCATCTGGAACAACAATATCCATTAAAAATGATAAAAATATGTGTTCGCTTGTTCGTATTGAGATGGTAAAGTGCGTCTGTCATGTCGAAATCATCGCTCTCCTTTGATATCAAATGCAAGTGCTAACAAATACCAAGTTGTTGTAGGTCTTTTTGTGATTTAATTATGTCTTTTTGGTGAATCAGTGAGGTTAAAAATATCGAAAACATTATCCATTACATTCTCATCGATGTGCATTACATCAAGATTGTGGTGTATGTTTAACTCTTTCAAGAATAGTAAATCCATGAAGAAAATGCTTCTTTTTTAATCCAAGACTTTCTAAATCTTTCAAATAGTTCTTTAACGTCTTACCAAGTTGATGAACCCTAAATTACCCTTTGTTAATATGGTAAAATTAATGCTTGAATTTCGTTCGTTGTAGTCAGGCAATTCAGATTAATCGAAAAGATCGCTTAAGTAATTTTACAATTAAAGCGAGCAGTCAGATTTATTTTACTTGAAAAAGACCAAGGTCAAACTCAAGGAGGCCACTGTCTCCTTAGGTCAATTATTAGGTGATCTAAATACTAGGTTTTCATAGAAGCATTTTTTCTAATTTCAATGCAATTAATACTGGAAATGTAAATTTGGTAAGTTTAAGGACTAAAATGTAATTTTCAATCAAATGGAGTCCAAAAATCCTAAAACTTGACCAGAATGTAAAAATATGTAAATTAATGCATTGTACTTTTTGGAATTTTCTGATGCAAAACGAATTTATTATGAATTAAATATGCAGGCAAGGTGATTTTTTGTAAATTAATTTTAATAAATAACAAATATATTTATTTCTCAGAAATAAAATTATACTAGATAGGTCTATGTGAGAGATATCCAGGAAAAATAGTAAATCTTAAAAATATTGGGTCTGCAGCTTATTAAAAATTAATTACTAAAATAACCATTTAATCTATTATGGCCTCGATATGCATGCAAATGACATGAATTTTGGGACAATGTAAACAAACTTAATTCTACTTACTATGTATTTTTGGGAATAATTAGAGCAATGTGTGATATATTATGAATTTTCAAATCAGATTGGGTAAAATATAGCAATTTTCTCCATAATTAATAGTAATTAATCAAGCACTACTTAAAAAAATTCCATTCATTGTTCACAAGATAGAGAATAAGTAGTTTTACAAAGTGCGATTTTTGAATGATAGTTCGAAACAAGACACAAAGTGAGTGTTCCAATTACAATGCAAAAAAGAAAAAATAAAAAGAAATAAAGTGGATGAGGGCCTAAGTACAATTACCTAAACTCGAGGGGTTTATATGCAAATTGCCTAGGTGGAGCACGTGCGGCACATACTTCTGGAGCTGGGGGTGCTTCTGGAGTTTCCTGGAAATACAAGGGTGTCGATGCAAGTTTTTCAACTGCTCACGTGCTACGCGGGTGAGGGGAAGCTTTGACGATGGGTGCTATTGGAGGCAAGCTTAGTCGGCAGCGTGCTGGTAGGCGGTAAGGTGCGATTCACTGGTGGACCGAGTGAGGTGAGGTGGACGACAATCCTCGATGTAGGCGGCACGCCAGTCGAGACAGACCTCTGGTTGAAGCAGCCGCAAAGCAGAGGACGGGGTTGCGGTAGGGCTATGTCAAGACCTTAGGCGACACATGTCCGAGGCACAGCAGTGAGGGTAGAGAAGAGTTGAGGACGGGCGGTACTGATGTATTTCGAGCGGGTGGTGCGTGATGCTCATCGAAGGTGAAATAGATGGCGAGGTGGTAAAGTGCGGTGGAGGCGAATCGTCAAGGTGCGATGAGAGAGATGAGGGTGACGGTCGGGGAAGGTGAAAAGGGCAATGACAAAGAAGAAGAAGAGAAAGAGGAAGAAGGAAGAGGAAGGAAGATAGGGGAAGAAAGAGGAGAAAGAGAGAGAATACCTGAGAGAGGACGTTCGGAGTCCCTTTGAAAAATAACAACAGATAATGTTTCATATAGTGATGCTAAAGATATAGTAATGGATATGACTTTCACCGTTAATTTCTTGTAACACCCATACATCCAAACATAGTTCCACATCTAAAACTCACGAAGTGTGAGAGTGGGTTATAAGTGATGGGGATTATTACTTGACAACTTGGGTTTAAGCATTTTGGTTGGTTTCCAACGGATCCATTTGGGCTCGAACCCAACAAGTTTTCAGGACCGGTTTTCCTCGATAGCAGACTGGGGAGCTAAGATCGGGACGTTACAAATGACATCAGAGCCAATATCCCTCTGATATTGGAAATGGACACCCGAGAGGTGGAGCCGCCTCTATAAAACGATAGGAGGAAAAGGCTAGGAAAAGTTACTCGGAGCGTGCAGCCGCCACTTTCACTGGGAAGAAGTGATGGGACATGTCGCAATGAGGACGTTGCGAATATAAGGGGGAGAGGTTGTAACACCATACCTCCAAACATAGTCCAACATCTAAAACTCACAAAGTGTGAGAGTGGATTACAAGTGGTGGGGATTACTACTTGATAACTTGGGCTTAAGCATTTTGGTGGTTGTCAACGGATCCATTTAGACTCGAACCCAACAAGTAGTCAGGGTCAGTTTTCTTCGATAACGAACATGGGACCTAAGCCCATGATGTTACACTTCTAGTATAAAAAAATCATTTAGAGCAGATATTATTCGTCATTTTATGGTTAACAACAGATGATTTAATGACTTATTTAAAATAAACGTTGCTTTAGACTCAATTTGTTATAGTGGTCGCTACGAATTTAAAGAATTAAGTGACAATATTATTCATTGTTATATATCTAATTACAGTAGGTATGTCAATGGATACTAAATTACTCGTTGTTCATCAAATTTGTTGCAGAGTCGTATAAACTTTTGATAGCAATATGGCAATGAATATTATTCTTATTGTAAATTCAAGAATCAAATGTAATTTATATCAAGAACTAAATATAATTTACATCAATGAAAATGTGTTATTATATGCACAAATTAGAAAAATTTAGAAGACGGTTTTCACAATATTCGTTGCTTCACTAATTTTATTCTTGTGATTCCAGTCGCGGACTCACAAGTCACAATTTTCTGATGACGATTCTTCCCGCTGTTGTCATTATATTTGAACCCTCGGATATCTATCCCTCCATTTCCTTATCTTTTTCCATCAAAATATCGCTGTGTTATTTTGGTAAATAATTTACAGAGATTATTTGGGAGATCATCTACGTATCCTAGTCTTACACTTGGGCAGAAAGAAACCAAAGAAGCTTCATCTACATCAAGACACAGATATGAGTCAGATCAAGGGAAAAGAAAAGGAGATACGATGACAACTGGAGATGGAAAACTGCCACTACTGAAATATCTTATTATCAACAAAATCAAATCTATTACTACTACTACTATTAGTGGGTTTCTCCCTACCCATGTGACACGTGGCACTCTTATTCCCCCTCACTTCCCACTTTCTGCCTGTTTCCCCCACCCGACCTCTCTCCCTTTTCTCTCTCTATCTCTCTCTAATAAGTTTAAGTCTATCCATCCCTCTCTCTCTCCTCTTTCTCTCTATCCACTCCCTCTCTCTCCCTTCCTCCAACACTCCTCTATCCTTTCAATTTCTCTTCCCCCTTCTCTCACGTGATCTTTCTTTGTCTATCCACTCACTCCCTCTCCATCCCATTACTCTCTCTCTCTCTTTCTCCATTTCGTCTTTTCCTCTCCCTCTCCCTCTCCCTCTCCCTCTTTCTCTTTCTCTCTCTCTCTCTACTCACTCTCTCCCCTATCTCCATCTCCATCTCTCTCTCCCTCTCTCCTCTCCTCTCCATTTTTCTTCTTTCTCTCTTCAACTCCTCAATCGTACCCATCTCTCTCCCTCTCTCCTCTTTTTTCTTCTCTCCTCTAATATATTTGTTAAATCAAAACTTATAAATCTCATATTTTGCATTATATTTATTATATTAATATTATTCTTTGTATTTATTATATTAATTTTAATATATTAATATGTTATATTTGTTAAATTAAAAAAATATAAATATTGTATTTTCCTTTATATTTATTATATTAATATATATATATATATATATGTTTGTGTCATTTATTTGTACTCTACAATTAGTTTTATCCAATTTCATGAAATGATAATGAAATAATTTTACTTATTTTAATAGTTTATTACTAATAAATATTAAAAAACTAAAATGATGTGATAATAATTTTTTAAAATATAATATATATATATATAATTTTTCCTCATTTTCAAAATTAGGGGTGACATATAAATATTAAAAGTCACATGGCACATGGATAGGGAGAAACTCACTAATAGTAGTAGTAATACATGCTTATGGATTTCTAAAGCATATATTAGTAATCATAGTTTGAATAATTATGTTAAAAATAATAACTTAAATAAAGCTAATATATAAAATATAGCAAGTAATAAAAAATGAATGAATATTTATATCTCAACGATTTCAATAAAATTATAATTTCATATAATAATACAATCCATTTTTAATAATTATATAAGCATCTTGACATATTAAGCTATATATAATAGCAGTTGATTCAATATCCAGTCAGAAGAAAGCACTACATCAAAGGAAGTGATTAGTTCTGTGGAGGTAAAAAGCATCATTGGACACAGATAGAGGAGAAGTGAACGCAAAAAAATCTAGGGAAGATGGTCAAATTGGTATGGGAATAACAATTTAACAAAATGTTGCCAGAATGCTGGAATGGGTCCAAAGTTTGGTTCTTATGCTTATTCCAACTTTCATTCCTCCTTAGGTGCTTTTATACATGCGGAATATACTTATGTTTCACCATCCCACTAACAGGGAATACATGTGGTTTGGATATATCTTGCCGTTGATCTATGACTTAATCTGACCAAGTGAATGTAAAATTATTTGAAAAGCCATCTTTTATCTAGATTGCAGGTTCGTGGAGAGAATTTTACACATGAGGTACATGTGAGATCACTTATATGTATGGTATATTCACATTTTCTCTTCTAGCTTAAAGAGTTATCACCATGTCAGCAACTTGCTAAAATTGGTTTCTATCTCAGTTAGACATTTTCACATCACATATCATCGTTTTTATATTTTCATTTCCATATGGATATCTTATTTAGCTATTTGAATTTTTGATAGATTATTCCTGCACCGATACAACATAAGGGTTAAGCATTCATACAAATGATATGGTTGGAAGATGGGAATCCATGTCGAGAATACATTACCTTTTAAATTATAAGTTATGCAGCATAACGACAGAGTTATTAGATTTCATAATGTCCCGGTAACCATTATCTTTAACATATTCTTCCGAAATCTTGGTACTTTTTCTGGTTCCTACTTGCTACTGTTGTAATGGAAACATGTTATAATCATCCCACCAAAGGCATAGTCAAATGTATACGTTATATAAATCGTGTATTTAAAGCATATATGATATTATAAGAATATGTATTGTCACCTGTTAAACATTGAACTAATATCCTATAGTATATCTGTTACATGTGAGTCTAACATAAGTATGCCTATTATATTTAGTAAGAGATGTATATATGTGGACTCATTATGTCTTCAGCAGACTAGCCTGCGGAATGGCATCATAGAAATGAAACGTGGCTGCCTCTCTGTTTACCAGATAGGATGGCGTCTTAGCATTAATATATCCTACCATATATGTGTGCTTAATAAGACATTAATATATCCAACCATACATCCAAGTTTAATTGTGACTAATTAAGAACTTGCGATTATCTCAAGGTATGTATGCTAATCTTAGAATATATGGTAATGTATACCATAATCGTCGACCTATTTCTCTTCTCCAATGCATATATGTGATCCTTAACTACTTCACAAGATGATCTTTATATGTTAACTACCATAATTACGTAAGGATTGGAAGTGTAATGCATATTATACACATATATAATGGAATCTCTTTGAATTGTTTTACTCTAAAAGAGAGTTCCCACGTAGAATCGTTTCTTTTATTTAATTCCCAACAGTTTTAGTTGAATATCGAATATAAATAGTATACAAGCAATGATATCCTCTATTTATGTTATTTTCTGTTCCCTTTTCGACATCATGTTGTAACAGTGTGATTACAATTAATTATAGGTCTTTATAATTTTCACATCAAACCAATCTTGCAAGTTTAGATGAGTGACGCATACGTTAGCATCAAATATATAAGCAGAAACTATTGAATGGAAGGGGGTTTTGTAGACGTCCAGATATTGTTAATATCTCCTTCCCCTTTTTAGACTTAAGATTCCACTCCAAATGGAAAATTAGGAAATAACTTATTTGTTTGGGTAAATTACAAAAAAGGGTCCCAACTATACTTCGATTCTCCATTAAGAGCCTCATTTTGCAATTGTAACAAATAGAGGCATGAACTTTCAACTCAAGGGTTTATCATCGACATATAATGGTCGTTGAAGCTTATAGAGGGTTTTATTTAAGACAAAAACATAAGATCAGGCCCCTCTTTGTTACAATTAGAAAATGAGTCCCTTAATTGAGAATTGAGGCATAGTTGAAACCATTTTTTGTAATTTATCCTATTTGTTTATTAACATTGGCCCTTGTTTTTGATAGAAAAAACCAACATTTTATATTGTCGCCCTCCTAAATTTTGAATATGAAAGGATGCTATTTATTAATTTATATCGGTTCACTTCTTCTTAGAAAAATCACCTTTTCAGCCATTGTCCACAGAATATATGTATTCCTTTATAATTCAAACTTAGGGGTTTGATTTTTTTATTTATGTATATTGATTGACTAAAGATTAGCCCCAGACTCCGTCCATGATTATCATAGACTTTTAAATCATTACAGCTGGAGCTGCAATGGGAGGGATACTAACAGATATAAGTGTTATTGTATCCTTGTCATTTTCAAAATATGGATACTAATAGAAACATGTATCTTGCGGATATTGCGATCCCAAACTATATCATTAAAATACAGATGCATGTGTGAAAACAGATATACTACTAGAATCTAGCTTATTTACGACGGTCAAGGGTTGCCGCTACAACTCTCCATCCGTCGCGACTGCGGTGATGCTAAGTTAAGTGTTGTATTTGTTATTCACGGTGGTTTTGGCTAATTGCCATAAGGATCGACTGCTGCATTCATTATAGCAGCTTCGAAATGGTCAATGTATATACGGGGGTTACGTGGCCATTGTATATATCCTTTAAGTTAACGACAACCATTTTAGTTGTCGTATATATAATTGCTATGTTATATGTGGCGGTTGCTCCAACCACAATATATGAAGGGACTGAAAAAAAAAACAGTAGCGGCTAGCAGCTGTTGTTCTCCACTTTCTTCCACAAACTCATCTGTAAAATGTAATATATAGAAGGCTAAAATGTCTGTGCAGCACTTAAGAGTTCCATTGCTCACAACCACAATTTCAAATCTAAATTGCATAACCGAAATCACCAAATTCAGTCTCATTTGTTACATTAAATATTAAAATGTATGTTACATACAACACACACACACACACACATATGGATACATTCTAATATAAAATCCCAAATTAGTCATACTAGACTAATACAACTAACAATGTAGATCGAAAGCATAGATAGGGGTGGGTCGTCATCGTGGTCTCAGCATGGAAGGATTGAAATCGAACTGCATGTGCTCTTCTGATGACGCGAAAATCGATGCGACTAAGGTGGAAAATAAATCACAATGTCGTTGTCCTTAATCGATCAATTCGGTCAACGGAAAATTAATGAAACCACTCAAAAAAGGATAAATCAATGAAACAATGTAAGCGGCTTTTCGCTATTCTTTTTACCTGGTATAGCGACCAGGGTCGAACACAAGGAGCACGATTGAAAAACTAAGTAGTCAGATTTCGAAAGCTAATTTTTTAGTGGTTTTTGACTTTTATTTTTTTTGTATTTTTCAAAATAACCAAAAATATACAGAAAAATCCTAAGAAAATATTTTTGTGTTTTATATGTTTTAAAATATTTTTGACAATTTTTTTTCAGATTTTTCTAATGTTTTTGTGATTTTCTAAAAATCAAACAGTGCAAAATAAACAAATTGTGCACAATCAGAAGTATTTTGTAATTTAAAAATCCTTCAAATGTTCAATACTCCTGAGAATATTTTTAAGATAAACTACAAGATGATATCTACAAACAGAGATCAATATCAAGTTTTTGAGATTTTTCTATAATTTTCTACAATTTTTTTAAGATTATTTGTATTTTGCAATTTTTTTGGAGTTTTATAAATGAAAAATGCACAAAAAATGGTCTGAAATTAAAACACACCAAAATGCACCTACAATAATTTTTATGGAATTTTTAGGCTTTTTTATGAATTTTTATGAATTTTCAAAATGTAGACAAGCAAAAAGACAATGTTTTTGATTTTTTAAATATAACAAATGACAATAAAATTTGATGAAAACTTTATACAAAGGCAAGCACTATAGCAGGAGCATGCATAAATTTTTACAAAATTTTCAGACCATGATAAACATTTATTGCGATGTAACAAACATGCAAATGTTGAGTCGGAAATGAAGGTTCCAAAATATAATTTGCTTAAAGTTATTCCAGCATAAGACAACAGGAAATATAAATGCGGGTGGAAAATGAAAATTACCCAGTATTCATGTGCTGGGCATGTGACTTCTGGGCATGGGGGCTTTGTTGTAGTTTAAATAACTTCCAGGGGTTGCTTTATAATTTCTCCTTTTTTATTCACAAGCCCACTAGGGTTTCTTCCTCTTGAAACCTTCGTATCCAAAAGAGAGGGAGAGAGGGAGGCTCGGCCGGCGCACGGACGCCGGCGTGGAGAGCGGGCGCACTGGGGCCGCGAAGGGCAAGACGGCCTGGAGGAGCGGGAGGCGCGGGGCTGGGCGTGGCGCGTCCGCGCACGTCCGCGCGGGGGACTGGAGCAGCGGCGCGCGCAGCCACCTGGCGCGCGGGGGATGAGCGCGAGGCGGGGCGGCGCGGCCTGGAAGGGGACTGGGGATGGACAGTCTGGGCGCGGTCGGCCTCGCGCGGCCGCGGAGGGGCCGCTACAGCGGAGGGGTCTCTGCGGCGCACGGCGTACGCGGCCGGGTGGAGGCCGCGCCTGGGTGCTGCAGGCCGAGAGAGGCCGGCGCTGCCGCCTCTTCGGAGGTATGGAGGAGGCGCGGGTGGAGGCCAGGGACGGGCTGCTGGGCCGCTCGATCGGTGACAGCGCGCCGCCCTCGCGCGGAGGAGTTCGAGGTGGACGGGCGGCCGGCTCGCGAGCTCGGAGGCCGCCGGCGGGGGTTGACGAGCGCCGCCCGCGCGAGAGGCCCCTTCCTCAACGGCGGCGTGGCCGCCTGGAGC
Organism: Ottelia alismoides; assembly: GCA_037367405.1. Taxonomy (NCBI): domain Eukaryota; kingdom Viridiplantae; phylum Streptophyta; class Magnoliopsida; order Alismatales; family Hydrocharitaceae; genus Ottelia; species Ottelia alismoides. The sequence continues at coordinate 66,391 of JAZKJV010010554.1, read as the reverse complement.
TGGGAATGTTAAAACAGAAGTTAGAGACAAATAACCAAAAAGATAATTTTTTTCCTACAAAAAGTAATTGCGAGATGAACAGGAAAAACAATTATATGATTTTTTATTTTTTTTATTTATGCACAATAATAGGTAAAGTGAATGGATTCGGATCCGCGAAATGGGAGAAAGATCCATGGGCTCCGGTCATCGTGCGTGATCAGAGGTGATAGATTATGTGAGATAGAAATGAAATGGAGAGGTTATGAGATGAGGTGAAAAATTCGGTGTCGGGCATGGATTAAATCGTGATGGAATTTTTAATCTAAAAACTAATCACTACTCCTACGCTAAAATCTAAACCTACAATTAACCTAAGAGAAATGACAAGAAATAAAAGTGGATCTCATCTTGAGGTTTGGACATGCCATAATGGCCTCGACGAAGCTCAAATCGCGTCACCGACCGGATCGGAGGCTAGGACCCTCTTCAACAAGAAACCTCTCGGAAATCGGGCTCCTCTCCGCCAAAGATCGATCAAGTTTGAATGAGGGAGGATAAGCCCATTAAAAAGAGAAAAAAATGAAAAAGGAAGGTATGGACAAATGTGGGAAGTTTTTATTGGGTGAATTAATAAAATAATTAAATTAATAAATTAATTAAATAATTAATTACGAAATTCGGAATAAATAAATAAATAAATAAATAAATTGGAAATTAATTAGCCACCTTAATGGTGGCCATTAAAGGCATGAAATCAAATCTAATATATATGGCATGTTATAAAATCAAATAAATTAAATAAAATCAAATAATTAAATACAAAATTCGGAATTAAATTAAATTAATTAATTAATGTTAGATAATTAAATTTTTTGGTGGTTTTTTTATAAAAGGAAGTTAGTTGCATATATTATATACATATAATACAATGTACATAGGTGCAAATAAGAAAATAATTTTTATAAAAGATTTTTATATTTTTTAATTTTTTAATTTTTATTTTTATTGAAAACAATATTTATAATATATACATTATGTAAAAATAAATATTAATAATTATATACAACAAATATATGGGTAAACTGCATAATACACCCAAAACCGACTTTTTAACCGTAACTCCAAAAAATACAAAACCACAGCCATTTGAAAGATAATTTAATTTATAGTATGATGGAAGTGAGTTTGGTTCAATTAGAGCTCGTATGGAGCCGGAATTGATGTTTCAATTATTTCTTTGCGGCTTTTTCTAGGCGTAATTATTTGTAATATATACAATATTTTATTTTACAAATATTTTATTTTTACAACACAATTTAATTTACAACTTTTATTTACAAAAGTAATTAGTTTGAGGTCAAATTATGTATAATTAAAATAATGTAAGTTTTGTACAAATATACATGAAAAATATGTACAAGATATTTTTGATTTTTTTGACAGAAGACCCTGTCCCCCCCTACTTTATTCCTGGTCGATCAGGTCAAGTCTTGACTTTCTCTCGGGGTTTGGGTCAGTCTGTATTTATTGCATAACCACATCCTTTTCTTTTTCTTTTCTTCTTTATTCTTTTATTTATATACAAAAGGTGTTAAAAATACATAATTAACAAATGCATGTAAAATGGTAAGTTTATGGAATTAGTGGTTATTTACAGGTATTTGACTAAGGAAAAGAGGCTAAAATAAAAAGAATAAAGGCGATGAATCGTGGATTCATCATTCCCCTATACTTTACCTTTGATATTCCCTTAGCAAACACGTATTTGAAAAATAAGTGAAAATAAAAATAAAGAAAAGAAAAAGGAAAGAAGTTAGAATAATGTTGACTTTCAAACTTATCTTCATAAAAATGTAGTCTGGAGTTCTGTCGGACCTTTGGATTATTAGTGTGTCGGAACCTTAATAGAAAATGGAATTAAAACCTAACATCCTCTAAGTTCAATAAGACTTCTATTCAGTTCTCCTCAACAGTCAGATCAGAACAAGTCTACAGACACAAATTCTTATAACTATGAATTCTTACTTGTACGTGTAAGTGAAATTTAGCTCTTCATCTCAAAAGTAGCAAAGATTCAGCCTCTCTCAACAAGGTAACTCAAATAACCCGGTCTGGCAACTCTTTCCTCGAGGAGCGGGGATATTCCCTTCTAAGTTCAAGTACAACCAGCTCAAGAAGAGGGGATGGAGAAGAGAATGGACGGTAACCATTGTAGTTACCTATCCTTGGATGCATGACCAGTGTAGCTATGTCACCCGTTGCAAGCTCACAAATGTATGACTATGAAGCTCTTATTCACTTTTTTTTACTTGTATATACACTCCAGCAGGCATTTTATTTTTCTATCAGTCCTGTCCACTTTTGGAGATTTTGCATTTTTTTCTTTTTTTTGACAATATATACAAGGTGCAACATGTACATAAGGAGTTTTTCCTCTTGAGCCAGTAGACTATCCCTCTTTTGAAGCATTATTGCAACCCCACAGCTTCTGTCTTTAGACCTCAACATCACCGGACTAGGTTGAGACGCACTTCCCTCCCTAGAGGAGGACGAGAGGTTCCGCCTAGATGTACTACCCTCGTATGCTACCCCAAGCCAAAAGATTCTGCCCCCTCACTACCTCATCCATGAAGAGCTACGTGTAAAGTGTAGTGTCCAAGGTAAGCCACGGTCTGAAAGAATCATGTGTGTGTTGTTAAATATTCTACTTAGACTCATCAAGATGACGTGTGAACATAGTCTTATGGACTCAAAGAATTAAGTCACTAGGACCTGAAAAGTCTTAACTCCAAATCTCATAAGGTTCCTCTGAAATTAAGTGGATTAAGGTCCAACTAAGCTCCATTCTTCAAATTTATTCCAGACCTAGTCTAAATGTCAAAATCATCTTGAAAAATGCTCATGCAAATGCAAATGCAAGAAAGTATGTACATGCAAGGAAAAGAAAACAAAAATCTTTTTGTGAAACAATTTTCAAAATTTTGAAATTTTTATGAATTTTTGAAAAATGATAAACATGCGAAATGTCTTCTTTTTTTAATGCAAAAAGTTAGTAATATATACAAATATATACAAGAATTTTTTTAAGGGAAAAGATACATATATACACAAGAGTGAGTTGATTTTTTTTACAAGAATGAGATGCAAGAATTTACAACTTGAGTGATTTATACAAGTATATACAGAGTTGGTTTTTTTACACATTTTTTTGCAAGTTTTTTAAGGATTTTTTTGAGTATTTACACAGTGTTTTAGCCATATTAAAAATAATATGAAAGTACGAGTTATGGCTAAAGTATATATACCATATATACGACACCCCCTATACTTAACTCGAACTATGTCCTCATAGTGATTAAAGAGCTGAAAAGAAAGACATAACTCGTGCTGCGCATAGAAGAGTGAAAAGAATAGTATACTACAATGACGAATAAACAATAGAAGTCGGTGATCCCCCTATACTTAGGATCAAGTAATCCTAAGTATAGAAATCTATACACAAAGGAGAAAACTGAGGAGATGAATATACAGAGTCTACCTCCCCTATACTTAGGGTAAAATATCCCTAAGTATAGGCAACAAAACAGAGGTAAAAAGAATCAAAAGAATAATCACAAGTCTGACATCCCCCTATACTTAGGGTAAAGTACACCCTAAGTATGGAATGATCATGCGATGGAGATGGGATGTGAGACAGAAAGAATGTATGATATGAACAGATGGTCTATACAGATGTGAGTCGATCAATGTTGAGGTGCCTCTCAAAAAGCGCTAGAGTTTACGCCCCTAGCTGGGCGCAAATGTTAGGATAACGCCGTATCGAGGTTCAGGACGGCATCTGTCAGGCGAATACCATACTGTTGTTGTCGTCTCGGTGGGAGAACAACAACGGAGTCAGGAGGGTCAAGAGAGTAAAAGATAACACCCAGATAAACAGTCAGGCGGGTGTTTGCTACCGAATCAAGATATGGGCAGATGAAGTCGGGCTCCGGTAACACAAAAGAAATCGTCGGCTCAAGATCTGTATGGAGTGAAAGAGCACAGCCGAAGAAGTCGAACGTGGAGAAGGAAGGATCTGTCAGTGAATCCTCCACGTTAGTCACAGTCTCAAATAGATATGGAAGGTCATGATCATGAGACTCACGATAAAGGCTGATATCCGATGCATATAATGTAGACAAATCAGTGAACTCATCGAATACCTCAAAGATTGGGTCATCCTCGTGAGGGTCATCGAGGAGAGAAACATCAAACTCATTATCAGAAATATCAAAATACTCGGTCTCATGATCCGACAGATCGGATGCATTCTCAGAAAGTGAGACCGAGTACACATGGTCCATGGCATCCTCCCACAGATAACCCTCGGGGAGTAATGCCAAATCATCAGGAAATTGGGGATCTATGCTGTCGAAAATCAGGTCCTCCAGAAATGTATCAACCTCATCAAATGGGAGGACACATGGCTCAAATATGGGACTATCAAGGTCTGTCGAATCCAAAATCTGTCCCCCATCAAATTCTCTACGCTGAGATGGATCAGAATGTATCTCTGAGTTTGAGAAGATCTCCTGAAGACAAGATACTGAATCAACTGCGTATGGATACTGAAAAGATTCTGAGGATGTCTGAGATGTGGGTTCCTTCTCTATCTCTTGGGATCCTAGCAGATCTAGAATCGAAGAATCTTCTACATGAAAGAGCAGGACTGACTCAAAATCTGATTGTAAATCTATTTGGTCCTCAACCAATGTCCGGCTCTGGGAACTCACAACAGTAGGCAACACATCCATCAATTGAGAAGTAATAGCATCCATATCCTCTAATTGGTGTGTGATGTCAAAATCGGCATGCTGTATCACACACTCAACTGTTGTCATCTCTCCCTCATGTATTGTCCCGAATAAATCATCTCGTGTATATGAAAGATCGGAAAGTGTTCTCAAGATGGTCTCAATTAAATCCAGGTCAGGACTGTGTTGTGAACCACCACATGATGAAATGACATAAGCAATCTGCTCTGCGGTCCTCCCCCTCATGGCGATATAAATAAGGTCAGACATAGAAAATCCATGATCCGGAAATCGCCTCAAAATTTCTCGTAACCTCAACCATGAATCTATCAACGGCTTCTAGGGGTTAACTGAAAAATCACGAATACATGACCGCATCATCTCTGCTCTACACTGGGGGTAAAATTTCTTCAAAAATAATGATCTTAAATCTCCCCATGTAGTAATCTTCCTTCCCAATCGTCTATGCCAACTCTTGGCTCTACTCTGAAGTGTAAATGGGAAGGTAATCAACATCATTTCCTCAGAAGTTATATCAGAATATGATTGTGATCCACAAATATCCTTAAACTCTTCGATATGCAAATATGGTTCCTCGTACACATCCCCTAAAAACTTAGGCAGTAGATCAATTAACTCTAAATCCAGAACGAATGGTCTCAAAGTAGAAGCGGACTGGGCTTCCTGATCTGTGTACTCATCCAATGTCCTAGGATACAAGTCATCTAAAGCTCGCAACTGCATCATATGATCGCCTATGGGATGCACTCTCATCTCAGCTAGGTGAACACCCGTGTCTCGTGCTTGGTCAATCTGGTCTCTGCGGGTGTCACTCACAGCATGTCCCGAGAAAGAAGGTGGGTAAGAAGAGGATGGGACATCGGACGGAGTTCCGATCTCCCAAGAGAGTGGACAGGAGTGATGGGTGTGAAATGTAGAAGCCGCAAAATTCGGCTGGAATGGAATGCGACCCATCATGAAGAGAGAGAAATGAAGGACGGGAGGGTGGGAGAGTAGAAAGAGAGATAGATAGAAGGGAGGGAGGGATAGAAGAGAAGGTGACTGCTAATGATATCGAAAAATGACTGTAACCGACTCACACCAAAGGCATACAAAACACAAAGCAAACCCCCAATTGACCAACTCAACACAATGTGAGGACCGTGAGATTTGGTCTTTTATCTTTTCAATTTTAGAGTTTAGCGAGAATACAAAGTTGTACAAACACTTATGAGGCTTCAATAGGATTTGGGCACTACTCCTTAGTGTGTGCGCGAGAAATTAAAAACGCAAACAATGAGGGGGTTGCTCTCCCAATACAATGATATGAATCAATCACGTTTGATTTTAATGGTCAAGTTTAATTAGCAGTCCCAATTTTTAATTTTTGATTTTTTGATTTTTTTGGATATTTTCAATAACAACGCCTAACGAGCTTTCCGATTTCCTCTTTGAATGATTTGAGTCCAAGAAACAGGGGGAGGAAGTCGAAAATGCCAATGCACGGTCAAAAACTATGATGCATGCAGAGATAGAAAATGCGTACCTTACTCCAGCACTCTACATGCAATATGATCTGCTCAGAAATTTAAATACAGAAATAAAACTACCTAAATGATGCAAGTGGAAATCCGAGCCCTAAGCAGCAGTTCTACTCGAAAGAACGTCTAGTCGACCACCAGCCTCCGATCCAAAGGTCCGGTCCAGGCTCACCCCTCCTCCTCTCGACAAATCGAGTTCAGGAGCAACGCTTCGCATGGTGGGCTGTGGCGCGTAGGCTCGAAGGTAGTGGATCGACTTTTTTTTAGATTTTTATTCTTGGTCCAATTACCGAGCTATAGGTATAGGCAATGTTATTAAGGTATTTGGATCCTATTTATTACGTCACAGTCAAGCAAAAATCCTAAGGCTAGGGGCTCAAATCCTGCGTGAATCAAAAAATAATAATAAAAAAATGAGAAAACAGAACCAGCGAAAAACAACGGTGAGGTCCCCCAAGTGCACCGGCACTTGGCGAAACAGACCCCGAATAATAGTTCAAGTCCACAGGTTTAGAGTCCTAAGTTATTACAAAATTTATTTTTCTCTCTCAAAAAATCTTCTTCAATTCCCTGCTCTTCTTCCTATGCGGGTCCTCAAAATATAAACTCCAAGTCGTCCACGTAGTACCTCACACAAAAATTAGAGATAAAAGGTTAGAAAACAATTATAATATAGAGAGATAAAAATAGAAAAATGACTACAAAGCCGTGCTCCCCGGCAACGTCATTCTGATGATGCGAAAATCGATGTGACTAAGGTGGAAAATAAATCACAATGTCGTTGTCCTTAATCGATCAATTCGGTCAACGGAAAATTAATGAAACCACTCAAAAAAGAATAAATCAATGAAACAATGTAAGCGGCTTTTCGCTATTCTTTTTACCTGGTATAGCGACCAGGGTCGAACACAAGGAGCACGATTGAAAAACTAAGTAGTCAGATTTTGAAAGCTAATTTTTTATTGATTTTTCACTACTATTTTTTTTTTGTATTTTTCGAAATAACCGAAAAATATACAGAAAAGTCCTAAGAAAATATTTTTGTGTTTAATATGTTTTAAAATATTTTTGACAATTTTTTTCAGATTTTTCTAATGTTTTTGTGATTTTCTAAAAATCAAACAATGCAAAATAAACAAATTATGCACAATCAGAAGTATTTTATAATTTAAAAATCTTTCAAATGTCCAATACTCCTGAGAAATATTTTTAAGATAAACTACAAGATGATATCTACAAACATAGACCGAGATCAAGTTTTTTGGATTTTCATCATCTTCCAAGATAACTAAGAAACCTATACATCTCTTGCATTGTCTTTGTATTCTGTTGCACGATCTCTCATAGTTGATGTTCCCTCTCATGTGACCTATCGAGGTCGCGTCGCATCTCTACCATACCCTACTTCAGCTGGTCAAACTCCTGCTACGATGGATTGTCACGTCGTCCATAGAAGCTTGACTTGGTGGCAGCTACACCGCCAAATAGGACTCATCCAGAATATTTGCGTTGATGGAGGGAAGAAGTGGCAAAATGCCTCCTCGCTCAGATGTCTGTGGTCCAAAGAGCCTTGATCCGAAGGCGGTTGATTGTTGATGAACTCCATCATTCGTCCCTACATATGTAACATTTTGACCATGTTATATATATACACACTTAGAGTTACAGCAAACGAAAAAATCAATTGAATCCACCAAATAAATCAATGATGACGAGCATGGGATTCTGCGTATGTCTCAAGAATGAAGAATGTGTTCACCTCCTTATATGTGTCGAGTCATCTCAAAGAGCCTAACATGGCTCATCTTGTTCCTTGTCACAACCTATACAAGTATATGACTATCATATTCATATCAATTCATCCTTGTTTTGTAAGCATATTAGAATAGAATAACTTACATGCTTGTGTTTCAAATTGTCCATACTAGTCCTTCCCAAGATATGAATAGGACCCAGTGCTTTATGTGCATTTCCTTTATTTTTTGCCAAATAATCCTGTAATTTAGGAAATCATACCAACATTATAAACTTAAGCAAAAATTTACAATTAGGAAAGCGTACCATGTCGTTCACGCATATCTCCTTGAACTCATCGCTCTCCCAATACTGGATGGCCACCTCCCACTTGGTTGGATGCCAATCAAAGGGTGGATTGGCTAATTCTTCATCCACCATCGTGGATCGGTCATAGTGCTTTTAGATTTTTCAATGAAGATTAAATAGTGTATCGATTGAATCATCAACATGTCAAATGTACTAACCTTCTTTCCCCTCACTCGGGTATCGCAATGTAGCTTCACTGACTGGTGCAAGATCCCTTCCTCGAGTTCAGGTGCATCACCGCAGTCAAGAATGTTCTGTATATCATTCAACAAGTAGATAAATCAGATATTTAATAAATATCTTAAATGATTTATTTAATTGAGCATACCTTCACATCATAAATGATGAAAACCTTCAAACTGTCGGGGACATTCATAAAGTCCGTGGTATGTATTGACACATCCGTTCGCACCGCGATGGACAATCCACTAGAAAATGGCCCTGCATACTCCACTGAAGCCTGGCATGCCCTATTTAGTTGCACCTTCACCCTCTCTCTAGGCTTTAGTTTACTTAATTGGATGCATTTAGCAAGACCCATCCCCCTTGCATCGCATATCTGATTAAGAACATCTCATTGATATGTGTGATCTAAAAGAATGAGATACTACTTAAAATCATACTTGACGACGAATCATCGGTCTCTGGAGGAGCTTGCAGACTGGCTGCAACCCCATCAACATCCTCCTCAACTCGAGGGCTATCTACAACACCCTCAACCACCTCATATATGGTGGCTTACCTCTCGCTCGTCCTCGTATTAGTCATTCCCTCTAAAAAAATCGAGTCTGAGCCATCTGCATTATTTTAGAAGAACCATATCTACATCACATATTCATAATCATCTTCATTTATATTTAAACCCGTAGAAGAAATGTCCACGTATATAACATTTAAAGCAATGGATATTTACACATGCAAAAGAATCTTTATATATATATATATATTGAGTAATTTCAAGGATGGAAACGTTTTTAGAATCATACCAAAGTTCATACATCTCCATCTTCTTCGTAAGCATCAACCTCGTCATCATCATGCTCTTTATTGCCAAAAGCCTTGATTAAACCCCTTATGAGTTATTTTTATCGGTATTATCCACCCTAAATTAGTATTATCTTCAATGTAGAACATTTGGTCTGCCTGACATGTTAATATGAATGGTTCCACCCTACCTAGTATGCTTTTTCTTTTATTGAGGCTAATATATCCAAATTTTGGATACAACTTAAATCACGTATCTTTAAATACATCGTACCATTCACATTTGAATAGCACCCACGTGCCGATCATGTTGAAAAGTCATCTAAATTAATTCAATGATCCGGTCATATCATCCATCACGACTCGACAATAGGTTGCTTTTAACGAGTACGTCAGATAAAATATTTTCTTTCTTACTATTAGATTCTGAGTAGTTCTTGAATCTCTAACCATTTATGATATATCCATTATGTCTGTGCACATAACTGAACGGACGTCTAACCAACACATCAGAATCCTCGATCCAACAACTATCTTGTTCAGATTTCATCCGTTGCACTCGTCTTCCGAACCACTCAATGAAATCGATCTTCCCTAAGCCCCTTAAATTACTATGATGACTTTTCCCTTTGTGATAGAATGGATCAATTTCAGGCACTTGTTTTAGCGTATATAACTATGCCAACTATATTTCAACCTCTTGCATTGACGGGAGAATCATTTTGTTTATTGCTCGACCTTGGATATCGAATATTAATATACGATCATCATCGGATTCATTATAAAGATCATCATTTCTTTCAAGATTTTTTTAAACGTTGCTCCTCATTGTTTATGTACATCATGCAAAAAGTGATGACAATTGATCCCTCTGGTTTAGAATGATTAAGCGCATAACTCTTAAAATTTTTAAGGTATCTCTTTATTGGGTACATCCAACGGAACTGAACTGGTCCTCACAACTTTGCTCCATCGGCCAAATGGACTATCAAATGAATCATGATATCAAAAAAGGCTGGTGGAAATAAGCGTTCCATCTTGCAAAGTATATTAACAATCTTCTCGTCCCATTTGTCTATATGTCTTGGGTCTACTATCTTAGTACATACAACCTTGAAGATTAGACCTAACTCGATAATTGGCTCAACAACTGACTGAGGTAAAAGACCATGCACGGCTAGAGGAAAGAATACTTGCGTATAGACGTGGTTGTCATGACTATTAAGCCCACTAAGATTCTTATCGTTGTCGTTCATGCATCTGAAAATGTTCAAAAAGATCGATCTGGAACAACAATATCCATTAAAAATGATAAAAAAGTGTTTTCTCTTGTCCGTATCGAGATGGTAAAGTGCATCTGTCATGTCGAAATCACCGCTCTCCTTTGATATCAAATGCAAGTGCTAACAAAAACCAAGTTGTTGTAGGTTTTTTGTGATTTAATTATGTCTTTTCGGTGAATCGGTGAGATTAAAAATATCGAAAACATTATCCATTGCATTCTCATCGATGTGCATTACATCAAGATTGTGGTGTATGTTCAACTCTTTCAAGTACAAGATTGTGGTGTATGTTCAACTCTTTCAAGTACAGTAAATCCATGAAGAAAATGCTTCTTTTTTTAGTCCAATACTTTCTAAATCTTTCAAATCATTCTTAAACGTCTTACCAAGTTTATGAACCCTAAATTACCCTCTGTTAATTTGGTGAAATTAATGTTTGAATGTCATTCGTTGTAGTCAGGCAATTCAGAGTAATCAGAAAGACCACTTAAGTAACTTTATAATTAAAGCGAGCGGACAGATTAATTTTACTTGGAAAAGACCAAGGTCAAACTCAAGGAGGCCATTGTCTCCTTAGGTCAATTATTAGGTGATCTAAATACTCGGTTTTCAGAGAAGCCATTTTTATAATTTTAATGCAATTAATACTGGAAATTTAAATTTGATAAGTTTAGGAACTAAAATGTAATTTTCAATCAAATGGAGTCCAAAAATCCTAAAACTTGACCAGAATGTAAAAATATGTAAATTAATGCATTGTACTTTTTTGGAATTTTCTGATGCAAAATGAATTTATTATGAATTAAATATGCAGGCAAGGTGATTTTTTTCAAATTAATTCTAATAAATAACAAACCTATTTATTTCTCAGAAATAAAATTATCCTACATGGGTCTATGTGAGAGATATCCATGAAAAATAATAGATCTTACAAATATTGGGACTACAACCTATTAAAAATTAATTACTAAAATCACCATTTAATCTATTATGGCCTCGATATGCATGCAAATGACATGAGTTTTGGGACAATGTAAAACATACTTAATTATACTTACTATTTATTTTTTGGGAATAATTAGAGAAATGTGTGATATATTATGAATTTTCAAATCAGACTGGGTAAAATATAGCAATTCTCTCCACAATTAATAGTAACTAATCAAGCACTGCTCAAAAAAATTCCATTCATTGTTCACAAGATAGAGAATAAGTAGTTTTAAAAAGTACAATTTTGAAATTAAACAAAGATGCTAAATGATAGTTCAAAACAAGACATGAAGTGAGGGTTCCAATTGCAATGTAAAAAATAAATAAAATAAAAAGAAATAAAGTGGATGACGGCCTAAGTACAATTATCTTAACCTGAGGGGTCTATATGCAAAGTGCCTAGGTGGATCACGTGCGGTGCATGCTTCTAGAGAGGGGGTGCTTCTGGAGTTTGCTAGAAACACAAGGGTGTTGGTGCAAGTTTTTCATCTGCTCACGTGCTACGCAGGTGAGGGGAAGCTTTGACGATGGGTGCTATTGGAGGCGAGCTGAGTCGACAGCGTGCGAGTAGGCAGTATGGTGCGATGCTCTGGTGGACCGAGTGAGGCGAGATGGATGACGATCCTCGATGTAGGCGGCACGCCAACCGAGGCATGCCTCTGGTTGAAGCAACCGCAAAGCGAAGGACGGGGTTACGATAGAGCTATGTCCAGACCTCAGGCGACACACGCCTGAGGCACAACAGTAAGGGCAGAGAAGAGTTGAGAACGTGCGATACTAATGAATTGCGAGCGGGTGGTGCGTGATGCTCGTTGAAGGTGAAACATATGGCGAGGTGGTGAAGTGCGATGGAGGCGAATCGTCGAGGTGCGATGAGAGAAATGAGGGTGACGATCGGGGAAGGTGAAAAGGGCAGCAACGACGAAGAAGAAGAGAAAGAGGAAGAAGGAACATGAAGGAAGATAGGGGAAGAAAGAGGAGAGAGAGAGAGAGAGACAATACCTGAGGGAGGACGTTCTAAGTCCCTTTGAAAAATAACAACAGATAATGTTTCGTATAGTGATGCTAAAGATATATCAATGGATATGACTTTCACCGTTAATTTCTTGTAACACCCATACATCCAAACATAGTCCCAAATCTAAAACTCACGAAGTGTGATAGTGGGTTATAAGTGGTGGGGATTATTACTTGACAACTTGGGTTTAAGCATTTTGGGTGGTTTCCAAAGGATCCATTTGGGCTCGAACCCAAGAAGTTGTCAGCATCGATTTTCCTCGATAGCGGACTGGGGAGCTAAGATCGAGACATTACAAATGGCATCATAGCCAATATCCCTCTAATAGTGGAAATGGCTACTCGAGAGGTGAAGCCGCCTCTATAAAACGATAGGAGGAAAATGCTAGGAAAAGGTTACCCGAAGCATGCAGCCGCCACTTTCACCGGGAAGAAGTGAAGGGACATGTCACCATGAGGACGTTGTGAATATAAGTGGGAGAGGTTGTAACACCCATACCTCCAAACATAATCCCACATCCAAAACTCACAAAGTGTGAGGGTGGGTTACAAGTGGTGGGGATTACTACATGATAACTTGGGCTTAAGCATTTTGGTGGTTGTCAACGGATCCATTTAGACTCCAACCCAGCAAGTAGTCAGGATCAGTTTTCTTCGGTAACGAACATGGGACCTAAGCCCATGATGTTACACTTCCAGTATAAAAAAATTATTTAGAGCAGATATTATTCGTCATTTTATGGTTAATAACAAGTGATTTAATGACTTATTTAAAATAAACATTGCTCTAGACTCAATTTGTTATGGTCGCTACGAATTTAAAGAATTAAGTGACAATATTATTCATTGTTATATATGTAATTATGGTAGGTATGTCAACGAATACTAAATTACTCATTGTTCATCAAATTTGTTGCAGAGTCATATAAACTTTTAATAGCAATATGGCAACGAATATTACTCTTATTATGAATTCAAGAATCAAAGGTAATTTATAGCAAGAAATAAATATAATTTACATCAATTAAATTGTGTTATTATATGCACAAATTAGGAAAATTTAGAAGACGGTTTTCACAATATTTGTTGCTTCACCAATTTTATTCTTGTGATTGCAGTCACAGACTCACAAGTCACAATTTTCAGATGACGATTCTTCCCACTGTTGCCATTATATTTGAACCCTCAGATATCTATCCCTCTATTTCCTTATCTTTTTCCATCAAAATATCATTGTGTTATTTTGGTAAATAATTTACAAAGATTATTTGAGAGGTCATCTACGTATCCTAGCCTTACACTTGGGCAAAAAAAAGCCAAAGAAGCTTCATCTACATCAAGACACGGATATGATTCAGATCAAGGGAAAAGAAAAGGAGATACAATGACAACTGGAAATGGAAAACTGCCACTACTGAAATATCTTATTATCAGCTAAACCAAATATATATATATATATATATATTTATATATATATATATATATATATATATATATATATATATATTAAAGGGCGTCGACACCATTAATTTTCTTGGCTTTCAATTCCGATTTTACCCTCCCAATCCCTCGTCTACTCTCGTCATTCCGGAAATGCCCTCAACATTTCGACAATTCCAGAAATCCCCATCGCCTCCCCCCACCGCTATCCATCTCTTTGTTCGTCTCGATTATCCATCTCCTCCGCCACCTTCACCTACTTAGTCTGCCGGGTCCGACCCCTCCTTCCAGGCCTCCTCTGGATGGATCCCCATTCGGGAGTCTGTCCTCCTCCGCAACCCCCTCTCCTTCTCCCTCAGCCTCTGGCATCACCACTTCTCCGCCCTTCGCCACTCGACCTCCCATAGCTTCTCGCGGTTGGAAGGCTTAGCCCCAAAATGAGACTGGAAATTAGCAAATTTTGGAACAGATTTGGGTCGTAACCTCCCATAGCTCCTCGTGGTTGGAAGGCTTAGCCCCAAAATGAGACTGGAAATTAGCAAATTTTGGAACAGATTTAGGTCGTAAAGGATGCAATAATGCTGAAGAGAATGTTCAAAATAAATCTAAAGGGAGGGAACAAAGTGAAAGCTCAAAACTCAACAAATGATGGATGAGGCAGAGATAGTTCAGGGAACTCAACCAAGCAACATGACAGTAAAGAACTTTGAAAAAGGTGACATATCTGCTAGAGCTTCAGAGCCGGAACAAACTCAACAGGAAACTAAGGACTGCTGCAGAGAAAAATACAAACATCAAGGATGTATTCGGTAACTAGAGTAGAGATACAATTGCAATCAAAATGGATCTGGAAAGGATTCTTTTGTGCCATTACATAGTCAAAGGACCTGATTATAATAGCAGTTGATTCAATATCCAGTCAGAAGAAAGCACTACATCAAAGGAAGCAATTAGTTCTGTGGAGGTAAAAAGCATCATTGGACACATATAGAGGAGAAGTGAACACAAAAAAATCTAGGGAAGATGGTCAAATTGGCATGGGAATAACAGTTTAACAAAATGTTGCCAGAATGCTGGAATGGGTCCAAAGTTTGGTTCTTATGCTTATTCCAACTTTCATTCCTCCTTAGGTGCTTTTATACATGCGGAATATACTTATGTTTCACCATCCCACTTACAGGGAATACATGTGGTTTTGGAGAAAGCTTGACGTTGATCTATGACTTAATCTGACCAAGTGAATGCAAAATTATTTGAAAAGCCATCTTTTATCTAGATTGCAGGTTCGTGGAAAGAATTTTACACATGAGGTACATGTGAGATCACTTATATGTATGGTATATTCACATTTTCTCTTCTAGCTGAAAGAGTTATCACCATGTCAGCAACTTGCTAAAATTGGTTTCTATCTCAGTTAGACATTTTCACATCTCATATCATCGTTTTCATATTTTCATTTCCATATGGATATCTTATTTAGCTATTTGAATTTTGATAGATTATTCCTGCACCGATACAACATAAGGGTTAAGCATTCATACAAATGATATGGTTGGAAGATGGGAATCCATGTCGAGAATACATTACCTTTTAATTTATAAGTTATGCAGCATAACGACAGAGTTATTAGATTTCATAATGTCCCGGTAACCATTATCTTTAACATATTCTTTCGAAATCTTGGTACTTTTTGTGGTTCCTACTTGCTACTGTTGTAATGGAAACATGTTATAATCATCCCACCATAGGCATAGTCAAATATATACGTTATACAAATCGTATATTTAAAGCATATATGATATTATAAGAATATGTGTTGTCACATGTTAAACATTGAACTAATATCCTATAGTATATTTGTTCCATGTGAGTCTAACATAAGTATGCCTATCATATTTAGTAAGAGATGTATATATGTGGACTCATTATGCCTTCAGCAGACTAGCATGCGGAATGGCATCATAGAAATGAAACGTGGCTGCCTCTCTGTTTACCAGATAGGATGGCGTCTTAGCATTAATATAGCCTACCATATATGCGTGCTTAATAAGATATTAATATATCCTACCATACATCCAAGTTTAATTGTGACTAATTAAGAACTTGCGATTATCTCAAGGTATGTATGCTAATCTTAGAATATATGGTAATGTATACCATAATCGTCGACCTATTTCTCTTTTCCAATGCATATATGTGATCCTTAACTACTTCACAAGATGATCTTTATATGTTAACTTCCATAATTACGTAAGGATTCAATTGGATATTAATATATTTATATTCATCTGTTATCATCTCAGCTTTTAAATGGATGTGAAATAATTATAAAAGTGTATTATCTACATGGATATCCTTTACCCGTGCAAAGCACGAGTATGGACCCTAGTATATATATACAGAGAGAGAACCTCCTCCTGTAACAAACCCCAAAAAAACAGTTCCTGATATCTGCGAAACACCATTCCCACTCCGAGAACCCTAATCTTATTGGTCCATCTATGCCTGTGCCCAGTCGGCATGCGAGCAATGGGTACGCCGATCGAGTGACCAGAACGAAGGGTGGAACGATCCTTGACTCCGCAGTCTCCAGAGCCTCGGCCGCCGCCGTCGACATCTTCTTTAACGTCGACCGAACTAACCTTCGCGGCAATCGTGTCGGGGATCTCGCAGTCGCAAAACGTTCGGTATCAAGACTTGCAGCAGCAGCGACATGTTTCCCGACATCAGTGGAGTACAAAGACAGGGAGATTGATCACACAGGACGTGGCGCTTGCGGAGGTGATCGAAGTAGAATGCGTCTGTTCAAGCAAGCAAGCGCAGGCCCACATGATATTGTATTGGCACTGGAATCGCCTTCAGCAGCGTTCACTGTACTGAAGAGGAGAAGAAAGCGTGCGTGGTCGCCGTCTCGAATGTCGATTCTCGACTGCAAGATCGATGATCCGATACCGGAAGATATCGAGACACTCGTCGTCGAAGCGAAATCGTTGGACGAGTTCTTCAGTATGAGTTGAGCGTGCGAATGTGTTAGATGCTGTTTTGAGACAGTTTCTATGACGATGATCAGGGCCTCTTTTTGTTCAGTACTGAAACAACTTGGTGATACTGACGAGTACTGCTGAATCGATTAATGGATTTTTAGATTCAATTATAGATCGGACTGGAAGTGTAATGCATGTGGTACTCTTATTATACACATATATAATGGAATCTCTTTGAATTGTTTTACTCTAAAATCTTCCACGTAGAATCGTTTCTTTTATTTAATTCCCAACAGTTTTAGTTGAATATCGAATATAAATAGTATACAAGCAATGATATCCTCTATTTATGTTATTTTCTGTTCCCTTTTCGACAACACGTTGTAACAGCTAGGGGTGTGCATGGGGCGGGTACCCGGCCCGTTCAACCATGACCCGCTCCGATCCATCATTACTGGGTCAACGGGTCGACCCGACCCATTCCAACGGGTACCCATACTAATGGATACCCGAATTATTTGAATGGGTTACGGGTACCCGCGGGTATCCGCGGATCACTATTACAAAAATTTGCACTTATAGAATCAACATCAAGATAAAATGCATTATGCGCAAACTTTACATATTCTTGAAATTTAAATTAACTGGAATTCCACCGGCTAATAAAATTAACTAGAAACAATTGGAATGTATACATGAATATTATTGAATTGTATATTGGGATTTGTTTAAGAAAGCAAATCATCTGGATATTTTGATCAGAGCCTATTTTCAGCCCTCTATCCATCTAATGGACAGATGCTTCAATCCCAAATGCAGCAGCTTCCAATTGTAGCAGGAGATCCCTGTAGTAGAAGTGAGATTGAGAATGAGACTTTGTAACTTTAGTCTAATTTTGCAGCTCCGTAGAATGCTGACCTATAGCAACTAACAGTAAAGTGTTCTAAAAACAGCAAGGTGCATCAAATTCAAATCTGTTCCCACTGTATGAAAAAAACCAATCCTCGTTCAAATCAACCTTCTAAAAGCCATCTATTTATATAAGTAAAATAATCATGTTATCCATCGAAAATATGACTGATACAAGTAAAATGATCATGTTATCGTCCATCCTAAACTAAGAAAAATTGCGGTGTATCATAGAAAACAATCTCTACTTTACGTAACTCTCTCATGAACTAATGCTATCCAAAATCAATGAAAATAAAAAGAAGCAATCTTTACTTCCCAGATCTGAAACTCCTGCTAACATCGGCTGAATCACAAAACCCAAGATATCGAGAAGTAACGGAAGAGGCCACGGCTTTGGCTCAAGATGTGGTTATTCCTTCTGAAGAAACTGACGAAGTATAAATAATAAGCACAGTAAGGTAGAAATGCTCAAATGACAATATTATTGGATTAAAAGATCTTGCACTATAACAAAGATATACGAATTATATTCTTATAACAAAAGATGTCAAAGATATATGAATTATATTTATTGTACGTCATACATTATTATCCTGTATATATCTTGTTTACATTTCTAACATTGGAATTATATTAAGCTGCGCACATCGAATCAAGACATGAATATAATATCTAATCAATTAATCTCAGTAAGAAGGAACATCCTGATTTTAGATTTCATCAAAGTAGGAAGTGCCTCTATTGATATTGATATCTATAATAAAAAGGCTCATAGCATATCTTGTTCGTTGTGGCATTTGAATTAACCTTATTTGCTTTTGGCCACCTACAATTTGTAGCCACAATGTTCGAAACCTATCACTTTATAATCTCAATATTGTTTCTTGACCACTGCTCTGTAATAAAGATATATGAATTTCGACCCAACATAACCTATACAGAATCTGTTCATCTACTACTAGAATTTTGAACCTTTAATCTGCAATGAATAGAGAGCATAATAATCAAGAACTATACATACTTGTAATATACTGCAAAGGAGCGATGGATTCCTCGTTCTGATGGCTTCGGGTGCTGTCAAGGATATGGTGGATGCTGCGAGGGGATGGAGGAGCGCAGGAGGCAACAATGAGGATTTGGTGGTAGTGGAGTCGGCAAGGGGACGGGGGATAAGGGGAGGCGACATCGAGGGTTAGGTAGTGGTGTAGGCGGCGTGGGAATCGAGGATATGGGAGGCGGCGGTGAGGGTTGGGAGGTGGTGGAGGCGGCGAGGGGATCGAGTATCAGGGGAGTCGGTGACAAGGGTTCGGTGGTGCTGGAGCCGGCGATGAGGGTTCGGTGGTACTAAAGGGGTAGGGCGGAGAGACAGTCGCCACTGGTATTGGGGTTCAACTGGACGGGTCGCCCCGTGGGTATCCGATCGCGTTCGGGTAGGTGCCCCGAATTTGACGGGTTGCATCGGACTGGGTTATCCGATCCGTAATGGTATATAGGATCGATCGGTTTTAGGATCAAACTCTTGCGGATTGGGTCGGGTACCCGTCCAACCCGAAACCATGCACACCCCTAGTAACAGCAGGTCTTTGTAATTTTCATATCAAACCAATCTTGCAAGTGTAGATGAGTGACGGATACGTTAGCAGCATATCTATAAGCAAAAACTATTGAATGGAAAGGGGGTTTTGTAGACGTCCAGATCTAATTTTTATTGTTAATATCTCTTTCCCCTTTTTAGACTTAAAATTCCAAACCGAATGGAAAAATAGGAAATAACTTATTTGTTTGGGTAAATTACAAAAAAGGGTCCCAACTATACTTCAATTCTCAAATAAAGGCCTCGTTTTGCAATTGTAACAAATAGAGGCATGAACTTTCAACTTAAGGGTTTATCGTCGACATATAATGGTCGTTGAAGCTTATAAAGAGCTCTATTTAAGACAAAAAACATAAGATCAGGTCCCTCTTTGTTACAATCGAAAAATGAGCCCCTTAATTGGAAATTGAGGCATAGTTGAAACCTTTTTTGCAATTTATCCATTTATTAACATTGGCTGTTTTTGATAGAAAAAACCAACAATTTCATATTGCCGTCCTCCAAAATTTTGAATGAGAAAGGATGCTAATTATTAATTTATATTGGTTCACTTCTTCTTAGAAAAATCATCTTTTCAGCCATTGTCCACAGAATAAATTTATTCCTTTATAATTCACAATTAGGGGTTTGAATTTTTTATATATGTATATTGATTGACTAAAGATGAGCCTCGCACTCCGTCCATGATTATCGTAGACTTTTAAATCATTATAGCCAGAGCTGCAAAGGGAGGGATACTAACGAATATAAGTGTTATTGTATCCTTATCATTTTCAAAATATGGATACTGAAACAGAAACATGTATCTTGCGGATATTGTGATCGCAAACTATATCATTAAAATACAGATGCATATATGAAAACATATATACTACTGGAATCTAGCTTGTTTACGACGGTCAAGGTCCGTCGCTACAACTCTCCAATCGTCGCGACCGCGGTAACACTAGGTTAAGTGTTGTATTTGTTATTCACAGTGGTTTTGGTTAATTACCATAAGGATCGACTGTTGCATTCATTATAGCAGCTGCGAAATGGTCAATGTATATACAGGGGTTACATGACCGTCGTAAATATCCTTTAAGTTAACGGCATCCATTTTAGTTGTCATATATATAACTGCTATGTTATATGTGGTGGTTGCTCAAACCACCGTATATGAAGGGACTGAAAAAACAGTAGCGGCTAGCAGTTGTTGTTCTCCACTTTCTTCCACAAACTCACCTGTAAAATGTAATATATATAAGGCTAAAATGCATGTGCAGCACTCAAGAGCTCCATTGCTCACAATCACAATTTCAAATCTAAATTGCATAACCGAAATCACCAAATTCAGTCTCATTTGTGTACATTAAAAAGTAATTTGTATGTTACATATAACATATATATATATATATATGGATACATTTTAATATAAAATCCCAAAATAGTCATACTAGACTAATACAACTAACATTGTAGATCCAAAGCATAGATAGGGGGCGGGTCGTCATCATGGTGTCGGCATGGAAGGGTTGGAATCGAACTGCATGTGCTCCTCCAAGATAACTCAGCAATCAGCCTATACATCTCCTGCATTGTTTGTGCATTCTGGTGCATAGTCTGGGTATTCTGTTGCATGATCTCTCGCAGTTGATCTTCCCTCTCATGTGACCTATCGAGGTCGTGTCGCATCTCTGCCATACCCTACTTCAGCTGGTCAAACTCCTGCTATGGTGGATTGTCGCCTTGTCCATAGAAGCTTGACTTGGTGGCAGCTACACCGCCAAATAGGACTCATCCAGAATATTTGCGTTGATGGAGGGAAGAAGTGGCAAAATGCCTCCTCGCTCAGATGTCTATGGTCCAAAGAGCCTTGATACGAAGGTGGTTTGTTGTTAATGAACTCCATCATTCGTCCCTACATACGTTAACATTTTGACCATGTTATATATATACACACACATACACACACTTAGAGTTATAACAAATGAAAAAATCGATTGAATCCACTGAAATCCACGATTCATCATCTCAATATCTTGATCTTAGCAAAATCCCCAAGTAAAATCCCAAATAAATGTCCATAAAATCAATAAATTAACAAAATAACTCTTGTAAATAAAACATACTAATTATTGTAAATTAGATTGCACAAAATAAATTAACAATAAAAAGTCGTAAAAATAAAGGAGCTTTTCACCTGTAAATAGCCCAAAACTTCATGTATTTTAAATAATTTTATTTCAACTCCTCTTTTGCTAATTCTTTCTCTACTTGTTTATAAAAATGTATATAAAAATACAAAATTATAAATAAATTTCACCTTATAAATGCTCCTAGATCTCAAAGACAAAAAGCCGTAAAGTCCAACTTCCAAGCCAAATTCATGCTCCGTATGAACTCCGAATCTATCAAACTCACTTTTAAAGTTCAATTTAGAAAATTATCTATCCAACGGAAGTAGTTTCATTAAAATCGGGGCTCATTTGCAAAAGTTGGATTTTGGGACCTAGATGTACATTGTATATTATGTATATATTCATTTCTTTCCTCATTTTTATTTTTTCTTTCCTAATTACTAAAAATACAAAAAATCATGATTGTGTTGTATTTCGATTATAGTATTTTATTGTATTTTTTCGCTGTAAATATCTCTTATTAAAAAGACAAAAAAATTACATATTAGAAAAGCAAACAAAAAAATGTATATGTTGTATGTATTCTTTTGTAAATCCCCCACTCTTTTTCTTATTTTTATTTTATTTTCTCTTTTTAGTAGCCTAATTTTATTTTCTTTTATTTAATCACATTCTCTACAATAACTTCTATTCTATCACTAACTTACATTCAATTCCACCATCTTTAATAACTCCCATTCCACTCTATATTTTTCCACCAACCTCCCATTCAACTCCACCAATAATACAACTTCTCATTCAACACCACCACCATTCTAACCTCCCTTTCTCTTTTCTTTATATTCATTTGTACATCCTCATTTTTTCGTATCCGCCATTCTTATAGAAAAAGGAGAGAGCTTGGAACGTGGTGTCGGTGACAACGGCTTATCATCTTCCTCAAGCGACGACCTCCTTCAGGCGAGATCCACGGCGACCACCATCGTCGTGTCACGAGTTCTCCATCGAGCTCGCATAGCCTCTTCGATTTTATTTTGCCAATTGGATCGAGGAGACGACAGGAATCCAGCGTAGCTGCTCCGCCAATCCGGCGAAGAATCAGGTAAGTATCTCTTCTCATTTCTCTTGTTATTTTCCTTTATATAATATTTTGTTTCTTTTTTAATATATCATCACCACCACCAATTCGTCCTCTTCCCATTTTGTATATATACACTTCTATTCCCTTTAAAAAAATAAAAAAACATAAATTTAAAAATATTACAGCAGTAAAAAACATAAAAAATCAAAAAAAAAATAAAAAGAGGAAGGAGCAGCGGCTGCCGCCGCCGCCCCCCTCTCTTTCTCCTCTGCGCCTAGCGTTGTCGCCGGCCCACACCAAGCCTGCCGGCCGCCACCCCCGTCTCCTGCTTGTTGTGCGCGGCGCGCGCTCCGCCCTCCGGCCCCCAGCAGCCGTGCGGGCTGCGCGGTCACCGCCCCCTCCCTTTCTCACTCCCGCGCCGCCCCACCGCCTGCGCCGCCTTCTCCTCCTCCACGTGCCTGCGTGCGGCAGCGCATCCCCTAGCCACCGCCGCCGCAACCCCACCACTGACACACGCCCGCCGGTCGCCTCCCCCTTTTGGGTTTCCCCTGCGCACCCGCCAAAGGAAGGAAGAAGAAGGTAAAAATTCTGTGATTTTTTTATTATAAAAATTGTATAAATGTTTTGTATAGTTTCTAATATTGCATAACAGTCCATGTATATATTTGCACTGTAATCTTAGTTTCTTTATTTGCAAAGACACCCTTGTGTTCGTATTTTAATTTGGACTTCAATATTGCATCTTTTTATTCAATAAAAAATGCTATTGTGTTGAGCAACTTATTCTCTGTCATCTGAATATTTATTTATTTTTATTGAGTTATGGATAATTAATTAAAAATACTTAACTGAAATTCTGCCTATTTTACCCAATCAGTGATCGTAAATTTATATCTCACATACGTTTGCTCTAAAAATTCCACAAAAATTAAAAGTGATGCCTTGATATGTGATTTAGATACTTTCCAAATTTCATCCAAAGTGGAGTTGTCTTATGCCTACAATAAATTGTAGAGTGATTTTAGTATTTGATTTTTAATTAAATCCACATACATCATTTTTGAAAAATTTCAAGTCTCCTAGATTCTATATGAAAATACCTTTTTGGGATAATTCGCACTCTGATTAATTTGATATTGTTGATTAATTAGGAATTAATTACTTACTATCGCTCTGTTTTCACTAAAAAATATATAAAAAATCATTTTTCGTCAAAAAAATCCAAAAAATTACTGTAGTATCCTTGAATCATGTTTTCATTCCACTAAATTTGTCATCTTTTTTGCTTACTGTTTGTGTGAAATATTGCGAAAATACTCATAAAAAGTGTGTATTTTTCATTGTTGCATTTGAATCCTAAAAAATACAAAAAAATGTGTTTTGTATTCATCTCTGGATTAGGACTTTAGAAAAAAAATATAATTTGGCTGAATTGAGCTAATTTGACATTAAACTTAATTTGGCCTAGTTGTGTGTTTACTTAGTGTCGTAATTCACTTGCATTTGCATTCTATTTGTATAAAAAATTATAAAAAAATAACCGCTTGGAAATTTAGATCTAAGTTTTCAAATTAAACCCAAGTTGTTCCTTTGCCTCCCTGTGTTCGATCCCGGACTTGCCCGGGATATAAATTAAGCCGAGACACTCTTCACGGAGATCCTTCTCTCGGTTCTGATTGAATCGCTAAGTACACATACTACAACGTGTCCGAATTAATCATCGTATCTAGCGACTCGTAAGATGGCGCCGTTGCCGGGGAGGCAAACGACTTAGGGATTAGTTTAAAAATTTGGATTTAGAATTTCATTTACTCGGGTAGTCTGACCCCCGAGCCACTTGTAATTAATCCATTTTCCCTCTCAATTTTTTCTTCATATTCTTGTATATATTTGTTTTTATCTCTCTAATATAAATTTCATTCTCCTTGCGAGGGCCCGGTGGACTTGGAGTGCATCGGAGGTCGACGGACGCGACACGTGCCGACTGTTGAAGATCAAGGAGAATTAACTAATTTTTGAGAGAAATTTTTGTAATTATTGTGTTGTAATAATTTAGGTAATTTTGCTCTTTATAGCGGCTCGTGTTTGAGATCTCGCGCTTGTATCCGAACTGGACATTAGACCCTCTTGTGGTCGTGTGTTTGCTTGACGTAGCATAGGACTTGCACTCGCAGCTCTTATAGCATATTTTATTAGAATAACTTTATTGCTTGTGCTCGTAATTTTTAGGATCACACATCACATTTAACGAGATACACTTAGACCGCAGAGCTATTAGTCAAATTTAACTTGTTCATTACTCGCTAATAGAACTGCTTGTTTAGGAACGATTTTCTCGTTTGCATTCATATAGTATAAAATTTCAATTCTGCCTTGCATCCCGCATGTAGAGCGCGAGGATCACTGTAAGTCTTCTAAACTGGGCATGCATCACTGATTTCACTATTTGCATCGGTTTTTCTCGACTCCCTCCCCTTGGTTTTTGAAACTTAGGTTAAAAGGAAATCAGGACTGATCGTTAGGCGTGCTTTGTTTGGTAGACTAATCAAGTTATAACCAAACTTAAAATCAGGACTGCTAATCAGAGTTGACAAAAAAATGATTAAAACTAACACTTGTTTTGGGAGAGCAAAACCCTCATTGTATGCTTGGCTAATTGTGATTGTTGAGAGGTGAGGACGCATCCCTAGGATAGTGCCCAAAACCTACTTTTGACCCTTGCGTAATTGGATTTATATCTTGATTTATCACCTAATTAAAACTGAAAAGATAACGGTCAGACTTTTGCGACCATCACTGTGTTGAGTAGGTGAACTCAGGGTTTGCTCTTGTGTTTGTTTGTTTGTTTGTTTTGTGTGTTATTCGGTGTACTTGCACGCTTTCTTCCTCGACCCGCTTCATTCTCCCATCTCCCTTCCAAGATGTCAGAATTTTGGTCATCATATCAAAGTCACTCTTCCTCGACCTTATTCCGATCATCTCCACCCTCTTATTCCTCTTCATACCCACACCTCGACTGCGAAGTCAGAACTCCGACTGATTTCCCCACTTCTTCGTCCTTCTTAACTACTCCACATTCTTACACCCCTGACCCACATCGACCCTGGATTAACTCATCATATTCTCGTCCGCTTGTTGGAATCAAGGAACAAATCGAAGAGCAAGTGATTGCTGAGATGAATGATTGACATAATCAGTTGACCCCATATACCTCATTCTAACCTCGAGTTGGGACAAGACAACAATTGACATATACACATCTCGACTTAACCTTAGGGTACAACATGGTCGACCATACAAACTGAATGGAGAGGCCTACACCATACGATCTTCCTGACTTGATTGACCTGAGTGATCAAGCCAGCATTAACCAGCCTTCATATCACCCACTCGGAGAGCAGACATATACAGGGGATTGGATTCATGCAACTGATTTTCAGACCCCCTGTCTTCTAACTCCACCTGATGAGGCTCCGACCAATATCTGCACACAGATAGGCCATACTCAACCCAGTATTACACGCCTAAGTCAAGGTGTGTTGAGTATAAGAGCCCGAGTTCTCAGCAGTATCCTCCAATTGCGTCGACTTCTCTCATGAGGTGTCATGAGAACTTATTGGAGGATGACATTTGTAGATCGATCAAGAGTCCAGGTAGGAATGTGGATCTTGGATTTTACGGATTGAATCGTGAAAACATGGAAGATACCGGATTGACCACACATCATGTATAGATGGAGTCCCTTCTCCCTCTTCTACTAATCACTTTTCCTCCAAACCAGAGTCTGTACATTCTCCTAGTCCTCCTTCACCTATCAAAAAGACCAAAAAAATTGAAAACTCAGAAAACAACATAAAAATTGAAAATAGAAAAGATTTACAAAAATTGGATCCTGCACTTAGGGAAGCATTGGATAGAAAGTTGATTTTTGAGCTTCCCTTAATAATGGCCATTGAAAACTTTCCCGACCTTAAAAGATTTGTGAGAAGTAAATTGGTGCTTAAAAGGTCGGGCAATAAGAGAACAAGGACTGAGATACATATAGTCTATGGCCACATCTTTGATGATAGGGAGAAAAACCAAGAGCCGCAGAGTAAAGTGATTGCCTAGGTTTGATTGTGAAATCAAAGATACCACATTCACTCATGCAAGAATCGATGATGACTTACCGATTAATATCCTCCCGACCTCCGTGTTTGCCAAGCTCAAACTCGGATCTGCCATGAAGTCAAGAGAGATCATTCAGTTGGCGGATCGGTTTGTTAAACGGTCGAGAGGAACCATTTCAGTCATCGTTACTTTCCAAGGTGCTCTATTACAGGTGGACTTCACGATCATTGACATTGAGCACTGAGGAGAGTTCACCCAGTCTCCGATCATTCTCGAAAAAGCCATTCTTAACATTCGCTAAGGCAACTATAGATTGCGAGACCAGGGATATCGATTTCACAGCATTGGGAGCACTTCGACCTCACCCGATCTTTGAGGACGCACGATATTCCATGGTGACCCATAAAGTCACAGACAGTCGTGACCTTCAAGAGACAGTTGAGTCCCGTCTCTCTACTACACCTGAAATACCGATTGTCCATACGACCATTGGTTCAGAGACTCCCTACACCTCCACACCGCCCACTGCTTACATTACCACCACTGTGACAACTTCTCGAGAGGACTCACGACCAGAAGCTATCATTGAGTCGGACACGACCTTTGTAGATTGCCTTGATCATTTCGATGATCTGACTCAAGAACCCAATAATGTCAAGCCAACTGAGAACATTGTGCCTTACCAGAGACATGTGATGACCCTGCAGGAGTATTATAATGCATATGGTGACTCATTTGATGATGAACCTCTGGTCAGAACCTCACACTCACTACATCTAGGATTTACACCAAAAGAGACAACTGAGACCAAATTGACCAATCTTGATAATTCGGCTGCTCCATCCTCTAGTCGGTCATCTGGTAAGAAGAAGAAGAGTATTGATTCCTCGAGATGTTCCCCCGAACCCCTCAAGGCGTGTCACTCTCCTCTTCCTCTTGATGCTTCAGGTTCTAGAAAACCGACTAAGAAGGTAACCTTCGATGTTCCAGAGAAGGAACTTTCTGAGGAGTCCTCATCAGGTCCGGATGAGGTGATCTACATGAGTGAGCTTAGTTCGGCTGTTCTGAAGCCATATTTAAGCAAGCAGCCATGTGTCGACTCTCGTTGGACGTTCCCCACACCTTACTATTATTCCTCTGCTGACGACTCTAACAATGACACACATGTATACTATCCTCCCCATCGTTCCCACAAGAAGGTCCGTCACAAACCTTCTTGATCATTGCATATTCTCACTCCTACTTGTATAGATTTTCCTTCCTTTATTTCCCTCCCTCCCCGTGATTCGCATCACTTGCCCCAGTACCGTATCGTTTTCATTTTGTGTCTATACTTAGGAAGACTAGATCCTAAGTATAGGGGGGTGAGTGACCCGATTTGCTCCTTCTCTTCTTTTTATTTTCTTTTTGTATATTCTTTCCCATTCTCATCGGTACCCCATTCTTGTGTTATTCCCAATACTTAGGCTGACCAGAGCCTAATTATAGGGTGGACGATGCCCATTGTGTATTATCCACACTCTTATTTTTTTCTCTTTTCACTTCTATTCTTTTCACCCACTTATACTTAGTACGAGCTATGGCTTTTTGTCACCTAGTGCCATGAGGACATATCACATGCTAAGTATAGGGGGGCGTGTATATATTACATATATACTTTACCCATAGCTCGTACTTTCACGTATTTTTGTATATATTACACAATAATTATGGGGTGGGTAAAAAACACTTTTTCAAAAAAATCATTTAAAAAAATATTTCAAAAAATCCCTTATTTTGCTTTAAAAAACTTTTTCAAAAAAAGTCCTTTCTTATTTACTTATATTTTTTTAAAAAAATACTTTTGAAAAAAACAAGCAAAACTTTTTCTAAAAAAAATCTTTCTTCGTTCCCTTTGGTTAAAAAAACTCTCTACAAATCAAAAAAAGAAAAAAAACTAACTAATAAGTTGGTTTAATCCCTGACACAATTCACTTTCACACAAGACTAGTGATGTTCAAGAACACTTGGTTTATGAGGTCTTGATATTTTGAGTTAACCAGCCTTAGTCATTAGGGTCTTGGACTTAATTATTCACATTTTCCTAGTTTGAAAGATTTGTGTGCTATATTGCATGCTTAGTCTCTACCTTAAGAATATGATCGGCACCTCACATACACGACTGCAATTATGATGAGATGAGTTGAAATTTCACTTGAGGAATTGGGATGAGGGATTTGAGTTTGGACCTGATTTGATGATACTCGAGGATGGGATAAAATCAATGAAGGCTTCATGAAACCTGAGTGTCAGCACTTTTAGACCGTATGAGAACATGATTCTTGTACTATCTCTTGACATTTACTTATGTACCAGGGTGTGATATAAAATAAAAAAATGTTGATCAATGTGCACCAACTCTTGGTAAAAGCAGTGGAGCTAGCCAAAAATACTACAAAGCAATGAAATGTCAAAGAAAAGCTCTTATTCCACAAAGTCAATTATCAAAAGAGCTTCCACCAAAGGCGAGCGCTCCCAACATTTCAAAGTGTCCACTTGGACCACCGCTATTAGGACCAGGAGTCGGGCTTGCACCAATAAAGGGCTCTGCATCGTAAATGCTACAAGTCTGGGTGTAGAAGGTGCGATAGGTACTCAAAAAAGGCACATCCCGGTGTACTCCCAGGAAAACAAGTGCAGGCGACTCCAACTTCTCTTGACAGACGCACTGATCAACACCAAAAAAATGCGTTGAGTAATAAGGCACTTGAGAGAATCCTTGTTCCAATGAGTGGAAGAGAAGAAATGACACAATCCTATGCCCTCCATCAACTAGCCTTCCATCTACACTTTTAAGTATGACAACTAAAGAGACGGTGGATTGGATGCAAGAAATGGTTTATTCCCTAGTGTTGAGGATCGAGTTCTGATGAATACCCATTCATCACTCTTTATTCTTATATTTTAGCTACAAAAACCTATGCAAATGCATGTAGATACTTGTAAATAGGAATAATTAGCAAAAGCATGCATTTTGTAAATATCTATAATTAGCATGTTTTTGTGCAAAAATAAAAGAATAAAGATGAAAAAGAAAAAGAGGGAAATATTTAGAATAAATATTGAGCAACCTAACCCAAGGGAGGGCTCAGCATGGGCCTGACCGCATAAAAGCCAAGTAGAGGGAGATAGGGGCTCATGTGTATATATTTTTGTAAATAAATAAAATTATATTTTCCTCACCCAAAAATATGTTTGTAAATATTTGTACATATTTATAAAGTATAAAAACAAAACAAAAAGCTAAAAACCAAAAAGACCAAAAATATCCTTTCACCATGTACATAGACCACGCCTTCTTATTTATTTAACCTTATAAATAAATAAAATTATTTTCTAAACTTTTTGTAAATATTCTATGTTATATATTGTAAATAAAATAAATAAAAAGAAACAAAACAAAAATCAAATAAAAATAACAAAATTAAAATTACAAAAAAATATTGTACATATACCTATATATAGCCCTATTATGTAAATACCTTATTTTTTATTTTGAAAAATTAATTAAAAATCACCAAAAAATAGAAAAAATTAAAATAAAAATATTTTATGTTTTGAGTTTTTAATAATTCGGTCATTTCCTATTTTATTTCGAATTTTCAAATCATTTATGGCGTGGCCTCTCCTGATTGGTCCACGGGGGATGTTGACCCCCCGGTCAACTCCCCCCCTTGGACCACAGAGTTCTGGATCCGAGCCCTTAACCCGATTTCTCGATATTATCCCCACTCGATCCGACATCCAAACCCGTGAATCTCGGGCTCCATTTGCTCCTTAATCATCCCTGATCCACGCCCGACTGTTAGCCTTGGGATCCGCGCTCTGAGCTTCATGCCCGACTCCCATCTAGCCGGACCCCTAGCCGTATATAGTCTGAGCTCCGCCCCCATTTTCATGCATCTTTGGTTCCCCATTCTCTGTCCCGTGACCTCCACAGCAGCCCCTGAGGTGACAGCTCTCGGTTGCCCGTGTCGCAGCGAGGAGAGGGGCTGGTTTCCACTGATCTGGCGACTTAGCGCCGCCGTGCTCCGCCCAGAGCAGGAGCTCGAGCCTCGGGCCGAGACACCCCTTGAGGCCACGACCAGGAGCTACCTCAGCTCCAGCATAGTCTCACCATCCGCCCAGGTAACCCCTTAGCTTCTCTATTTAGCTTAAGTTCTAGTTTGCCCCAAATCGTACCGCCGCCATGTTCCGTCGATTCCGGCCATCTCGCGCATCCTTTCGATCATCGGAACCCGTCATCACCTCCGCCTTTCCTCCACGCACCTTCTCCGCACCTCCGTTCAACCCAGCTCGCACAGGAGCTGGGATTCGAATCCCATCGCCGTCGCTTCGCCGGAATTCATCCGCTCCGACGCACAGACCACCTTCACGCCGCCTAACCGGGTCGAGGCATTTTGCCCTCGACCCGCGAAGCTTCTGAGCTACTTTGCAGGTCCAGAGGAGGCCATCTGAGGCTTCCCTACATCCAGGCCAGGAGCTCTCCTCCGCCGACCTCGCCGGAGCCCCTCCAGGGCTCGGCTGGGCCATCGGAGACCACCAACAGCTGCGGAGCTTCATCGCGCATCTTCTCCGATCTCCGGAAGCAGCAGACGAGGACCACAACACTCGCACGAGGCCGGCGAAACTCGCCGGCCACCTGTTCTTCGAGGATCCTCGCCAGCCGTCCGATCAGCCTCGACCTCCAGTTGCCATCTCGTCCGTCCATTCCAGGAGGAGCAGCCACCGTCCGATCCTTGGAGAGGAGATCTGGAGCGCCCACCAGCGTACCCGTCAGATCATCCACGTGGAGCGCATCCGACGGCCCGCGTAATAAAGGGTAAATTACCCTTAGGCCCAGCTCTTCTTTTTATTTCGTTTTAGTCCTGTAATTACTTTCGTCAGTTGTTTAGTTTTAGGGTATTTTGCACATTGGACCTCATACTTTAGTTATTTGCACTTATGCCCCTGTTTGTGTGAGCCACGTGCTTCGTCACGTGTATGTTTGGTGTATTTGCAACATTAGCCCTGTAGTTCTGGATGCTCGTAAATGAATGAAATGTTTTCAGTAATTGCATATACGCCCCTGTGAGTGTTTTAATTGCACATGTGCGTCTTTTAGTGGGTTATTTGCAACACAGACCCCTGGACTTTTGGTACGAGTTACCAAAAGGTCCTCGGGACTTGTTTTTCTTACCAAAAGGTCCCTGAGTGCCCCAGGCACGCGCCGCGCGCGTGCGTTGCTGGGTTAATTGCACCTGGACCCCCAGAACTTCGGGCATTTGCACTTCAGTCCCTGTGCACAGTGCCCTCTTTTGATTTTTGAATAAAATATCAAATCACCTCCAAATTCGATGAAAATTTGACACATGGCTCCTGCCATGTTGTAGGATTTTTGAGAATTTTTGAGGACATTTTTGAGTTTATTTGTTATTTTTAAAAATTCAAAAACCTTTATTTCAGCCACTGTCTAGTTTTAAAAATCCCAAAAAAATATAAAAACCCCCTCCAAAATTCCATAAAAATTAGGTACTGTTTCTTTTGTGCTCTTTTAATGTCTAGCCAATTTTGGCTATTTTTCACCGAGTAAAAGCCCTAAAATTTCAAAAACACCTAAAAACTCATAAAAATTATAATAAATAATTTAAAAACCCAAAAACAATAATTTTGGTACTCAAATTTTCCTTGTTTTGTCTAGTATACAGGAAAAATACCTCCAGGCCCTCTTGAGATCCTTAGATATTTTATTTAGGGATTTTGGTCCTGGCTGGACAGTACCTTGCTTTTCTATCACTATTTGATTTTTAGAAAATAAAATATACATCAGAAAATTATCAAAAATTAACCAAAAACACTAAAAAACCTAAAAAACATAAAAACATTTTTGTTTGAATTTTTGCTTGGTTTTTGACACATTAAATAATTAGCCAAAGTGTGATTGATTTTGTGTTTCTTTTATTTTCTTCACATTTAAAAATATAAAAAAAATATAAAAATCATTAAAAACCACTAAAAATACTTATCTTTTATTTTATTTTATTTTTACTACTTCGTAGGCCTTTGGCCAACCCGTGCTCCTTGAGTTCGACCCTGGGTGCTATACCAGGTTAATCTCATAGCTGGACCGCTATTTGAGTGTTTGATTGATTTTATTTCTATTAGTGGTTCGATTTTTCTTGATATACTTAGTCTGAGTGATTGAGGTCGCAACGACCATTTCTGTACCTTTACCTTAGTCACTTAGACGGTTATCAGAATGGCGCCGTTGCCGGGGAGCACGGCTTAGTAGTTCTTTTTATTTTATTTTTCTTTTCGTTTTATTTTCACGGCTTTTCGCGGCTCTTCGGAGCCCGCGGCTTTTCGCGGCTCTTCGGAGCCCGTGGCTTTTCGCGGCTTTTTGTTTATATTTTCTTTTTGTCTTCTTCTGCTTTATTTTTATTTTTCTTCTGTTTTTGTTTTTGTTTTATTTTGTGTGCTTTATTTTATTTTATATTTTTACACAAATACCCTTCTTTTTCATTTGTCTTTATTTTCCTTTGATTATTATTTTATTATTGGTCTGACCACTTGTCTCTGTCTCTTGCGAGGGCCCGAGGACCGCGGAGGCGACTTTCGAGGAGCCGACGCAACCGCAGAACTTGGAGGCGGCTTCTTTCTCTACGAAGCCGCATGAGAGAGCGAGAGTGAGAGAGTTGAGTGGGTGAGGTTAGATTAGGTTTTTATTTTCATTCTTATTATTATTGTAATAATACAGGGACAGGACTTGGACAGTTGTGACTTGACCGTAGCGGGTCTGTTTCGCCGAGCACCAGTGTGCTCGGGGGACCCTTTAGGACCTTCGCGGTTTTTCGCGGCTTTCTTGGCGGTTTTATTTTTCTTTTATTTCTGTCTTTTCCGGTTTTTCACGGTTTTTGCTCGAGCCCCTAGACTTAGGATTTTCTGGTGAATATGCCGTAATTAGTAGGATCCACACACCTAATTGCATATCTGTTCCCATAGATCGATAATTGGACTTACTTAAAATCAATAATAAAAATAACCGACTCGCTAGCCTCCGTAGCCTACGTGCCGTAGCCCGTCCTGTAAAGCGCTTACTCCTACCCCCGATTTGTCGGACAGAGGAGGGACGGGCCAAGACCGGACTCTTTGGCTTGGAGGTTGGTGACCGGTTAGACGGTTCTTTGCTAGAAGTTGCTCGTCTAGGACTCGGCCTTTCCCGCTGCATCATTTAGGTTAGTTTTAATTCTGTCTTTACTTTTATGCGCGGATCATATTGCATGTAGAGAGCTGGAGACAAGTACGCATTTCTGACTTTGCATGCATCATTGATTTATCGTGCATCGGCTTTTTCATCTTCTCCCCCCTGTTTTGGACTTAATAATCAGGAGAACCGAAAAATTCGTTAGGCCTTTTGTTCGCTTTGAAAAATATTAAAAAAGTGAAACCATAAAATTGGGACTGCTAATCTTATTGATCTTAAAACCCGCTCACCCTAAAAATTCTGTCTTGGGGAGAGCAACCCCCTCATTGTTTGGTTTGGATGCGCGAGAGAGTGACCCGCACCCTAGGTAGAACCCCCCGTTGCTAGTCCCGACTGATTACCGACTTCTCCGTGCGGGCCAGTCGGTTGGGTTAGCATCGGATATCCCAACAGGTCACGTAAGCGCTCTGATATTCTGTTTGTTCACCAAAATAAAACCGACAAGATAATTTGACCGAACTTTCACGGTCTTCAGCTCGCGCTGCGTTGGTGAACCGGGGGTTGTTTTCTGATCGTAATTTTTCCAGATCTCATCCGCCTTACTCGCCAGATCAAGATGATGGGTAGACGGTCTCTTAGGCAGCCTCTGGCTGCACCGCTTTCGGGCGCGTCTGCCTCATCATCTAGGTTGGCTCGCGAGAGCCCAGACCCGCTCTCCGAGCCCGAGTACGATTCCACCCTGTTTCCCCTCGACCCCCTTTCTGATCTTCCTGAGAGACACGAGCCCGAGGAGAGATTGATTCATTTGACCGCACCTGAGTTGGGCTCGTTTGGTTTTGCAGACGTCGCCATGGCCGGCAGTTCTGAGGATCGTTCCCGCACTGAGCATGTTGTGATGGATCAGGGAGCGATCAACTCCACCTTGATCGCCTCATTAGATGCAGTTCAGCAGCAGTTACGCGATCAGGGAGCATTTATGATTGAGATGAGGAGAGAGTTGGAGAGGCTCAGAGCAGAGCGAGATGAGCAGAGCGAGCCTGAGGACAGACCTAATGCAGAGGCACGAGCCGCCGCCGCAGCAGCAGCAGCAGCCGCGGCCGCCGCTGCAGCGGCAGCAGCCGCAGGAGGAACACCTAGACCGATGCGGGAATTGCACAAACCCGGTTCTACACTGATGCACCATTGGGTGGTGGTACCTGCTATCGTGGGGGACTTCAAGTTCCCCCCGAACACCCTGCAGATGCTTCCTCGTTTCCACGGACTCGCCACTGAGGAGCCCCACCTCCACCTCCAGGAGTTTCTGATGATTTGCAGCACTGTCCACGACCGGCATGTGGACCAGGACACGATCCGGATGATAGCCTTCCCGTTTTCACTGGCAGATAGAGCAGCCACCTGGCTGAAGCATCTTGGGAGGTTCGTCTATACCTGGGAGCAGCTCCGCACCGAGTACTTGAACAAGTACTATCCACTCGGGCGGACGAATGCAGCGAGGGCCCTGATCAGCAACTTCTCCATGTTCCCCAACGAGCAGTTTCACGAGGCATGGGAGAGGTTCCGAGAGCTTCTGGACAGATGCCCGCACCACGACATCACGAAGCCAAACCTTGTGCAGAGCTTCTTTAGCGGGTTGACACCAGAGCTACAGGGCCTGGTGAATGCTTCTTGCGGCGGGTCCTACTTCGCCAAGGACCACGACCAGGTCTGGGCCATCTTCGAGGAGATGGCTGAGAACTATATGGTGATGTCTCAGACCAGGTTGTACACTCA
This sequence comes from Ottelia alismoides, assembly GCA_037367405.1. Classification (NCBI taxonomy): domain Eukaryota; kingdom Viridiplantae; phylum Streptophyta; class Magnoliopsida; order Alismatales; family Hydrocharitaceae; genus Ottelia; species Ottelia alismoides. The sequence continues at coordinate 30,465 of JAZKJV010010554.1, read as the reverse complement.
GAAGACCCAGCCACATCAGCCAGGACCCGTGCAGTACCAGAGGATAGCACGAGTAGATGCAGGTCCATCCAGTTCGTCCGCAGCCGCAGCAGCACAGGCAGAGTCTTCAGCTGCGGACATGGGCATTATCAGCGAGAAGCTGGACCGCATGGAGCTGATAGAGAAGAAGCAGTGCCAGAGTATCACGCAGATGGAGAAGATGGCACAGGTTCTGAGCGACATGAAGACACATCTCATGTGTCTCCAGGAGGCACAGACGGCTTCTCAGCCCCGTCTTCAATCGCGAGGCGACACCGGCAGCAGCAGCAGCTCGTCCCAGCGCTCCAGCACCCACGTGCAGCCTAGACAGGTCCATCTTGTACAGGCGGAGTCGTACCAGCAGCCGCAGCCCACCTACCAGTCCCCACCATCTCCAGAGATGCAGATGGTGGTCTACCAGCCGGACCAGCCTCTGGCAGTACTCCCGCCAGCCCCCTACGATGCAGAGCCGTTGATGGATGTCAACGGGATTTGGTATGACCGCCCCCAGCCTGGGATCCGACGAGACCATCCCGGATTCAGGTGGGGGAGTGGTGGTACCCAGCCCCAGCAGCAGCCGTCAGGACAGGGAGGGCAGTACTCCCAGCAGAGAGATCACCAGCAGCCGCAGCAGCAGCCCCCAGCATATCAGCAGCACCAGTCATCCTTCGGTCCGCGTCCCTATCAGCAGCAGGGACAGTCGTGGAGACGTGAGCAGCAGGCTCACCCGGGATACCAGCAGCAGCACCCTCCATCATACCCCTCTTACCAGCACCAGCAGCCGCAGTTCCAGCCGCCTCACCCACAGAGAGGCCACCCGTCGGGCTCCCACGAGAGCCCCGCTTTGGATGACATCGCCCGCCTCCTCACGGACCAGCAGGCCACATTCCGACGGGAGATGGACGAGTTCCGCCAGGAGATGCGGGACCTGGTGAGAGGGAAGGCCGCCATACCAGCCCAGATAGAGCCGAATCCGAACAACCTCAAGAGGAAATCTGAGCAGGTAGTTGATGAATACCCATTCATCACTCTTTATTCTTATATTTTAGCTACAAAAACCTATGCAAATGCATGTAGATATGTGTAAATAGGAATAATTAGCAAAAGCATGCATGTTTGTAAATACTTGTAAGTAGCATGTTTTTGTGCAAAAATAAAAGAATAAAGATGAAAAATAAAAAGAGGGGAATATTTAGAATAAATATTGAGCAACCTAACCCAAGGGAGGGCTCAGCATGGGCCTGACCGCATAAAAGCCAAGTAGAGGGAGATAGGGGCTCATGTGTAAATATTTTTGTAAATAAATAAAGTTATATTTTCCTCACCCAAAAATATGCTTGTATATATTGTGTATATTTAGAAACTATTAAAAAAAACAAAATAAAAATTTAAAAATCAAAAATTCAAAAATACCCCTTCACCTTGTACATAGACCATATTCCTATATTTATTTACCCTTGTAAATAAATAAAATTATTTTCTAAACTTTATGTAAATATTCTATGTATATATTGTAAATAAAATAAATAAAAAGAAACAAAACAAAAATCAAATAAAAATAACAAAATTAAAATTTCAAAAATATATTGTACATATGCCATGTATATAGATGTATATAACTATTTATTTCCCTTATGTATATAAATAATAAAAATAAAATAAAAATATCTTTTTATTCCTCATTTTATCCTATAAATAAATAAAATATAAAATAGGAATAAAAATGTATAAAAATAACTAATTAAAAATCAAAATTAAAAACCCTATATTGTATATATACCTATGTATAGCTATACTATGTAAATACCTTATTTTTATTTCCAAAAATTAATTAAAAATCACAAAAAAATAGAAAAAAATAAATTAAAAATATTTCATGTTTTAAGTTTTTGAAAATTCGGCCATTTTATGGCCCAAAAAAATCAAATAAAGATTCAATGCTTGGCGGGCTCTGATTGGTCCACGGGGGATTGTTGACCCCCGGTCAACTCCCCCCCAGGACCACCAGAGCCGGGTCTGCTCCACCCGACCCGACTTCTCTGATTTTTCCCAGCCTGATCCGCCTGCCATTCGCGCAAACCCCGGGTCCTAATCCTTCTGTGTGCATCCGAGATCATCGCCCGGAGGTTTGCATGGGGATCCGCGCTCCGAGCTTCACGCCCGACTCCCATCTAGCCGGACCCCTAGTGATATATAACCTGAGCTCCGCCGCACTTCATTTTCATCTTTGGCTCTTGATAAACGCGAAAATCGATGGTCTTAAGTTCAACACAAAGCGTGAACTCAGTCGAAGTGTCGACCAATCAAAATCCGCATTTAATCAACAATGAACCCACAATCAAATATCAATCAATGAAAAATAAGTGTGGAGTCAAATTTATTTTTAACTCTACATAAAAGATGTATAGGTGCAAGTATGTAGAGAGTTCGAACACAGGGAGCAAACAAGGTAGTTCAAGCAAAAATGCTAAAGTGTGTGTGTGATGTGTGGAGTGTCTACACTAAGCAAACAAGCAAATGAATTTTTTTTGTGGGTTTTTAATTTTTATTTTTTTTATTTTAATTTTTAATTTTGTATTTGATTTTTAATTTTCTGATTTTTATATTTTATATTATATATATATTTTTTATTTCTTTTTCAATATTGGAGAATGAAGACAATATAATAAAAGGCAAGCTAAAATATTTATAAAAATGTGCAAAAATACTAAAAAATTCAGAAATAAAATGTTTTTGGTATTTTTATAATTTTTTACTGTTTTTGTGATTTTTGGGGATTTTTCTAGGTGTTTTTGATATTTTTAAATATTGAAATAAAGTAAAACAGTGGGAATAAGGCTGGCTGTGAATAAAATGCAAATTGAAAATAGCAACCAGTAACTCAAAATTTTCACACTATTTTTCTAATAAAAAGAACAAAATAAGTGACAAACAGGAACTGAGATTTTGATTTTTAGAGTTTTCTACTATTTTATATATTTTTTTGAAGTTTTTGAGTGTTTTTGAATTTTTAATGTTTTTCTTTTGAGATTTTTAATGATTTTGGACTAACACTAAAAGACAATCAAGTAGACACTAGGTGCTTTTTTTGGAATTTTTGGAGGTGTTTTAATATTTTTTTGATATTTTCTAAGCTAGACAGTACACAAAATAGATGTTTTTGATTTTTAATAAATATAAAAATAAAATAAAATTAAAAACTAAATAGATGGCGTCAAAGTACAAGTACACAGGAACTTAAATCTAATGTTGTGGAATTTTTGGGCTTAAAATGATATATTAAATAAATACAACAAGCATCCAAACATTACACAGTCCTGGCAGGGGTATATTTGCAATATCTAAAACATCCAGGGGCATACATGCAATTTTCCACAAAACTTTACTCTGAATATTCAATTTTTAATACCAAAAAGCAATTACAAAAGCCGCCTGGGCCTCTTAGCAATTTTCCCACCAGGGCGCGTGACTTGCACGCGCCTGGGAAGGACTGAAATGTAATTTGTTGAAACCCTGGGGGCCTACTTGCAAAATAACCAAAAAGTTTACACGTGCTGCAATAGTTTTAGGACTAAAACAAAATACACAAACGTACGGGGGTTCCTCTGCAAAATGCCCACACCTCACGTGTACAGGTCACGTGAGGTGACGTGGCGAAGGACCCAAATGCAAATAAATAAAGTCTGGGGGTCTCTTTGCAAATAATACAAAACTTTTAAACGACCAAGGAAAGTTTACGTCCTAATAAAATATTACAAAAATGGCAGGGGTATCGTGCAAAATTACCCCCGCTAGGCGCGATCGGACGGCTGGGCGACTTCACTTATCCACGTGTCCGCTCCTCAGGCGCCGATGACGGTTGGCTCGTGCGGCTGCGATTAGAACTCCCCCGATGATCGGACGGTGGGCACGTGGGGAGATCTAACGGCCCCTGTTGGATCTGGGCGCTCCTCGTTGATCCGACGGCGCCGGAGGCAGAGGGAAGAACACGGAGGAGCTCCGGTTGGGCGAACTTCTCCGAGCTCCTCCGTCCGACCACGGCGACGATTGAGCTTGCAAAGTGGTCGAGGATGCTCCTGCAGGTGTCGGCTGACGTCTGGAAGCTTCAAAATCCACCGGCGTTCGCCGGTGCTCTCGCACGGAGGTGGCGGAGCTGCAAGGCCCCAGGTGCTCCGGCGAGAGGGCAAAATCGCTCCAGATGCTTCGATGGGCTTCAGTACCTGCACCAAAAAGTTAGGGAGGTCGAGGGCAAAATGCCTCGACCTCGGGTGGCTCTCGAAATGGACGGGGAGGCGAGATAGGGGCTCGCCGGAGTTGTGCTCCGGCGAGGTGATCGATGGAATGATGCAGTGATCGATTCAACTCAGAAAGATGGGGGAAATGATCCTAGCTCTAACAGGAATGAAATGGGGATGAGAATGGGACGAATGGCAGCCTCGATGGCCAAGGGCCAGAGGGTGAATACCTCACGGGGGTACCCGCCGGAGATGGTGGTGGAACACGCTCAGCTCGATCGAATCCGCCTCTCGAAGGTGCAAAACCTGGAGCTGTCACCTCCACGTTGCTGTAACGACTCCAAGGGGGGAAAAAGCTGGATGAATTGCGGTTCAAATTCAAAGGGAGGTCAAGGAGGACCTTAAGTATGGTTGACGAGGGGGGTTGAAAGAACGAGGCCGCTAGCTCGATTCAGAGGCTCTCAGCCCAAGAAGATCCTTGGGCGAGCAAGATGGGTAGTAGGGGAAAAAGTTTGCAGAAGGACTCGAGCTCAAAGGATGAAAGAACGCGCCTCGAAAAATTGGTGAACATTGGGTCAAAGATGGGTCTGACAAAGGCTACAGGGTGTAGGTCAGACTGTTGACCGAGGTCAACAGTCCTGGCCTCCTGGTTGGTCCACGTGGACCAACCAGGAAAAACCCTGGAAAAATATATTAATAATTCTATTTAAAATACCAAATGGCCGAATTAAATAAAGGTTATAAAATAAAAAATGTTCAAAATTTTATGTAGTATTTAATTCTGATTTTTATTTATTTTTATGACTTATATTTTTACAAGTTACCTTTTCAACCCTATGTAGGTATAATACATATGTATTTTGATATTTTATTTTTATTTTGGTATTTTATTTTTATTATTTTTATTTAGTATTTTATAAAATTATAACATACTTTTATATACATACATATATTTTTATTTTATTTTTCTGAGATGTTTTGTGTATTTAATAAAATATAAGTGTATTCTATACAGGTATAAGTATAGGTATTGTACCTATGTAGTGAATATATACAAGTATTTTTATTTGTATTTTAATTATGTTTTTATTCTGATTTTAATACACATAATTATTATAAGTAATATTTACAGCATTATAAAAATAGGAAATTATAAAAATAATAAATAAATAATAAATTGAATATTTTAATATGTATAAGTATACAATGAGGGTCCAAAACTCAACTTTCAAACCGTAGCTCCGCCAAATGCGAAACCACCGCCATTGGATAGATTATTTTATTCTATATACAATTAAAAGTGAGTTTGCTACATTTGGAGTTGTCAGTTGTGAGATACGGGTCTGGAAAGTTGGGATTTTGGATTCTTATTCAGACCATATCTTTTTGTCTGTACATGATTTTTCTGTGAAATCAATTTTGTATTTTTCTTTATAAAATTATCTACAACTTTCATGTACAAAGTTTCTTTATTTGATGTACAAAGAGTGGGACCAAAAATAGATCCCAAAATAAATAAAGAATGAACAGGAAGTGTAGGTATTTTTATCTGTGTTTCTGACCTTATCTCCCCCTACTTTATTCCTTGTCGACCTATTCATCAAGATGCCTAGGTCTCGGGGGTTTTGGGTCATAAAATATTTACAATATTTTATTCTTTTTCTTTTCTTTATTTATTCTATAATTTTGGCCTTAATTACAGTAATTTATACACTGTTTGGATGCACATGCATGAATGCTAAAATGCTTGATTTAAGGCTATTTACAGGTATTTGCTAGGGTTTTTGGTGCCAAAATGATAGAATAAAAGATGATGAAATGTGGATTCATCATCCCCCTATACTTTACCTTTGCTAGTCCCTAGCAAACACTTATGCAATAAGTGCAAAAAGAAAAGAAAGAAAAGAAAAAGAAGAACTTGGATTTTATTTGATTGTCAAACTTGTCTTCGCAAAATCAAAGTTTGGAGCTTAAGTCGGACCTTTGGAATTTTAGTGCGGGCGGAACCTTAGTGAGAACCGTGTTTGAAATCCAACAGTCCTTGAGAATCCCAAAACTCTATCCAAGTCTCCTCAATAGCCAGGTCAGAAATACTTCAACTCATACGCAAACTCTTACGACTATGAATCTGACTTGTACAGTGTAAGTGATGGTGGCTCTCCCCAACTAGAATGACAAAGAAACTGACTTCTCCAGTACGACAACCCAATGATTCCCCAATCCAGCAACTCCATCCTCGAGGAGCGGGGTATTCCCTTCTAAGTTCAAGTGGCAACCAGCTCAAGAGGAGGGGGGTGAAGAGAAGAATGGACGGTAGCCAGTGTAGCTACCTATCCTTGGATGCAAGACCAGTGTAGTCAAGTCATCCTGCTGCAGGCTCACATATTTGACTTTGGAACTCAAGCTTGCTTATTGACTTTGTACATACTTGCAGGCTTTTTATTTTTGTACATGCCTGAACATTTTTTTTTGAATACTATATACAGCAGCATTTACATAAGGAGTTTTTCCTCTTGAGCTAGTAGACTATCCCTCTTTTGAAGCTTTATCGCAACCCACAGCCTCCTGTCTTTAGACTTCCTAATCACTGGACGGGTTGGGGTGCACTTCCCTCCCTAGAGGAGGACAAGTGTTTCCACTTGTGTGCGTCTCATACCGGCAAATCCAATCCCCTCACCACTCCAATTGAGTTGAGTCATGTGAAAGGTGCAAGTGTCCAAGTTAGGTCATCATCAATAAGAGTCGTGCGTGTGCTCCGAAATACTCTACTTAGGCAGTCAAGAATCCATTGAACCAAGTCCCGTGATCATCAAAGAATTAAGTCAACTAGACCTGAAGTACCTCAAACCCAGTTCCTATAAGGTTCCTGTTATTAGGTAGATTTTAAGGTCCAATCAAGCTCCAATCTCCGGATTTTACTTAGACTTGTTCAACTATCAAACTCAATCCGAAAAATGCGAATGCTATGCAATGCAATGCAGAAAATATTTTTGTGATGCAATTTTCAAGATTTTGAACTTTTTATGGATTTTTGAAAATATGATGCATGCAGATGCAATTTTTTTGTATTTTTCAAAGAAATTTTTCAAATGTTTTTGGGAATTTTTGAAAACAAAAAGCTTTTGGCTAAAAACAAGGTTAAAACTATGTACACGGGAGTGCTTCTTCTTATATACAAGAAGTGGATTTTAAGAGTTTACAGGGTAAGTGGTCAATTTTATACATATATATATATAGTGGATTTTGGTGTGATGTGGATATTCCTCAAACTTATTTGAAAACAATTTGCACACAATTTTTGAAAACTATAGTCCAAAATAGTTTTTACAAATATTTTACACACATTTGAAAATCATTTTGCAAAGGTTTTCAAAACAGTATATATAGGTTTTTCAAATCATTTTTGCAACCATTTTTCAAACCATTTGCAAATCATTTTTCAAACATTTTATTTCACACAAAGAAAATAAATTTTACAAACCACACATTTTTACAAAGGTTGAAAACATATAACAAAATATTTTCAAAATAGTTATCAATAAATGTTCACAAAGATTTTCAAACTATTTTTCAAACATTTTGCAAAAAACATTTTCACCTGATTTATTAATCAGTAAATACAAAAAGAATTTGAGGAATAACCACATCTTTTTATTAAGAATTTTTAATGAATTTTTAATGAATTTTTGGCCATATTTATTAGGAAAATACGAAAGTACGAGTTATGGCTACGGTATATACGCAGTATATACGACCCCCTATACTTAGCTTGAGCTATGTCTTCATAGATCGGAGAGAAAAGAAAAGACATAACTCGTACTAAGTATAGACAAGTCTAAAGAATAAAGGAATAATAGATGAATAAATGAATGAGAAGTTGACCGTCCCCCCTATACTTAGGATCAAATAATCCTAAGTATAGCAGACTGTACACAAAGCAGGGAGGGTCAAGGGTGGGAATGAACAGATCGTACTCAGATTGTCTTCCCCTATACTTAGGGTAAGATATCCCTAAGTATAGACAAAAGAGGAGACAATGGAGAGGATCGAAAAGAATAGAAAAACTCGGGGTGCACACCCCCCTATACTTAGGACAAAGTACGTCCTAAGTATGGAAAACTGTCTACAAGGGCGGCACCTTTTTGATAGATAAAGAAGATAGAAAAGGAAAAGAAGAAAAGAAGAAAATAAGAAAATAAATTGACAGACAACAGAATGATATAAACAGATGGATCTGTACAACGGGGAATAGAGTTGATCACCATGTATGAAATGCAGATGATGCGAGTCAAGGGACACATCTCATACCAGAAGAATGGGGGCAACGTCAATGGTCGGCGGATCATGATCAAGATATAGTTTCAAGCGTTGACCATTGACGCGGAAGGTAGAGGAAGATGACGGTTCAGATATGTCGATGCTGCCATTGTCATGTACCTTCCTGACCACGTACGGTCCTTTCCACTTGCTCTGTAACTTCCCTGGAAATAACTTTAGCCTTGAATCAAACAACCATACTCTCTGATCTGGCTCAAACTGTTTATGGCTGATATGCGAATCGTGCCATGTCTTCACTTTCTCTTTGTACTGTAGGCTGTTGGAGAAGGCTGTATCTCTCAATTCCTCCAGGGCTGCCAATTCTGCTCTTCTCTGGTCTCCTATACTCGGGATCTAAAAGCAACTCAGTAACTGCCCAAAAAGATTTATGCTTGATCTCCACTGGCAAATGGCACGGCTTGCCATAGACGAGACGAAAGGGAGATGTCCCCAATGGATTCTTGAAAGATGTCCGATAAGCCCACAAAACCGAGTCCAAAAGCTGTGACCAATCCTTTCGGTCTGGGCGGACAACTTTCTGTAAGATAGTCTTTATCTCTCTATTCGATACTTCGGCAAGACCATTAGTCTGAGGGTGATAAGGAGTGGCAACCCGATGGTCAATGCCGAACTCGTCTGCAAGGGCCCTGACTTTGTCATTGATGAAGTGAGACCCCCCGTCTGAAATCAAGACTCTAGGTACTCCGAACCGTGAAATGATATTTTTCCTCAAAAATTTGCATACGGTTTTAGCATCTGCGGCTCGGGCGGGGATGGCCTCAACCCATTGGCTGACATAATCCACAGCGAGCAAAATATGCTCGAATCCCTGACTCTTAGGAAATGGGCCCATGAAATCAATCCCCCATGCATCAAAAACCTCACAGAAGTGAATGGGTTGCATGGGCATCATGTCTCTCTGTCCGCAGGTTCCCATTTTCTGACAATCAGTACATCTCTTCACGAACTCATCAGAATCCTTGAAGAGAGTAGGCCACCATAGGCCGGATTGAAGCACCTTCTGTGCTGTCCTTTTCCAGAATGATGTCCTCCTGCCTCAAGCTTGTGGTAGTATGTGAGGACGCTATGTTGCTCTTCTTGAGGAATGCACCTCCTCCAGATACTATCCCCTCCTTCGTGATAAAGGACGGGATCCTCCCAATGGTAAAACTTGGCCTTAGCTAGGAAGGTCTCAAGTTTCTGCCTGGGCCAACCCTGAGGGACTGTCTTGGCAACAAGATAGTTTACAAAGTCAGCATACCACGGGAGTGAGGTGACAGCCAAGATCGCCTCATCTGGGAATGTCTCTGTGATAGGTGCGCTGGGCTCAAATTCCTCGAGATTCTCCAATCTGGAGAGATGATCCGCCACCACATTCTTGACTCCAGGCTTGTCCTTAATTTCAATATCAAATTCCTGGAGTAGAAGGATCCATCTGGTGAGACGTGCTTTGGCATCCTTCTTAGCCATTAAGTACCGGATGGCGGTATGATCAGTGTAGATTGTCACTCTAGATCCGAGAATATACGATCGATACTTATCAAGGGCAAAGACTACGGCCAGCATCTCTTTCTCAGTCACAGTGTAATTCCGCTGCGCAGCATCCAAAGTCCGGCTGGCGTAGTGAATGGAAAAAGGTAATCCATCCCTCCTCTGTCCAAGCACATCCCCAACGACAAAATCTGAAGCATCCGTCATGATCTCGAATGGGAGAGACCAATCGGGTGGCTGAAGGACAGGAGCCGAGACAACCATATTCTTGAGAGTCTCAAATGATTCAAGACACTTATCATTAACAATAAACTCGGTGTCTTTGGTGAGCAAGTCAGTAAGCGGTCGGGAAATTCGACTGAAGTCCTGAATAAACCGTCGGTAGAAACCGACATGCCCCAGAAAAGACCGTAACTGACGCAAATTGGACGGCGGATTGAGTTTTCTGATGATATCCACCTTAGTCGGATCGACCTCCATGCCCCTGTTGGAGACGATATGACCAAGGACCGTCCCTTGAGTCATCATGAAATGACTCTTCTCCCAGGATAAGACAAGATTGACCTCAATGCAGCGCTTCAGCACACGGTCTAGGCAGTCAAGACAAGCGTCGAACCCGTCGCCATAGACCGAGAAGTCATCCATGAAGACCTCTAAACAGTCACCCACCATATCCGAGAAGATGGACAACATGCACCTTTGGAATGTCGCCGGAGCGTTACATAGACCAAAGGGCATCCGTCTGAAAGCATACGTCCCAAACGGACAGGTGAATGTCGTTTTCTCCTGGTCTTCGGGCGCAATGGTCACTTGATTATATCCAGAGTACCCATCAAGAAAACAATAATGACTCTTCCCGGCTAACCGCTCGATAATCTGATCAATGAATGGTAGCGGGAAGTGATCCTTCTTGGTGGCCTCATTCAATCGTCTGTAGTCCACACAGACCCTCCAAGAAGTTGGTACTCTGGTAGCGATCTCCTCTCCAGACTCATTGACAACTGTAGTGATACCCATCTTCTTGGGTACCACATGTAACGGACTTACCCATTTGGAGTCGGAGATGGGATAGATGAAATCAGCGCTCCACCACTTGGAAATTTCTTTCATGACTACGTCTCGAAGATTCGGGTTCAGCCGTCGTTGGAACTCACGCGACGGTTTAGCATTATCTTCAAGATAGATGTGGTGAGAGCAAAGATTTGGGCTCAGCCCCTGGAGATCAGCTATACTCCAACCGATTGCCTTGCGGTTCCTTTCAAGAACCTCCATCAAACGAGATTCTTGCTCTCCAGTCAAATCTGCTGAGATAATGACTGGGTGCATTTCTGGCTCTCCAGCAAGGAATCTGTACTTCATTGACTGCGGCAGAGGTTTTCGTTCTGGACAACTGGGAGGTGGTAGATCTGGTTTCTGATATGTCTGTGTAAATGCTACCAGGTCTGCATGTGAGAACTCTCGCACTGCATGAATTTCTGACGAAGGGCGGCCTGATGGATCATCAATAAACTGCACTGGCTCGCACTCTATCATGGCTGCTGGCTCAGAAGGAATCAGACAAGGCAAATAATCATCAAAGTCGTCCCAGTCAATGTTTGAATCCGAGGGATCAGAAGACGATGAGCAAGATTGAAATTCCTCAGCACCACTCATCACAACACTGTCAGCCTCAGAGATATCCTCATCCAGGGATGTGCTCTCCCGGCTTTCGACTGCCATGAGCTTGAGATACAGTGAATCTGTCGGTAAGGCGAGGGTCGGTGCTACGGGATCTTTCCAGTTGGATTCATCATCAGTCATCTCGAAATCACAAACCTGGTGGATGTCTAGCTCCTCCTCTGTCATCTGCTCGGCTTCGCTGGACCGTTCTGAGCATTCTGCCTCTCTGGCTCTGATCTCGTCGATCGTCTCTATTTGTATGGTTTCGCCCTCTACGCGAAAACATACCTTCCCGCTATCGTGGTCGGTCACCGCCTTGGCTGTGGCCAAGAATGGACGTCCGAGAATGATGGGGGCATCAGTTACCGACTCAGGGATCTCCATGTCCAACACAACGAAGTCCACGGGGAATTGCAGGCCCTGAATGGTAACGACCACGTCTCTCAATAACCCCTTCGGCCTCTTAATCGACCTATCAGCAAACTGAAGGACGGTTCTGCTTCGAAGAAGAGGCCAAACTCGAACTGCTTGAGTAAGGCTGCCGGAAGGAGGTTAATTGAAGAGCCGCTGTCTAATAGAGTACGATCAAACTGTTGCTCCTGAATCTCGCATCTGACATAGGGAGCTCCTGCGTCTGGTCGCTTGGCTGGCAATGTTTTCTGAATGGCGCAGCAAGTGTCATGAGTGAGCATATGGATTTGATCTCTGTGCCTCTTCTTCCTTCTGACAGTAGTTGTTTCTTTCAAATTCTTCTTGAAGAAGGGGATATGCTCAAATGCTTCTCGTAGAGTCAGCTGAATATGAAATCTGTCAATCATTTCGTTGCCGAACTCTACCTGCTGATTCTTTTTTAGATTTTCTTTTTTATTCCCCTTCGCTCGGCGGAGTGCCTCAGGGAAGGGGATGGTAGGGGCCTCCTCAGATGGAGGACTAGGAATCGGTCTCTGTGCCTGTGAAGACGGAGAACCCATACAATAATCATCATTCACCACATATGGATCCGTAATTTGAACAGAAACCTTTCCTTTATTCATATTTTTGTTTTTGTTTTTGTTCCCACAGTCTCTAGATACAAAATGTGGTAACATCACATTTGGCTCAACAAAAGTGGATGTGGTGGTCTCAATACCACCACTAGCACCGGACTTCGCGGCATCAGCACCGCGCTCTGGTTCAGCATCCAAAATGGTGGCATCAGCACCACCGTCTGCATCTGGTATCACAACGGCATCAGCACCATCGTCCTGGACTCCATCATTGGTGGCATCAGTACCACCGTCTTCAACATCATCATGTGCGGCATCAGCACCGCTCCTCTGCTCCTCTGGCGCTCCTGATCCTGCGTCTGGCTGTCGCTCAGAAGAGGCGCCGCTGGCTGGCATCCTACCGCTCCTAGTAGTAACAAAATCAGCATCATAATAGGAATAAGACATGTCATTCAAATTGTCACTAGGAGAGGCATCCTCTATGAACTCTACCTGCTCAGATTTTCTTTTTAAATTATTAGGGTTTGGTTCGATCTGAGCGGGTATGGCGGCTTTGCCTTTGATGATATCCCGCATTTCCTGCCGGAACTCATCCATTTCTTGCCTGAAAGATGCTCGTTGTTCAGATAGCAAGCGGGCAAGATCATCAAGGGCTGGGTTCTCATAGGCTGGACCTTGAGAACCGGATGGCTGTCCTTGCTGGAAATGGGGCTGCTGCTGCTGGTGTTGCTGCTGATACTGGGGGGGGCTGGGCATAAGAATGCTGAGGCGGCTGTCGCTGCCTCCACTGCTGTCCCTGATAGGCGGGACGAGGACCACTCTGATACTGTTGTGGCTGGGCATACTGGGGCTGCTGGTTGTTCTGATGTGGCTGGCTGCTCTGCTGTCCTTGAGCAGGGGGATGCTGTTGGGATGAGGAACCACCATTACCCAACGGAATCCGGGATGATCCCTACGAATTGCGGGCTGAGGGTAGCGGTCATACCAAATCCCGTTGACTTCCATCAACGGTTCCTGCTCGAAGGAAGGTGGAGCAAGAACTGCCAGCGGCTGCTCCGGCTGAAACACCACCATCTGCGTCTCCTGAGATGGCGGTTGCTCTGGATGGTACTGCAACAATGGAACCGGCTCCGCCTGGATATGGTTCACCTGGCGGTATGAGGTGGAGGCCTGGTTGGGATTGTTGCTGCTGGAAGCAACCTGTGACCTGGGAGGCTGTTGTGAATGGGCCTGTGCCTCCTGAATACAGAGAATTTGAGTTTTCAGGTCACTCATTGTCTTGGTGAGAAGGTTCATCTGGGCTAGACCTTGGTTCTGCTTCTTTTCGAGGATCTCCATGCGGTCCAGCTTTTCACTGATAATGCCCATGTCGGCTGCTGCTGATTCGGCTTGGGCTGCGGCTACCGACGTTGTGCTGGGACCGGCATCGATGCGGGCGATCCTCTGAAATGTTCCCGCACCTTGCGGGGGCTTCTGCTGTGTGTAGACTCTGGCCTGGGTCATCACTGTGGAGTTTTCTGCCATACCTTCGTATATGGCCCAGACATCGTCCTCACCTTTGGAGAAGTATGATCCACCGCAAGAGGCGTTCACAAGCCCCTGCAGCTCCGGTGTCAGCCCACAGAAGAAACTCTGCACCAGGTGGGGCTTGGAGATATCGTGATGTGGACACCGATCTATGAGCTCTCTGAATCGATCCCACGCTTCATGGAACTGTTCATTTGGGATCATGACGAAGTTGCTGATCATGGCTCGAGCTGCGTTGGTCCGGCCGAGAGGATAGTATTTCTTCAAATATACGGACCGGAGATCTGCCCAAGTGTCGACAAATCGCCCTAGATGCTTGAGCCAGTAAGCGGCTCTGTCAACCAATGAGAATGGAAAGGCGATCATCCTGATTGTGTCCTCGGTCAACAACCGATCGTGGATGGTGCTGCATATCATTTCGAATTCTTGGAGATGGAGGTGCGGCTCTTCGGTCGGCAACCCATGAAACTTGGGTAGCAACTGAATCGTGTGGTGCCGAAGCTCGAAGTCTCCGTGGATTGGCGGGAGTCTGATCCACCGGTGAGTGAGGGACGAAGCTGGGTTGTGCAGCTCCCTCATGATGGTCTGTGGCGGTCGCTCACCGTCTGGATCGCCTCCTCCTGCATCAGGTCCTCCTCCTTCTCCGCCACCACCGCCCCCAGGTCGGTTTTCTCTCAGCTGCGCTATCTCTCTCATCAGATCACCCATGAATGTTCCCTGGTCACGGCTCTGTCTCTGCATATTTTCCAGGGACGCTAGTAATGAATTGTTGATGGACGCCTGATCGATTATGAATGGAGGGTGATCATGGTCATCTGGGTGCTCGCCTCTGTCTGCCATTGCTTGATTCTCTGAAAATGCAAAAGAGGCCATTTCAGGTGCTGTAGAATGAGCTGAGCTCTGCGATGCACTGAATTCTGACATAATTGGACTGAGGGAAGGAGAATGGGAAGGGTGGTCGAGGGGGAACAGAGTGGATGTGAACTCAGGCTCGGAGAGTGGGCTCTCCGAGGCATTCCTAGATGAGTAGGGAGGAGTGCTGGATAGCGGTGCCGACAAGGTCGGCCTAAGAGATCTCCGTCCCATCATCTTGATTATTCGGAAAGAACAGGGAAAATGCAAGAGAAGAAGGAGAAGATGATATGCAACAAAATTGCGCACAATTGTGCTGTGTTTTTGATCTTGACCTTAACAAATCTAGAAATCAAACACAAAGCAAGGGTGAGTTCACCAACTCAACTCGTGAAGCCGTGAAGGTTCGGCTTTTATCTTGTCAGTTTTAGCTTGTTTTTCAGGTATTTATCTTTTCACGAGTCCTTAGAGCGCTACGCCTATAGGAGAGAGAGTACTGCCAGGAAAGTGTCCCCGTACTTGTCCTCCTCCTGTGTAACCTGTAACTTGCGCTTTTTAAGGTCCTTGTAACCCTTCCTGGATCCCTACTCAGCCAAAGAAATAGAGGGAGGAAGCCGATAGGCGAAACCGATACTTCGGACCTCGCTCGCAACGGAATCACCCGTGAGCGTGCAAGATCCTACTCGGACGCAGCTGGTGAGACAGACACACCCGTGAAGGCGTGGCCTAAGCTCGGTACTTCGGACAAGGTCGGTGCTCTCACAATAGAGAGTCACCAATGGCGACCAAGTCCTACTCGACTACGTACGATAGTAGCGCCAATACTTCGGAAATCCAGGCGATACACAAGGCAGCCACAAGTTGGGTTTTGGGCTCTAATCCTTACGAAGCGCTCACCTCACTTGGAAGGAGACCTTCCCATGCAACCTGAAAACAAGTGAGGGTGTTACTCTCCCCAAGCAATGAATCCAATTACCGATTTTATTTTGGTCAAGTTTTCTTTAGCAGTCCCTTTTTTAATTTTTTTTGGTGTTATCGCTTCTTTTGAGTCAATTCAAACAAGCGCCTAACGGTTTTTGTATTTTTCCTTTATCCTACTTTGTTCCAAAAACAGAGGGAGAATAGAGTCGGAAAAGCCGTGCAAGTCGACACCAAGGTGGAAATCTCACCTTTGTGCCTAGATGATGCGTGCAAAGTAAGAGGACTTACAGCGAATCCCAGCTCTCTCCATGCGGGATGCAAAGCAGAATTTTTAAACCTAAGCTATATGGCGATATGCAAGCGGAAATCGTCCTAGAACAGGCAACTGCTAGCGTGAAGAACCACAAGCTAGCTAGCAACTCCTAATCCGAGTGTCCGGTCTAGGCTCACCCCTCCTCTGCCCAACACATTTGGGGTAGGAGAAAGCGCTTGTTCGGGTGTGAGCTCGCGGCGCGTGGATTTGGAAGCTGCTAACTAACTGTTTAATTAGTTTAAGTCCAAATACGTATCTATAGGAGCATGCAAATATAATTAAGTGTTTGGACCTATTCTAATCGAGTCAAGCAGACCTAGAACTAAGAGCTCAATCCACAAAAGAAAGTGAAAAATGAAAACAAAACCGGAAAATGACTGCGATGAAAACGCGATAAAATCCGCGGTGAGCCCCCGGGTGAACAAACACCTGGAAGTTAGGCCCGAATGTTCAAGTGTCCAAGTCCAAGTGTACCTGTATTATTACAAATTAAATGAATCACTCTCTCTCACAAAAATAAATGAAAACTAATCTAACACTCGCTCTCTCACTCCTTGCTCTCTCCTGCCGGCTAGGCTAAAGAATAGCCGGCTCCACGTCCCAAGGTTGCTTCGGGTCACCTAGGCGATCCGCCTTGCTCCGCGGTCCCTCACAAGAAGACAAAGAAGAGTGGTCAGATAGCTCAACAAGATATATATCAAAATGTAAGAGAAGGAAAATGCTATGGTAAACAATCACACAATCAAACAAAAATGTGAACTACAAGCTGTTGCTCCCCGGCAACGGCGCCATTTGATAAACGCGAAAATCGATGGTCTTAAGTTCAACACAAAGCGTGAACTCAGTCGAAGTGTCGACCAATCAAAATCCGCATTTAATCAACAATGAACCCACAATCAAATATCAATCAATGAAAAATAAGTGTGGAGTCAAATTTATTTTTAACTCTACATAAAAGATGTATAGGTGCAAGTATGTAGAGAGTTCGAACACAGGGAGCAAACAAGGTAGTTCAAGCAAAAATGCTAAAGTGTGTGTGTGATGTGTGGAGTGTCTACACTAAGCAAACAAGCAAATGAATTTTTTTTGTGGGTTTTTAATTTTTAAATTTTTTTTTATTTTTAATTTTTAATTTTGTATTTGATTTTTAATTTTCTGATTTTTATATTTTATTATATATATATATATATATTGTTTTTATTACTTTTTCAATATTGGAGAATGAAGACAATATAATAAAAGGCAAGCTAAAATATTTATAAAAATGTGCAAAAATACTCAAAAATTCAGAAATAAAATGTTTTTGGTATTTTTATAATTTTTTACTGTTTTTGTGATTTTTGGGGATTTTTCTAGGTGTTTTTGATATTTTTAAATATTGAAATAAAGTAAAACAGTGGGAATAAGGCTGGCTGTGAATAAAATGCAAATTGAAAATAGCAACCAGTAACTCAAAATTTTCACACTATTTTTCTAATAAAAAGAACAAAATAAGTGACAAACAGGAACTGAGATTTTGATTTTTGGAGTTTTCTACTATTTTATATATTTTTTTGAAGTTTTTGAGTGTTTTTGAATTTTTAGTGTTTTTCTTTTGAGATTTTTAATGATTTTTGGATTGACACTAAAAGACAATCAAATAGACACTAGGTGATTTTTTTGGAATTTTTGGAGGTGTTTTAATATTTTTTTGATATTTTCTAAGCTAGACAGTACACAAAATAGATGTTTTTGATTTTTAATAAATATAAAAATAAAATAAAATCAAAAACTAAATAGATGGCGTCAAAGTACAAGTACACAGGAACTTAAATCTAATTTTGTGGAATTTTTGGGCTTAAAATGATATATTAAATAAATACAACAAGCATCCAAACATTACACAGTCCTAGCAGGGGTATATTTGCAATATCTAAAACATCCAGGGCCATACATGCAATTTTCCACAAAACTTTACTCTGAATATTCAATTTTTTATACCAAAAAGCAATTACAAAAGCCGCCTGGGCCTCTTAGCAATTTTCCCACCAGGGCGCGTGACTTGCACGCGCCTGGGAAGGACTGAAATGTAATTTGTTGAAACCCTGGGGGCCTACTTGCAAAATAACCAAAAAGTTTACACGTGCTGCAATAGTTTTAGGACTAAAACAAAATACACAAACGTACGGGGGTTCCTCTGCAAAATGCCCACACCTCACGTGTACAGGTCACGTGAGGTGACGTGGCGAAGGACCCAAATGCAAATAAATAAAGTCTGGGGGTCTCTTTGCAAATAATACAAAACTTTTAAACGGCCAAGGAAAGTTTACGTCCTAATAAAATATTACAAAATTGGTAGGGGTATCGTGCAAAATTACCCCCGCTAGGCGCGATCGGACGGCTGGGCGACTTCACTTATCCACGTGTCCGCTCCTCAGGCGCCGATGACGGTTGGCTCGTGCGGCTGCGATTAGAACTCCCCCCGATGATCGGACGGTGGGCACGTGGGGAGATCTAACGGCCCCTGTTGGATCTGGGCGCTCCTCGTTGATCCGACGGCGCCGGAGGCAGAGGGAAGAACACGGAGGAGCTCCGGTTGGGCGAACTTCTCCGAGCTCCTCCGTCCGACCACGGCGACGATTGAGCTTGCAAAGTGGTCGAGGATGCTCCTGCAGGTGTCGGCTGACGTCTGGAAGCTTCAAAATCCACCGGCATTCGCCGGTGCTCTCGCACGGAGGTGGCGGAGCTGCAAGGCCCCAGGTGCTCCGGCGAGAGGGCAAAATCGCTCCAGATGCTTCGATGGGCTTCAGTACCTGCACCAAAAAGTTAGGGAGGTCGAGGGCAAAATGCCTCGACCTCGGGTGGCTCTCGAAATGGACGGGGAGGCGAGATAGGGGCTCGCCGGAGTTGTGCTCCGGCGAGGTGATCGATGGAATGATGCAGTGATCGATTCAACTCAGAAAGATGGGGGAAATGATCCTAGCTCTAACAGGAATGAAATGGGGATGAGATTGGGACGAATGGCAGCCTCGATGGCCAAGGGCCAGAGGGTGAATACCTCACGGGGGTACCCGCCGGAGATGGTGGTGGAACACGCTCAGCTCGATCGAATCCGCCTCTCGAAGGTGCAAAACCTGGAGCTGTCACCTCCACGTTGCTGTAACGACTCCAAGGGGGGAAAAAGCTGGATGAATTGCGGTTCAAATTCAAAGGGAGGTCAAGGAGGACCTTAAGTATGGTTGACGAGGGGGGTTGAAAGAACGAGGCCGCTAGCTCGATTCAGAGGCTCTCAGCCCAAGAAGATTCCTTGGGCGAGCAAGATGGGTAGTAGGGGAAAAAGTTTGCAGAAGGACTCGAGCTCAAAGGATGAAAGAACGTGCCTCGAAAAATTGGTGAACATTGGGTCAAATATGGGTCTGACAAAGGCTACAGGGTGTAGGTCAGACTGTTGACCGAGGTCAACAGTCCTGGCCTCCTGGTTGGTCCACGTGGACCAACCAGGAAAAACCCTGGAAAAATATATTAATAATTCTATTTAAAATACCAAATGGCCGAATTAAATAAAGGTTATAAAATAAAAAATGTTCAAAATTTTATGTAGTATTTTAATTCTGATTTTTATTTATTTTTATGACTTATATTTTTACAAGTTACCTTTTCAACCCTATGTAGGTATAATACATATGTATTTTGATATTTTATTTTTATTTTGGTATTTTATTTTTATTATTTTTATTTAGTATTTTATAAAATTATAACATACTTTTATATACATACATATATTTTTATTTTATTTTTCTGAGATGTTTTGTGTATTTAATAAAATATAAGTGTATTCTATACAGGTATAAGTATAGGTATTGTACCTATGTAGTGAATATATACAAGTATTTTTATTTGTATTTTAATTATGTTTTTATTCTGATTTTAATACACATAATTATTATAAGTAATATTTACAGCATTATAAAAATAGGAAATTATAAAAATAATAAATAAATAATAAATTGAATATTTTAATATGTATAAGTATACAATGAGGGTCCAAAACTCAACTTTCAAACCGTAGCTCCGCCAAATGCGAAACCACCGCCATTGGATAGATTATTTTATTCTATATACAATTAAAAGTGAGTTTGCTACATTGAGTTGTCAGTTGTGAGATACGGGTCTGGAAAGTTGGGATTTTGGATTCTTATTCAGACCATATCTTTTTGTCTGTACATGATTTTTCTGTGAAATCAATTTTGTATTTTTCTTTATAAAATTATCTACAACTTTCATGTACAAAGTTTCTTTATTTGATGTACAAAGAGTGGGACCAAAAATAGATCCCAAAATAAATAAAGAATGAACAGGAAGTGTAGGTATTTTTATCTGTGTTTCTGACCTTATCTCCCCCTACTTTATTCCTTGTCGACCTATTCATCAAGATGCCTAGGTCTCGGGGGTTTTGGGTCATAAAATATTTACAATATTTTATTCTTTTTCTTTTCTTTATTTATTCTATAATTTTGGCCTTAATTACAGTAATTTATACACTGTTTGGATGCACATGCATGAATGCTAAATGCTTGATTTAAGGCTATTTACAGGTATTTGCTAGGGTTTTTGGTGCCAAAATGATAGAATAAAAGATGATGAAATGTTGATTCATCAGCTCTCCACTCTCACTCCCGTGACCTCCATAGTGATCCCTGAGGTGACAGCTCGCGATTGCCCTTGTAGCAGTGAGGAGGAGGTGGCCGGACCACTGATCCGGCGACGTTGCGCCGCCGTGCTCCGCCCAGTGCAGGAGCTCGAGCCTCAGGCCTTGGCGACCTTCGAGGCAACGACCAGGAGCTTCCTTAGCTCCAGCACAGTCTTCCACATCGCCCAGGTAACCTTCTACCCTTCCCATTTAGCGTAATTTCTAGTTTCCCCCAATTCGTAGCTCCGACGTATTCCGTTGATTCCGGCCATATCGTGTATCTTTTCGATCATCGGAACACCCAGTCACCATCGTCATCCCTCCGCGCACATTCTTCGCCCATTCATTCAACCCAGCTCGCACAGGAGCTGGGGTTCGAGCTCCACCATCCTCCGCTCGCCGGAGCTCGCTCGCCCCGACCCACAGTCCACCTTCACGCCGCTTCATCGGGTCGAGGCACTTTGCCCTCGACCCGCGAAGCTCTTGAGCTATTCTGCAGGTCAAGAGGAGGCCATCTGAGGCCCCCTCACATCCAGGCCAGGAGCTCCCCTCCGTCGACCTCGCCGGAGCCCCTCCAGGGCTCGGCTGGGCCATCGGAGGCCATCACCAGCTGCGGGACTTCATCGCCGATCTTCTCCGATCCTCGGGGGCAGCTGAGGAGGACCACAGTACGCGCACGAGGCCGGCGAAGCTCGTCGGCTGAGTGTTCTTCCAGTATCCTCCATCACTGTCCGATCGCCCCAGAGCTCCAGTTTCCATCGTGGCCGTCCATTCATCGAGGAGCAGATACCGTTGATCACTTCGAGGGTAGATCTGGACCGTTAGCGCAGAGGGAGAAGCACCAGCACCTGAGCACCGTTAGATCCTCCACGTGGCCCCCTCTGCGCCGTCGATCAGGCTCACGTGCGGACGAAGAGAAGCGCCAGCCATCCTGCACCGTCAGATCAGCTACGTGGCGCTCATCCAGCCGTCGACATAATAAAGGGGTAAATTACCTTAGGCCCCTCTTAGTTTCTGTTTTACGTGTCAGTCCTGTAAATATTTTAGGAGTTTTATTTACGTAGGGTAAATTGCACTTTGGGCCTCGTGCTTGTTAATATTTGCAATTATGCCCTGTGAGTGTTTGTCACGTGCTTCGTCACATGCTTTGTCTGGGTTATTTGCAACACTTATCCTGTAGTTCTGGATGTTTGTGATTGAATAGAAACTTTCTGGTATTTGCACTTATGCCCCTGTGAACGTTTTATTTCCGCATGTGCGCCTTTTAGTGGGTTAATTGCAACATAGCCCCCTGGACTTTTTGGTACGAGTTACCAAAAGGTCCAAGGACTTGTTTTTATTACCAGAAGGTCCCTGAGTGCCCCAGGCACACGCCACGCGCGTGACTTGCTGGGTTATTTGCACCTGGACCCCCAGAGCTTCGGGTATTTGCACTTAAGTCCCTGTGCACAGTGCCCCCTTTTGATTTTTGAATAAAATATCAAATCACCTCCAAATTCGATGAAAATTTGACACATGGATCCTGCCATGTTGTAGGATTTTTGAGAATTTTTGAGGACATTTTTGATTTTATTTGTTATTTTTAAAAATTCAAAAACATCTATTTTAGTTACTATCTAGGTTTAAAAATTCCCAAAAAAATATAAAAACACCCCCAAAAATTCTAAAAAAATTAGTTACTGTTCTTTGTTTGTCTCTTAATTTTCTAGCCAATTTTGGCTATTTTTCATTGTGTAAAAACCCTAAAAATCTAAAAACACCTAAAAACTCATAAAAATTATAGTAAATAATTTAAAAACCCAAAAACAATAATTTTGGTGCCCTAATTTTCCTTATTTTCTCTAGTATACAGGAAAATTACCTCCAGGTCCCTTTGAGATCCTTAAATATTTTATTTTTGGATTTTGGGCCTGGCTGGACAGTACCTTGTCTTTTTAGCACTGTTTGATTTTTAGAAAATAAAATACACCTTATAAAAATCCCAAAAATTCACCAAAAACACTTAAAAACCTAAAAAACATAAAAACAATTTTTCTTGAATTTTTGCTTGATTTTTGGTGCTTTTAATAATTAGCTAAAGTGTGCTTTTATTTGGCTTTCTTTTATTTTCTTCACTCTTTAAAAATCCAAAAAAATATAATAATTATTAAAAACCACTAAAAAAATACTTTTATTTTATTTTATTTTCTTTTTACTACTTCGTAGGCCTCTGGCCAACCCGTGCTCCTTGTGTTCGACCCTGGGTGCTATACCAGGTTAATCTCATAACTAGGCCGCTCTCTTTTGTGCTTGATTGATTTTACGTGTGTTGAGTGGTTGATTTTTCTTGATATACTTAGTCTGAGTAATCGAGGTCGCAACGACCATTTCCATACCTTTGCCTTAGTCATTTAGACGGTTATCAGAATGGCGCCGTTGCTGGGGAGCACGGCTTAGTAGTATTTTTGTCTTTATTCTCGTTTTTGTTTTCGCGGTTTTTTTTCGCGGCTCTTCGGAGTCCGCGATTTTTCGCGGTTTTTGTATCTATTTTCTTTTTGTTTTATTTTGTTTTATTTTGATTTTCTTTTATTTTCATTTTTGTTTTATTTTGTGTGATTATTTTATTTCCATTTTTGCACATATACCCTCACTTTTATTTTCTTTTATTTTTTCTCTACTATTTGATTATTCTTTCTGGTCTGACCACTCTTCTCTTCTTCTTGTGAGGGCCCGAGGACCGCGGAGGCGACTTTCGAGGAGCCTGAGCAGCCGAGGAACTTGGAGGCGGCTTCCTTCTCTACGAAGCCGCAGGAGAGAGCGAGAGAGAGAGTCGAGTGGGTGAGGATAGTTTAGGATTTTCATTTATTATTATTGTAATAATACAGGGACTGAACTTGGTCTGTTTGGACTTATGACCGTAGCGGGTCTGTTTCGCCGAGCACCGGTGTGCTCGGGGGACCCATTAGGACCTCGCGGTTTTTCGCGGCTTTCTTCGCGGTTTTATTTTTCTTTCTTACTGTCATTTTCCGGTTTTTCACGGTTTTTGCTCGAGCCCCTAGATTTAGGACTTTCTGGTGATTGTGACGTAATTAAGTAGGATCCACACACCTTAATGGCATATCTGTTCCTATAGACCATAATTGGACCTACTTAAAATCAATAATAAAAATAACCGATTCACTAGCCTTCGTAGCCTACGTGCCGTAGCCCGTCCTGTAAAGCGCTTACTCCTACCCCCGATTTGTCGGGCAGGGGAGGGACGGGCCAAGACCGGACCCTTTGGCTTGGAGGTCGGTGACCGGTTAGATGGTTCTTCGCTAGAAGTTGCTCGTCTAGGACTCGGCTTCCCGCTGCATCATTTAGCTTAGTTTTACTTCTGTCTTTTATTTTATCGCGGATCATATTGCATGTAGAGAGCTGGAGCAAGGTACGCATTTCTGACTTTGCATGCATCATTGATTTCTCGTGCATCGGCTTTTTCGACTCTCCCCCTGTTTTTGACTTAATAATCAGGAGAATCGAAAAATTCGTTAGGCGTTTTGTTTGCTTTGAAAAATACCTAAAAAGTAAAACCATAAAATTGGGACTGCTAAGATTATTGACCTTAAAACTCGCTCACCCTAAAAATTTTGTCTTGGGGAGAGCAACCCCCTCATTGCTTGGTTTGTATGCGCGAGAGAGTGACCCGCACCCTAGGTAGAGCCCCCCGTTGCGAAACCCGACTGATTACCGACTCTTCCGTGCGGGCCAGTCGGTTGGGTTAGCAGCGGATATCCCAACAGGTCACGTAAGCGCTCTGATATCTTGAGTGTTCACCAAAATAAAATGGACAAGATAATTTGACCGAACTTTCACGGTCTTCAGCTCGCGTTGCGTTGGTGAACCGGGGGTTTGTTTTTAGATCATAATTTTTCCAGATCTCATCCGCCCTACTCGCCAGATCAAGATGATGGGTAGACGGTCTCTTAGCAGCCTCTGGCTGCATCGCTTTCGGGCGCGTCTACCTCATCATCTAGGTTAGCTCGCGAGCGCTCAGACCCGCTCTCCGAGCCCGAGTACGACTCCACCCTGTTCCCCCCTCGATCCCCTTTCTGATCTACCCGAGAGACACGCGCCCGAGGAGAGATTGATACATTTGACAGCACCTGAGTTGGGCTCGTTTGATTTTGCAGACGTCGATATGGCCGGAGCAGGCAGTTCTGATGATCACTCCCGTCGACCCGAGCACATTGTACTAGACCAGGGAGCGATCAACTCCACCCTGATCGCATCACTCGATGCAGTCCAGCAGCAGCTCCGCGATCAGGGAGCATTCATGATAGAGATGAGGAGAGAGTTGGAGAGGCTCAGAGCAGAGAGAGACCAGCAGAGCGAGCCCGAGGAGATCCCGGATGCAGATGCACAGGCACGAGCCGCAGCAGCAGCAGCAGCCGCGGCCGCCGCCGCAGCGGCAGCAGCCGCAGGAGGAGCAGGACCACCTAGACCGATGCGGGAGTTGCACAACCCCAGATCTACACTGATGCACCATTGGGTGGTGGTTCCGGCTATCGTGGGGGACTTCAAGTTCCCCCCGAACACCTTGCAGATGCTTCCTCGGTTCCATGGACTTGCTACAGAGGAGCCCCACCTCCACCTCCAGGAGTTTTTGATGATATGCAGCACTGTCCACGACAGACATGTGGACCAGGACACGATCAGGATGATCGCCTTCCCCTTCTCACTGGAAGACAGAGCAGCCACCTGGCTGAAACATTTGGGGAGATTTGTCTACACCTGGGAGCAGCTCCGCACCGAGTACTTGAACAAGTACTATCCACTCGGGCGGACGAATGCAGCGAGGGCCCTGATCAGCAACTTCTCCATGTTCCCCAACAAGCAGTTTCACGAGGCTTGGGAGAGGTTCAGAGAGCTCCTGGACAGATGCCCGCACCACGACATCACGAAGCCGAACCTAGTTCAGAGCTTCTTCAGCGGGTTGTCACCAGAGCTACAGGGCCTGGTGAATGCTTCTTGAGGCGGGTCCTACTTCGCCAAGGACCACGACCAGGTCTGGGCCATTTTTGAGGAGATGGCAGAGAATTACATGGTGATGTCCCAGACCCGACTCTACACTCAGAAGACCCAACCACATCAGCCAGGACCCGTGCAGTACCAGCGGATAGCACGGGTAGATGCAGGTCCATCCAGTTCGTCTGCAGCCGCAACAGCACAGGCAGAGTCGTCAGCTGCAGACATGGGTATCATTAGCGAGAAGTTGGACCGCATGGAGCTGATCGAGAAGAAGCAGTGCCAGAGTATCACGCAGATGGAGCAGATGGCACAGGTCTTGAGCGACATGAAGACACAGCTCATGTGTCTCCGGGAGGCACAGACGGCTTCTCAGCCCCGTCTTCAGTCGCGAGGCGACGCCGGCAGCAGCAGCAGCTCGTCCCAGCGCTCCAGCACTCCAGTGCAGCCTAGACAGGTTCACCTTGTACAGGCGGAGCCGTACCAGCAGCCGCAGCCCACCTACCAGTCTCCACCATCTCCAGAGATGCAGATGGTGGTCTACCAGCCGGACCAGCCTTTGGCAGTACTCCCGCCAGCCCCCTTCGATACCGAGCCGTTGATGGATGTCAACGGGATTTGGTACGACCGTCCCCAGCCTGGGATCCGACGAGACCATCCCGGATTCAGGTGGGGGAGTGGTGGTGCCCAGCCCCAGCAGCAGCTGTCAGGACAGGGAGGGCAGTACTCCCATCAGAGAGACCAGCACCAGCCGCAACAGCAGCCCCCAGCGTATCAGCAGCAGTCATCCTACGGTCCGCGTCCCTATCAGCAGCAGGGACAGTCTTGGAGATGTGAGCAGCAGGCTCACCAGGGATACCAGCAGCACCCTCCATCCTACCCCTCTCACCCACAGCAGTTCCAGCAGCCTCACCCACAGAGAGGCCACCCCGATCCAGCAGCCTCACCCACAGAGAGGCCCGTCGGGCTCCCACGAGAGCCCCCGCCTTGGATGACATCACCCCGCCTCCTCACGGACCAGCAGGCTACATTCCGACGGGAGATGGACGAGTTCCGCCAGGAGATGCGGGACCTTGGTGAGAGGGAAGGGCCGCCATACCCGCCCAGATAGAGCCCAATCCGAACAGCCTCAAGAGGAAATCTGAGCAGGTAGTACATACTGAGTTAGCACTCCTAGTGATCCATTTGATGATACTTTCTTCGGATCTATTTGATGCTGATGTTTGTCACTACTTAGGGAGCGGTAGGACCCCAGCAGGCGGCGGTGCCTCATCTGAGCACCATCCTGAGGCACCACAGGGAGGAGGGAGGAGAGCGGTACTGAGGCCGCTCCAGACGATGACGGTGGTACTGAGGTCACCAAGGATGCTGATCCCACCGGCGGTACTGAGGCCGCCGCTTCAACAGATCTAGGAGGTGGTACTGACGCCACCCATTCAGCCGAGCCAGCCAGCGGTACTGATGCCGCACGACGTCTACCAGCAGCAGCAGCAGAGCAACCAGCCCATGGTGGTACTGAGGCCACCGGTGTTTGTAGAGACAGTGATGTTGTTTTTCCTTCGTGCTCATGTATCTCGGAACTCTGCTATGAATAAAGGAAAAGGTTTACTTTCTCTGGTCCCACTGTGGGTGCATGATGTATGTGTGGATCCGGTTCTTGAACCGTCTAGGCCTTTTCTAGTCCTTTCTGAGAAGGACCCAGTGACCCCTTCCCTAGAGCCCTTCAGATGGGGAAGGGGAAGAAAAATGAATCCAAAAAGAGAGAGCTTGAGGAGTTCAGCCAGAGCATGATTGACGATTCCACATTCAGCTGACCCTCCAGGAGGCTTTGCAGCACATCCCCCTTCTCCAGCGTTCTTTGAGAGAGAGGGACTACAGTCAGGAGGAGGAGGGAGGAACCACACTTCAGAGATACATGTGCTGACGAAAGCCCACGTGCTTTGCGATTCCCAGAACCGACTGTCAAGCCAAGAGGCCAGATTCAGGGGCCCCTATGTCAGATGCCAGATCATGAGCAGTGGTTCGACCGTACTCTTCTAGATAGCGGATCGTCGATTAACCTTCTTCCGGCAGCCCTTCTCGACCGCTTCAAGTTGGGCACTCTTCGACAGAGTAGGGGACAGTCCTTCAGTTTGCTGATCGATCTGTCAAGAGGCCGAAGGGGTTATTACGAGACCGTTATCGTCACTATTCAGGGTCTGCAATTCCCCCGTAACTTCGTAGTGTTGGACATGGAGATTCCCTTAGTCAGTGGCCGATACCCCCATCATCCTTGGTCGTCCCGTTCTTGGCCTCAGCCAAGGCGGTGACTGATCATGATAGCGGGAAGGTGTACTTTCGCGTCCAGGGCGAGAGTATACCAAATAGAGACGGTCGAGGACTATAGAGCCAGATTCAGAATCCCGCTCAGATGCGAGTACAGACTCAGAGCAGCTGACAGGACGCAGAGCCAGACATCCACCAGGACTGTGATTTTGTGATCACAGATGATGAGGCAGCTTGGGCAGACCTTGAGACACAGACCACCCTCTCACTTTCAGACACAGCTGATGCAGAGATGACAGCAGAGGAGAGGTCTGGAGAGCACAGACCTGGTTCAGGATACCATTGAGGCAGCAGAGCCGGTCCCTTGATCGCAGCACAGATGATTAGTGATGGTGGTGCTAAGGCCACTTGTTTTCCGGTGGTACTGAAGCCACCGTTTCTGATGCAGATCCCTCGGATTCAGAGTCTGATTGGGCCGATTGCTATGATCAGTATGCCAGACCTGAGTCCATCTGAGCCTATTGATGAGGAGGAGGTAGATGCAGAGCAGAGCAGAGACAGTGCAGTAGAGCAGGCCTCTCCCGATCCAGTTTGCGAGAGTATGCTTTCACTTTCCCGGGCAGATTTGGCCGACCTTGCAGCTTTCACTCAGTTTCTCCACAGCCAGATTTGCCGGCACCCAGCATTTCCAGAGCTGAAGCCGCTCCCTACTTCGCTGAAGTATCGATTTCCTTGCGGGCGAACCAGAGATGTACCCAGTCATCATCTCCGCCGAGTTGACTGGAGAGCAGGAATCCCGTCTGATGGGGGTTCTTGAAAAGAACCGCAAGGCGATCGGATGGAGCGTAGCAGATCCTCCATGGGATTAGTCCCATCAGTTGTGCTCCCACCATATCTATCTCGGAGGAGCGAAGCCGTCGCGTGAGTTCCAGCGGCGTCTGAACCCCAACTTGAGAAGAGGTTGTGATGAAGGAAATATCAAAGTGGTGGGGTGCAGGTTTTATTTATCCCATTTCCCGACTCCAAGTGGGGTCAGCCCCTTGCATGTGGTGCCCAAGAAGACGGGCATCACGACTGTGATCAGTGAGTCAGGGAGAGGAGATTTGTACACGAGTACCCACCTCTTGGAGGGGTTTGTGTTGACTACAGGAGACTCAACCAAGCCACCAAGAAGGACCATTTCCCCCTGCCTTTTATTGACCAGATCATTGAGAGACTGGCAGGGAAGAGCCAATTATTGCTTCCTGGATGGGTACTCGGGCTACAACCAAGTGGCCATCGCTCCTGAGGACCAGAGAAGACCACCTTTACTTTTCCCGTCGGCACATACGCTTTTCGACGCATGCCATTTGGGCTATGCAACGCCCCTGCGACTTTCAGAGATGCATGCTGTCGATCTTCTCGGACATGGTAGGGGAGTGCTTAGAGGTCTTCATGGATGATTTCTCGATCTACGGCGACGGATTTGATTCTTGTCTTGACTGCCTAGATCGAGTACTTCAGCGATGTATTGAGTATCACTTGGTGCTATCTTGGGAGAAGAGTCACTTCATGGTGACTCAAGGGATGGTGCCTTGGCCACATCATCTCCAACAGGGGCATGGAGGTTGATCCGGGCCAAGGTTGATGTCATTAGAAAACTCGCACCGCCGTCCAAATCTGAGGCAGCTTCGGTCATTTCTGGGGCACGTCGGATTTTATAGGGATTTATTCA
Organism: Ottelia alismoides; assembly: GCA_037367405.1. Classification (NCBI taxonomy): domain Eukaryota; kingdom Viridiplantae; phylum Streptophyta; class Magnoliopsida; order Alismatales; family Hydrocharitaceae; genus Ottelia; species Ottelia alismoides. The sequence continues at coordinate 512 of JAZKJV010010554.1, read as the reverse complement.
GGATTTCAGCAGGATTGCCCGACCGTTGACCGACCTCTTGACGAAAGACACCGAGTTCCTTGTCGATGACAAGTGTCTTTCGTCGTTCGCTACTCTCCAGCAGTGTGTTTATTGAGGCTCCTGTCCTCCAGCCGCCTGATTGGTCTCTCCCATTCGAGATCATGACGACGCCTCCGATTTTGCCGTAGGGGCAGGTGCTGGGACAGGGGAGGGGTTGGGAGTACCATTTGCTATACACTATGCTAGCCACACATTGGATTCCGCCCAGCGGAATTACACGGTTAACAGAGAAGGAGATGCTGGCCGTGGTGTTTGCCCTGGATAAGTTCAGATCATATCAATTGGATCTAGACTGACTTTGTTTACAGATCACACCGCCATCAGGTACCTCATGGCAAAGAAGGATGCCAAGGCCAGACTGACTAGATGGATCCTTCTACTTCCAGGAGTTCGACATTGAGACTTAAGGATAAGCCTGGAGTAAAAAAATGTGGTAGTAGTCGGATCATCTA